>JAWWEU010000111.1:41661170-41921919 GCA_035583155.1 Acropternis orthonyx | reverse complement strand
TATATATTTATTCTGTTACTGTTGTGATATCCTGCTTGCCTGATATGGCAGACCTTTACTGGATCTTTTTGGAGGAAATATTTTTATCAAAATCTGGGCAAACACTCAGTTTACAGCTACAACAGCTAAATGTCTACAAGCAGCATAATCAAGAGGATAGAGTACTTTTACTAGATAGAGATGGTTCCTCTGACTAAAAGAAAACAAGAAACCACATTGGCTCTGACATCTTTGAAATCTTGACATGCACATGATGTTGTTGTTCAAAGTGCCATATTGAAAGTGAATTTTTGTGGAGTCCAAACCAGACCTTTCAGTTTCAGTGATCTGGATAACAAACTAAACTGATCCCTGAACCAGACACTACAGAGCCAAGTAAATACAAATTTGAATGATGATATTTTGGAATCTATGTTGAGTTGTTGAGTTAACTATTATGAAATGTGAAAAAAAATTTCCTGAATCCTGAACTTTGAGGTACTGAAATCTTGTAAACGTGGTTATGGATTCGTTCTCCTGAAATAACTTTGCTTGTAATGAAATGACATGCTTAACTGTGTTGACTAAATGATTGTATTCCATATTACCCTTTGACATGATAAGAAAGATATTCAGTATTAAATATACATGTTTCTTGGCCCACAAAAAGACATATTGAGAACTGGCAGCAAAGACATTTCCCAGCAGAGAAGACAGAGCCATGTCCAGGGCTGTGCAGGTGGGGTTCATAGCATGGAGACAGAGCTGAATGCAGGCATGGATGTGGCCAAGGGAAGACACCTTGTGCTCCAGTGTGGATATGGGGATGCAGCTTCGGAGACTTTGGAACAACTTGGACTACAGTGCTCTGACTCTGGTAGGGTGCAATCCTGGCAGATCCTGCAGTCCTTTGCATGTTGAGATACAGGTACCTAGAAGTAGCTCCTCAAAGATTTGGCCTGCCATAAGAATACTGAGGTCGCTTCTAACTTATATGGGAGTTACTGAAAGCTTTTTAGTGCCTCTGTAGATCAGATCTTTGACTGAGATTCCAACAGCTGGATGGAGCTTTGACCTTCCATACCTGCCTCAGATGATCAACAACACCTATTCTTTTAATTTCCAAATTGTAAAGAAAAAAGGCTTGTTTGGGAACTTCTCTTTGTTAGTAGCCACCTTTGTGTGGTCAACACAATTCGCTTCCATTGCTCCTTCAACAAAGTTTGAAACTCCAGTGATTGCTAGTGAAAGTAAAAATTAAACACCAGATCTTTTGAAGCATAACCAAGCTTGTGTATTTGTTTTCCTGCTAGGTTTGGGATAAATCTTTCCACCCAATAGGAAGTTCTTTTGTTTTAACTTTCTGTCTTGAGAAGCCAATCATCGAACTTCTCCCAGTGCCCACAAGTTCAGCTGTCATTAGTTCTTTCTTCTCAAATGACTAATTTCCATCACTCCATGTCATCCATGAATGGGAAAGTAATCAGCACCATTTAGAGGGAAAAACCACTTGAGCTGCAGGATCCTTTTCTCTATGTTGGCTGATTGTGATTTCATATCTTTTATGTAAAGCAGACTTTCAGAGCTGTTACCTATTTAAGGAATTTTTCAATTAACATTTTTTTTTCTTCAAGAGTGACCAGGACCTTTCGATTCCATAACAAAGGATTGGCTTACTTTTCATATAACACTGTGCTCAGCTCAGTTCCTTCATTCTGAAAGTCTTTTATTTGGCAGTGATAATTTAGTTTAAACCCTCACCAATCAATAGCTGATCAATGCACAGCAGGAGAGGATTTCTACTGAAAACCCATTACACTTCAAGGGACTGAAAATTTCTCATTTGAACAAAAAGTCCTCCAACCTTATTCAAAATCTGTCTAATTGGCTCTTGGTTAAAAACAAAAACAAGCCTAAAAGCAAAGAAAGTTCCATATGAACATTAAGGA
The DNA here is from genome assembly GCA_035583155.1 of Acropternis orthonyx. Classification (NCBI taxonomy): domain Eukaryota; kingdom Metazoa; phylum Chordata; class Aves; order Passeriformes; family Rhinocryptidae; genus Acropternis; species Acropternis orthonyx. Next base: position 41,919,991 of record JAWWEU010000111.1, on the reverse strand, counting down.
GAGACTGGGGTTAAGGGCTGGGCCTGAAAGGTAATGAGAACCTTTAGTTTCTGAAGAACTTGGTCTATGAGGACATGCCAAGTGTAGGCTCTAATGTTAAAGGGACTTTATGAGAAAGATCATATTTATTTGTAAATGTTTGCATTTGGATTCATTTTTCTGGACTGTGAATTATATAATTTCTGAATAATAAGTCCTTCATAGTTTTCCTGCCTTCACGGGACAGTGACAATCAAATCCCAAACAACACATAATCTATTAGCTAGTTGTTCTCCTAACCAGGGAATATCATAATCACAGGGTGTAAATGTTGTAAAGCTGGAATCAACACTGCTTGTGATACAGAGGCTTGTGCTTTTCTGCAGAATGATCTTCAGCTTTCTCGTGCTCTGTGAGCATGATGCAACTGATGCTGTGGGAAGGAAACTTTGTTGATTTCTGCATCGTTGCTTTTCTGTCCAGCCAAGATCACAGAACCACACTGATAGAGTCTCATGACAAGGGTTGCTCTGTGAAATGTGCATTGCAAACTCCTGTCTTGGCAGATGCTGGCTGTATTCTGGTCTGATTTCCCACAGTTTTGACTTCACCTCACTTCTTACTCCTTCCTGTGCTACTTCTCTCCACTGTCTCAAGCAGATGAGGAGAGAGAGACACAACTCCTCCACAGCTGCAAGAACATGTGCTCCTGGCAAAACAAATAGCTGTATCCATGCCCCAGCTGAGTGACTGATGCCACAGAGCATTAGGGGCTGCCTGGTGGCCTCAGAATAAGCAGAAGGACGGTGAGTGCACTTGTGCAGGTAGTGTCCCAAGGAAGTCTCTTGCTGAGTGTCATCTCTCTGAACCGTACAGAGATCCCCTTATTCTGCCCCAGGACGGGCTAATGCCCCATGTCACCTTCCTGGGGAAGAAGTAATGGTCACAGGCCTCTCAGAGATGGGGGAAGACTGTACTTCTCTATGTGATCTGCAGGGAGAAGGAAATACCTTGATTTCTCATCTTTAACTCCACTGAGCAGCAGATACTCAGGCTCTGGGTTTGTTTTGTCCAACCAAATTAACACAGAAGCCCCACAGAGCACTGGTATCCTCTTTGACCACTCCCAGAGTAGGTTTCCTGATGTGGGAAACCCCATGCCAGCACTCCCAGCTCCCCTCTCTTGTAATCCATGTCCTCTGGAGCTACTGATAGCCCCAAACTGTGAGACCCACACCAGACTCACCACCCAGACCTGAATGTCCTTTGTGTCACAGTGAGGTTCATATTCCCCCTCCTAGTTTAGCATGATCCAGAGAGGGACTTAGGCTCCTCTGTGAGGAGTTAATGCACCAGTTTTCACACCAGAAGCATTTTACTGAGAAGCATCCCTTAAACGCCATCAGAAAGTCATTAAGTGAAATGAGGAAGAATGGAAAATCTCAGAAGAAATCCTGTTTTCAGACTTCCAGATCCGCCCGCAGATCCTCTTGGACCCAAATACCAGTGGTATAGTAATAATAGCAACAGAAATAATAGTTGTATATCATGTCTACTTTTCAGAAATTTACTCAGGAAATCACATTGGTTCTTGAGCAGTTTTTGGAGGAATTGAGGCTTCACAAGGCCTCTAGTACTCTTGATCTTCCATGACACTTCCTCACCCATTAACCAAGATTTATTTTGTAGGGAGAGGTTTTGCTTTCTTTTACAGAAGAATTATGTGACCTCATTTCTTCCTTTCAGTTTCCTGATTTAGCAGCAATCCAGTGAAGCCACTCATATTTCCAGAAATGCAATTTTCCATATTGATATAAAGTGGTGACTATCAGCTTTGTATTTATCTCTCTATACACTGAAAAAAAATGTCTAAGCAGCTCCAAAGACCATTAAGAAGTAGATAAACAAGCATAAGGAAGACCATTTATTTTGACAAGACAAACTTTTGGCACCTTTACTCACACTCCCTAACCTGCAACCCCGAGCACTGGCTTCAGTAGACTCCTGGGACAAGGTAGTATTCAAGAGGGCAGACTGAAAACCCTCACTTTAGCCCTGAGTACTTAAAATCCGAAAAGGTGCATTGTGCTAGTAGTCCTTTCCTAGCCCCTGCCTCTTTAGTGATAGCTACTTCTTATTGGACCCTTTCTATTCCTTTTTTTCTCTGTTTCTCTCTCCTCTTTTAAAGGCTTCTTTGAGTGAGTGCTGTGCCTCTTGGTTTTTTTTTTCCTTTTCCTGCTTCCTCCCTCTTATTTGTTTAAACCATTCCCTTGTTCATCTGCTCTCATTTTCTTTCTCCCTCTACCCTCTCCCGCTCCGCCCCCCCATTCAGTGTTATTCTCTGTTGTTTTTTTTTCTGTGTGGGTGTGAGCACATTCTCCTGCCTTATCATCTCTCTGGCCCTTTCTCATCTGAGTGGATGCTGGAATGATCTTTAGCCAGAATCTCCCTAGGGGTCTCAGTCCCCGGCTCCAGAGCTTCTGAAATGAGACGGAAAAAGAGAGACACCCTGGCAGCAGCTTGTCCCTAATGGCCAGATGGCCAGCACTCACATTAATACAATATCAGGCATTGCTGTAGTTCTGCCTTGGAAACTGCTTTCCTGTGCTGGCATCTTCTCACACTCCTCTGACAGCCATGCCAGTCTCAGCACCCTTTTGGGAAAAGAAATGGAAATGACCACGTAAATACTTTGAATTCAAGTCACTGTGCAACAAGAATCATCTAATATTTTCATGCGTGAATGTTTATGGTAGCCCCTCCCCCTGCACACCCTCCTTTCTGTCCCTCTCTACTTCCATTATATATTGTCCTTTCCTGTATGTTTTGCTGGTATTGAATTAAGCTCCTTTGCAGCCTGGGACTGATGTTTTTGAATTTACCCCAGCTTTCATGTGTACATCCTTTCACACTGTGCTTGGTTGGTTGGGACACCAGAAAGCAATTGCACATGTCAGGACTGGAAGAAGTCAACTATCTACAAAGGAACAATCAGTTGTTAATGTTTCCTATGGTGAGATGGAGGAATAAGCAGGCAGTACCTTCTTTTTTTTCTTTTTCTTCCCTTTGTTTTTCATGACCTTGTAATATTGTGGAGCTTTGCTTTATGTCATGGCATTTTCAGAAAAATACGGGTGTGAAACAGAAAGTTTTGTGTCTGATGGCAGGATCAGGGGAGGCAGAAGGGGAAGAAAGCTGTCGAATGCATCTGTGATCACAACTACTCTTCCTTCTCTAACCAGGAGTGCATGATTCAGCCTACCTCCCTTGCCAAAGCTGCCCCTCTGGGTCTAGCTTCCCCAAAACTGTGCTGAATATGGTGCATTGTGAGCAAGGGCTGCCTCTGGAGCTCTTTTTCCTGGCCTTTGACAGGGTACGATATGGTTCAGCTTTGGCTCTTGTGAGCTCAGACTTGGCCTGTTGTAGAGAAAGACGTGTTTCATGTGACTTAAAAGTACAAACCGCGGTTGTTCACCCCAGTGTATCAGTCTGTCTGTGTGCAGCAACCTCTATCCTGTGTGCCCAAGGAGGAGAGTTACCTGCCTGTGTGGGAGCATTGTCTTCTCCTGTGAATCCTAGAGCTTTCCATGCTCACACATTGGGATCGATGGGAGCCTGACCCTGTAGGAGCACCTAACACCCCAGAGCAGCATCAAATCATAAAACGCTGAGCAGAGAGGTGAAATGTGAGGCACATTATAAGCCTTCCAGAGGAACTGTGGGTGGAGTCCCTCACTCCTGTTGGTGAGGGAGTTCTCAGGTGGACATTCCCCTGCTGGTGTGAATAGGGGCACCAGTCAGTGCTATGTGTGCACCTTTTGTGTGCAGCTTTGTTTGCTTTTTAACCTCTGCTTGTTTCTTTCTTGTCTGTCTTACAGCTTTCTAATCTTTCCTGGTTTTCTTTTACTTGGAGTGGAAAGGGGAGGGTGGCTTAACCCCGTATTGTTTCCTTTTTTTTTTATTATTTGATAGGATAACCTTTGCTTGTTTAGGATCTGACCCTGTTACCACTGAATTAGATCCCAAAACTCCCATCTAGTTCAATGAAAACAAGAGTAGACCCTTAAACCATTACTATTATTAATTACATTAAAATGATGTTAAATATTACTGCTATGACTACAATGTCTTCTACAACTATTACTATTACCAGTATTACTAGTATCATTATTAAAACTAATAATATGATTTTTTGCCTATTTCTTTATTTTTGGAACTCTTTATAGAGGCTGGGAGCAACTTTTGCAACTTAAAGGATTTCCGATTTCTGGTTGAAAAGATAGAAATTATTTGGTGAGAACCTTTAGCCAGAAAATTACCTCTTATGCTAAAACAGGCAACAGCATTTAGTTGGGTTTGCATCTGGGAAGTGAACAATGGCTGGAGTTAAAAAAGAGGGAGACTGAAACAAACAGAGCTTGGCAGATCTGGCTGAGCTTTGTTGAAGACATATATGAGCCTCTTAAGTGGCTTGGAAGTTGCAGGTGTAACCAGACAATGCTACCTTTAGACTTAGGGAGACGTAATGAGAGGGGAGAACAGGTGGCTTGTCACTTTATGCACAGAGGGTTAGTAAATATTTGTCGACAAACAGGGCTGGTATTAGCACACAAGTCTAAGTGGGGCTTCATTAAACACAGTTTCTGCTTCAGATCATTAATTCATTTTAATTATGTGTCCACTGGTCAGCATGGGTTGGGACAGATGCAGGAAAGATGAATGGAAGGCGGGAGGTGAGGGAAGCATGAGGGAATACCTCATGCAGGACAGCGGGAAGGGCGCCCTCCACGCACCCAGCCCACATGCACCCTTCTCCTCCCTCTTCCTCTCGCCCAAGCACTAACGAATTTTGCACAGGACATTTCCTCTGGGATTAAATAATGCCTGGCTGGGGTTAATAGCACGTGGCTGTGCTTCATGTCAGCAGCTCCACCTAGCTGGTCATTAATCCATGGCCTCAGGGGAAGTCCTGTATTTCAATTATTGTTGGATTAATGAGATTAGATCTAGTCTGTACCACTCAACAGTTAATTTCCTCATTTGGACATTCAACATTTTGTGAATAATGGGAAAAATTTTATATTTAATATACGAAAAATTCTCCTTTATGTAAACCACATCTTGGGCCTTTATATGATTGAGGCAGCACCTGAGGAGACAGCAGGTACTGAAGGAATCAGAAAGTGCAGAAAACTTAAGGTTTGTGTTAGAAACAGAAATTGCACTAACCATGGTTGTCACATTAGAGCTGGTGCAATGGACTGACAGTGAGTTCCATTTAAACACCAATCAATATTAATGGCAATGGAGATAGCAGCTTCTGGCCTGAGCAGTGTGTGAAGTAGTTCTCGTGCATATTTATTAGGACATAAGTGCATGGTATAGGATCTTCTTGTGCTGATCTCATCTGATTATATTATCCAAGACAGCTAAATATATACAGATAATAAAAGCATATACTGATGTATCATTAACTTGAACAGCTAATATGCTATTCCGTTTTTCTCTGTGATGGGAGATAATCTTGTTTCATGTGTTATCATTTCTATCTCTAGATTACTGAGCTTTTGTTCATGTCTTTTCTTCAGGTATAAGACAGGTTTTGTCTTAATCTCTAATGCTAACATCTGTGCACCTTTGTATATGTGTATCCTGAAACTATTTGTGTTGGTCCTCTGTGCTGTCCTTTGCCCAAAATTAAAAGCAGCACTGTTGCCCACCTTTCCTTCCTCCATGCTACTGCACAATGGTGAGGTGCTGCTGTGTCCCTTCCGGACCCTGGACTTACCCTCCTATCCACTGTCCTTGGCTACTAGTGGGCACAGGAAGGAGATGCACCCTGCAGACTCTGGGGTGCTGCACAACACCGCACACTGACCCCTGACCTTCCCAAGAAAGAGGAGGGAAGCTTACTGATTTCTTTAAAATTCTAATGTCTTTTCAGGCAAAACTGAAGCAACTATGAGAGTTTTGTGAGAAGAAATACAATATAGGTCTAATGTTCTTTTCAAAAGCCTAACTAAAGACAGAGATATCCCCATTACAAATCAAAATGAGCAACTTCTGTCAAAAGACCGGATCATGTTAAGTGTAAATCCACAGTGGGATAGGGCTGAGAAACTGAGACTCACATATGCGTTTAAATGTGGAGACTGCAGCACAGGGCTCTGTTTGGCATTGCTTTCCCTAGCCCTCGAAGCCTTCATGTGGCAGCCACTTATGGGAGGAGACATGGAGGCATTACCTCTCTGCTCAGCCATTCCAGGCCTCTTCCTCAAGGCACTCCCTCCCTAGACTGGCAGGAGCATGGGATCAAGTCCTGTGTGACAGAGTCAAAGACCAAGCTGGGTTTTCCACTTTCTAGCCCAAGTACACCACATAAGAAGGCCAGAGGAGCTGTTTGCATTTGTCTTCCAGTTGTATTTAAAGGTTAGGAGAGTCCTGTTCAGTCCTGGGATGTAAAGTACTGAGGCATTAGCCTTCAGAAGGGGAGTCAGGGTGGTAGGTAAATGTGTGGTTTGTACAGTCCTCAGCAGGGTGGTCAGAGATTTAAGACAGTTTTTCCCTAGCTGCTCTGTGAGGCTGTCACAGGATAAACTGCTTTGGACACCAGTGGGCAAAAAGTGTGCAAAGTGCCTGGAGTGCAGAGGGGGTCTGCACTTCTTCCTCCCTAATGTGGGTGATGCCAAGAGCTGCAGAAACCTCACCGGAGTTGAGATCAAAGAAGGCGAAATGAATGGGTAAGAGGATTGGCCACCATTCCTTCTATCAATATGAAAAATATCAGTTAGAAAATAGCAGCAGGTAAATTGCAGGCATGACGGGGGCTTCAACAGTGATCTTATCTAACCCATTGCCCTATACTGATAATGCTTCTATTAGGAACTTGTATTCCTTAGAAGGTCTATTAGTCTTCTCAAAATAGTTACAAAATAACTAATTCTGGCAACGTCAGTCACTGTCTAGATTACACCAAAAGCACACAATTCTGTATAGCACAAGCACATATATATGTATGTAAAATGCTTCTGTATGCTGTAATCAGATGTCCCCATTATCCACATAAAGGATAGAGGGCATCGTGAATTTTTCATGCAGAATGATTTCCATTTAAGTGCTGATCTGGATAACATTGATCTTTAGTCTCTTGGTCATGCTATTATTCTTCATAGACATGAATAGTTTTGATTCTTCCAAGGAAAATACAAATTTTTTTTTTTAGCTTACATTGGCACAATGAATAGGACACAGAAGGAAAAAGAAAGGTTGAATGGATCAGGAAGCGTGCGTGTGACATAACAAAGAGAAGAGTTTTATAGAGAACTTTCTAAAAATGCAAAATGTTGACCAGAAGTATCCTTTAGGAAAGCGATACATTTGATTATTATAGCCATAACAATGAGCTTTAGTTACAGGACTGGTAAATTGAGTATCTCACTGGGGACAAGGCTGCAGATTAGACTTCAGCTTGGAAATGATATACATTCAAGTAAGCTGAATTTGATCCCAGCCTGACTGTGTAATGTGGTGATGAGGGGGCAGGGAGAGCAAGAACTAAAAGAGAGAGAGATTATAGGGTGTGTGGACCATATAATACCTGTGTTTGAACTCGATCCACTTGAGGAACAAGCAGAATGATATGGTGGGGGCCCACCTTGTATCTTTTGCCTTCAAATGCAGAGAAAGGAACTGTTTGCATCAAAATTTATCCTCTGCCAGAGGTTTATTTTTTCATAGTCCTCCTCAATGCTAGATGAGGATGGGCAAACATGCACTTCCATGTAAATAATCTGCATTCTCAAATGCACAGCAAACATCAGGAGAGCTGCTAATGTGTGCAAAAAGGTGGCAGAATGTGGTGAGGGAGAAGATCTTTGCTGTCTCACTTGGAAGATGAACTGAGGAGAGCAAGAAAGCCATCTGTTATCTTCCCCAGGGCATTTCTTCTGGGTAGAGATGACAAATACCCATCTCACCTTATGACTGTGGCCCATATCCTGTGTGATGAGATGCTGCTTAGCAAGGCAAAACAGCATCTGTGAGAAGTGTCCCACATCCTCAGACTCTCTTGAGTGTTAGTCACTGTTCCTGGCACTGGTTCCTCTATGTCCAAGATGAGCACTTTCCCAAGCATATGGTGCAAGGCTTTGTCTGCTCTCTTGCCACAGCAGAGCCAAAGCAGAGAGGTGGAGGGTTCTGTGGTAGGACTCAAGCCTGTAGCATCCGCCCACAGAGCAAAAGGAGCAATGTGTTTAGTCTCTCACTCTTTTGTACAAACATACCCTGAAATCAGCGGATTTGCTCACTTCCACGAATTTTTCACTTTTGCTTCCTGTGCTGAGGATGTTGTTTCAACAGAGCCCTGGGTACCACGTAGCGAGAGGGCTGAGGTGGTAAGATGTCCATCTCTCTTCCCCCACCCCCCTTTCCATCTTGGAAGCCACCAAATTTTACATAATCTGTTCAACTCATCTCCAGAGGTAAAAGACAGAAACAGTTGCCAGTTATGTGGGGCTCAGTGATCAGCGGTATCAATGCAGTCCCTTCATTTGCCTCCTGGCTCTGGCTTCCTGATCGGTATGGCCGTTAGCAGAGACAATGCCAGCAGAGCAGATGCAGAACTACAAACCACTGAAGGATGAAAGGGAAAGAGAAAAGTCTGTTTATTGCAGCCAGCTCCGAGGGGGAGGGGGGGAAAATGACCCAAACTCCATCCAATTAAATTTTCTAATTAAACTGGGGATACACACATTCTCTCCCTCTCGCCTTCCCTTTCTGCACACACGCACACGCTCATGCACACGTGCACCCTGGTGTTTTTGAAGCGGAGGTCCTGCCGTGGCGCTCATCCTCCCAGTTCGTAGTGGGGCACTGTGTAACAAAGAGAGGAGCATGGCCAGGCTTCAGAAATGATAGACTTTTTTTTTTTAATGTAGAAACTTCACCATTCCAGCAACAGCATTTATGGGAAGAACAAATGATAACAAAAATACAGAAGCAACAGTAAGGAAAAGAAGAAACAATGTGAAATAGGTCAACCCCCCCCTGTTTTATTAGCAGAATTGTAAAATTAAACTCTCTGGAAGACTTAAACATTCCTTACGCTGATGCAGTGTTTCTTTACTCTCCAGTGCTGTGTGTGGCTGGAGAAATCCTGATGTGACTAGCTGGAACTCCCTGGCAGTGCAGCTGGCCCTCACAGCTTCCTGCTTTGGCCTATAATTGGGAGGGGATGGTGGGGTGACACACTGCTGGAGCCAGCCTCTGCCAACACCACAAGAGTCTTCAGCGTATCTTTCTTTAAATGGGGCTTGGAGATGGATAGGTCTAACTAGAGCATTGAGGAACTCTCATTCCTATTGAACATCTCTTTCAAAACAGAAAAATAGTCAGGTGTGCTCTTTAATCAAAGGAAATGCACAAGGTCAGTGAATTTAGAGAAAGAGGAGCTGTAATGACACACTTCATAGTAAATACATCCAAGCTATGCATGAGTCCCTCTAGTAGTTTAGCTGTGCTTTGAAATTGGCAAACAATTGTCTTGAATTGAGATTTTAAAAAAATCATAGCCAAAACACAGTTTATGATCTCAGACATCATTTGTCAGCCTGAGCAACAAGCATCTGTTGATGAGTGTCTTGCAACTTATCACCATAAACATGAGGCATGCTGCTGAAAATCACAAGTTGAATTTACAGGGTGATGCTGAAACACCAAGTGTAAAAGATAATCTGAATAAAAGTGTGTCCAACATGCTGAGGACAACAGAGGCCAGCACAAAGGCACTGCAGGCAGCTCATGGTGGCACTCAAAGCTACAACCAAGACAATCAAGAACTGGTCACTTTCATCTCTTTCCCTTGAGAGATCCCAGAGGCTTCAAGTGTCCCATCTCCGTGGATGAGCCAGGAAACACCAAGGGTGGTGTCTGCAGCATGGGACTGAAACCTAGTGGGATATTTTCACCACAGTTGGTGTTGCTGGTGTGGTGGAAAGGATGGTCTACTATTTTCAGGTTTGGAGTGGAATGAAGGTTAACTGGCAGGAGTTCACACAAGATGATGCAGAGGGAATGATAGGTTGCAGATGGGAACCAGAGACGATGGATGCCATTGTATCACTCTCATCAATTATGGTGTATATGAAGCTATTAGTTATGACTCAGGGTGAAAAGATGTCACTGGGTACTAGGCTGCCTCTTGAATTCCCAGGTAGCCTCTATGCTGTAGAGCCCACTTGGGCTTGGTGATGGTGCTTGTATGTCCACCCAGGAGTGTGTCATTTTCAACTGATACAAGCTGGGCTGGAGATTAGGCCCCCTGATCTCTCTGATGGAAAGGCAGCAAGACCCTTCTGTCATTTTCTTTCCTGCCTCAGCCGTCCTTTCTCCCAATCTCCATGGAAAGGGATGGGATTCAGGATCAGCACAGACCAGTAAAATACTGAGCCCAGCCTGATCAGGGTTTTTCTGTGTAGATGATCCAAGTGAGTTAATGTGATTTTGCAGACTTTTGGGTTTGTTCTAGTAAGCAGAGAGCTTGAGGTCATTAGCTTTCAGTTTGGTAATTTCTAATTTGAAATAGATAGAACCCCAGGCTTTCAGGTTGTGGGCAGCTCTGTGTACAGGGTTGACACAAAAAATATTAAAATAAGCAACAGCAAGCCCTCATTAATGCATTGGCACAAAGGTGACCAGAACTGAAACTGGTATAAACTCAGTATCCACTCAGTCTATAGAATATATTTTTCACAATCACTCCCCTGTTCAGTCTTTCCAGCTGCCCTTCATACAGTCTTTTACCTGAGCATCTGTTCAGAGGAAGCTGAAAATTATGTTTGTTGAACATGCTCACAGCATCACCCAGTCTTGGGCATGAAAATATTTCGAGGACTGAAGACACGTTAGAGCTCTCTCACACTGGACACATCAGTTTGTTGAGAGAAACGTCCTACCTCTCAGGATGTAATCCTGCAAAGGCTGCTGAGATCCTACCTTTTCAGTAAGTCACATAGTTTTGCAACCCCCTAGATGCTAATTCTCTGACAATGTTCCGCCACATTAATCTGTGAGGCTGCCTCAGATTAGAAAAGTGGCTTTTGCTGACTGTCACAAGTGAAAAAAGGCAGATTGGAGCAGAAACTAACAGTTGACCCAGTTTTCAAACCAGGATCAGGTGTTGAATTGCTGTGTCTGAACATTCAAATGAGTGCACTGGTCCCTAAATACCTGTTTTACTAATCTAAAAGACACTTGCAGAACATGATGCAGGGTCAGGGTGCTGAACTTCATTGTCTGGATTTGAAAATGGGGCATTTCATTCCAGGAGTGCAGAAGCAGAAAGGAACTCTTATCATCATCCACTCCAGTCTTGGAACATCACTAGCAGCAGCCAGGCAGATTGCCTTGTGCAGAGGCTGAAGCAGAGAGACAGAACTCTAATTCTGGTGGGGAGGAAAGGCCTCGGAGCTGGGGACAGGGCTGGGTATAACGGGTGCAAGAGGGATCAGGCTGGGTTTGGGTGGTATGACTATCTGCCCATGGGGAAAGCAGAGGTAGCATTGATTGAATTTAATGGAAGAAACATTTAACAGCTCTCTTGGCATTTGGATGGGTTGTGGCTTAATACCCAGGTAGCTGACCAAGCCACTTGCAACATTCCTTTGGTCTTGAAAATCTGCTATTCATATTCCTGACTCATCTGACCAGACCCAAGAAAACAGGATTTGTGCCACTGACATCTGTGTGGACACATTATGCTTGCACCACACTTAGATAAGGGAGCTTTTTTCTGAACAGATGATGCTTTTGTTTACATGTCTAAATAGAAAGGACTCATTTCTACTTGAGGTGACCAAATGCCTGTTGCTGGCTGTGTTTATGCATGCAGGTCCTGTAGACAGCCTCTGGCCTTTCCTTTTTCTGTATTCTTTTGGACAAATAGGAAAATACATAATAATTTTCTTTAATTTAGCTCTCTTCTGACTCCCACTGACAGTGGGACCACTGGATGTTTCTGTTCAGTGCTCCATCTCACCTCCTTGGTGAGAAACTGGTATTCCTCACAAGGAAAGAGCATGTGTTGTTCTCGCCTTTCTGAGGAGTTTGCAGTTATTTATATTTGAGGTGTTACAGATACCGCTGTGGTGAGAACAGATCCACATAGATCAGTAGATGCACAGACAGAAGGATATACAGAAAGATAATCTATGGTCAGATTATAAAAAAAATGTCAGGCACCCACTATTCTCAGAAAAGTAAATTCTCTGTTATGAAAAGGAGCAATAGTTTCATATTGCAAGATAAATACCCAGCTTAAGAGTAGATGTTAATCAGCATTAGTAGGGTTTGATTCCATGCAAGTTTTTCTTGACTCAATCTTGACTTTTTTAGCTTCCATGAGGTTAAGATAGTATTTGTTAGACTTGAACAGATCAAAAGCAATAACACATATATGTTATTTCTGTGAAAAAACTAGTACCATCAGTTTTCAGAGGAAGACAAATACCTCCTGTTTTTTTCAGTGTATTTCAGGTCAATATGAAAAATAGTTTATCTTTCAAAGAACTTTTATATCAGATTTCTCTGTGGAAAGCCAAAGACGCTGATACATTCCCTGATTCTGCTTTCTTCTTTGCCTAGAAGTAACCAGACAGATGAGGTCTGGTGCTGGACCACGGTGTTTTTAATTCAAAGCAGGAGAAGTCTAAGTATCACACACTAGAAACAATTTCTTTCACATATTTCCAATGCAAAACGCATAACAAAGTGGAATGCTCAGCCACAAACCACTCGGCAAACATGTCCTGCTGCCAAGCCCCACAGAAGACCCAAATGTGCGGGTATGCCTGCAAGCAGCAGCATCCCAGGAGGAGGTGTGAGGAGGACAACTCTGTCTGGTAGATTAGGTCTTCAGCACTGATACAACACTGATCAAAGCTGGCAAGGGCCCTGATTACCTTTTGTTGGAAAGGTGAACCTGCCTTCCATCTACTGCCTGGTGCCAAGTTATCTTGGCACCAGGTGTGAGGATTGATGATCATTGTGGGGATGACAGGCTGCTTCTCTAGAAGAGATCTGAGTGGTGTCCTTATAGCTCACATCTCCAGGACTGACTCCACCGGATGGTGAGTTTTCACACCACTATGGCTTTATAGAAAAACAAAAATACAAGGTGGTGATCCTTCTGCCAGGTGGAAACTTTAGATCATGGGATATAAACCCACATGCAGACAGAGTGTAGCTATCTTCATGTCCTCTGACACTTTCCTAAGTTCAATCAAGGACTCAGGTACTGAAAGTTTGCCTTCTAGACTAGCATTCTTGAGTGCAGAACTGGGAGGGTAACTTGGGCTATTTACAATTTTTTGGCAAGTTTTAAAACTCTCAATTCCCGTTAGAATCATAGATTCATTAAAGTTGAAAAAGACCTCTAAGATCATCAAGTCTAACCATTTACCCAGCACCACAGTGTTCACAACTAAATCCTATCCCTGAGTGCCACATTCACAAGCCTTTTGAACACTTTCAGGAAAGGCAGTTCCACCACTTCCCAGGGCAGACTATTCAATGTCTGATCACCCTTTCAGTGAAGAAATTTTCCTAATATCCAGTCTAAACCTTTCCTAGTGAAACTTGAGTCCAATTCCTCCTCTATCACTTGTTACTTGGGAGAAAAGACTGCCTCCCACCTGGCTAAAACCTCTTTTTCAGTTGTTGTAAAGAGCTGTGAAGTCTCTTTTGAATCTCTTTTTCTCCAGGTTAAACAACCCCAGCTCCCTCAGCTACTCCTCATCAGACTTGTTCCCTAAACCCTTCACCTGCTTTACTGCTCTTCTCTGGACACCCTTCAGCACCTCAATATCTTAATCTGTATAATTTTCCTGTTTCTAACCCCATCATTCCCTGCTACTGGCAAGACAGAGGAGAACACTACTTGTCCACCAGATTCCTTGACCAGCTGCTCTGAGTTCCCTGCTGTTTCTTCTCAGACTTCTTGCTTGGACTTCATCATTGTTCACCTGAAAAACCGTAATAGTCAGAGGACTGTACCAGACTAGAGAGTTTCTTGGTAGTGTTCCTTATCCAGGCACTAGGGAGACAGCACACTTCCCTATGGGTTGGGTCTGGTCAGCATGTTGGGCCCTTTGTTCCTCTCAGAAGGAGCTGCTGATGACAACTACCCTTCTTCTTTTGTTGATTGAGGAGATTGTAATGGTGGGGGTATAGACTGACTTGCCCTAGGTGATTTTTCCAGCCTTAATGGACTTTCAACCAGACTGTCTTGTGCCTGAAACTCAAGTTCACAGAGCTTCATATCTATTGTATAAGGGCACCTGAGAAGGTGAGGTAGGCTGGGAGGGGATTCACCTGCTGCCACAAGCAGAGACCTGTTTCCATTCCCTCCATCTCTTAGGTCCTCTTCTTCTGCCTGTTGGTGAGACAGTAGGGGATCCTCCACTTCTTGTGATGCAGCTAGCTGGTGCATTTGCCACAGGGATGGTGTAGAGTGCCTCCTCCAGTGAATCTCCCCCTAAGGATCCCTTATACTTGTTAACCTTCACACCTCCTCTCAGCTCTGCCACCAGGACGAGCAGATGATCTGCCTGGTTGCATCTCACAGGGATTTTGTCTTTGCTATCATCCAGTTCCTGTGCCAGACTGGCACTCCTTGCAGTCTGAGACCTGGACAGCTGCATGTTTTTGTGGGAGCTCAGTCTGTGTCACCACATCCTTTCTGGTGAGCTCAGAGGACATAGCTTCCTACCAGGTGGATCCCATAGCTGACTGCCTTTGAGAGAGTAATGACCACCGGCTGAGTTCATCTTTTGAGCTGGTGGGTGACTGCACCCTTCCTTCACGTCCTTCCTGTGTGAACTGCTGCATTAACTGCTGCAGGGAGCTGGGATTGAAGTTGCAGAGGGGATTTTCAAAGGTTCTGAAAGGAAAAGAGGTGTTGATATTCTGCCTTCAGCTCCTTTGAAAACTACCACCAGGATTCATTTAAATGTTATAAAAATGTGTAAAACACTTAATTTGAAACATGTCTTTTAGCAGCGAGATCAGGAGTAGAGCAGGGGAAAAACAGCCAGACAGAAAGTAAACCTATGAGAGTATTTGAGAGGGACAATGTTTTCAGGAAATAAATATTTCCAGGCAATCCTGAGCCATACAATACATTTCTTGGGTCTTTGAGAGCTCTTAGCAACCCTTCTGCCTTGCTGCCTACAGTGAATCTAAAGCTAAGCTGATCAAAAGATAATGACACTTCGGTTTTTGGATTGCTTTTTTTTCCCTTCAACTGAAATGTCTGTTCTCGCCTCCTATTCATCTTCTGAGAAGTCTGCTCCTAGTATGAAGGGAGCTCTAGTTACCTGCATGCTCACTCTTTTTGAGGGGAGTGCAGTTCAATAAGATGCAGACCACACAGCTCTGGAGAAGAAATCAGAACTTAAGAGGGACTCTTTCCTCACAAAGCCTTTCACAAACTTTGTGAGCAGCTGAAGTACAAAGTATCTCTATTCCTCTTTCAAAATCCACTGAAATTGTCCTATATATTAAAAAGTTTTTAACCAAAACTGACATAAAGTCATAAATAGCTGAATTAAAAGGTAATTTGAGGTAGAAAACCTGCAATGCAGGATAATGTTTGCTTTTTCTGTAGCTGTTAATACCCTACATTTGCTTCTCAGTATTGTTCCTGTGACTGGATACCTTTTCTGCATGACACATTAACTGAAAGTATGACTTCCAAGAAGATACTGGAAGAAGCAAGTCACAGAGACAAGAAAAGTGAAAATTCCTTTTGAAGAAGGAATTGCTCTCACATGTATGTGTGTGTGTCCCCCACCAAGGTGGGAATTACAAGTAGATAAGAGCTATTCATTCTCTAGCCAAATTTTCATCTGTCTCTGCATCCCAATTGGCAGCTCAGCTCCATCAAGTCCCTGAAACACGGTTTGCATTGCTTGCTGTACGTGGCACCAGGGAAAAGCTGGTGTTACTGTTATTTAGCACCAGCACTTTGCAGGCTGCCAAAATCTGTGTGCCAAAAAAGAAAGGTCATCTGAACCTCACCATCTGACAAAGCAAGCTCAAACTGTCTACTGTGGGAACATGCTTTTCCCTGGGCTGATCCCATTCTGCAGCCAGAATTGGCAATGGCAGGCTCTTCCCCTCCTGCTGTGTCTGGAGGTGAGTTCTAAAATCCCAATGAATCATTTTGTTTGTTTTGTGGTGCCTTTTATTTTTTAATAGACACTCTGCCTTTTGTTAATGACAAAAAAAATGGCTCCTTCCATTGCTCTGAACAACAGTAGCTGCTGCAGGTGGCATGTACTTCTCGTGGCTGATGGTGGAGCAGTGGGGTGTGCACCAGGGCTGCGCTGGTCCAGCCTGGGGAGCAGAAGATGCTGATTTCAACCTGCTCTCCTTTTCTCCAAATGCTTTTATCACTTTTATATAGCTGCATAGCTGATGAGACTTTTACATGGCTGCAGTTCACTGAAGTCTGACCCCTGGTTTCTGTATGCCCCTCCCGCTAAGGGTCTGAACACTGTGGTGGGGTTAAAATGATTGATTATGGGGAATAAAGGTTAGACTCCTAAATCCATATGTTTCAGGTGCTGAGTGCCTACAGCTCCCACTACCTGGAGCATACACTGGGGCTATTCATTTGGTCTGGGAAATCAAAGCCTTTCTTAGGTAACCACGGAATCAAATACCAAGACTTAGGAAGGTTTTCACTCTGCCAAGTGCAAACTCACTCTCCTTCCACACACAAGTGGCTGGGAAGCACCTCACATCACCTGGCAAGCCTTTAACCAGCACATTGCTCCTCTGGTATGACCGAGGAGTCCACAATTACAGCCCTAGTAAATACACACACTGTTTACTAATGTGCATTTTAATGGCTTCTAAACCACTGTGGTTGTGGAGTCTCCTTCACAGTAGGTATTCAAGAATGGCCTGCACACAAGCTTGCACAATGTGCTCTGCTTGAGAAGGGAGTTTGGACTAGATGACCCACTATGATCCCTTACAACCTGGCACATTCCATGATTCTGTGAACTAGTGTCAGTTTCTCTCTTTCATGCAATGTCTTAGTGGTAAAAGATCCAATAACCCTAATAAGGGAGTAAGAGTATTTGCCTAGTGGTCTAAACACAAGTTTATTTTATCTCTGTACTCTGTGACTTCAGATAAAAATCTAAACAAAACTGATACTGCCTTCCACCACTCTGAAACTGATGAACCAATCAGTTTGCTATGCAGAAGTGGCTGAGGCATCCAGTTCACGCTGTTTCTTATGAAAGTAGCAGTTTACTCAGAAGGACTCTGAATAAATTTCCTTTTCTCTAAAGCAGGCTCATTTGCTGTATGTACTTTGACTTCAGCTCCTTAGCTTTCTTGATATGCTATGTGCAATGTTGTACATAAATTTTCAAGCCTCCCAGGATATCTGTGCTGTATAAATGTAAATATGATTAATTCAGAACAGCATTGCAGTTCTTTCAAAGACACATAGACAGCTCCTGCTCTTTCCATGTCTGTATTGGTCTTTATTCATGGATCCAAAAAAATAACCCCTCTGTCCTGTCTTTTGTGATGCTGTCAGGCTCTCTTCCAGCACTGTGTATACATCTCATTTACTTTTTCAGAAAAGCCTTTCCATAATAAAAAAAGATCCTGTCAGAAGTAGTTGTGTGACCTCAAAGAGGGTATACCCTGCTGTTGGTGGAGACAGCTCATTTTCAGAGCTCTGCCTTCACCCTAGTGCCATGCACTGCACATCCCACAGGAGGGTTGCCATCCCTCAGCACTGTGGCTGTTTTGAACATATCACTAGAAAGGCTGATGGGGCGGTTTTTTCTGAAGCAAAAATCCCCTGATAATATCCAGTAATATAACCTGGAAATGGGCTTTCAATGTGTCACAGCTGCTGAGAAACTGTCACTCTCCCTGGGGAAAATGGCCTCTGATGTTGCTGTGGGACTCCCTGGTTGTCCTGACAGAGACAGACTGTGGCACATTCACATACTTTCATTAACCTTCATGTGAAGACTAAAACCTGTGTTTCCATCTGTGGTAAACCTGTCCCTGACTCATGGGGTGTATCAGCATTGTTTACCTTGTTCCTGCAGTTTGAGCAGTTAACATAGCAATTGTTCAATATTAAGTCAGTTCTCAGTTTCCCATTTGAGGATTAACTAGGAAATGCAGGGACCTTCTTCAGAATCCATTTCAGTAAGTGCCAGCCCAGAACTATTATCCAATAACCAAAGCATTGATGCTATATCAGCTTATTTGCAATATAACATAGTGGAATATTGGCACATTTTTTGTGACCTCAAGGGGAGTTTTGCATGTAGGTAAAGAGTAATAAATGGTGCCTTGCTTTGATATGGAACAAAACAATAAATTGGTGAAGTGTAAGTAGCAACAGATTTATACTGTGATGGAACCTCACATGGGGCATACTCTTGAAGAATGACTACACATCAGCTAAGAGAAAGTTTCCATCATGGAATATAGGACACAATGTCACAGGAGACTGCAGTGACCAGAGATTTCAAAGCAAATAAAAAGATAGAAGAAAATCTTGTTCTGAGTGTCTACCTGTTCTCTGTACCTGTTCTGGTAAAACAAAGGTGTTTACAGTGTAGAAGGGCAGAGAAGAAAAGAACAAATGAAATGGTGTCCTGCATTTCAGGAGTCTCTTTGTAAATAACTGTTCTACCGCTAGCATACTCCAGCTTTGCCTTTCCTTCCAGGAGGAATGCAATAGCACTAGTAAGGAAATGTACCTGCATCTTACGAACAATGGAGCATACCCAAAGCTGTCAGCCTAAAGACTTGTGTGGCAAAGCCTAGTTTGCAACCATCGGTGCCTGTTAATAATTGCCAAACCCTGGTGCAGCACTTTCCTTGCCTGTTGGGGAGTGTGTGTGTTGTGATCAGACTTGGCTTAGAGCCCAGACCAGCCTGGGTTTTCTTTTCCTTTTGTATGAACATGGAGAAGATTTTCCAGTAGGATGGGTGGCTTAACAGATAATGCACTGGCCTTTCAAAGTTGGGAACGTGGTCTGGGTTCAGCTTGAGGTCTCAAGTGAAATGATATTACTGGTCTAGGCAATTCACAGTCAGTTTTGTACAACAGTTTGTACTCTAAATTTGTCTCTGTTTTACCCTGCTCAGGTTTGCTGTATCTAGAGCACAGTGCTAGCAAGGGAATGGTGTTACATCAGCCCTAGCTACTTCCAGTGAATATGATGGTCCTGCCACTAGCAAACACTGGGAGCTCTGCGTGTAATGAAAGAAAAAAGCTCAAACTTAATCCAGAAGATTAAGTTTAATCATCAAATAGTGTTAGTGGGACCCAGCTCTGGCAGGGAATATTGCTAAAGCAGAACAAAGTTGTGGATATAACAGATAGTTTAATATAATCACAAAACATAGTTAATGTTTTATCTGTTGCTGGATTCACAGATAACTCCTCTGCAGTTGAGTCCCTGACAGTTTGCTTGTTATGGTGGGACTTGGTGGCAGGACCACTGGTGAGATGGTCCCTTTCACCTGGACCATCACAAACCAGATATTTTTGGAACAACACATGCAGGATTCAGGCTGTCCCACATTAGAGGTACAGCAAAACAAAAACATCAAATCAGTCAAGAACACCAGTGTGCAAAATTTAAAAATCTCCTGATTTTGTTTGAGTTTGTTAGAGCAGCCCCCAGGGCTTACACTTGATCTGCACCCTGGGGATGGGGATATGTCTCAGAGGTGCACGGGGACTGAGACAGCAGTTGGCTTTGTCTCTTCCCAGGGGCAGCCCTTGCATGTTCCCATCTCTTGTTTTTACCCTCTGCTAGAGGTTTTTCAGGACAGGAAAATATGTTTCTTCCGTCTTAGGGCTTTGCTACTTATTTGCAATCATTTCCCCACAAGTTGTCAACTCAGAAAACTCTTGTTACTGACTGCAGTTACCTGGCATTGGTCTGGGACCGTCAGCCAGTCCACAGCATTTGTACTAGCCATGGATTGCTCCCCATTTCCGAAAACAGTCCCTGCTATCTGGATCGGCACACTGTCCCTGCCCTCAGCTCCTGGATGTGACTAGATCTCATTTATGTCATTCAGGAAGCTTGGGCTGACTGAATATTTGTTAATCCTTCAGAAAAGCATGCTTTCTTCAGAGTGCAATACCTGTTAGGTAGCTGGTGGGCTGAGGCCACTGCCCATTACCCCTGACTTTCTTTTATTCCCTGCCTCTCTGTATCACCCTGTTGTTCCTAATATAAGTAAAAATCCTGCTGGTAGGGGCCACCCTTACTGTCTTTGTAGAACCAGTAATCCATTTGCTTTGTGATCTCCTATTAGAAACATGATCAGCAACACTAACATTTTTATGCAGGGGATTTTGATAAAAGAATTTTTCATTATGCCATTCTTTTCCCCATACATTACTTTCATGCTGTATGCAATATACGCACAAAGGTCTAATCAATTTCTGGGTCAGCTGGCTTCAACTGAGACTTTCAGAAGAAGGAACCATTCAAACAAACAATGTATGACTGCCTTTTTGTGCCCAACAGGTAAAGTGAATATTGAGCAGTGCCATATAAGCATTGACAAGTACAGTCCTTCAAAAAGCTATGCTTTTGTGTACTGTTACTCCACTTCACCTCTGATCAGGACTAGTGTTGCTCTGTGAAGTGCTGACACAGTACTCCCAACTGACCACGACTTTGCTGAATAGAAGAGAGAACATGAGGCAGGATACTCTCTTAAGTTTTTCAGGTTTGTTAGGTTGTTGAGTTCATGTAATACCTGGGTTGGTACTTCCACCCCACTCTGCCCTTCTGTGGCAGTTCATGCTAGTATTTGAATTCTGTTAGATATCTTTTGTGTGCAAAACCCCAGATCTCTGGGGTCTTCAATTTTTCCATCTGAGCTTGGCTTCCTCCTTTATTGTTTGGGTTTATTAGCTGGCTGCTGTTGTTCTTCTCAAGTCCCAGTAACCATTTTTCATCCCCCTTGTTTTTCCACAGGAAAGTCAGGAAGAAAGGCGTTTTCAGCAAGGCCTCCCTCCTTGCCGGGTTTTGCGCACAGACTTTAATCATTGCCTTGCCTGGAAAAGGGAAAGAGCTTTTCTTAGAATGTCCTACTGCAGTGTGTAAAGATTTCCCCTCTTCTCCCTTCCCACTCATTAAAGCACAATTGTTGACTGCTCTGGGGTCCCTGTGGGTAAAGCTTGTTTGTAATGTCAATTACCTTGAGTTTATGAGTTAAGAGCTGTTGCCGGTCCTCTGGAAAAAGGAATCGTTCATTTAGCTGTCACTGGCATACACTACAGTTCATTCGGCCAAGAGGAAATGGGGATTAAAAGACCTAGTTCTGCTCCCACTGGAGGCAGTGGTATGGCTCCTGGTGAGAACAATGGGAGCAGACCCCAGCCTCAGAGGAGAGGGTGATCCTGGCTTGGGTGCTCCCCTGCTCCCCCTCTTCCCTAAGTGAATGATGATAGTTACTGCAGGACCGTCTGCTTGGTTCACTTCCTCCAATTGTTTCCAAGCCCTTATTTTGTTTGATGCTCAGAAAGGGTCATTTATTTAGCTGCATAGCAAAGCTTGTCTAGAATGACTTAATGTGTTCCTGAAATGCTTGAAAAGGTGGGTGACCACCTCAGAGAGAGTCAGAGGGAGTGGCTGAACAGAGGCTCTTTGCATGTTTTAGCCTATCCTGGTTGAAGTGATAAGGACAGTTAACCATTTTTGTGGCACGAGGCCACATTTTTGATGAGGTATTAAGAAACTGTGACCTCATTTCCAGACAGAAACCTACACCAGGATATCCTGAGACAGTGTTCAAGAGCTCTTTTTGAGGAATTAAGGTGGTTCACCTGGCCACTATCCAGATGCTTTGAAAAAAGGCTTCTTTATGATGCCTTGGACAACTGGATCCGACAAAGTCCTCAGCTCAGGATGCTGCAGAAGGATACCTGAGGCTCTCTAGCAAACACCTGACTTGTGACACAATGCCCTGTCTGGAATGGTTCCCCATTGTTCTCTTAGGGAAGAGACAGAGTGATAGAACATGAAAGAGGGAGGTTCCACCAGCAATCCAAAGTTAATGAAGGCCCAATTATGACACTTTTGATCGCAGATGGCTTCCTTGTCACTGGAATGGGCAGGCCTAAATGAAATGAAAGAAACCCCATTTGTTTCAGTTACTGAACAAGTGATCGTCTTTATCACATCACTATGTGTTGGTATAATCAAGCAGATTTTCAGTCTGGTGGGCTAAGCCTTGCAAATGCTTCCTCTGCTGCTCATAAAGCACTGGGTGTTTGTGTTCATTCTTCCATCATGGAAATGTTTTTGGAAATATCCTCAGTAACAACTGAGCTTTAATTACTGAGAAAACCAGCAGCTCCACAATACCTCACAAGTTCAAGTAGCAACAGCTGGAAAGTGCAGAGATTTTTTTTCTGTAGCAGAAGATATTCTCAACCCAGGGGTCCATACCTGTTAATAATAATCCTCCTTTGCATTTCTTTTCATGTTCTTTCTGAAGGCCTTAATTTGCTAAGCAGGCATGAAACAAATCTCAGAAGATCTCCAGCAAGGAATTCTTTTCTTTAGAGAAAGGATGTCGGGATACAGAAAGAAAATCAAATGCTTCAAGTTGTGTTGTGGAGCTGTGATTGCAGTGAACCCTGATGGGAAATAAAACTGAAAGAGACTTCCATGTCTGAGTGTCCTAGGCATTCTGTTTTGGAAATGTGGTCACTCTCCTTCCAGTTTAAATGGCCTCTCTCAGTTCTCTTGTCCTCAGATAGCAGCATGTTTCTATTGAACTCCTCTTGGCAGAGTGATGGGTTTTTTATTGAGCTTTGAATTACCATGAATGTTCCTCACTTGCAGGAAGTAACTGATGATGCATAGGCTGTATTACAGCTTTAATAAAAACTAAGCATATGCAATATCTTACTGAGAAATTTAGAAATGTCATGACACCAGCTCTTTACTGTAATGAGCCTTGAGTGCATCTTGAGGACTCAGTTCCAGTGCGGCCCCAATATTCAATGACTTTAAGTTTATGATTTCATTGTAAGGGTTGCCTATTACATCATTAAAGACTCCATCAATTGTGCTTTGCTTTGAGGCAGGGAATACCTCACTACTCATGCTTAGTTCTTAGGTTTCTCTAGTTCCAGGCTGCAAAACTTCCATTGAAAGACTTTACATTGAAAATACAGTGGCATCAGCTTAATAATGCAATCTGATATTTGGTTCCCATCTCAAAGATCTTTACTCTGTTAAGAAACTTTCTGAGCTTCCTGGATTTCAGAAAGAAAATGTTAAAGGACTGAGGTAGTTTTCACCCACCACTCTTGGTTTTCACCTGACTGTGTGAGTCTCTATGCAGTGCTCTTGTATATGAGCAAGTAGCAGCAGCAGCAGCAGCACAGCAAGCCACCACGTATCAGTTGGGCTGTGGCAACCTCGGTAGCTGTTTGCCATGTATGGTTTTGCTCTGCCTTAGATGTGAGGTAACATCATTTAGCTGAAAACTTGTTGAAAGAGGCTCAAACTGAAAGAGATAAAAAATCCAGACATTGACAATTACAGAGGTTTGACTGGCATATTGCAACTCCATAAGCCCTGCACGCAGGCTGTGTGCCTGAACCCTTGAGCTGCTTGCTCACAAAACCTGATTTGTTCCCCACACATGTACATGGGTTGCAATGCACAGCCAGTAATCTTTGAGAGACACTAACCCTGGTGAGGCTGGCATGCTGCCTGCATCCTTCTGTGCTCTCAGGGAGATGGTGATTTTTCTGGATGCAACAGAAAGGATTGACTGGTCTGATCTTACCAAGTGTGCTGATGGTATGATGAGGTGCATTTATGTCAATAAATGCTGACTGGGCACATTCTCATTTCTAGTGATCCTTTCTAGTAAGTTAGGTATTTAATTTTACCAGTAGTAACACCCTGAAAGCAACACAGGCAGAGCAGAAAATCTGTGCTTCTCACTGAAAACAGAACAAGACCAGGCTATAGTTATTTTTTATACCAGTTGCTCCAGAGTGAAAAAATACTGGATATTTTTATCCAAGCAGGTCACATTTTGATGAGGAGCCATAGGGTCTAGAGTTCAGAGGTCAAGAGTGGGTGTCGCTAAGGATCTCGCTATGCCATAATCCCTTCTAAGCCATGGGTTTGCAGGGTGACCTTGAGTGTGACACTTGATCAGTCAGCTCAATCTTAAGCAAGAGGCAGCCAGGCTGTCCCCTGCCAGTCCACATGTCACAGTGTCCAGCTTCTCAAGTGATGCTTCCCTTTCCTTAACAGAATGAACAGTTAATAAGTTACAGTGCAATGATCGATCCCTGTTTCCCCATGCATTGCTAAGTAATAATCAACATCATTATGAGTACTGTGAATTTTAAAGATCTGACAGAGGAAAGGTCATTGTTAATAACAAAGGACTGGTGTCTTAAGTGGATGGGATTTTTCAGTGCTCCATTGCCAGATTCTGCAGTTTTGTCTTGAGACTTGCTCTCTTGACATTTACCATTTGCTGCAGTAATACGGCTGAGAAAGTGCTAAATCAGGGCCTTTAAAAGGACTATGAAATAAGATTATTCTGAAGTACAGCCATGTTTTTTAAAAGACAACAACAGCATTTTTAGAGTAGGAAAACAAATGTGGTTACTTAGAGGCTGATAGCTCAGCTGAGAGGGAGGAAGAAATGTACCTACTCAGAGGCACCCAGTGCAATTCTCCACATCCACCTAGCATCCAACTCCCACTCCCAAAGGGTGCAGCTCTCCCTCAGATGTCCTGGACACCCAAAAACATCCAAAATGGCACTGGACACCCATGTGCTGAAATTAATCTAGTGACCTGATTTTAAGGAAAAAAGTCACAGCACTGGTGATGCTGGGATAGAAGACAAATACGTTTAACCCATTTCTTAGGCTAGTTATTTGGCTTTATTAGACTGCAGTGAAGAACAGCTGAGGACAGTGGAAACCCTCTCTGCTTGCAAACAGGAGGATTGCCAAAACTATCAATAATGGCTGAGTCTCCTTTGGAGGAAGAGGCAACTCTAGATGCTGGCTGGCACTGGGGTCAAGGGAACTCTCCTTCATCCTCCTGAAATGCACAATTGTGAGAAGAATGTAATGGAACCTGTGATAGTAGGCAATGTTGCTTCTCAGAAAGTTAGCTGGTCTCAAAGACTGCCATGAATTGTTGAACAATAGCTTAAGTGAACTCCCCTTATCTATGCCAAACCATTGGTGATAGCCAGAATTTGTTTGCTTAATTTAACTACTCACGATTCTTGCAAGTAGGATGAGATTTCATCTCAAAAGTTGTCTCTTTATAACACTTCTGTATTTTATCTCCTTACTACCATGATATCTGGACTGTATTTTTCCATTAGAGCTTTTGGCAAAACCAATCAACTTTTCTGCAACTGTTTGCCACTCTCCTGAGACCTCTGAATATACTTCTTATAACCCCAGTTAGCGATCTTCTCTCTTTTCCCTTTCTCCTCCCCCCAAGATTTTTCTATTTCTTATAATTTCTAATCTTAAGCTTAGTAAAGATGTTCTTAGAATAGAAACCATAAAAAAAACGTATCAGGATGGACTGATCTAATTGACTCACAAACTCCAGGAACTGGCCTGTGATTGAAAGAATGACTCAAAGTGCTCTCTTTTTACTAAAAATGCTGAAGAGCATGTGCTAAGAGACTGGGATAGTATTTTCATGTTGGTAAAATGTTAGCTGTGTGTCTGGTGATAGAGGAAGATTCTGCATGCATGCTGTATCTGAAAGAGAGCAAACTGTGTGTCATATATGTCTCCCAAAACACCTGCCCTCCTGCATGGAAGGATGCACTTGTGCTTGTGTAAGGCGTCATAGTTCCTGTACTGATTGTGAGATATAGGCATCATCCACTGGGGCAGGCAGAGCTTTGGGCAGCAAAGACACAGCACATGGCAGTTCAGGCACTTAAAATGTCAGTGTATGTGGTCTTTGGTGCTCGAGTAAGTTTAAAAAAATTGTTAGATGCAGTTAGGGTAGGAGAGGGAAGTGGAGATTTTGACCACAGAAACTTTCACTGTCTCTTTGGTAGCAGGAAACAAATCTATTAGACACTGAACACAACAGGGCTCACTGGGGCAGTGCACAGGCCCTGGCAAAACTGGGGTTCAGGTTTCTCAACTGGTCCATCAGGGTGAGATGGGGTTGTTGGGCCAGTCTTATCCCTCAGCAGAGCCCAGCTGTGTTGTGCAGTGGTTCTGTCTTTCATTGTGGTTCTGAGCTCTCACCTCTTCTTCTCTCTACATTTCTGTTGTACTTGCTTATGTTTATCTTGTAGGGATCAAGATGCACTTGAACTTTAAAAATGAAAAAGGAAATTTGAACAGGAAACACGGCAGATTACATGTTTCTCATTATCACTGCTACATTTGTTAAACACGTGTTTTAAAAATCAAAACATTGCAGTATTCAAAGCACTGGGGTTGAGGGCAAGGAGAGAGACCCATGCGTGCCCCACCCAGGGCTTTTATTCTTGAGGATGATTCATCTGTGGATGAAATTACACAGTCAACCATAGCTGATGCTGACTAGTACTTAGTTACTGTTCAGAGATTTCCTGACTGAAATCCCAGCTCATCAAAGCTGTTGTGAGCTTACTGTACAGGGTAAACACCATGGACCAGATGATGCCTTCTAGGAAAAAAATAAACCCACAAAATTTAGGCTGGCTACACCTATCAGCTTTGGAGGTGGAAAACTGTATGCTGGTTGCAATATGATAGCCTTCAATTTAAGGTGACCCCTTGCTGGGCTTCCAGGTATGAGGAAAAGCTTCTGTGTTTGAGCATGTTCCTTCCATGGCTGCTGGTAGTGTTTTTCCTATCTCTATGTGCTGCTGGCCTAGCTGCTAGATCAGCTAAGGTCCTGGAACTGAGCTGAGAATTGGTGGCCCTGACAGGTAAGAATTCTACTCATCCCTCTCTTGATCACGGACATCACCCACAGGCTTGTTCATAAATTAGACACCAGTAATAGCTAACCTGTATGAGGACTTTACTCCCATGGTTGAGTTAAGTGGACTCACCTGTGGAGAAGAGAGGAACATGTTTCCCAGACATCAGTCAATCTGGGCTCCTATGTGGGGGGTACCACCTTGAGAAGTTCTCTGATATGATTATGTGGCTTCTGGTGCCCAGGTGTAGTTCTTCTGCTAAATTTATATAATTCTATTTCCATGTAGTTTATACTTACAATGTGATTGGAGAAATTAAGTCTCTGCTGCACAGTAAAACTGTGTTACAAGATGATCAGTCCAGCATAACTATGAGGTGATATTATATTGCCATAATTATGTAATCTGGTCCCGTGGCATAATGGTTAGCACTCTGGACTCCGAATCCCAAGGGCCCGAGTTCGAGTCCTCAGAAGGACTTGTCCCCTGGACAGTTAAATGCCTCCCTCATCCCCTGGGCAGTTAAATGCCTCCCTGCCATCCGATCCTGTCAGATCTCGGATGCTCAGCAGGGTCAGCCCCCCAGTTAGTACTGGGTGCTGTAGACCGTCCCAAGGATCTCACTGTCACTGTCCAAGCTCGCTCGGCCATGGCAAATGGACCTTAGGACTTAAATGGTGGGGCCAGTTCTGTGCATGCTGTGCCTCACCTAAAAATCTACTGCGCAGGCTGGAAGGGCAGCACACCCATGCGGGGAGAACCCGTCCCAAGATCTTCGTTCACAAAGTCTGGCCATTATATTTTATATGTAATCATCTGTTCTGTGTAAAAACCTCCAGAATTTATTGTTTTCAGTCAGGGGACCAGCCAATACTGACTTCAGGTGTGGTTTTTTCTGTGATCAGAGTCTATCTGTTGGGAAGACAGTGGAAGCAACTAATCCATTTCTCAGGTTTTCTGTTCCCCATTTTATCTTTCTAGGCTACATTTCATACAAAGTTTAGGCAGCTTTTCAGGAAGGCTTCAAAAGGTAACAACTAGAGTCATCAAAAATAGGGTCTATATATCTATTTCCAAATATTTCAAAAAATAGATGTGGGGAGAAACGGAAAGGGAGATGCCCAGAGTGGTATTTCTGCACTGGCTTTTTCTCAGCTCAGCATTATTGACAAGTTTGTCATCCAGTGAAGCTCAGTGCAATTTTTTTTTTTTTTTTTTTTTTTAATTTGAATGCGATATGCTGGCTAAAAGCTTAAGGTATTGCCCTAGAAGAGAGAAGTATTTATTTCTTCTTACGATACCTTCCAGTAAAGTGATGATATGCAAATTGCACATTGGAATTTTCTATGTGTATTCTCCAAAGACTGACATCCTAGCCAGCTCTTCCTGGACAAGTTGTCAGCTCAAAAAGAAAACTGAGCCTATAATGTGTCAGTCTGATCCCCACTGAGAGGGCAGGTTCCGAAGGGAGACCAAAGATTTTAAAAGGAAAGGGTATTAATATGCCAGCAGGTCATATGATATGTAGCATAATTTCTGGGGTCTAGAGTTGATTTCCTTGGCTATGCATGTGAGACTGACAAGTCCACTTGGTGACATGAAGTGCAAAGTTTTGGTTATAATAAATGATCTTGCCTTTTATTCCTGTGCCTGTGTTTTACGTATGTATTTGCTTTTTCTGTGCTTTATTTTACAACACTGAAAGCAGCAAATCCCATGTGTAGACTCTGATCACAACTAGCAGACTGCTGTGAAAGAAACAGGTTGAAATTCTGGTCTCACATGCACCAGGGTAAATGTAGAGTGCCTCCCTGCCAGCTTCAAGATAGAGGTTTGAACTGGTAGCCTGGTTGAATTTTGTTACATTCTCTGTGGTTTGTGGTTTTTGCTTCCTGTGTTTTGTGAAAAGGAACACCAGGACTAAGGAGTGAGGCTTGATCTCTCTTGAATTAAAATCACTACATGCTACAAGGTGGGAGAGGTGATTCTGGTTAGCACCCTGGAAATTCTAGCTGTGTTGGCTAAGTAGTTGCTGTAACAGCCTTCTTGTCCCCTTGTGTTTGCCTTACTTGTTTGCCCAGTGTGGTTTGTGGAAAAACAGCATGCAGGAGGACATAGTTGTCAGCAGCAGCAGCAAGGTAAGTGCAGCAGCATGCAGTATTAGAAGGAAAGGGTAGACTTTTCACGTTTCAAACAAAATAGATACAAAACATCTCTCTTTACTTAAGTTGGACAGGTCCCTGGACCCAGGAGGATAAAGGATATGGCCACACTAGTTCATGTCCATCTCTTTGGAGGTGTACAGCCTCCAGAGCTGACACAAAGAATAACTTAGAGCTTTCTTTTCTGTTGGGGTCATTGCTTTCTTCTCCCAGGGTAAGACTCAGATTGTAGGTCACTGAATTGATTCTACAGGCAACCTAGAGTAACCTTAAAACTGTGGAATGTTGTTTTAAAAATGCAAACATGTAAAATGAGAAGACATCTAATGCCAGCCTTTTGGTGGAGACTAGATTTAGGCTTAAGACAGCTGGTGCCAGAGCATTTGCCTGTTAATGTTTCTAGGCTCTGGAATCCCTTGCAAGAGGATATCAGAGCAGCAGAATCAATTAGTGGTCTTAAGAGTAACATTTAAACTTCTGGGTGACAACCATTTTTTACTCAGATGAGCATATTTTATGAGCTGAACTGTTAGCTGGAGAGGCACAATGTCATTGTTACAGGGAAGTGGATAAATCATAGCAGAATTGCCTCCCCAAACCCAACAAAATTCTTCAGATGCTGATTGTGTTTTACCATGTGGAAGAAGGGAAGAAGAAAGCAGACAGTTTTTGTGTGATATTCACAGATTCATGCCTGCCTGACCGTGCTCAGATGAGTTATGACTAGGAGTTTAGTCAGCTGAACTTTAACCCTGACTACGTGCCGGTAAAAGGAGTCAAGGTGCATAAGAATTCTCCTCAGACATACAATAGGAAGATGCCATTTTTATCCAAACACATAAAAATATACAGGACTATTTGACTGCTTAGTTTTTACTGCAGCAAATGTTGAGCATTGACAGACAGAATCCTCCTCCCTCCCTGCTGAGCTCCAAGTGTCATGACAGAGCAGCAGTAAGCACCTACCCTCATCTAAGTCAGAGAGCGACCTGGTGGGCAGGAGAATCCAGAGGGATTTTTGCTTAAAACTGTGTTGCTGAACTCTAAGACTTAAGAGAATGTGTTATCATGCTGTCCTTCGACAAGCATTGCTTCAGCTTGGAGGGAAAAACCACAACTTTTCCCCTGTGCTGTCAGGACTCACCCCTTAGAAGAAGATGAGAGGGGACAAGACCTGTCATTTCTCTTTGCCCTCTGCTCACAGAATGGTGAATGATACAGGGATCCCTTTCACAGAACCATGATACAGCCATGGAATAACCTCTGCCAACCAGGGTTACCATGAATCCATGATCTAAACATTTCATATACTGCCTATGGTTTCAGTGGCCTAAGTCTTGTTCCATATCTCTTTCCTTGTACAGTGCACTGTGCAGAACTGACCCCTGCAGAATCACAACACTGTTTCAAGTAAACACAGCCTGGCAGTTTTGTCTTGGTGTATGAAGAGTAAAACTTCAGTTCTCCACTTCTCAGTGACTTCCTGAATGATAGGATGGCACTGATTGTTTGTCTGTTAAGGGACAACCCTACAATGGAGCCTATTGAAGGCACACCTTCTCAGGAGAATGCTCTGATAAGCAACTAAAACATTGAGGACAACAAATGTAGGCCAGGTTCTCATATTTGCTGACCTTTGTCCATATTGATCCTAGAAACAACTCAGGCAAGCAATCAAATTGCTCCACATGGCAGCCACTGAACCCAGTTTATAGAGTAACAGTTTTCTCCCTGAACAGTCTCATGGATCTCAGTCGGACTCCAAAGTGCTGTGTGCAGGGATAATGGAATGGGAGTGTTTGGTCTTAGCCTCTTTAGTGTTTTTAATGAACAGCAATTTTTGGTAGTGTAGGCAAATTATACATCAGGTACAATACCTTGATTTGGGCCAGGGTTGTGCCAAGTGCTGCTGCTGCTTCCTGTACAAGGAGCGCAGAGGAAGGATCAATGCGGTGGTGGCATTTTCTTTCTGGTGTCTTCCTAGGTGAAAACACCCCTAATGGGACAACAGTTCCTGCTTTTGTCTGCATAGTCAGCGTGCTTTCATCAGCACTCTGTGCAAGGCAAACATCTTTGGGGTCTGTACAAGAAAGAATAAAGGACACAAATAGAAAGTGAGATTGTGTGCTGCCTGGTTTTATCAAAGGTTAATTGTGCCAGAAGAATCTGATATGTTATCAAAGAAAGCTAATTGATTTTCCTGGTAAAGGAAACATGGCTGATCTATCTGACTATTAGCAAAGCATTTGATATGATGCCACGTGGGAAATTATTTATTCAGTGGGGGATGATGGGGTTAGGCAGAAGAACAGTGTGCAGAGGTCTGGCTAAGGCAGCAATGAATAGAGGTGGTGTTGGTGTGGGAATGACCAAATTCGAGGGGGAGTACTTCTACAGTTGCTCAAGGAGTCATTTTGGCACTGATTCTGTTTAATGTTTTCAGTATTGTGAAAGGTAGGAGTGTGTGGATGAGATTTGTAGATGAAGCAAGTTTGAGAGCATAGTTATTCAAGATCAGGGTATGATACAGGAAGCACTGACTGACCTTGAGGGCTGGACTGATAGAAATGGGATGAAATTCAATATTACAGAGTGCAAGGTCATGCATTTAGGGACTAATAACATGAATTTCCACTATAAGCTGGAAGCTTATCAGCTCAAAACAAGCATAGATGAGAAAGACCTGGGTGTATTAGTTGATAGGGGTAACTAAGAAGCAGAGATATCATGCCACCATGAAAAAGACAAATGCAAGCAGAGGATATATGAGCCACAGCCTTCCCAAGAGGCAGGGAAGTACTAATGCCACTGGAGAGGGGTGAGATCTCCCTTGGAGCACTACTATCTGCTGTGGTTAGGAAAGATGAAGCACAGCCAGCGCAGGTGCAGAGATGGGCTGTTAGGAGCATCAAGGGATTGTATCAGTTCTGGTCTCCATCACCCCGTGAGTGGCAGCTGAGAGATAATACAGCGCCTTTCTTGAAATACAGCAGTGGGTAAATACACTGGAGAGGAAAACATGAGTTCAGATCAAGACTATGCTGGCAAATTGACCATTTATACATTGAGAATTGAAAGGTTTCTGGCCACTCATGTGCAGGGGTTATGGCAGAAAGGCCTTCATTTTGTCCGTGGGCAGAATTGTACAATGTGGCAACAGTGTCAGCATGGTCATGGGGTTGACGTCACTGAAGGTCCCTCACAGCCAGGTGTTGCTGGCTGGCACGCAAGGCTGGATGGGTCTTGGTGCAATGGTAAATGCTCTTTATCCCCTGGGGCTTCTCAATGCCAATCTGCCCTCCTGTCCTCTCCCTGGATATCTGTGTGAACTGGCTCATCTAACAACTGTGTCCAGCCCCTGAATGGGATTCCCATTTGACTGGCAGGAATAGGGAAAAACTTCACTGCAACATGTCAGTGTAGTGGCACTACAAGTGAGAAGAGATCCAGGCTGGGCTTCTCAGTTTCACCACTTCAGTGGGCTAGCCAAGGGCATTTTGGGTAGCCATCAGGGTGACTCAATGGAGCACAGGGCTCTGGCATCCATTTTAATTGCTTTCAGACAGCGTCATTCCCTGCAAATCGGAAACTACATTTCAGAGTTTTTTGTCCATTTCTTTCAAACAAATATGGTATTTTTTTCCTTTATCCCTTTTTACCCTCTATTCCTTCCCTCCCCCTACCTTTTTTTCTCTCTCCAATGCTAGTTGACATTTACCAGAACCCAGTGTGATTTAGTGACCTTGGGCATACTGTGCACTTTAATTTGTCAATTTGGGAAATTAATTTGTGGAAGAATGAGTGGAAGTCAGAGGTCAGGCTGTTGGAGTGCAGACCTGCTGACAGGTTGACTGTTGGTGGGGGGCTAATGAGAGCACACCACCAAGCGAACGGAACAAAAGCAGACAGATTACACTGCCCGCTCTCTGGCTGGAGTCAATAACATCGGGCTGTTGTGCCTCCATCTCTGCCACGGTTCTGCCTCATGCTGCTCAGGCAGCCATTCAGACACAGCCAGAGTGGCCTTCTGGGAGGAAGGTATAGGTCACTGGGTGTGTGGTTGCTTTGTGGTGAGGATGGAGAGCTGGCCATGGCAACTCTGCCAGTCCAACTTCAGCATGGAGGCAATCACCAGAAAGGTTGTATTTGGCTGTTTGCAGCCCTGCTGTCTGCAGCCACCTGGGGTCCAGGTGAATTTCAGCATCGCTGCTGGGTACCAACAGCCATTATGGGGGGAGTGGGATTTATTTTCTGCAGGCGGCTACCTGCCTGACTTTGCTCGCAGCCTTTGAGAGTGGTTGCAGAGCTGGACAGCTTGCTGAGCAGCAAGTAAGAAACCTGATGGCTTCTGCTTAACACCTTTCCACCCCAAAATCCCTTTCGCGCTCAGCTGGCAGGGTGTGTATGGCTTAGGCAGATTCCTGTGGGCACGTGCCATCCATCTGCATGCAGCATGAGCAGAGGTTTGACCGCAAACAAGACCTGAATATGCTGAAGAGAGATTGCATCTGCTGCCCTGCGGCAGCTGAATTGCTGCATCATGCTCAGGCTGCCCCAAGCCCCGTGGCAGAATGACTGAGCTGCAGAGGATGATGAATGTTTAAAGTGACAGCAAATCCTCGGATTCTGCCTTTGAAACAACACAGTCAGGCAAGAGGCAGGACTAGGTCACGTCAAAGTCAAGACCATGTCCTCAAGGCTACTGGGGAAGGGACTCAACAGAACACACTTGTTAGATATGCATGTTGAGGCAGAGACTCCTGCAGCTCTAGAAAAGGACAGCTTCTGGGCCTGAGTGCAAAAAATGGTGTCCTTGCATTCAATCTTATTTCCCTTGGAGCTAGCAAAGGCTGGAAGGACCAGACTCAACATGCACAGCCTACAGGGCAGGGGAAAAAAATCTACTTGTTTTGTTCTGACAATAACAGCTGGCACTGCACACATGAACTGAGGGTAGTCTTGGAAAGGTGTTTATCACTGTAAAGTAGCTGGCTAAAATGTGAGACACTGACAGCTGTTTAGGGAAAGGAACACAGAGGGCTATGAAGGGAGCCTCTTTTCTCTCATAATAAATAGAGGATAATAAACTTCCCTGAGACAGCAGCGGGGCTGGCCAGGAAGGTCTCCACAGCTGATGTGTACTTTGACATTCACACCTGGAGTAGGGCATCTCTCCCAGAATCTCACATTTTGGGGACTAAACATAATTTTCAGCTACAGCATGACAGCTCTTCAAGTGATTCAGGTCATGTGGTGAACATAAAAATGATTCTGAGGGATATCTCGGGCAGACGATGCCATGGGGGGTGCAGATGAAGACAGCCCTGGATTTTGTAACTCCTTTGGTACCACTTCGTCATGGAGTCAAGTTTGTCTGACTTCAGCTACCATTGCTGATGTGGCCAATTGTCTTCTCTGTTGATCACTTCAAGTTCCCCTGTTTGGAGGGACTAAAGGGTGTCTCGTACTTCTGTATTTGCCTCAATGCCATCGGATATGACTGCTCTCAGCCACACACCTGCTCCATCTCCACTGCCTGCTGTGACTCTGTACTGTGGTGCTTCTTAACATGGAGTTCTTAACATTTCACTGGAGCTGGAGCAGATTGAACTCTCACAACTTCCATTGAGCTTCTGAGGTTTGGAGGACATTGGGGGGTCATTAGACAGCACCATGGACAGGTCACTGAGGGGAAAGTGAGGTCAGGCAGACTGGGGGAGCAGAAGATAACCTTTCAGAGGCTGTCAGGAAGGCAAGATCTTGCAGTTCCCATCCCTACAAATTGTCTTGATCTTTGTGACTTGAAACATTTCTTGCCTCTGGTTAAAACCTGACTCCCATGCTCCCCTCTTCCTTCACATGTTAGGATGTTCCCAATATACCTTGCTCCCAGGATGACTTATCCATCACTTTGCAGTAAGTATTAAGAAATTTCTACACAGTTTTTCTTGCCAAACCACAGCAAAGGTTGAGCAACTCAGCAACTTGCAAATTCATTCTCTTCTGTTTCTCAGAACTGACAACAACATCGGTTGTCAGCATGCTGCTCACCCGGGAAGTGCAGGACATAACTTCCAAGAAAGCCTAGCAGCTGGAGTGGTGGCGATTCAGGCTTCAGGCATTTAAACAGTCATGCTCTCCATGTTTGCTCTCTGCTCCATATATGGCCTCAGCCCTGAAACCTTGCCTGTCCCAGGAGGGCTGTGCCACCAGAGGAGCGGGTGAAGGGTCTCAGCTCCTCTCTCTGCCTGCACAATTTGCCACTCTCTAGGTACACAAGACAGGCCATGGCACTGCAGCGGCCTCTGGGCACCCAGTGCACGTGGGACATCTTTCTCCTTCATGCCCCAGGCAATTAGGTGTGCAGAATAATTGGGGATAGTCACTGTGCAAATGTTTTCCTCTGTTAGGAAAAATCATAGCAGACCTTTACCAAGTTTGAACTGCTGTTATGCAGGGAAAGACTGCTTCATCCCCACCAGGCTGCTCCACGGAAGTCTGTTCCCTACCTGCCTGGTGGGTTTGGACTAGGCTATCAGATACAATGTAGGCATGGACTGAGAAGAATCTACTCAGATAACCTTGCTCTGCCCTGTTAAATTAGTTCTGAGCAAAAAAAGACTAAAAATTATTTTACCCAGTGGCTTATTTTTTTTTCACTTTTATTCAATAGACTTAAGATCACACCCAACCTGGATGTACTAATGTGGGTAGACTCTCATTTTGTCACTTCTGTGTTAACCTTGGCTTCCCAAGTGAGAGTAAGACTAGATAAGAGCAAGTAATATACTTTGGTTTGCTGGTAATGCTGAGAAATAGAAACAACAGTGCTTTGGGTCTACTATTCAGAATTTCTGACATGTCTAAATATAGACTGTGTCTTATTTTGAGGCTGCAGGAACCATTTGTGTTTTGATTCAGACCCTCCGTATAAAAACAAAGGAAATCTGGAGGGAGAACAAGCTTGGTTTGCTTGTGGTGCTTTGTAGGTCAGCAGCAAGGACACTCAAGGGGAATTTGAAATCTGTGGGCTTAGAGGTGCTGGGTGCTCAATTTGTAGTAGGGACTGATGACTCAGGTACTCTACCAGTAGGCAGAGATGGGGCACACCCACAACCAAAACTGTTCCGCTCTTTAAGCTTCCAGTGAGCTGAGCCTTGTCCCTCCAGACTGCCCCATCTCTCAAGGGAGCTCAGACTTGACCATAACTTACTCCTTCCTCCTGTCCCTGCCTGCCTCTTTCCTCCCCTTTGGTGAGAAAAGATGAAGTTTCCTGGTAAATCCATCTTCCAAAACTGAAACATTTCATCTGAGAAATCCCCAGGCAAATTCTATTTTCCATTTCTCAGTTTTATGCATTACTTTTTTTGGCCTGCTCCTGAACTGTCTTTACTGCATTTGTGAGCAAATAACATGTTCACAGTTAACACTTTTTATGGTGAACACTGGTTTGGCTGCCTTTGGAGACCCCACCTGCAGACCCATGGGAAATCCCCTGGGACCTCACATTTCCCTTGCTGCATCCTACTGATGATCACTCATCCCCTCTCAGTTATTCTGCCTGACTGTGCTGGCACAGCTGGGATCTGGGGGAAGCCACTTGCAAATCCCAAGGGAGAAGAAGATGCTAAGGTGTCATCTGTTTGAAGATGAATGTGATCTTCTCTGCAAAGCAAACCTGTCCCTCAGATTTTGGACCCATTTCTGCTTTCTGCTTCTCTGGTAAAATACCAGCATTTCAACCAGACTGACCTGGGGTAAATAATAAGAATTTACATCTTTAAATTCATATCCTATTGTGAGGTAGCAACTCAGGTTACACATTCCTAACAAGTTAGGGCTGGGTGATTTTTGAATTCAAGCTT
Source organism: Acropternis orthonyx (assembly GCA_035583155.1). Lineage (NCBI taxonomy): Eukaryota > Metazoa > Chordata > Aves > Passeriformes > Rhinocryptidae > Acropternis > Acropternis orthonyx. Next base: position 41,882,967 of record JAWWEU010000111.1, on the reverse strand, counting down.
GTTGGCCTTAAGTTTAGGGAGAACGCTTCTGGGATGTGGATAGTTTCTCTTTTCTGCTAGCACAGGATTACGCTCCTTGGGTATATTTCTGGCCCCACACATGACCTTATGCTACACATTCCTCAGCTTGGTTCAGAACGAATCCTCTGTGTTGGTGGCCCATCAGACTGTTTCTTGGCCTATAAATCAGCCTTTCAGATGCAGCAATAAGCTCCTCTGTTCCTTAAATAGTTATCTATCGCTCAGCCTCCTTCAGTGTCTCTCTGTGGATCCAGATAGGTTGCAGTCTGGCTGTTTCTCTATCTGTACCCTCAGCCTTCCCCTGCAAACCTAACAACCTCTCTGGCAATGAGCACTGGCATTTCTGCAGTCACTTACCTTGCAAACCTGGGTTGGGGCTAGTGTTCAGTCCAAGCTGGACACACGGGAGATTTTGGTGAACATTTCTGTACTTTCACAACTGTTCCATTGATCTGCAGTATGCAGCCAGACTCATTCGTAGAGTCTGACACAACAAGTAATTTAGTCCTATGTGTTATGTTAAATATTTTAATGTTTATATTAAATATATTATACATAATATGATATTTTAGTTATATAATTTGTTTATTTTAATATAGCACATTATTTTTATTTAATATTACATAAATAATTTAAACATTTTAATATTTTAAATACATCAGGTGTATCTTGTTGCCTCTGGCCATTCATTTCCTGGTGCTAGAGTGTCACTTCTTCATCTAGAAGTGCCAAGTTCTGCCACTTTTAGCTGAATATGCTGGAGTTGAGTTGTGGCATAGAAACCCTGTAGCTAAACTATGCCTTGATGAAGTATTGATCTTCAATGACTGAAGTTGCTTTTCTCTAAAGCCAGGTTGCAATCACAAGTGCACAGTGTACAACGCACATCCAGCCAGTTTGAGAATTCACTGTCATCACCAGGATGATTTGTAAATCCTCATTGCCTGTTTCTGAGGTCACCCAAGAAATGAATAAGCAACTTTTCTTCTTAGGGAGACTATGGAAACAAATGGGTTCAGTGTAGAGAAGGGTTCCCAACAAGGTAAAGTGCAGGAGGGCATGGATCAGGCACTGCAGAGGTTCATCATGGAAGAAGCTCCTCTGAGCTCTATCACCCTCATCTCGGTACTGGCTCCGTCCTTTCTTAGTCTCGCCAATAATCACACACAGACAGAAAAAATAATAAGATTCACAAAACCAGCACTGGAGGCATATAAATTCTCTTCTGAGCAACTTTTTTTTTTTTTTATTTCTAGCACCCCAGCTGTTGAAGCTGAAACTTGTCCAGGGTCTCTGTGATATGAGATCACCACAAAGTTCCTTCTCTCCCCGCTGAACCTGACAAGAGGGCCATGAGGTCACGGTGAGATATACAAGCAGGTAGGTAAAGAAAAGCCACTAGGAGAAAACTTTTTAGGGCAGTGAGATGTCCTTGCAGGGCTGTGTCTGCAGGCTGGAAAAGTGTGCAAAACAAAAGGAGCCTTTGACTGACTCATTAAAAAGTGAGGTGAAATCACTGTTCTGATGGACAAAGCCTGTGCTCATCCAGTGTGAAAACTACACTTTCTCTCTTCTATCTTCCTTCCTAAAGAGTGAAAGTTTCCTGTATTCCCTCCTTGACAGCCATCAGTCCTGGTTCTGACTCATTACACCTGTGTGAGGGCGCTGGCTAGCATTAACCCCTTGCTTGCTGGAAACAAAGCACATTCTATGGATGTTGGTCTCCTCAGTCCCAGCATCTGTCAGTCAGCTCTGTTCATCTGACCTGTGTGATGGCAGAACCACACAGCAAGCAAGGCCACTGGTGTGTGATCCTTGCAGAGGGTCAGATTGAGGGAGGGCAGCTTTCTGGAGAGGAGCTGTTTCCTGAATGCCAGGGCCTTCATGTGCTTTCTCCCCCAGAATAAAAAAAGCATATGAAAGAGGTATGTTTGAAAGTTGTGACAAAACCTCCAGGTCTCTGCTTGCTTGAGCTTCTGGCAAGGCAATGGGGAGGGTCATGGCTCTGCAGAAGCTCTGAGTACAATGTAGTGTCCATTAGCTATGGGGCACAGGTGCTGCAGAAGGGCAAAGGCACATTGAAATGCACAGAGGTAGGAAACGCAGCATCTCTGTGAATGGCACTGCCCATCCCAGTGTTGTCTGCTTCATCTTATACTCCTTAGTTCCCAGTTTTACTTAGTCCTGGTCTCCTTACCACACGGGGACTCTAATTGCTAGTTTACCTTTCTGGTCCTTACCCTGCCAACCTGTGGTTTATTTTCCACCAGGGCTCCTGTACTTATCCACCACTCTGGTTCTCCTTGGTCTGATCCTCTTGCCCACTGAGTTCAGATCAAAGGGAGCACCATTGCTGTAGGAGCTCAGGCTTGCTGTCATGCACAGACATGAGGATAGGCTCCGTAGCACCAGGCTAGCACATGCCTTCTCCAAGGAAATGCATACTGAGGTGTTCCATCAAGGTGGCACTTGGTAGGTTCAGATGCATTCACAAAGCCAGATTTCAGGGAGGAGGCCAATTTAATTTTCACAGGAATATCACAAGGCAGGCTGCCTATGTCTCTGGCTGGTTCTTGCTCCATAGCAGTGCTACAAGCTCTGCTCACTCAGCTTGTCTTACGTCAACAAACAACACTCTTTTCCACCTTGTTTCATTCACAGAAATGTCTGAGCTATCTGGGAGATGTTTTCCACAATGTGCGTAGCAGTGAATAATTCACTCTGAAGCAAAAGACTGTTCTCAAAAGAATCTCTGCAGGAGGGAAGTCTGACAAATCTGTAGGCAACTGAAATAAAAAAAATCTCTTGATGGGAAGCATTGGGCAACCTCAATATCTCTCTTTGAAATGTAATATTATGGCCCCACAGTCCCTTTTTTAAATCATCTGCAGGTATGCAATTTCCCCCCCTCATTTAATGGCTATTAATATTAAATACAGAAACCATACATTATTTATACTGTTTTATTCATGTATTAATTTTAAATCAATTCTTAAAAAGTGCATTGCCAAGTATGGAAATGAATTACTTAGGGCAATCAAAAATGGCAGATCAAGCAGGAAATTAAATAGAGAAATTAACGCTATCATGAAAGACTTATATTGGAAGCTTCTAGACTGGAACACCATTTGATAGGAAGAGCCAGCATCTAGATAATTTTGATCAAGAGAGGAGAGTCCTCAAATATACATAACATGGGGGTCAGTCAAATAGAGGACAAACCTTGTTCAAGTGAGGAAAGGATTGCAGCAAGTACGTTTCTTGGCTACAAAGATGTTAACTCAGTATTGCTGCTGCACTTGTCACACTTAGCAGGTCTCAGGCCAGGACGTAAGCAAGTCCAGAAGCTGGCCTCTGGAGATGAGGACTATCTTGACATTTGTAACTGTATCCTGTTTCCAGCTCTGGTGTTTGCAGGGAAGCACCTTGTGCCGAAGACAAATCCCGGGGTCCTACTGTTGTCACTTGATGTGTCTTAAGGGAGTACACGAGGGAGTGTCACAGGGACACTAAGCTTGATGAGAAGGTACTGAGTTCAAACAGATACTTAGGAATCAGTTTCATCTCACTTGGCTTTAGCTGTCACAAGTTTTATGCATCATGTCGGCCCCATCTGTAATATAGAAATAGAGAGACCCCCATAGAAGTGTTGATCTCTCTTGACTAAAAAGCTAAGGATTACTAAAGATGAATCTCACTTGGGTATTTTAATAGCTGAAGATCCACCTGAAAATTGTGGTGGAAATGCTGAAAACCACTGTACTGTACTGTGTCATCTTTATTTCTTGTCCTCTCATTTTACCATAATGGCACTTTGAATCTCCCAGGCAATGTAAAGAGGGTTTAAGCACGGTAGAGCCTCTTTCAGTGCTAAGATCATTAGCAGATCGAAGCAAAGTGCTCCCTTATATCTGTGAGTAAATTATTTATTATGTGTGTTAGAGAGATGGATGGCTATGGCAATTCCTGGAGAAAATCATGCTGCGACAGAGATTAAATGGAGCTCTTGAGAGTCTCTCTCCCTGGGTCAGATTCATCCTAGGTCTCAGTGGTTTCACTGAGCTCAGTAGAGTTTACACCAAAGATAAGTTTAGTCCTTTAGTCCCAGATCTCAGGGGAAGTCCCAGCTACTTAAAATGCACAGAGGGCCTGGATGAGAACATTGTCCCTTGAAGCAGTGGCATGATGAATATGTGTATTATTCATAACAGTGGATTCAGTGGATAAATACACTAGCAAAAACACTGCACATCAGTAACCAGTCCATCACAGTAACTTTTCTTTTCACTAGATTTCTAATCACTCACCCATGGGCTATACTGGATGAAAAAAAAAGAGATATATCTCTATGATTAACAAGAAAAAGGCACAGCTAGATGAAACAACAGAAAGAAAACTAGAGTGATTACACTTTTCCATTGTGAAATAGCAACCCTTTTTTTTTTTTTTTTTTTCTTCTGGCTTAGACACAGATGAAGAAAGTGCACTAGGACCTAGAGGAAACAGTTCTCTGCATACACCCTCTACCTTCTTCCAGCAGGAAAAATACTATCCACAGAAAAAGAAATATAAAATGACAAAAAAAATTTAAATCTCATCTGGTTTAAAGAAAGTTAAACTACAAAGCAAAGTGTGGGATTTTTTTTTTCTTCAGTAAGATACAGAAGCGGTAAAATATTAAAAAAATATTCTTAGAGGAAAAGGCTGTATCTTGAAGACTTAAACTACTATAATTGTAATTTATCTGCTAGCTTGCTGAAGCTGATATATAGTCATAGCCTGTTCACGGTCGATATTTTTTTTTCCACTTTCTTATTTTTACCCACTTCAAGGTTTTAATCTTTTAAATTAAGCAATCAATTGCTCAAGGCAAGACTGCATACATAAAACATCCATTACCCAGCCCATATTTGGTACTCACTGCATTAAACGAAAAAGGCAGTGCCTTAAGGGAATTTATTGCTATCATAAATACAAAGAATAAACATGTTCCTTTCATTTCACTCCAGATTTCATTCAGTTTTGGTATTTAGAATATGGTTGTGAGACAGCATGCAGGAATATCTGAAACATGACACAGCAAATATGATTTGTCTGTTTGAGGCACTCTGGACTAACCAAGGAGTTGCCCAAGCTTATAGCTAGTTGATGGGCACAGCTTTAGAGGATTTAGATAAACCACCCAAAGCCTATTTGTCATTATCTCTTCGGTCTATAAATTAGAATTGAAGTCTCCCATTCAGAGGACAGGACCCCAACACCCCCCAGGTCAGCTTACCTTTCCTTGTCTGCTGAAGCTAGGTGCATGAAATAATCAAACGAACCAAAACATGAGTATGTCTGGACACCTTTTCTTCTCTCCCCCTTCCAAAAAGATCAGTTTCAGCTTAGCAGAAATTGAGGTCAATTCTTACTTTGTTTAAACTGGCTAGCTTTCTGATTCCCTCAATATCTGCTCAGTGCTACTAATCTGCAAACAAGGTACAATGCACTGATTCAAACACATGCTAATTTTAGGGCCTCATTCTGCTCTTTATGTGAGCAGGGAGCACCTGTTGATCTCTGTAGGGGCTGGCAATGCTTGCTGAGAGCAGATAGGGCACTAGCCTTCCTCCCATGTATATCTGTGATAAAGGCTAAAAGCTCAACATTAAGAAGTCCTCCCCCGTGGCCAAACTCCCAGATGGTGTAAATGAGTAGAGCTTTAATGGCTTTAGTGGGGCTTTGTTGATTTATACCAGACAATGACCTGGATACTACTTTTCCCACATTTCACTTGCAGGTCACTCGTTGGAAAGAAAGTCCAGAGCTGAACTGCTCAGCAGATACCCACAGTCTCCCATCACCCACTCAGCGTGCAGGGCTCACTCTCCAGTCCCCTGGATGCTGAGTAAAGCTTCAAAGGACACAAGTGGCTGGAGAATCATGGTCTCCAGATAAGTGGTTTGTAATACTCACTGGAGAATGTTATATTGAGGCAGTGGGTAGGGTGGTGCTGTGAGCAGCAGACAGGATGGGTGAGGCAGCATGCCAGCTTCCTGGAATAGCTCAGAACTGTTTTCCATCAGAGCTGATGAGGCAGAGAGTGAAAAAGCATCATGAAAAGGAGCTGTGGTCCTCCCCTCCAGGTGGGAGTTACGGGCAAATAGGTTAGACAATAGTGAAAGTATGTCTTCCTCAAGGGATTCTCTCAGCTGTCCTCAGAGAGAGGTACCTGCCAGTAACTCGTGTGGACATCTGGCAGTAGAGGCATGTAGGGTGGAACAATACAGTGCTTTGAAGCGATGTGGCCTGGGTACTGACGGCAGTCAGAAAATTTCAGGTCAGTAAGTTTGGCACTCTGCAAATGCAAGCAGGTTTATTTTGGAGACTGTGTGCTTGCTGGCTGTGCATCTCTGTTTTGCGGGGTACTCAGGTTGTCAGAAGAAGCCTTTAGACATCAAATTCATATTAGGCCATTGGATCCAACAAGCAGTAAAAAGTTAAAATAGGTACTTTAAGCTTCTGAACAACAGCTAGTAGGAGATATTAAATTAACAAACAGTTTGTGAAAATTATTCTACTGCCAGTGAAAATCTTGTCTAAGAAACAACTGTTAGGAAAAGATAAAGAATGAAAAACCATCAGTCAACAGGAGAGTGACCTTGTTCCAGGATGGAATCAAAACAATACCCTGGGGAGTTACGTAGGCATTGTTTCGGGATTTAGTACATCAGTGTTTGTGGATAAAATTAATTGAGATACAGTATGAGCTAAGCATGCTTGAGCTTGCTAAGAGGATAAGGATTTTTCAATCATATGACATTGGTGAAAACTGATGAACATATGTCATATTATGTATATGACAAGGAATGCTCCAGACTGTGCCAAGGTGGCAAAAGAGATTCCTGGAATGTAAGAAAATACTGATCTCCCTGGTGCAGAAGTTCACAGGTGGAACCAGCTGATTAGAAAAAATGCTATTGAACAGCTATTCCCACAGAGAGACTGCTCCTAAACTGTGCAGAACCAGAAATCCTGTTCTTGAAGGACTGCAGCTACAGGCATCTCTTGTGGCTTTTACTGCAGTCCATATTTTCGTCTGTTCTCATTACTGAGAGGAAGAGCACATGAAACACGCTCTGTCAGTACATCCATGCAGCCAAAGACTTTTATGCTCAGCAGGTAGCTAATGGACTGCAAAGCCCTTGCCCCAACCCCATTGAGAGTGCTTGTTTATGTCTGGCCTTGTGCAGGAATAACGTATGGCTTTGCTCCCTGACTGTTCTTCGTGGTGGAGTACTTCATGCTTACTTGGACACTTATGAAGGAAATTTCATCACTGTCATTGCTATTTACTGACACCTTCGTAGTGGCTCTTGGCGGAGAAGCTAAGGCCTGAAAGGAAGTAGCAAAGGAGCTGTGTCTTCCTCTTTGGCCATCTCTCCTGAGAAGTGGGAAATGAAGAGATGTGTCCTTGGTGCCTGTCTTGGTGCCAGGGAGCTCTTCAGTCTGTAGACTTGTTGGTCCATTATCCCTCAAATTGCAAAATCACTCGCAAGTGCTCATCAGACTGCGATACACTTTTCTGCTGTTGCTCTCATAATTTGTGATATTTTTGGCTGAGGCAAGCAACACCACAGATGTATGCTGCTTTAACAGTGATCTATAAGGCCTATTAATAGCTTATACCTACAGCCCACCTATTCATTATGGCAGGGTGTCACGCAGTGGGGCACTGCCACACCACAAAGGCTTATTTTTTCTTCCCCGAGGGAAATGCACGCTCCCCACTCATGTGATTTCCACATGTTGCAAGAGTCTGGTGTTACATGGATGCCTTTCTCTTCATCTGACCTCAGCCCAGGTGTGCAGAGGCTGGGGGCACCTGAAAAGGGAAGGGCTATGTGGTTCTCTAGGGAAGAAAAGCAGCACCAGGAGTACATGGCAGCAGCCGCCAACAGCTGTTGGAAGCCTCAGAAGTGCACTGCATATTGCTTTATTATTTCTTCTTTGCTAATTATTTCCTAAGATGGAGGGGGAGGGTGGTAAGGAAAGCAAGAGAGTGTGAGGGCAGAGCATGATTGCTGGCAGGGCACACCAGAGGCACTTGAACTGGCTCTAACACACGCAGAGCAGTAGAAGGTCTGTGAGATGGAGCCGGACTATTTTTGCTCTGACAAAAGAAACCAGCATCGGCATAAATGTGTTTTTATTGAGCCTGTTCAAAGTGTTCTGAGAAGCAGCAGGCACAGAAAATGCTGCATGCATGTGCTGGAAAATACATAGGATGAGCATTGTGCATATTGTAAAGGAAAAGTACTCACAAGCTGAGAAGAGGCAAAGCCAAAGCTCACTCTGTTGGAGGATAGGTTGCAGCATGAATATCAGTGGTAGCTTGGAGGCAGTCTGGGGAGATGCCACCTTATTACTCTGGGGAATGCTCCTCTGAAGACAACAGGCACACAAAAGCAAAGCAGGAATAAAACAGCTTGAGAAAATTCAGAAACAACACTTTTGCATCTGCCCAACAGAAACCTGTAAGTAAAACAAACACACTTTCTAAGGTGTGAAGGAAGGTAATTTCTTTTGTTATCATGCTGTTTCTCAGTAGGAAAGGCTAATGTAGCTGACTAAACACATGAAAATTAACTTGTGAGATTTCTGACCCAACACTGGAGACTAAGAGGTATGAGAGTCCCTGAATCACGTATGCCTGTCCAAACTGATCTTCCTCTGCTCCAGATGTGCGGTGGTTACTATGTGCTTCATGAAAAGTATTATCCCACCCAACATCAAAGCAGTAGCTATCCCCACCTGAAATAGCATCCCATCTCATAGAGTTTTTCACTACAGTTTCTCTTTGGAGCACCTCTGGTGACTCCAGCAGTGCTACAGTGGAGATCATATCCCTATTCTTCTCTTAACATAGGTTGGCTGTTCGTCTTATTGGCTCCTTTCACTTCTCTATAAAAATTGCTTTAGATTCAAGACTTCCAAGTTTGCTTATTCATTTGCAACTCATTTTCTTTGCAGCACAAGCAAAAGGGTATTGAAAGTGATGAGAAGTGACTTTTTCAGCTGGTAACTCTCACTACCTTCTTCTACATTTAAGAAATCTGCATAACAGCTATATTGCTGCCAGACCTCAAAATAGTAGCTGGACTCTTGAAACTTTCTCTTGAACAGTGATTCACCAGGATTCAGATACACATGGCTCTTCCTTACACACAAGTCTGCCCTTAAAATCCCACTGGTGGTAATACATAGGGGGTCAACCCTTTCCAAAAGGTTTACTTCAGAAGAGTCCTTTTGGAATCAGTGGCTATTTGTTTGCTAGGGAGGGTTAATTTTCCTCTCATGGAGTACTCACAGATATTTCTGGAGACTGTGCATATAAGAAAGAGAGTGTAGCACTGATTGATTCAAGACACCAGCAGGGGCAATGGCAAAGGCTTGTACCTAAAATGACTTCAGGACTCCCCAAAGATGTGTCCCTCCTTGTTGAAGCTCCACTGACAGGGTTGGCTGCAAGGCCTAAACACTTTGCAATTCAAACATGTACCCTTGGAATTTCTCTGGTCTATCTGACAGAAAATAGACACTGTGTTTTGTGAATAACACACCTTCTCTCTAGTTTTCTTTTTTCCCCCTTCTCGTCTTATATAAGCTCGGACCAACCTCCAGGATAAGAGACAAGGAGAACACTGGGTGCTGTATTAAGGTCTTACATGATCTTGGCAGTATTTTTTATGAACTCATATTCCTTCAGGAGTAGAATGGCTGGGAGAGCATGTTTAGACTGGTAGCCCTCAAGTGCAGGAAGAGTCTAGCAGAAACATGAGGGAGAGCTTAATTGCTTTATTTTTTAAATACCTTTTTCCAAATTATTATTATTTACTTTTTTTGCCTCAAAAGGAATGATAGGCAGGAATTTCTGTGAAGATCTGTGTTCCTTATCTTGCCTTGCTGGCATGTTTGTATATTTTTGTGTCTGCATTTGTGTGAGCCTCGTGCAGTCTAAATTGTCTGACTCTTCTCCATATAATCTCAAGATCCTGTTTATGAGGAGGATACCAGTGTTTGAGCCTTTTCATCTCAAGGAAGCACTTTGCTGTCTGGTACTAAAATAACTGCTGCAGGAATCAGTCTGTATTTTTAGGTTACAGGATGAATCAAGGACTGGCCTTATGAATTCCTCTGGCTTCTACGCTTCCTTTTGCATCACAAAACCTTGCTAAGGTGCTGGTGCAAAACACATTTAAATCTAAACACCACACCAAGTGCTGCAAGGAGGCTGTGTGCCTGCTTCATATGACCAGCCTTTTGTTTCCTTGTAGAGCAGGAGCTATCATCAGGAATTAACACGGTTTTTGGCAGAGCTCACTGACTGGCTGTGTGCACTCTATAGCAAACCAGCAAGTCCCCGCAAAGACCACCTTGGTCCAGGGACCAGGCAGAGGAGCCCATTCTGGTCAGCTCTAAATCACGGGAATGCTCTTCTCTGTTCCGCTGACATCATACTGACATCAGCTTGCTGATATAAAAGCCCTGCCCTAGATGAAGAAGGAAAAGGAGGCCATAAATACCATGATATCCAAGCTCAAGTAGACTGGGTTTCACAGTGACATTTCGAAACAACACCAAGTTCAGCCCAGGTGCTTTTCAGTACCGCCAGGATGTCTCAAGTGGTATGAGGCTGGTTGTGAGGCTGAAGCCAGCCCCACTCATGAGGCTCCTCATTCTGGCTGGACCAACGGCTGAGGACGGTTTCAGTGAGAAAGGAGGTAAGAGTGAAAGCAGAGGGAAAACAAACCCAACAAACAAGCTCACTGTCTGCAGCTTCTAGAAGCCTGGCTCTGCTCAGGCAGCTGAGAAGCTCTTGCTGGCTGAAAGCAGGTATGGAACAGCCTCTGGCTTGACCAACAGCATGTGCCTACTCAGAAAAGCATTGTGTTGGTGTAGTGCCTAAATTGCTGTTGAAATTCAGAGAGGTTAAGCACATGATGCTTTGCTGAACTGAGCCTAGAGGCAGGGAGGAAGGGAAATAAACTAGTAAGCAATATCAGGAGCAGAACACAGGTCTCCCAAACCAGCATCAGTACCTTGCTCCACCAGGAGCATCTCAGGGAAACTACAAGTTGTATATTAGAAAAATGTTTATTTTGGTGGGGTCCTGGACTGTATGCTGTCTCCCACTGTGGGTCATACACTGAAATAAATAGATAAAGCTGCTGCCATGGCTGTCTGTTCCTGGACCATCACTTCTTGACATAATTTTTTGATGGAAGTGTTCAGAAGCCTGTCTAGCATGTCAATCCACTGCTGTGTCAACAAGAGAAAGTTAAGCAATTTCTCTTTTGAGTGACTCAGCATTCATTTTCCAGCAAGAAAGGGAACGGCTGAAATTCCTTTATGCTAATGATGTGAAGTGTTGGATTAGATGGGCAGGTTTCTCATATTCAACTGTTTATAAGTTATCAAGGACTGTTTAACATTTGATAACCTAATGCTCTCACTAGGTATGTAAATCATAAATCAAAGACAGATGCTTCTGGTGTACATGACTGGTAGTGCTAATTTCTCTCCAATGTTAGGAAATTTTTGGAGAAAAATACTTACTACTTAGATGAGGACACAATTATCTCCCTCTGATTTTCCATGTACCACTTCTTACAAACATTTTCTAAGAAAACATGAAAGGAAGAACATAGATTTCTAGACTACGATTTAATAAGACTCTTAATTTACCATCATCCAAAAAACAGTGGAGCACAGGAGTTTAGTCAAGACATTTTATTTGTAAAGGGTTCAAGTGTGGTAACATCAGATGCCCTAGGTATTTAGTTGCAACAATTTTTAAATATGGTGCCATAAGGCTCCAGGGACTTTGTGGGGCTGAACGGATTTGGAAGAACAATGTGTTGTCCTGGTTACATCACTTTAGACAAATATAAATAAGTAAAATTACTTTGACCAGGTATTTAGCACTGAGCATTCTTGAGTGTGAAGCCATTTTCAAAACACTACGAGGCTGAAAAGCAGCTTTGCCAAGGCAGCATTGCAGGCTGTCGCTTTGATTGTGTCTTAACAATTTCCATATAAAGCATGTGCAGTTTACAAGAAAAGAACCCGAGCTGCCTGGTTTTTTTTCTATCTGCCAGCCTTGCAAAAGTAACCCAAACTTTCTCCTTTCCTGGTACTGTCACCAGCAATAAAGGCTCTGCAGGCCACATGGCTACTTGATATTAATAAATCAAGCAGTGACGGGGAATGATGCCAGGCCCTGGCACTCGCATGTCTGCGCTGTTAATTGTTCGAATGGTCTCTGGCATGGCCGAGCCTGGTGCCAGCTAATGCTCTCCCAAACAATTGCTGGCATGGTGCTGGAGCCAATGCCAGCCAGCGCCGATTCCCAGGAGTTGGGTTGGATGTGGCCCTGCTGTTCTGGAGACAAGGAGAGTTCAATAGCATGGAGGTAGGCTTCTCTATGCCAGTTGGCCTTGGGGCCACCACACAGTCCTGGACACATTTAGCTTATTAGTACAGATGCAGCCATTATGTCTTCAGGAACACCCTTGCATTTCTAAGTCTCCTTTTAAAAAAAAAAGCACCAAAAACACCAAAACCCCTCACAACAACAAAAAACCACATGTGATTTAACATCAGTAGTATTTTACCCTTGTTAAAACTGACTGCAGTCAGAAAAGCATGTATGCAAACATGGCAACTCTATACAACACATCTCCCTGTGGGTCTTCTGAGTTACATCTCTTTGCTTTGTTCATTAAAATGAATGTTTATTACACTTTGGTCCCGTTAACAATGCATAGACATTACATCATATCCTAAGTCACTATGAAAGGATCCCACTGTTTAAAGACTTAAAGGGGTACATACAGGCTCAATTACACTTGTCGGGGTAAAAAACAAAGGGATATTAATTTTTAGAAAAAAAGTTTTACAGTTGCATAGGAAGTTTCACTCAAGAATCTTGAGGCACTTCTCAAAGCAACATAAATATTAGCTATCTTCATAGACAGGCTGGGAATAGACACTCAAAGTACCTAAATGACTTGGCTTAGGAGTTTGTAGCACATCAGAAGTCAACAGCAAGTCTCAGGGCTTCCCTTGGCTTTTCTGCTGATGGCCTCACAGTGATGTGACAGCTCTTTCAGAAGCAGCTAAAAATGGATGAACCTGCTGGAATAAAACAAGAGCAAACTTTTGCCTTGGGCTCAAGCAGAACAGAAACTTTTTCTAGACTTAAAACCCATTATTTAAATTTTTTTTTCTTTTTATAAAATTTTCTCATGCTTCTGCACTTCCTGATTTAGGGTTGGACAGGAACCAGAAAATAAATACTGAAATACCATGAGAAAGGTTATTCTTGTGGTATTTTCACCCAGACTGAAAGTGTGTAGTGCTCATGAGAAAGCATGTTGTCCTAGAAAAATTTCCACAGCAGAGATTCACATCAATTCGAGCAAGTACCAGACGGTCTGTGAACTTCTGACTCCCTGTAGGTTCCTACATGCCTTTACATCTAAGAGAAAAAGAGACACAGACCTGAATCTCTGAGCTAATCTCCTGGGAGGGGTCAATGCCTCTGGGCAACCGCACTGCAGGAATAGTGCTCTTGGTTGCATGGTAAAGCTGGAACCCCACCAAACTCCCCTGACTGCTGCCCATCCCTCTGTATTGGGCAGAGCGTGGGTGTTTGGGGGTGTTTTTAGCCCATAATTCCTTGTGGTGCCGGCAAAGACCCAGGCTGAAACCATCTCCAAAAGAGTCAGCTGTGAGGGGAGGAGGCTTTGGGAGGACAAAGGGCCCTGGGAATCTGGCATAATTTTTAATATACTTGGTACCAGGCCTTGTAGAATGTTTGTATAGCAGAATAATACAGGTGCAACAGCTGTACTTTCTTCTGACTATTACTGCCCTCTCATGCTGAGTTTATTGGTTGGAGCTTTTCATAATCTTGTGACATTGATTTGACTCCACTTGCACTGGACCTCCTACCTTGAATTTGTCTAGTGCTCATCCTGCTAAAAATGGCACTTAGATCCTTCAGCATGCCAGAACTAAAGCCCCCAACTTTGCAGAGTGGCTAGTTGATGTTCGGTGAGTGCATTTATCATTTTTTTCTCCAAAATATACTTGGGCAGGGGATTGGAGTGACCATGGGCACACCCAGGTGTGTCAGTGCAGAGGTCAGATGGGTGCAAGTGGAGGGTGGCTCACTGTGGTGCACTCCAGTATGGATGTGTGCACATGACCATAGGGCTGATTTTGGATGAGCAAATCTTTTTTTCTCTATATAGAAAGAAGACTACCTGGTGGGCTCAGGCTAGATTTCTGTGTCCTACATAGCTAAAATGTGACCTGAGAGGGACATTTTGTCCCTCAAATGTGCTTGAGGGAGAACATGATAGGTGTCAGAGATAAAACTCAACTTACTGATTCCATGTCCATCCCTTAAGCCAGAGACATGGAGCCAGGGAGGAACAAGAACCCTGTGGCAAAGCAAATATCAGCTAAGGACAAAGAAGAGAGAAGTTCATGGGGAAGTGAGACAGTAACAAAGAAGTAAGCTTGCTTGGAACAGCAGGCATTATTCAGGGTGGGAGATTCAAGTGTCAGAGGTTTTATCAAGGTTTAATAAATGCACCCACTAGTGTCCCTCAGTGACTGGGGTCTTCTTCTGTGCCTCTCTTACCCTGATGCTAGTGTTTGTTTAATCCAATTAGGCTGTCCCATGACAAATTCCTTGCCAGCCTGGCAGAGGTGTTTGCCAGGCCAGGGTCTGACCCTCCATACTCCTGGGGGGGCAGTGCCTTGATCCCCATGCCCTCCCAGTGCAGGAAATGGAACTGCTCCTGACATAAGCTACTGCTCAGCAGGGAAACATGGCCTCTTAAGATTAATTATCGTGTACCAGATTGTTCTTAAATAAAACATCCGCTGGCAGGAGCAGCCTTTTTAAATCAACAAAAAGGGTTTCTGAAGGCAAGATTTTTAGCTCAGCCTGAATATCTAAGCATGGGAGAAACATGGGGCAAGAGCATTCCTGACTTCAGTCTTCTGACTGATACTCAGTTCTGTTTTGTGGATGAAACTGGTCTCTCTTCCTTGGCAAAGAAGGAGAAAGAATGGGCAATGAAGGGCATAATGATAGCAGACCTTAGCTGGAGTACAGGCAGGAATACCCTCACTTCTGTCTAGAATAGCTCAGCTGTGCCAGGTGATATTAGTCATCAAGACAGCCTGTGCCTGTCTTGGCAGAAGAGTCTCAGAAGAGGCAGAAGTCAACAGCATGTTAAAATGCCTCCAGGACTGGTGCAGGTGGAGAACTATTGTACCTGTGCCTTGCAGACTCCAAATGCCATTCTCTTTAGCCTGAGCAAAGTACACAGCCCTCAAAGATTCACTCCTGACATTTGTTCCCTTCTCACCTACTCCCTTTGAGTTGCAGCCTCACATCTCAGATCCATGAAGAGGGCCAGGTCCTTTGCTAGCTTGAACTGGTGTCGACTGATCTGCTACAATGGTTTGGACCCTTGTCAGAGCTGCATCAATGTGCGTAGATGGGCACAGAGCTCCAAGGTGAGGCAGCTCTGCCACCTGTGTCTCTTCTCCCTGGAATAATAAAAGTAAATCACAGCTCTTCTTTACTCCTTCATTTCACGTCCAGATCTCATCAGTGGCTCTCCAGGGGCAATGAAAGAGTCAGCAGAAGAGATGCTTCAATTTCCTGAAAGGTCAGATAACTGGGGACACCCTTCTTCTCTAATGGACTGCAAAACATGCTGAAGCAGCGGCAGGCTTTAAACTCTCCATAACTTTGCAGATCAAGGGATTAGTAATTATGTCTATTTACTTTCAAGTCATGAAAAGAAGCTCCTTTAAAAGAACTGCTGAGATCCTGGGAACCTGGAAAGGAGTTTCCAGATGCATGGTAACTGTCCCTGCACAGCCCAGCAAGGCCAGTACAGCCCAGAGCTGCATGGGGTTGATAAAATGGGATGCAGGAGAGTGTGCAAGGCAAGAGGGAGGAGGGGAAAAGAAAACTGGCACTTTAGATTGCTAAGACCTGGCCTGTTATTAAAACTGTTCTTGCCCTGTGTTGACAATTTCCATGACTATTTTGTCCCAGAGCTCAAAGGAAACCTCATGTTGCTTTCCCTTGCTGATGAAAAACAGGAATGAATATTTAGCTGGCAATTATGACAAATGAAGGGTTTGCATTAGAGGGGGGTCCCTGGGTGAATCCCATCCTCATGGAAGGGACTTGAGTGCTCACACTCCTGTCTTAATCTGTTGGTGCATCACAACCAGAGAAGGGGATATGACAAAGTTTAAGTAACCTTATGTTCTTGAAAAGGCAATGTATTTTCATTCCCAAGCAAGCATATGAATGCAATGGTACCTGGTTATTTGCAGCCCTAAATGTAAGACAGCTTAGCAGAAAGGAGCTTCATCTTCCCTTCACCGTGCTATAAATTCTGGTGCCACTGTAGTAGGCAGGGAAGGGTGTATGGGAAAAGGTTGGACTGGCAGAGTCAAAATTAGGGAGTGGGAGCAGGGTCATCTCTGCTTTCACTTTAGATATCTTAATTGAGGAAATACCAGACTCAAGTCATTGACATATCCTCAAGATGGAGGGTGTCACTGAGTGGAAAATATTTGAGAAAAAGCAGTTTGACTTTCTGGATGACAAAAAAGAAGGCAAGGTTGATCATTTGATCAGTTGATCAATTTATCTATCCATCTGTCTAGATATCTAACAACTTAAAACTTACTGTTTTGAAATACAAAGTAATACCATATATTGTTATGGCACTCATACAATGGAATTTATATTTTGAAAGAGATGCATGCCACATCTACTTCTGCTTTCAATTATGTTTATACAGAACTAGCAATCTTAACAGCTGTTTAGTAGTAAACTGAAGCAGAACTGGACTTGTTTCTCCACACCTCACACTCATACCCAGACAACTCATAGGTATGCAAACAGTAGACATCATATATGTGAAAGTGATATTGATAAGACAAATTGCATTTATGATGCACCTTTGCCACCTCAGCTGCACTACGCCTGCTAATGCATTCCTAATGGGACTTCTTCTAGCAATCAAAAAGTCTGATCGTTGTCAAACAGCCACCATTCTTTTTGCAAATCAACCTGTCAGAATAGATGCTTTTGTCCATTTTCCCATGTATAGCACTTTTTCATTCTGAATTGTAGGATGGATGAAAATAGTTTTGGAATTAGCCATAGACTTAAGGTCTTAAACTACTGAAACCTTTAACTAAAGAACCATTGCTATTTCAATGTTATATCTCAAGGGAATTTTTAAACCACATTTTCAGATGTTCTGCATAGGCTACAAAATTGACATAAAAAGAATCATGTAAGGATGTCTTGGAAAGTTTATTTTTATTTTAAATCAACATATTCTAATCCTTTTTTATTTCTTCCTGTTTATGAAGCTTGACAATTTATATATTGTACATGCGATTTTCTAAAGTTCAGAAAGAGCCATTAAAATATTTTAAAATTATATAAAATTATCTTTATGAATAAAATGTGGTTTTAAAAGTTTTTTTTAAAGCCATCTCAAGTTTCTTTCTTTATATAGAGCTATCATTAAGGGTCTGTGAATGAACTAAATTCTCATTTTGTCTATGTTCATCATTAGAAATTCACCCTGGCTGAGCAACTGTTTTTTTTTATCCTTCCCATATGTGGTCATTTCATTCTGTCTCTGAGTACTTGAGAAATCAAAACTTGTGGCCTTCATTAAAATTTAAGGAATGTCCTTCAGAGATTTAGAGGAAACCGGTTTGGAAAAAGTTCAAACATGGTTGTTTGGAGTACAGGATTCAGTCCGGGTCAGAGGTGAGTTTTTGATTAGCCACTGTAGTGTTAAACTGTGTTTGGCTCCATGCTTTTCCTTGGTTTCATGTCCTGGGACCCCCTTTTATCACAGCAGCCACTTTCTGGATTGTCCTCACCACTGGCTGGTGTTTGTCAGGAGAAACTACCAGGTAGCTTAAGGTTCAGAACTGTCAGTTTGTGGTGAGCTATAAGAGCACCTTATCTGAAACATAGTATTTCCTCTACTTTCAGCTGAGCACCTTGCACACAAATTAGAAGGTGGATTAATTTATCAGCAGTTGTGATTAATGATGCCAGTAATATGAGCCAAAAGTATTCATAAATCATGGCTCAGCTTCTCTCCCTCCCACTCTGGCTGCTGCAGCTGCCTTAAAAATCTTAATGTGCAATAACAAAGCATTAAAACATTTGGATTCCTCTTAGCTGCTTATGGCTCTTGAGCCTTACAGGCTATGCTTGGTTCACTGGTATAACTATTTCACTGAGGTACATGGCAAGTTTGAGCTCTGTTCTCCACCACAAAGACTAAATGCCTCTTTCTTTCCTGCCTGAATTCAGATAATGTTAATTAATCGCATTGATCCAGGTGCTCTGCATTACTGAAAAGAGCCAAATATTGCTGACATTGTAGGTGGTGGTGGTGGGGGAAATGGAAAAAAAAGAATAACTGGCAACTTTGCAGCCCCCAAATTAAGAGAAAAGAAGAGCAGAAACTGAATATGGCAGAAAAAAAAATCCCAGAAGGAAATAAGTAGAAAAATGCTGCACTGAATAACATTTTCCCTTTTTGTTTAAATGGGATTTTCTTTTTAGCCTCTTCTAAGGACTTCTTCTGGGTATAATTCTTTCCAATAGCCCTACTAGTGATGTTGTGTTTTTACCGTAATTTGTTAGTCAAGCATGAACCAGGACCTCTGCGGGTTCCCATTCCCAGACTTTTTGAAGGCTAAATAGTTCCATTCTCTGCCCTCATCTGTTGCCACAGAAGAAAAGAAAAAAAATGTAGGAAATTTGGATCCGTCTAAGCCTGGCTTGAAAATTATGCCTTGGGTGATGAAGCCGGACTGTGTCATTCCAGCTGACATTAGCATTTAGCATAGAGTTAAATGCCAATATCTGGCATTTGTACACTGCAATTAGCAGTATCATTTGTTCTCATCTGAGCAGTTTAAGGAGTTTTTTAAATTGTGTTTTGTGAATGACTTTTTGGGATGCATTTCTACTGCAAATTTAATGGAAAAAAAAATCTATTTTTGTAATAAAAATACGGTTTTGTTGTTCTTCTTTTTCTGATAGCTATAAGTCATAGTGCATAGAAGATGGGTGCT
Source organism: Acropternis orthonyx (assembly GCA_035583155.1). Classification (NCBI taxonomy): domain Eukaryota; kingdom Metazoa; phylum Chordata; class Aves; order Passeriformes; family Rhinocryptidae; genus Acropternis; species Acropternis orthonyx. Next base: position 41,863,734 of record JAWWEU010000111.1, on the reverse strand, counting down.
TCTACCAATGCTCTGAAGTTCCCTAAGTTTCAAAAACACTTGCAGTGTAGTTAGTAACCTCAGGTCTCACTTAGGCACTTGTAAATAAGAGTCAAAGTCTTGGTCTTGCTCTGAGCACAGCACAGGCAGCCTTGGGAAGCTGGGGACCTCTGGGTGGGTGCTGCCTGCCTGCCAGAAGCTTGATGCAGTTCAGATTTGTCTCAAAGCCACCAGCCTTGTTCTTCCTTGTGTCATTTAGCTACTCAGAGTTAGAACTAGAACTGGACACTCTGCTGCTTTGACCCCAGCTGGAAGCCTCTGCTCCTGAGCCACACACAAAAACCAAGAGCAGAAAACCCACCAAACTGCAGGTAGAAAGTCTGGTCTGAACAGACGTGGGCATTGTGCCTGTCATTAGGAATATGTATTTGTGAAATGTTTTGAGTCTGCTCGAGGGTGGGTGCAGGCTTAGTCCCAAAGAGTACTTTCAGGGGTGCAGGATATACCATGGTGGCTTGTAGACACGGCTGCCACTGAAGGCACTGGGAGCATTTACACACCAAAAATGATGGCAGCCAGGACCAATATGAAATAGCCACGGGAAGACTCTGAAAAAGCTTTAACTAGGAGACATGAAGGGTTGTTAACACTCAGGGCCAGATCCTGACCCTCTCAGTGGGCGGGCGTTCAACCCAGTCGGAACTGTGTTGCCTGGCAGGGCTTCATACCAAGGAACAATAATCATGTCCAAGGATGGCTGGTCTGCCTGGGTGGTAGCACTGGCATCCTGGGCTCTGTAGACAGCTCACAGCTGAGAGGTCACTGAGGCTTTGAGGCTGTTCACCATGGTGCAGACAGTCACTGAAGAATGGCTTCAGAGATGTGGGGGTGTCTGGTGGGACACATGAAGGCAGAAGGATCCTGCCTGTCCTGGCCAGTGCTTGGGTAGGTTAGAACACAAGCTCTGAACATGGAGCAGCCTGATGCTGAGCTGGTCTGGGGCCATGTGGGGAGCAGTTCCATCCCAGGTATATCCTAATGGCCCCATTGGTATGGACCGGCCATCTGTGCATCCCTCTGCTGACATCTAAGAGGAGCAGGGGAGGCTCAGTCTGTCCTAGGGGATTTGAATGGCTGTCCCCCAGACCTTGCCCACACACTGAACAGTCCTCCATGAGCATGCCCAATGCGACAGACTCCCAGGAAAACAGCCTGATGAACTGATGTGTTCACTACTGGCCTCATCTTTAATCACTTGGCCCTTGCCAAAGCATGTGGCTACTTCCTTTCACTCTCTTCTCCCTTCAACCCTTGCACCTTGTCTTGGGGACCCATGGTTGGGAGCCCCCAAAGTACCTCCTCAAGACATGTTTCTCTTCCTCCCCTCTGTTCATGCCCACCCCAGCTTCTAGCACACACACTCCGTTGCATAAGAAACACAAACCTAAAATGCAATACATGAATTAAGTTAATTATCCAATTAATTGTAGCTACAACACATCTGCTATTGTTTCATGGGCTCTTCTCAAAATTTAAAACACATTTAAGGGAAAAAAAGGCAAAACAAAATACAAAAAAAGATCTCTCTGCCAGGGCAAATCCTCAGCATGCTATGAACAAATAAGACATCTGTTTAAAGTAAATTGGGGCTGGGGAGGATGGACTGAAGACAATAACAAGAGCGAGAAATAATAATGACAAGGCGAAATCCCAAAAAATTACACTCCCACTTTGAGCCAGGGGCAGCTCTCTTGTTGCTATGCAGGGTTCTTCAATAGAATCTGTATGCAAGTTAGTTGATCTCCTGAAAGTTAAATTGTAGTAAAACCATCAGAAAATCTGTCAAGCCCTTTCTCTTCATGGTATTTGTGATCAGAGGTGGTCGGGATGTAGGGGGGTGGAGTGAGAGGAATTAAATCTATGACTAAACATTTTTCACAGCAACAAAAGGACAGCGATTAAGAGATAAATTAATGCTCTGGCAACGCTTCCTGTTTTGAAGGATGCAGCAGCGGGTAATGAATGGCTGTGTTTGGAGTGAGCCTGAAGAGCCTCTTGCAGTGCTCTCTGCTCAGGCCAAACTGCAATAAACTGACCCTCCTCGTCTCCAGCTCCTGCAGGAAATGGACTTAAAAAATCTTTGGCAACCTCTGTGCCCCCTTTTTCCCCAGGGCTGTCGTCGATTGTTTGATCTTTCTTTCTTTCTCTGTCTCCCCAGCTCCTAACCTTTCCCTATTCCCCCTCCCTTAGAGTCTGAAGTCTATTTTTGGCACTCTGCTGTTGAAAGGCTTTGAAAGTTTTGTTTTCAGCAAAATATTTCCTTGAGAGCTCCCACCCTGTTCCCTGCTCCATACTGTGGGCTTGCAGGTTATGTTTAATGCCTCCCAGAGCGAGTCACGGGGCCTCTCTGCAGCCTAGTCGAGACTCCAAGTGACAATATATGCCCCAGCTTATTTCCAGGAGAAACTCTGAGAGCTGACTGTGCCTTCAGGCTTGCATGGGGTGTCAGTGACATCTCTGGGTCAGCATCAGGAGTGTGGCCAAGCCACCTCCACGGAGGGGCAAGGACAGAGCGGTGGGGGAAGGAGGGATGGGAGCCTGCACATCCAACTGGGGTGGTGGAGTGGTTTGTACAAAGGGCCGGTCCCCTTTTTCCCTCCTGTCTTTGACATGTCTGGCAGTGTCTCTGGGAGATGCTCAAAGAGAAGGGCTAACTGGGACCTGTTCGGGTATTCCCTGTGCTGAGACTGAGTTTTGTCACCATGGAGCCTGAGGGGGCTGCTTGTTCCAGGTCCCCGGGGGGGCACTTCCAGTGGCCAGGCATGAAAGCCTGGAACCCGTGGGGCTGTGTCTGTGTTAGTGCCCTGGTGCAGCGATGGGTGTTTGGAGCAGCGGGAAAGGGCCGGCTAGTACTGCCACCTCCCCCCACAGCTGCTCAGGAACACAAAACAATTTCCTTGGGATCAGTGCCCGTTTCCTCCCCGAATGAGCTGTGAACAAGGGTTTCCTTGCTGCCACTGTGTCCCACCCATATCCTCCTGAGCCCACCCTTCCAAACTTACAGCACAAAATCCTGAGGAAAGTGTTGAACCAGAAGTTCAGCTGAGGAGGCTCAACTGGGCTTGTTTGGCCAAGGCTGGAGCCGAGGGGGAATGGCAACCTCCCTGCAAAACAAAGCAGAGCTTCAGATGGACAAGCAGAGAGCCCGCTTTGACATTGCTGTTTCTACAGTGCCAAGGTTTACCATGCTTCCAGGGAGGGTTCTGGTTGCCTGGTGTGCACTGACTCAGGGGGTCCTTAGCTTAGTAAAAAAGCTGCTAAAGGTCTAATTGTGCCTGATGCATCTTGGATTCCTAGTACAATTTCAATAATTTATTTTTTTTTCACCAAACCCAGTTAATAATTGAGGGTTCTTTGCTGTTTGATGCCCAGAGAGGAAGAGGGTGTTGTCCTTATATATTGAGTGTAATGTGACCAGCAGTTTGCTATCACTCTCCATTGCTGCTGCAGCTGAGAGCTTTGGTAGGCTTTCATCAGACACAGGTGAGGGGCTAAGCCCGGATCCCTGCTCTGTGGCCTCAACGCTGCTCTGCAGTACAGTGTAGCTGATTAGCAAACCCATTTAATCTGCTGCTTGAGGACTTGTTCAAGCACAGAAGAGGCATCCCTGGGTAGCAGATTCCACAGTGAAACAGGTACTGGCCATTACTTGCTGCTGAATGCAGCCTGGATGTGCACTGACGCTGCTCTGGTTTGTGTCAAAGGCGAGGGATTAAAAGCAAAGCGTTGCCACTTGGACAGCCCCACACAGAACCACACGCAGTCACATCCACTTCCACGCAGCTTCCTTAGCTGTCCTGTCTAGAAGGGATCCAGTTATTCTAGTGGCAAAAAAAAAAAAAAAAAAAAAAAAAAAAAAAAAAAAAGAGATGTGCAGATGTGTCATGCTCCATACTGTAGAGGATGGAAGAAGAGGCAGGAGAAATAGGGAAAACACATGCTGGCATTGTCCTCAGGCTGCAGAGCTTGGAGGCATTGCTTCCAGGCTGTCTGCTCCTTTCTGAAGCTACCTGGATGCCTGGCCAAACTTAGGCATTTTCTGCCAAAGTGGTTTTCATGGGTAAGGAGAAGAAATGGCCCTGAGCCCAGAGCCTTGAATTCCCCTAGCAAACCAAGTTCCAGTAGCAGAGAACTGAATTACTCTTCCCTCTCGCTCTCTGACAGGGCACCTTTTGGTTGTGGCTCACAAATGCAATGAAAATTAGGAACTTGGAGGAAATAGCTTATTTTTTTTCTCCCTCCTTTCGTTGTTTTTTCAGCTGTAGTAATCTGGGCACCCTTTTCCTCTTCTGAAAGGTGTCCCAGAAGCTATATTAAACCTTCAAAACCATCTCTCATTAGCACCACCTTCCTGACGATAGGGTGTGGTGAGGGCTTCTTTGTATGGCCCTGCAGGAAGGGGTGTGGGGGTACTCCATCAATGCCCCTGTGCCAGCACCCCAGTCAGGAACTGATCAACTCCTGCATGGTTGGGGTGTGCCCAGGGTGACTTGCTTCGATATTGAAAAAGGGCTGCCCCCACTACCTGGCTGCAGAATTGGGAAAGGAAAAAATAACATTCACCCCTTCATAGACCAGAAACATTTCAAGAGCTTTGTGTTTTCAGTTCAATATGCAGATAAAGGGAGTTGGATATTTTAGGAAGCAAATCGTAATGATTAGAGTTTTAAGTCTTAAGCAGTCATTTTGTCACAAAAGACTGAATTTGTATAATTCAGAAAAATAGTCTTTTTCTCTCAGTTGATGATAGGTTTTTGTCAATTGCCATAAGTTCATCTTTTTATGAATGCATAACACAACACGTGATTAAATCTCCACCCAGGGTTTCCTTTCTGAAGATCATAGAGATAGATAGAAATCACTCTCTGCTCTCTGAAAGGTTGTTAATTCCTGTTCCAGGCTGCTGCATATCCACATCATTCAGCGTATGCATGTAAGGAGAATTCCATGACATATAGGGAGTTATATACCTGGCTGTGAAAGTAATAAATGTCAGTTCAGTCCCATTGGTGCTGTAGCCTGTTATCTCAGAGAATATCATGTGCTATGCCACAAGTTATAGCCAAAGACTAACAGCTCCAGAAAAAGTTTGTGATTGTCAAAAAAATTAAGCTTAGTCTTCTTATAAAAGAGCTAATAAGAGCTATTTTAACCGTTTAACCTGAGAATTATGGTTAGAAATTGGGGTAGAATTGTTTGGTTTTCCTTGAAAGGTAACAAAGCGAGAAATATAGTGGTGGTAGGAGGATTTAATTCGAGGAATATTGTCTTGAGAGGGTATAAAGGAAACCTTTCATGTCCTCTCAGCACAGTGTCCTCATCAATGGATTAAATTCCTATGCACTGTTCCTGCAACCTGATTTCTTACCTGTTACCATAAGGCTATTACAGCTGATTAATTGTAATTAATTGCTAATTAATTGCAGTGATTAATAATTTTGTTGTCTCAAATAAAAATGTGAAAGGAGATAGACATCTTCACAGAAGCATGATAAAATAAAACAGAATTTAAAATTAGTTTCTGATTGATGAAGCTGTACTGCACTTGGCATGGAGCTTTGCATTATATATAGCAGCACTGTTCTTTCCCTTTGATGGACACCTGGAGCTCTTCTCCCTCCTAACACCAGATTAATATATGGACAAGGGAGGCAGGGAGGGAAAAAATATCCCACTTAATTGCTTTCTGCACTTCTACGTCACAGTATCACATACACAGAATCCTGTATCCAGGTAGGTGATGTTCTTTGTTATGACAGCTTTGCCAGCACTTTCCTGGGAATTTTGCATTTGTTTTATTTAGCAATGTGGTGTGCAATATCAAATTTCACTTGCCTGCACTCTCTGGGGAGAAACCTGGAGATATCCTGTGAGGAGGCGGACTTTCAGATGGTGTCAAGCATAGCAGCCTCCTTGACTTCATGGTGTGATGGGAAGTTACTGCAGATGAGTGCTGGCTCAAGCCCTCAGACAGCTCAAGCTGTCTTTGGGTTGTCTTTGGGTTTGTCTTTGGGTTGGTACTAAAATTAAAAGTAAAGGTTATCCCAAGGCTCAAGTCTGAGTTTTTTTTTTCCTTCTGTATTCATCACAATTTTTTAACACACATGTAAGAGAAAATCTATTGCTAGCTAGTTTTTCATTTTTGTAATAATACAGAAATGAATTCTATTCTCCACTCAGTGTGGTACCAGCTAGTGGAGCATGCTGTGAGGAAGAACATTGTGGGTCACTTTTAACTATTTTTTCTTTCCACTGTAGTTTCTGTCTAAACCCAAGAACATGATGAAGCCACTGCCTGCAGTTGCTCTGAACTGTGTCAGCAGGACACCCTCCTCCCTGGGCTGGAAACTGGGTAGAGCCATAGCTTGAATGAAACCACACCTTGTTACACATTTTTGTAGGTAAGAAAAGCCGGTACAGAGTTCATTACACCAGTACAGCATGCAGCGCTGGAAGAAATTTTAACTGGAGGCTTCCCTGCCCACGCATGCTGCCAAGGCCAGAAGATATGGCTTTCCCAAGCTGCACAGTGTGGCAATGGAGAGCTTTGGCAGCAGTGCTTGACTGGGGTGACCGTGTAGCTGGGACACACTGCAGAACACACTGCTGGAGATAAATGCCATTTTTGATATCTTATAGTAAAATAAGAAACAAGGCCAGCCCTTGTTTACATCCATAATGAGGTACAAACATCCACGTCTTACAGTGCTGCAGGTCTCCTAATTCTGCAGCTGGCACGAAGATATTTCCCTCAGTCTGCCCTGAGGTACAAAGTAAATGAGAGGGTGTAAGAGCAAAAGGGATTCTCACAGATCGCTGCCAGTCTGTGCTTTTATTGCATCTCAGAGGAGAATGGATGCATTTGCAATCATCTGAGCTGATGCTTAACCATTAGCCACTTGTGAGGACCTTATGCACAGTCAAATGACAGCTCCACCACATTGCTGGCACTTTTTGGGAGGCCAGAAAGCAGCCCAGGCCTAGCAGTGCCAGTGGTGGGTCCATAATTCTGCCCCTCCCCAAGCACAACAATGCTGTGTTGTCAATATGTGATCATTCAACATCAACAGGCTCCCTCTCTCTGCCCTTCATCTTCCCCAGTATTGTAGAGCAAATGCCAGAATGTACAACTCCAGTTTGAGATTAAATGCCACCCTCATTGCAGATGAGAAAGATCAACTTTTTTCATTGGAAGTATCCAGAGAAACGTATTCTTGTTTGTTTTCTGTGTGAATGTTTTAGCAACCAATCCTTGCTTCTGTTTTTGATTTGTTGTGAATTGTCCAGGAAAAGAATAAAGGTTAGTGTATGCATTCTATTTGTATATCAAGGTCTTTAGATTTGAAAAGATAAGAAAGATTCAAGTTTGTCCTGTTCATATCAGAGGACTCCTAATAAGCTCTGCAGAGATTCAGGAGCATGTTAGCATGGCATAAGTGACTTGTCTGAGATACACCATCTCTGATAGGTTCAAAAAGTGGATAGGAGAAACCCCTTACCTAAAGGTGTCTGCCTATTCCTGTAGTATGGAAGACCTAAATCATCCCATCATCTTATAAAATACAAAGTATACTTCAGCCCCACATAATTACTTTTCATACTGCAGCCAGGTGATTAAGTATCTTAGGTGAAAGAACTGGATTCTAACTCTTGGAGAGTTCAAAGTCACTGCTACAATCTGATGGAAGTCAGTGGATTTTTATTTCATTGTTGGAACTTCTCGGCATGAGTTTCTGAGTGAATGTAGACATGACCTACTTGAGATTAATGTTTTGTGATGAATTTAATGCTATTTGAGAAAATAACTTGTTCTGAGACCCTTTCCACCTCTACCCTATCTGAGATTCCCGAGCAATTTGGCAGTGGGCTACCTGTAATCTGCTTCCAGCTGGGCTTGCTCAAAAGTTCGGAGACCATTCAGACAGGATAGCTTTGCCATGCGTGGACAGAAAACTGTGCTGTGAGAAATGTGCAGAAGGAAATCTTGTGCCAAACTAAGAAGTGCCTTCAGAGCTGGATGTCAGATTAAGAAGATGGATTTGGAGGTCAGAATCTTAAGTCTGCCCAAGGCTTGTCTTAGGTAGCAGCATCTTCCATGTGATCTGTCTTTGGAGCCTGAATATGTTTGGGCATTTGGCCCTTAGAACTCTTCAGTAACAACATATGGTATTTTTGGCCTGTGATCAGCCAGCCAATCCATATGGTGACATTACTGCTTCCTGGATGGATGTCAAAGCTTGGTACATGTAGAAATGATGACTAAACCAGGACAATCTCTCTGGGGTATGGTATACGTCAAACAGCCCAGGGACAAAACAGGAGCAAACTGGTAGGGCAGGGTAGAGATATGATGAGGGATTGACAGAAAATGTGAGGTAATTGCCCAGAAAACTAAGGGATGGGAGTGAGAAAGGGAATTAGAAATGGATAAGAAGAAAGAAGCTTGCTACCAAACCTTTGCTTACTTCTAGAACTGGATGTCAAAAAGAAGCTTTTAAAGCTCTGAAAATGTATGTAGTTGGTTTTCTTTGTTCCTGCTTTTTGCCAAAAGGAAGCTCAGGGAATCTAATCCACTCCTCCTTGGCATGGCCTTGAGTCATTACTCAAGAACAACCTTAATGAAATAACTGGGATCACACTAGTGAAAAATTGATTTGTGATAAGACTTCATCTTTTAATAGTCTGAGCAAACACACGGGCCTTCACAAACCACAAAAGGGCTGCAGAGCCTGTGTTTATGAGATTTACATGTTAGTTCTGTGAAGACATCTGGGACTTTCCAGGATGCTTATTTGTATCAGACACCTCCACCAAATCCTTAGCATGTAACCATGTGTATGTGACTTTAAAGTCAATCAGCTGCAGTACTGGTGTCATTCTATGTCTAGAAGCATGCACCATTTTGAATGCCAACATCTGACAGACAGTGATGAAGACAGTTGGAGAGATCATCAACTCCCTGTGTTGTAGCTTCATAAAATTCCATATGCAAGGCAGAGGGAGAATTCTGGAGGGGCAGACTGGAGCAGTTGTAAATATTTTGCTTTTAGAAAATGAAGATTGTCTTTTCCAAATGGAGACAGCTGGTGGGTACATGAGAGTTGTGCAGTGACAGCAGCATTTTCTTGGAGCATTCTCAATTGAATTACACAAGTCTCTCAGTTCACTTCAGGAACATCACTGTTGTAACTGTGTCCCAGAGCTTGCTGGGACCCACAGAGAAAGGTTCTTTGAAATCCTTGCAGTTTCATCTTAGGATAACTATAATGAGCCACTGGGTTCTCCTGGGTAACATGCACATCAGTATGTGAAATTCCCAAAGGTTTCTGAACAGAGTGCTCACCCGTGGCACGTCAGAATTGCTTTGTTAGCCAGCTGTGACTTCTTTGCACAATTTGCAGTTTTCAAATATTTCACTGTTTAATTAACTGGATGCATACTTAATTAAGTAGATGTAAACATATCTGTGATCAATTACCTATCTGTCTGACCAGCTATCAAAACTCTACTGCAAGCTAAATTTCCATCACAAGTGCCACTTGGCTAAATATTTATGCAGAGATCAGGAGACGGAGATTCCAAATAATTTCCTGTGGGCCTCCTCTCTTGCCTTCCCTTATTGCTCTAGTCCTCATAGAACTCAATTAAATTCCTCTTGTTTAAAAAGGTAAATTCTGATTTTAAATTGTTTTTAATGTTTCTGGTTGTTTTCTTGTTGTTTGAGGAATGGGAAGGGAGGGGAAAAGCTGGAACAGGAGCATGGAGGGAAGGGCTGGAGCTGTGCCCGATTTATAACAAGGAAGCAGAGGAAGGACAAGGGATAGGAGCTGAAGGACAGCCAAGGAGACCTTTGGAGGACATCTGTGTTACTGTGAGCGTACAGTTCACCCAGTGCCTTTTAATGTGAGTTCTTTCCACTCCTCAGCAGCAAACTAGTGAAGCCAGTGTGGATGCACATAGCTTTAGTTGCAGAAGTTTAGTCTGCACATGGTTGCTCATCTGACCTGAGAATCTGGACCCTGAAGCATAAGTCCTACAATTTGAATTTATAAAGGTAGCTAAAGGAAGTGCTCAACAGCAGCGATTAAGTTAGTTACAAAGTGATGTAAGACCATGAACCTCCTGACTATCCAAGTCAGATGCTTTTCTCTAGGCCATGTTATCTCTTGTAATGCAAGCAGGCTGGATTAATTAAGGCTATGTTTTCTCTATTGTGACTTTAGGGAGGTTATAAGAAGGATGAATTTGTCCCTGTGGACAAGCCCAATTTGTAAATGAAATGTCCTTGCCTGTTTCATTGTGCCATGACTCTAGAGCTGGCTCAAGGTTTCCCAGCAGTGCAGGCAAAACTAAATTCTGCTGCTTCAAAAATGAGGGCAAACTGTGCTGAAAATTATGCATTTAGTTTGTGGCCACAGCAAAGGACATTTTGGAGGAGGTGAGAGGGCGGAGAGCTAAAGTACAACAGTAAAGATCTTTGGCTGTTTAGGGATCATTTGGTTAGGGAAAAGAAAAAAGATGGGGAAATTAAAGGACTGAAAGGATCCATGGGATTCTCAGGACAGCTGGAGAAAAGGGGTTGAGAGGGATCAGTTGATCCAAGATTCAGAGGGCTCCAGATTCTAAAATCTGGAGGAGATGATCCAAGGAGGCATTCAGCAGCTGTTGCATGAAGATTTTCCCCCTTCTCCTAGCCCACCACCTCCCTCCTCAGTTCTATCTCTGCCTTTCTGTAAAGAGAGCTGCAAATGCCCCAACTGGAGATCATGCAGGTGTCATTCTGTGAGGAACAATGCTGATAAAGCTGGTGGTTTTCTGGGACATCACTAGGGACTTGCATCAGATTCTCTGGTGTCTAGTAAGATGTAAGTGCTGATCTGTTTTTCCCTCTGTGAACAGTGGTACTATCTCTTTCCCAAGAGGATCTTCACTGCCTAATAAGGGTCACATTCACATTGCAGCCTTCACCTCCATTGAGGCACTAATTGGGTTTTTTAACTCTAACCAGCTGCCAGTTTTCATAAAACATGTTGGAATTTAATACATTGGAGATCTCTTATTTTCTGTCAAATTTTTTTGAAACTGGTCAACAGGTTCAAAAGTTACTGGTGAGGGTGAAGGACAGCTGAGTGCAGATAGACGGGTGAACAGACACATACATGCAGAGCGATACCGCACGCATTATGTTATGTCCTTGGAAAACCAAACTAAAATAAATGGATAGGCTCTCTGGTCAATGCTGGTGCTCTCTGCTGTGTGACAACTGCAACCATGATACACCAAAACATCAGCAGTATGAGTCTGCATCCTTTTGCTGTGTTGAGAAGTGTGATCTCCTCCTTGCAACAAAATCAAATAACATTGTGCCTCGCTCATCTTTTTCACTAAGTGCTCAGTTTCATATTTTGTGTGTGACATCCTTCTCTGTGCAAAATTGCTAATGGCATACTGGATATATAATATAATATATAGTATATTGTATATTATGTCCTGAGCAAAAGAATGGTCTTCAGGGTCCAACCAATCCTACTTGTTCCTTGCAAGGTGAGGATGTGAGGCATTACACCCACGTGCTTTCTCCAGTTCATCTTGGCACCTGACAGACTGTGGTCCCAGCACAGGTTATTCCTCCTGGGTGTCATAATGAGCATGATGCACCTCACAAGCTAGGATGAGGTGGGATCTTGTACTTGCTACTCTCTTCACCAGCACAATTCATGTGGCTGTGGGAGAAAATACACAATTACTCAGCAGGGGATGTAATAGCAGGCATGCTCCTGCAAGCTGAGATGTTTTTGAAGATGTCTCAGCATCCCTGCCCCTTCCTGCATAGTGGCGACACCAAAGAGAAGGGCTGGGCAAATAATTGTACTTTTTGTTTGTCTTCCCACATATGCTCTCTGCAACAAAGACACTCCATCTGATAGTGAATAGCTGGAGGTGACTTTCCCACATTGAGTAGTCCCACTCTGCATAGCACATTGAAATGCTCAGCAGCAATGGGGCAAACAAAAAAGACTTCCAGTTCAGAAGTGATGACATGTACCCAGAGCTGAGTACTTACAACCAAGCCCTGGACAGGTATTCAGAGCAAGCAAGTAGAGTCAGCAGCGGGCTCAGAACAACTTTCCCCTTGAACCTGCTGCAGCCTGGCAGAGCGTGCACTCTCCCATCAGGAAAAAAAATGTGAATTTGAAGTCTTTAAGATGATGGAGTGATCCATACTGATGTTGCTCATATTTGACTGTTTGACTGGGTACTCAAACCTCACTACCTTTTTTTTTTTCCCCCTTTCATTTCCTGAATCTTCTCTGCCCCTGTCCTCCTTTTCTTCCTCTTCAGTTTTGGTCAAGATTCAGGCTTGTCCTGTAATTGGTTGAAGCTGTGCTTATATATTGGAGTGGGTTATTTGGGTGTTCCTAATCTTGTCCCAAGAGCCAGTTGTTTCCGTATGGGCCTGACTTCAAGGATGTGCCAGTCAGTGGGATTTCAGGCTGGGTTTTCAGTGAAACAAGCACTTCAGAGAGTGCAGCTCTGGCATCCTCAAGCCGCATTTTCTAGACATTCTTTTCGCAGAGATTTCTGGGCTGCAGCCTGGTGTTATAATTATAACACAATCCTTATACATTTTTATCCCAGCTAGTGGCACTGGGAATATTTTAATGAATCATATAAATGTTTAATCCTTGTTAGGATCCTGCTAGGCTCTTTGCCTTAATAATTATATTGTGGGTTAGCTCAGTCAGTACAAAACTATAAGACAAGAAAAGCATCCCTTAGTCTGTGCTGGAGTCAAATAACTCAGCAGTGCATTTGACTGCACTGGGAAGTGGAAGTTTAGGATCAGACAGTTCAGATTAGCAGGCCAATGAACCCTCCCCAGTGGCCAGTGAGCTATGCAATTCATGATGTTGCTGTACTCATGCTTTTGTCAGAGGTTGTGAATCAGAAGCATTTTTGACAGCACAGCAAAGTTTCTGCGTGCACAGCCCAGAAAGCCAAAGCGAGCGAGGTGGCAGCACAAAAATGAGTTTACTTTCCAAAACCTTGAGCTCCACTCAAAGCTTCTGAGTCAATCTGGAAGTCTCACTTGGATAGAAATGAGACACGCACACAAAACTCAGCTGTGGGATGACTGGGAATGTTGATCTTAAAAATGCATTGTGTGCTTATCAGACAGGAACCTAAGGACTTAACTCCTTGAGGGCAATGTTTATATCTAATTTGGTGTGAGACCAGTGTACTGTTGTCACTCATTTTGAGGAGAGATGTGCAAACATATCTTCCGAGAAACGTTTGGACTCAAGGACCAACTGGACTGCAAGATGGGCTGTTGAATGGTTCAGAGCAGGCTGAGCACACTGAGAGATGAACTGTTCTACCCAGCCTGCCCTTAGCAGTCTAAGCTTCTTTTCAGGGATCAAAGGCACTTGTTTGGTGGGGACAATCTTCCACACTTGCATAGAGTTGAGCTGTTCCTCTCCCTACAGTAGAAAATAAAAGTATTTCTCTCGTAAGAGGCTTTCAGTGCATGAGTGAATGGAACTGGGATTCTCCTACTGTTGAATGCAGCAGGACCACTTGTTTGGCCCCGCTGCTTCTCTTATTTACAGCCTGTGGGATGGTAATGTACTAGGGGGCCTGACTGTTTTGGTCTCATCCTACTTCACTGCAGACAGCGTGTGCTGAGATAGCACAGGAGTAGGATGAACTTTGCAGCATAGACCCATGATTGGTACCTGTTAAGAATCTGAAGCTCTAATGCACCACAGCCTTATGGATACTGCAGGGTCATAGTTGGAGGGCTAGACTTCAAGTGAAATCCAGACAAACTGATAACCCAGCTTCATTTATTAGAAAATTTCCCTTCCTGCTTTGTGTGTATCAGTGATCTCTGGTGCCAATGAGAGACTGTAGTATTTCCATATTTCCATCATATGAAACATGCAGGCAAACCCTACTTGTGATCAAGTAGCTCTAAGCCAACTTTTTTTCAAGTCTTAGGCTGGGATTCTGGTGAACAGTACACAACTCTGTCGATATTGCATCCTAAGCAAGGGTGTTCTCACTACTATGTGCAATTTTTCTGCCTCTAAAATGGTGAAACTGGTGATCTCCTGCATAAAACTGCTTTGAGAGAGCTCAGTGGAAGGTGCAATAGAAAAGTTGCCAAGAACAGCCCCCAGATGACTGGAGAAAGCACAGTGCTGCTAAGTGGATGAGATTCATATGATTAAAGCTAGTTTGCAATACTCTGTGAAAGGAGCAGCCCCCATGGTAGCAGAATTGTCAGGTTTTGCTTTCTGGGGTTACCTTGCACTACCACCTCTGTTAAATTTATAAATACCACGGTCATGGTGACTTCCAGAGGAACAGACCCTTCAGTGAGGGTGTCCTGCCTCTGGACAGGCAACACCAAATCCTTTGCTAATGAACTGTGCTCATTTATACCAGCTACAAGCCTAGCATACCAGTGCAAATTTCCTGTTTTGGTGAAAATATTGCTTGTGAGCCTTGTTGCATTTACAGTTCCCAAATCCCTTCGTCTAGAGCCTGATCTTTGTTAGGCCCTGGGGAGTTGGGATCTCTCTTCAGCCCTCAGAGCAACTCAGATGAATTTGAGTATTTCCACAGCAAACTTCACTTTGTTGCAATATAAAACCAGCCAGAGAGTAAAGTCGCTTCCCCAGAGAGTAATGAGAACATGGGGCCTGACATGATTGCATTTTTCCAGCAATTTTCAGCAGCAATAGGCTGAATTCTGTGTTGATGTACATCCATGTGGTTTCACAGAAGGAAATTCTTTTTCTCCAGCCATTTTTCATATAAAGGGGTGTCTGATGCTTGCACGTATGGTGTGACGTGGAAGACCCTACAGCTTAACAGCTGCAAGAAGGGGCCTCCTGTTATCTATTGTGCATGGAGCCTACCCTGTAGGTCTGCATCAGCAGCCACATATGGAGGGACCCCTTTTCATCTCCTCCTCGCTGACTGTTGAGGGCTGCTCCTGCGCGGCCATGGAGAGCCAGGGGGGCCCACGCTGTACAGCTGTGGTCGCGAATTCCTGGGTGGGGAGGGGAGCTTCAGGGCTGCACGGGGGAGGCTCAGCTGGGGCCAGGGCGGGATCCTTTCAATGGCAGCACAGAGGAGCTGGGGATCGGTTAATTAAAATGCTCGCAGATGGTTTGGGTTATGGGACATATGTGTGCGCCTGGCTGCATGACGCTCATCCAAGCCAGTTAATGGCCTGGGAAAGGGACACTGGCCTCGCGTGGGATCGGTGTGCAGGCTGGACTGCTCATGGGGAGTGGCAAGGTGAGGAGGGTCCTGGAGCTGCATGGTGGTCACTAGGGTTGCCCAGGAACCTTCAAAATGGGCACCAACTACAGGTCTGTTTCCTGTCCCCGTTGCAGAAATGCCATGACCTGTGGTTGTAGACTGAGCCTGAAGTGCTACTGAAGAACCATGTCCTCAGGGTGCAGCCCTGCTGGCAGAAGTCTCTCTGGGAAGAACCACAAGCACATTATCTGTGAGCCCTCTCTCTGGGCTGGCTTACTCCACTGTGTGTCCAAGGGCCGTAAGAGCACTGCTGGGTGCACAGTGCTTGCACCACCTGGTGAGGAGTGACACGTGGCCACTGTTTTTGTGCGTGCTCTGGTCACATTCTGCACTGGGGAACTGGGGAGGAACACTGACTTTTGGTGATGCAAGCATAGTCCAGGAATGAATTTCTTATTTTTTCTTTTTCTTTTTTTTTTTATAAATACAAAGAGATATTTTAAGAAAGACAGAACAATACAGAATGCAGTTTATCTTGTCATAGAGCTCTATGCAAATGACACAAATGTGATTGAAATATTAATAATTCAGTGAAATTATGTCACTGGCTCTAAGATTAGCTGAGAAACAGAAACATAACAGTAAAAGCTGTTTAAAAAACAGATGACTAAAGACAAGAAAATGAAAACGCATCCAGCTCCACCCTGTTAGAGTAACAAATAAATAGTGAACCTTGATTACTGTATAGCATATGTTGGGACTCAAGTTTGCAGAAGCTCAGAAGCTTGAGCAGGTTAAAAGTCAGGAAGCAGCCACTTTTGGGTACTTCAGTGCTGGCCCATGGCATTAGGTGGCTCTGAGTTGGAGATAGTCCAGCCCTCTCCCACCGTGCTGGGGTGTGCATGTGACTCATCACAGCACCTGGCTCAGGTCACCAAGCACTGCTGCATGTTTGAACAACTTGCAAGTCGCTTGGGCTAATTACCACTTTAATTTCAAAGATTTTGACTGTATTGCTAGACATTTGATAATTTGAATACACAATGCAGTATGGGTCTTTGTTTTGTAAAGCCAAATACCTTAAATGCTTTAAGGACTTCACCCACAGTCGTGCTGAAAGTCTGTGTAAGAGTAGGGAAGTGAAAAAAGCTCTTTTCAAATCCAGGGTGTACATGCAAATTCTGGGGTCAAATATGATCATCGCTCAGCCACTCCAGTATATGGTTAGAATTGCCTGAGTTTTTATGACTTGAAAGGTGACTTTTTTCCACTTGATGATAAAATTAAATTTTCTGCTGAAATTTGTTTATGGACTCTTTTCATTCTTGGAAAGGAAACCATTTCAGCATCAGAAATATCTAATTCTATAAAGCTGTCTGGAGTGGCAAAGACAAACCAATCAATGCAAGTGCAGGAGAAAAAAGTTTTTAAAACAAAAATAAAAACAAGTGCTGGAAAATATTAATTGGAAACCAAGACTGAAATAGGCTATTGAAAGAGAAGGTTCCATCAAAATTTAGAGGTTTGCTAAAACTAAAATGTTTTTGTGTAAAATCATTTTTTTTTTGCTAAGAGGCTAAATATCACTACCAAAAGATTATAAAATGAGAGAGAAAGTGATGGAGATGTCCATTAATCATTTGAATTAAGTGAAGATCACAGAGCAAGCTAATCAACATTTCTTTACTTTGGTCTGTAGAGTGTGACCTAAGGGATGGCAAATTTGATGTAATTGACCTTAAAGGAGGTAACTGAAGTACGGAAAGACACTGTGTGCAGTTGATGAACTCTGAGAATTTGGAGCCTCGATCATGGCTTTGCAGTACTGCAGACACGGGGCCTGCCTCCACAGGTGCTGGGACCTGTGTGACAAGGCTGAGCAGCTGGGGAGGAGTGCCCTGTAGCAGTGTTTCTGCTGTGCTTTGGAGCCCTGACTGGCAGTGCTGCCTTGGGGATTACAGTGCTGCCCTTCTTTACAAGAGTCACTCCAAGTCACCCCCCTTGCAGAGTAGTGCAGGGTCTGCTGGGCACATATCTGTGGCATTTTGTGGGCCAGTACCTATGGTCTCAGTAGCTTGGGTGTGAAATAGCCTTCAGCAAACTGGTGTGACTGACTTAAGGAGCTTCAGAGTCTGTCTTAGTCATCTGAGCTGCCTAACCTGGTTTAAGCCCAAGCTAATACAGGCATGCAGTTTTTGATCCATCTTGGTGCACAATGGAGCAAGCAATATGTATCTATACAAAGCAATGCTGCTGACCCTTAAATCTCATTAGAAAACAGGATTTCAGCTCTTAAGGCATCGAGACACATGAAGAAATGTCCCCATTGCTGCTGTCAGCAACAGTGACAATGACACAGGCTGTGTGGCCTGTCATTTCACTGGGTGCTGGTGCCTCTTCCAGAAGTGGAGAGGAAGGGTCAGAGGACTGTGATTATAAATATGGCACTGACCTGCAGGAATTGTCCTCACTTCTGTTAGTGGCTCCTGTTTATTCTCATGTATTTGATTATAAAAACATCTGAAGTGAAATCAGTAGAAGGTATTGATCTGAGAAGCCAAGGAAAAACAACAGCAACAAGAACTAAGCAAAAAATCTTCCCACAAAGTCAGCTCACAAGGAAATCATGTGGGTCTGTGAGTTCATTTTGGCTGAAATACCCAGTTTTGCAGATTTTGCACTGTCACAGGATACTTCTGTTCAGAAGGTACTTCTGTAATTCAGCTATTTGCCTCACCATCTTAGGCCAGGAGTGGGACAGAGAGAGAAGTACATGTGTTATTCTGCTCTGCTAAGCCAAAACTAAGCACAGATGTACTGTGGCCAAGACTGTTTAGCTGAATTGACTGTTTGCCATAGCTGCTTTCAGAGAACACGTAAAAACTTTGGCCTCTGTCACATGAAGAAATTTGCCAGAGGGGAGCCCTCTGTGTTGCCAAAGACAGTGTTGCTTCACATGCGCAAAACGATATGTTAGTGCAGCCTCTAGCAGGGTTAGACATTGAGGTGATGTCTACAGCAGGGTGCAAGCTTGCTTAATTGATTAGGCATTTGCACTGATATAAAAATGTATGCAGGATAGTCTCCTCATCCTATCAAAATATTTGTGTTCTGGTTTTTTTGTATGCTGAAACACAGAGCGATGAAGAGCCCTAATACCTGTCCACCCATGGTGGTCTTGAGAGAAACACAGTTTGTGCCAATATTTTGTTTTCTCTTAGGAGAGCTGACGAGTTTGCTTGAAGGCTGACTGAGCTGACAAGGGTCATGAGATATTATTTGGGAGTGATACTAAAAAGCCCAGCTCCAGATGGAAAGGATACAGTGAAAATTCCATCTCCAGTCTAGAAAAAAGAAATTCTGTACATACAAATCCACACCCAGCTCTGCCAACCTCCTTCAAGGAGGAAAATAAAAACATTTCCAAAAGTCCAATTTATAAAAACATACATGTAAAAATGTAAAGAAAAAAAAAAAGAAATAATCAAACTTGAGATTTTGTGGGCAACTGCCTCCAGATTTTAGAGTGACTGGGCTCAACATCAGCATCCTAGAGCTAGAGATTCAACCCATTTGTCTTCCCTCCCAGCCAGTGCTTAACACACGCACCAGCTCAGATCAGCCAGGCATTTTGGTTGGGGGTATGGATGGCAGAACAGGTCTGCTATCCTCCTGTGGTTCCACAGCTTGAGGTTCATTGTTGATCCTCACCACTAGCAAAAAATGCCACCATCTGCCACTGTCCTGTCACAAGGTGGATCTACCTACACCATCACGAGTGGGCACCCAAGCCGAGGAGGCAGGGCCTCTGGGTGTAGTGCTATCATGCAACTTTCATCCCTTCATGTGCCCATTAAGTGTTGTGTGCCACAATCAGACCTGCTGGAGGCTGGGGTGTCTTTGACCTAACAGTGATGTGGCAAAATAAAACAGCTCTTTCAGTTACTTCTTGACATCAGCTGGTTTAAAACAGGGGGTTGGACAGATCTCATAAAAGAAGTCTTCTCAGTAAAAAAAAAGATCACAGTCTTTGCATACTGTCATCCTTTCCAGCCTTAATTGAGGAAAAGATACCAGCTTGCCTCAGGGGCAATTTAGGGGATTTATCATTTTGTAGGTTCCTCTATGAAAATCAAAAAATCTGAAGGAAACAAAGCCTCTGCTGGATGATGAAAATTTTAGCTTCTTGTAAGGAGGAATTAACAGGAGTTGACTGTAATTTACCTCATCAAAATAGAATTATGTTGAAATTATTTGGTACAGAAAGCTTATTGTCATAGTCTCTGAACGAAATGTTCCTGAAGTATCTCAGAACCCTGTTGTGGGGATGTCTAGGTGCTTTCTGGAGTTGGTGGGCTGGCAGAAGACATCAAAACATGCAAATTTTAGCTTTCAGACAAAAATAAAGTAGGGAATTTTGTTTGTTCTTTTTGTTTTCCATTGACCTTCATTTTAATGCAGACTGGCTCATTTTGCCAAGAGAAACATGATGTGTTGGCTCTGCTATAGTTGACCATGGTATTGGCTCAGGGTCTGAGAGTTAGCAGCATGTTTGAAGAAAGTACCTATCTTGAGGCAGCTAGGCAGATCTCAGACACTTAGCACCTGTGTCAGGAATGGGTTTCACAATGAGAGATTTTTACACATGCTAATAAACCAAAAGCATCCCAGGTTAAAAAAAAAATAAATTCCATTTTATGATGATGCAGGAGGGGTAAAAGCCTTTCCAACTTAAAAGCAAAGTGCATAGATATCAGCTGAGCTAGGATTTCACCCTTTATCTCTCTGTTAGATTTTGGAAAAGACTGGGTGTTTTTTGGGGGCTTTTTTTAAACCTCCCTTTATTTTTCCTGTATATCATCCCAAATTGTCATCCAGTGTTATTGAAAAAGGAGGGAATCTGAGGCAGTGAATTGTTTCCAGAGCGAATGGGTGGGATGTGGCTGCCTCTAGCCTCATGAGCTGTGTTCCCTGACACTTGTGGCCCCCAGGGGCAGGTCTCCTCTCTCTCCATCAGCAATAGTAATAGGAGTGGCCTTGGCAGGGGAGGGGAGGGGCGGGAAGCTCAAAAATTGCACTGTCATGAAGGAGAGGGAGAAAAAGAGGCTTCCCAGGCTGAGTACATAGTTTTTCTGTGTCTCTCCAAGAGTCCCTGGGTTTTGCCTTTGTTTTCGCCCTGCTGTGCCTGGTCTCAGCCCAGGTGCTGGTGGCCAGGGGACTGCAGGAAGGAAGAGTCCATGGTGCTGGTGGCCATGGCAGCCTTGCTGGTGGAGACCTGGAGGAGTGAGAAGGTAGGTGGTCCCCACTGTCTGTGATCCAGGAGTGGGGCCCAGAGCCAGGCCTTCCCCAGGAAGAAAGGTCTTCATCATCCAAGCTGCCCGGCTGGGGCTGGACATCAGGAACAGCTTCCCTGTAAGCCTGTGGTCCTCTGCAAGTCTTAAAGCCCATTCCTCTGTGGTCTGACATGGCTTTGAATCCAGGATTTAAGTTCAACTGTTTTTGGATGGACTACAGAGGGCGGGGGCTGTTGTCACAGCTTGTCCTTCCATTTATTTTTGCACAGTGCACACTTTCCACCATTGCCCAGAACAAATTCAGGAATTATCTGCAGAAAACTGTGCAAATCAGCTGAAGCCATTTGTTTATAGTTCAAAGTGAGGCATTAAAAACAATGGGCTGAGTAAAGCATGAAAGTAGATCAATCCCAACCCTGTTTTAACTTCCTCTCCTTCAAGATCACTTTGAACCTACAGTAATTATGATTCTTTCTGCTAGCTTAAATCACCCTTGCCCTCATTAGAGCTGTGCAGAGTGACCATTTTCCATTTCATGAGTTGCCACGTGTAAAAGCCGCTGTGTTTGCAAGTATTCAGGCATACCTGGCTGCACTACACAAGTCATAAGCGATAACAGTCATAATTAATATCCATTATACACCTTCCATGTACACTGACATCACTGATAACATCAAGTGCAATTTATGTGGTGCTATTAACAGCAAGCTTCAGTCTCTTCTGAGATGTCCTAGACATGGGCTTTGTTGGTTCTGCTGGGAAAGAGGTCCCTTTTGGGCACTCACCCTGAGTATTTTGAGGTGACACAAATGACCTGAGGTCATATCAAAAGCATACTGTTTCTGTGGGCTTAGAGTGAAAAAAAAAAAGAAAAAGAAGGAAAAAAAAAAGGGAGTGGGTTCCCCACCAGTCAAGATTTTTTAGGCTATTTTAGACTTTAATAATTGTTTTTAAATTCAGTGTTAGGTTCTTGGACACACTTATTGCTCCAACAAGCTTATCTGGAAGCTGTGACCCTCTCTGCAGCTGTCAGTCACTTTTCACATATTAATATATTCTTTTTCTTTAGCGATACATTGGGAAAAGAAGGCTCCCTAGATGCATTTACAGTAATATATCCTTTCTTTTCTGGAGCGTGATCTCAAAAGTCTGCTGGTGACTGCTATCAGGAAAGTAGATTCCACCTCTGTACCCTGCCTTTAAACCAGAGGTCTTTGGAGACCTCTAAAAGTTACAGCTGATGTTAAAGTACCAGCCTGTCTTCGTGTCAGAGGAAGAAAAAGAAGCGGTATTTCTAAATATTTTAATTGCCTCTCCTGATATCAGCGGTGTTACATCTGGGGTAATTTGGCTTCTTAATTACCTCAGAAAGAGTCTGAGCATGGAGCGGAGACGGTGTTAAAAAAGCCCAGGAGCGCCAACCGCATCCCCCGCGAAAGGTCTAAATGGCTGCCCGGCGGTGTAAACTTTTGTACCCCTTTCATGCCCTGGGAGGTTAATCTCTCCATGTCCTCCGCCTTTCATATGCATGAGGGAGAGGAGATTTAGGGGCCGGCGGGCGGCGGGGCGGGCGCGGGGGGCGAGTGGCAGCGCGGCCGGGGGCAGCTGCGGGGCTGCCGGCGGGGAAGGGACGGCAGCGCGACCGGGGACGGGCGCACCGAGCGGAAAGAACAAACTCTCCGGACCCGTCTGACACTCGGGTCAGGGGGTCACCCCGAGCTGGTGGAGGCGGCGCAGCAGATTGGAGGCTCGCGATGCCCCTCCGACATCATTTAGACAAACAAGCAGATGGCAGGTGTCAGCGGTGACAAAGAGCCATCTGTGCAGCGGGGACCATCCCCTCCATTCTCTCACAGGCTACTTCATTAAACCCTCACTTCAGAGTGACTGCGCCGTAGCCTTTAACCAACGGGGCCCCCGGTATCACGGGGTGGGTTTTCTTCCCCATCCCCCCCCACCCCCCCCCCCCCTTTTTTTTTTTTTTATTTTCTTTAAATTTTATTTAGGGGCTGCTCTCATTCTGCTCTCGGCTACCTATATGGGCAGCCTGTCTGTGTACCTTACTGCCTTTGAGGAGGCAGGAGGGGAGGAAAATAAAAACAGAAACACCCGACAAAACCCTCCCAACCACGCTGAAGGAAAAACATGTTTGCCCAGAGCTGAACAAGTGACTGTAAATATGGCAGGGCTGGGGAGGGGGTGTTAAAAATTCCCTGGCTATCTGGTCTGAGGGGCTGCAGGGAAACCCTGGGGAGCCCAGGGGGTTTCACTGGGGGAACAGCGGAGATGGTCTGCGTGAGGCGAGCCAGGTGCCATGTGGGGCAGTGGTGGCCTCAGGCTTGGCCCTCCCACCTCTCCTCTCTTCTGAAAGCTGAGGCAGTGCCTCTGCTCCTCCAAAAATCCAGGGTTTCCTCCAAAAATATCTCGTGGACTGCAGGCTCCCTCATCCCTGAGGATGAGCGTGTCTGCCTGGCCACAGTGCCGTCCGAGGAGCGGGCTCTGGCAGGTCTTCAGATGGACTGCAGGGACAGAGAGCGGTGCAAAGCGGGTGGCAGAGGGGCCAGCGGAGATGGCACTGGCGGAGAGGGGAACTCATGCTCATCCTGCTCTGCAAGCCTCTGGTGGCAGCAGGCCTGAGCAGAAGTAACATCTTGCTGACCAGACCTGGGGGAGGAAGGGGCAGGGGGTGGGTGTGCGCCATCGTTTATTTAGTTTGGTTGGTTGGGCTGCGATGGGGGATCTGGGAACTTTCCAGGCCAGTGCACCTCTGTGGCCAGTCGTGCTACTTTAGCCTCCCCTGCAGATCCCAGTGGAGAACGGCACCGGTGTTGCCTCCGCAGAGGCCTGGCTGTCCCGAAGGGTCTCAGGGGAGCTCTGCCAGGGTCTGCTGCATGACTGCAAACAGCAAACTGAGAAAGCTGAAAATGCCCTTTGAGCAGCAGCAGGATGGGTGGAAAATGCGCTGAGACACCTCTTCTCCACCCATCCCCATCCCTACATCTCAAAGCATGTGCAGACACCCGAAAGCAACACTCACTAGAGGATGAGTTTTTTTCTGTGTGGTAGGTTTTGGGATTGGTTCAAAAAAAGCAAAAACTATTACAAAGTTTCTGCCAAGTCCCTGATCAGGCTTGAAGTGTACTATTTTTAGGAGCATTAAAATGGGGTTCTTTTAGGTGTTTTTTTTTTTTTTTTTTTTTTTTTTTTTTCTTTTCCTTTTCTGTTTTCAATAGGTCTCTGCACTTTCTGATTTCAGCTAGGGAAGCAGAGATGGAAGCACAGAGAAGCTAAATCAAACACTGTCCTTGCACCGTCATTTATTTCTGCAGTACCAGATAGGACTGGAAATATCCTAGGAAAGTGCATTATGCAAGAGCTTTCAGACTGAGGATGTCCAGATGTGTTTACAGCTGCGACACTTGGTGAGCTGAGCTAGTTGAAGCCAACACTTCTCCTTTGTTAGGTAGCAGCACTCACCTGAGTAGTTATGCTCTGCTTGATGACAATGCAAGGGGCATCATTTCCTACAAGCCTGCATATAATCACAGATTGTAATTTATATGGACATGCCATTATTCCTTCCTATGAAACAGTCGCAAAAGGCAGTGTAAGGAGCATGGACCAGGTCCTTTCCTTAACCCCTCTGGATGTCAAGGCATGAAAAGTGAGACGGGACAGAAAACCCTCCTATTTCAGCAACAGCTACATCTGGCTTTTAGATTGGCAACATCAGATCCTTTATTAGTTTATAAACATTTAAGTCCTCTGTGGAGTTGTTCAGATCCACTTACAACCCCTGAGTGACAGAGGCAATGCTTGGAGTATGGCAGCATCCGTGAAGGAAATTTGGCTTCCCTTTTAATAGAAAAAGGCTCCTGGAACTGTGGCAAAAGACTGACCAGTTACACGCAGGAAACCCTTTAGTGCCAACAGTCACTCCCCTCAGCAGAGGGGAAATGGCTGGTTGGCTAAGAAGGCAAAGGGGCTAACTTTTTCCATCCTATTAGCATGTTTACTTAGGGCAATTCCCAGCCAAACCATCTCGCTTAGGCTATCTTGAGAATAAAATCTTGGCGAAGTACCATCCACCTTTCAGGTCTGGCTGGGCTTCAAGAAACTTCATCACTAAAGGTCCACTCCCCAGTTAGATAATTCTCTGAAAAATAGCTGTGTTTGCCAGCAGCTTCCTGTTTCTCCTGATAATATGGTGAAAATTTCTTACTCCTGACAGCTCATAAAATAACCCAAAACCAAACCTAATGAATTCCCACTCAATAAACAGATGCAAAACAGAAGACAACTAGTGAGTATATTTTCAGCCAGCCTCTAGGTGGAATTCGGAGCTGGGAGTGCCATGTGTGTGTGTGTGAGCTCACACTCACTTGTATGTGAATGAAACACAGTTTAATCTCTGAATTGGTAGGTTCCAGTGGAAACATTGAGATATTTTTGATACAAACAGGTTTTACCAGTAAGTGGCAATAATTGCCATCTGCTTATCATAAGTCTTGGCTTTTAACTGTTTCATTCCTGCTGGCTGCAGTCTTTCCATCATTAAGTGATGTGGAATTCCTACAGAACATTATGGTGTGGTAATCTGATTTACATGGCTACAGGGATAATCATGAAGCCTCGAATAAGAAGTCAGTATTTGAATGATGGTATTTCCTTCTGGAGGTGGGATGTTTTCCCTTGATGGTGTATTCCCATCCCAAGGGTTTCATCAGATTCACTAAGATACAGTACATGAATATGAAATTTCATTGGGCGAAGAATCAAGTAGGGTTCTGGGGTCCAGCTTATCTCCCCACCCTCTTGAGGGATGAGTTTCAGAAAAAGGCTTTTGGGCAGCTCAGTGGCGGCCAGGGTATAAGGCATGTTATCGGTACAGCTCTGACATTACTTTTAAGGAGGATCTATCTTGTCTGATCGATGCAAAAAGGGTCAGGGTTGCAGCTCAGTATCCTCCTTGTCTTCTTTGAACAAATTAGTATCCATAGACACAATCAGGCCCTCAAATATTCACAGCTGTGGTTCAAATGAAGTCTCCTAATGAAATGCAAATTCAATAAGACAGTTACATGATCAGCATCAGCTCATTAAGGCCTGCCGAGCCTGTCTCTGTTCTTTGTTCGACCAGCATAAAGCTTCCCCCCAACTTTGGTGGAGTTACCCTGGGCTGAAAGCTGCTGGGCTCCAGGCAAGTTTTGGCCCAGACAGCCAGCTGGGGGGAGGCCATGTGCCGCCTCGTGCTGTGCCTCCAGATCAGTGGCACTGGGCTGATGAATACCAGCTGAGGGTCGGGCATGCTGGCTCAGAAGGAGGGGAGAGGGCCTGGGTTTGCTCTTCTGCATCCTGCCATGAAAACAGCAGCAGACCCACTGAAGCCACAAGGTGACACTGAAACAAACAAGCACCCTAAACCCTAACCTGCAGCAAGACCAAAATCAGGCTTGTGATTGGGATTTTCCCCTGTGAAGTGCTTATCTTGTGTTTGTAAGGTTCTTGAAGCCACTGCTCTTTCCTTGGTCACAGGAGTCAGTCGAAAGGATGTCAGGCAGCTGGCTTGCTACCTTTCTGACCCCGTTTCACTATGTCTGTGCTTCTGTGAAAGGGTTGCACCAGACAAAGCACAAGGGATGCACAGCCCTTGCATCCAAGTACAGCGTGTTTTTTCTTTTGTTTTTTTTCCCCCCCACCCCTAGCACCATCAAATGTGGTGATGTTTGACAGGTCTGACCTGCTCAGCCATAATGAGCCGTTGGGAGAAAAGGGACAAATGCAGTTACCTCTTGCCACAAGTCTTGCTGCTGGGAGATGAACTTTGCCACTCTGCCTTGGCTTTAACAAATGCCCCTCAGTGTATCTCAGTGCAAATGTGTTTCCTTTTCATTTTCAAATAGGGACGAATCCTGTATGTTGGATTAGAAATTTCCCATCACTGACAAAAGTGGAGGGGAAAAAAAAGTCATGTAAAGTTCAAGAGGAGGGCAGAGGGAAGAATGAAAACAAAATGAATGAGCAAGAGCCAGTTTCTGCACTTTTTTGGGGGGAGAATTTTGCAATAATTGGTATTTTAATATTTTTGTATCAAGATTTTTTTGCAGGAGGCAAACCCAGCATGAAGAAATTGGGGTTATATACTAAAGTTATTTATACATTAGACCTATACATTCAACGGCAGTTGTCCACAATAATCAGAGATGCAAAAATGCAAGCAGGCTTATTAAAAAGAAAAGAGTCCTTTTAAAGGCCAGGCTTTGGGCGTGCAGGTTCTGCTAATTAACTTTCAGTGTTTTACATCTTTGTATTAAAAATTATTTTGGGTTATATTTATCACACATAGGAATATATGAGAAGTTGCTTAGGGGCATAGCAAATCCTGGAAAACAAAATACATACAATGTAAATGCAGTTTTATACATACAGTGCATTTAGGGCAGATTTATTTTAGCAGATTGTAGCCTCTCCTCTCTCCATTAGCGCCTTGTGCTGTGGCTGTTGTGATCTGGGTCTTGGGAGGAGGGAACTGGTTTTTGAAGAAGAAAATGAGAAAGGTGATAAAACTGTGCTTTGAGAAACTGAGATAACTAAAGTAGAAGTCCTTAGGAAGCAGCAGGACTGATAAAGGCAAGAAAATACAACCTATGAGGACAGTCTGAAGGAAATGGAATAGTTCTGGAAAAGCCAATTCTGAAGGGACACCGTAATGGCAGCCCTCGGATATGTAAGGTTAATAGAGGAGAGATATTGATTTATTGTGCATTAAGAGAGATGTAGGTTAGAAAAAGCTTGCTAACTGTAGGCATGAGGAGCAATGGTTTTAGGGCAGCAGCAGGTCCCTGCTCACTTGAAGCAGTGAGTGGGCTGTTTGCTGGGCTTGGAGTTTTCACCCATCCTCAGAGGGGAGAGGAGCCTGTCTGCATCCTGGGGTTCCCTTGCCAAGCTGTGACAGACTGCTTGGTGAGGACATAGAGAGACAGTCAGTGGGGACAGGCAAGATGAGGCAGAACATTTTGCAGTTGAGACTGCACAAGCAGAAACTCCCAGCATGAATGTGAAGACGGAAAGTTAATTTCAAATCAGACTCTAAGACAGTTGCTTCATTTTTCAGGGTCTACATGGCTAATTGCTCTTAGCCTCACTGCTTGTTCTTACCCTCCTATATTTGACCCATGTGCACCCCACCAGACAGTTGCTAAAGTCATCTAGTCTGGGAACAATATAATGTAGCTGTGGTAACCAACCTCCCCAGCAGTTTCGACAAACAAACAGCTTGTACATGCTCAGACTATAGTTTCCAGTCACGTATTGACCAGAATGCACTTAGAGGAGTGACTGAATGACTTTGGTAATAGACACAATCATAAAAACCAAAGAATCCTCACAAACGATTTGTGAGTAGGAATAGAAGTAGAACATGTTGACTGTATAGCTTGCTAAAAATATCTATCCCAGCTCTAGCTGTCATCACACCTCTCCTCTGATCCTGCAAGTAGAGTGTGAAGGGTTACCCTAATGGCCCCACACTGATTTCTCACTCCAAGTGCACAGAGCTGTGTACCTGAGGAGCCACAAGCACATTGCCAAGCAAAGCCAAATTTTCTCCCTGGGCTTTATGCAATCAGCCACTGCTCCCGCCGTTTTGTCATCAAGTCAGCCGCAGCCTTCCCCATATTACTGAGGAGCATGCTGGAGCGACCCAAAGTGTCATGCTTTCAATGGAGACTTTCACTAGCTATCAGTGGTTATGTTACACCACATTAGAGGTGTCCCAGATGCCAAGCTCCCTCTGAAGAAGCATTTAGAAAATCATAAAAATACCACCACAAAAAAAGGTATTAGTGAGGCAGTAATATTTGTTATGCATTGTCATGATGCCAGATTACCATGCCAGAACTACATGGTGTGTGTATTAGCAAAAAAAATCTCCTGTTTGCAGCATCTTATCAAAGGAAACAACACCAAAAAATGAGATATGCACATTTTCAAGTGCTTTACTGCTTACAGGATGTTCAATCTGAGACACACCATTGATTACATCTGGGCAAACACCATGTGACTCTGGGGCCAGATTTTCCTGAAATACCTGTTTTCCTAGCACCACATTTATTTTGTTATGAAGTCTTTTCAAAATGAAATATGTCTTCTTAATACTACTCATATCTAGTTGGCAAATGGGTTCAAGGAACTCTTGTATAATCTGACAGGCAGATCTGACAGCTTTATTGTGGATGCTGCATGGAAAATCTGTTCTTCCTTCAATGGCATCAGAAGTAAGCCTGAACAAGACCTTCAGTAAGGTTCACTGAAGCTGCATACCAGCAAGTTCTGGAAAATGAAAGACAGTGGATGCAGACTGCTTTTCTGGAGCTGCAGTAGGCTTTCCATTCAAAGAGATAAAAAGTTGGAAGACACATCTTTAACAGTGGGATGCAGATAGATGAAAGAACGATTGAAATACAGCTTAATTGCAGATACAGTCCTTCCTCCCCTCCCCTCCCCTCCCCTGTCTACATAGCAGAGGGGACAGTGTAGTCCTCTACTTCCTGTGAAGAGGATTCATCCTGAATGATGCTCCTGGTTCATGGACTACACTGCAAAGTTATTTCAGCTTGAGTGACCACCTTGTACACACACAAAGCCCTGCCAATGTCTGTGTCTCCATAGCCCTTCTGCACCCCACTGGTGTTTACTCTTGTGGCAAATGTTTTCCATGTGTCTGAGACACTGCTGATATCAGCAACCACTCATCTTCTGGAAAGTGCAACAGACAGAAGACGAGAAATTGAAGTAAATATGTGAATAGGGGACAAAGTCCTGTCTTGGCATTTCAAAAAAGTAACCTGTATTTCATACCAAAATTGGGTTTTACAGACTCCAGTGGGAAAGAAAAGGGAAATTAGTATCCTGATGTTCTAGGCATCTCCAGAGGGCTCAGCTGAAATAGAACTCTTGGGAGCTAAGGGGGACAATCCTATTAAACTTGTTAAAATAAATACTGGTTTAATATCTTACTTTAAAAATGTTCAACTTTTGACAGCTTTCCACCATGTCCTCCCCCATGCTGCTGCTGATGCTACCACTGGTAGTTCAAGGTTTTTATAACAAACTTCACTAACTGGTTGTTTCATTCACAAAAAGAAACACCAGTTTAGAGTGATGCTGTATTTGTCACAAAAGTGCACATCCAGCTTCCAAGAGGAAGGTGCTGTCAGAGCCTGAACCCTCCTGAGCTCAGATGTCTTCAATTCATTGTGAATTGAATGAGAGTGAGGTGAGAGTCGATCTCTTCGGTGTAGTCCTTATAGCTGTGTTACAGAGATCAGGCTCCCGTGAGGTCTTAGGCATCAGAAACACGGTTGACATTCCCCTACACTGTGGTGGTCTTTTCCGTGTAGCCCCCAGGAACTTCCAATACTTCAGTTATCTGAAGCCATAGCCAGAAAGAATAACTTATCCAAGTCTTCACGGCCTCAGTGTTAGCAATTCTGGCAACACCAGAAAGTTACAAAATCTATCTAGTCTTTTAGACAAAGGATGAAACTGAGAGTGGGACAGAAAGGTGAAAGAAGGTGGGGAGATAGAGGAAAGGGATTTGAACACAACAGGAAAGGAAGGGAGGAAAATGAGATGTTGGGGAGCCAAAGAAAGGAAGCAGAGGGAACAGGAGGTGAAAAAGGAGCGAGGCATTAGAGACACATTACACAGAAAGAGAGAAGAATGGGCACTCTCCTTTATCAAGTAAGCACTTTTTTATGGTACTATTTCCTCTCTAATGCTTCTCCTAACACTCCAAGCTCACTGGTCTTGGAATTTTAAGTGCTTTATTTCATCACTAACAAGCCAATGCTCCCCTCCTGCTGCTGAGCTGGCAGCCCATGTATGCTGAGCGGTGACCTGCAGCCCATTTTCCCCATGCACAACAAGGGCCTGGGACCAGTAGCCCATGCTCAGCACCCCTGCCTTTGGGTGTTGCATGTTGTTATACTTGCTGCTGGAGGGGATGAGGCACTCCTAATTAGTAATCAAGGGTGTGCATAGGCACATAAGAGGGGAGAGGGAACATGGGAAGTAGGTGCCTCCATGAGAGGACTGGAAGTGAGGGAGGTTTTAGGGTATGCCTATTGTGGTCTCACTTTGTAAGTGTACACTGGTTGTAGCTTGAAACCCCATATACTGCACTGTCCTACCAGTGCAGCCCCATGCTGCATGGTGAGGGGCATTGACTTGGAGCCCTGCATCAGAGGGTATCACACTGAGTGGCTCCAAACCAGTTGGTGTGGGGAGAAACAGGTTTCTTAGGGATCTGGATTGACCTCTTCACTGTCCTGTGATTGGACTCTGATGCCCAGTGTCCTGCTTGAATCAGGCATTCTTGTGTATGGCCATTCTCCTATGCAGGGAGGTAGAGTGGCTTAGGTTGAAGTGTGGGCTTGAAGGCTTAAAAAGGAAACTAAAAGGAGTTTAGGTCCCAGGGAAATAAAGACTGTGTGCAAGGGATGTGTCCAGAAGGGCCATGTAGCCAATTTTTGCTGTCATCTTGTTTCCCAGGACACAAAGATGACAAAGGAGGAGCTGACACCACATTTACTTTTCTAAGTTCTGCCCTATGTTCTTGTTTTTATTGCTCTGCCTTTGTGTGCAGCCTCTGCTGGCACTGGGTTCCCCCTCACTCCCTGCCCTGGGGGGAGAGAGGGCCATGTTTTCTTTAAACTTTCTGTCTCCTCCGTGACAGTTTCCATTAGTGGTTTGACACCCCTGTGCTTCTTCCATGAGGGCCTTGCCTTTACCCTGTCTTAAATCATGTTGTCATATGATAATAGGATCAAAAAGAAGAACACTGAGTCTTGCCCTTCTGGAGTGCTTTATGCTCACCCTAATAAACGGCTTGTGCTTGGGATTGTGCTGCAGCTGGCCTGCCCTCAGCCCCATACTTTCTCTGCCATACTCATGCTGAACTTTAACTACGGGGCTGTCTGGCTCCAGCAGCCATCCCTAACCCAGCATCCCTCTGCTGGGCTAGGCAGTCTCTGCTACTATGGTGTAAGTTGAGTAAAACCATTACAAGGCAGACAGCACTCTGAAAAACATGATGGATTTTGCCTGCATTTCCATGTCTCAGCAGAACTTGCTGAAAGCGTTCATGTGTGCACGTGTGTGTATATCCATGGGGAAAAGGGAGTTTGCACTCATTGCCACTTAGCCTGGGACCTTCTGAGGCAGTGGGAGCTGTTACCTGTTAGCTTTTGTGCTGTGCTGTGCAAGACATTTGCAGAAAATGGCTTCCTCAGAAGTCACACTCCTAAGCCTGTGCAATGACTTCCAGAACTGCAGAAGAGGTGGCTTTTCCCACCTCTGCAGTTGAGTGAGTGCATAAATGAAAGGATGGTTTGTTGTATTGCATCTACTTATATTCCAGTAGCCTGGAGAGAGCTCAGTGAAGCACAGGACCTCCCTGAACTATTTTCTGCACATATTCGAAGACAGAACCTCCCTAAAAGACCTTGCAGTCCAGTTGGAAAAGAGTTGGTTCTCACACTATCACATTAAAATTGAAGAAGTGTGGTGTTTGTGACTCACTCCCATATGTAAAGTTCCATCTGTATCTTCTCAAACGCAGTCCAGTGCCTTCCTGACAGTAGTGACCCCTCTCTCAGACCTTGGGGAAAATGTCCAGGTTTGATTAAAAAATATTCAGTGAAAAAGCTCCACCTCAGTTAGCACTGTTTTGCAGTTGCACCACAGATTCATATTGAAGCCACTGGATGGAAGATTAGGTATAAATGGTCATGGTTATCACTGTGGCTTTTTGTATTGCAGGTATCTGTAACTGCTAATGAAACAGTGAAATTAATTGTCACCTCCCGTCTGCCTAAATGACTAGTTTAAATAGTCCTTCACATTAAAACATGTTTCCCAAATTCCTAACTACTCAGTTTTTGTGTAGCCTCTTCTGTTTATGTGTCTCTCTGAAATGAGTACATCAGAAGTGGAAACAGTGACAAATATGTAGCACATTGGCCGTCCTACTCTTAGAGGTCTAAACGACTCCTTAACTGCTCTTTCCCCAGTCCTGCAATGGGAACAGACATTCAGTTAGTTACAGAACTCACGGTTCAAGTCTTTTATGGAGTAATTTCATCTCTGGTTTAAGGGTCCCATCTTCAAAATGTGCGTTTTAAATGTTGTCTTTATTTCTTCCCAATACGCTCAACTGTGATAGACTTAGTTTGCTTACTTAATAATTTTCTGCCATTTCTAGACTTTAATTTATATGTAGCGAGTTTACATGCAAGTCTATCTGCTTTCACTTTCCTTCTGAAATATTGGGGTTTTTAAGCAGTAGAGGCTTCTCTGTTTACTCCAGTTTCTGAAGCCAATATCCTTAAGTGGTTCCTGATTATTTTTAATAATTTTCTGTTTCAATTCTTTCTCCAAGTCAGCTGGGCTCATAACCATTGTCAATGTTGAGAAATGTTCCCTTTAAAGTATCAAGTATCCGTATTCTTTTTTTTTTTTTTCGTACTTCATATTGTTTGCATAAAGCAAGGGCAATTAAATTGCTGTTGCTTTTGTCTAAACAGTCTCTCTAGTTCCCAGTTCTATCTGTCAAGAGGAGCTCCAGAAAAAAATTCCCCGCTGTTAAATTAATTACTATCTGAGTCAGAAAATTTCCACTTAAAATGCAAAGGTTATTTTAGAATTGCTATCCTAAGAACTTTGTTCTGTTGCATTCAGATTGTCCCATATGTTCACGTTACTGATAGGTACTTACAAAACTCATTTTCTCATCACCTGTCCAAACTGTTGATCTATCAAGAGCCACCAAACAGCTCCACTTTTGCTTTATCTTTTATAATTTAAGATTATTGGTTTATTGGCATGGCAGATTACATTATGTCAAATACAGGATGTTTCTTTTCCCATTTTCTTTAGTCTATTCAAGCCTTTTTAAAATGGTTACAATACCTGATATTAATATTTTAAATATGAATCTTCTCAGACATTTTCAGTGATACCAACTAGTTTCATGCCTAGAAGTGCTCAATTTCAAGTTGCCTTCTTCCTGCAACTCCTGTTGCTAAAGTTGTGGACAATCGCTAAAGCACCCATGTAGTCTCGAAGTGTGTTTTTCTGAAAGGTTAGCATTCCAGTCCTGCACCATCAGGATGCACTTGGACAGTGGCCAGCATGTGAGAATTCACCCACACATAACCTCTCAGCCTTTGGAGATTTATCCATCACAATATTTACTGTGAGTGATGCAGCAGTGATCTCCTATACTCACTTCAGAACCAGAAATCTATATACTGATTTCCAGGGTGCTTGCATGTGATGAGTGAGCCCTTAGTGGCATACAGAGCTTTTGCTCAGCCTGCCTTTATGTGTGTAGGCTTTCCGTGGTGCCTCAGATAACATCAAGCTGCCTTTCAATGCTGAAGACAGGGTCGTTTAGAATCAGCCAGATAATAGAAATAAAGTCTGGTGTGAGCCAGTGATTAAGGTTGGCAGCAGCTCACTTGTAAAGAAAGTAAAAGAATACTACAGATAGTCTTTGCTGAAATAAAACCAAGGGGATTAGAGTTAACAGAAAACCTTATTTTGGTTTGAGACTATGTTATCTGCTAGGAGCATTCATTATCAACATGTTCTAAAATAAATAAATGGCTTTTCACTAACAAGACATTGGGTAGAGATACAGCATGTGTGGCACTCTATCAAATACGCAGGCAAATAGTCGAGTTCCTTCATCCATTTTTTTCTGCTCTTTGTTTCCTCCTTTCACTGCCTGGAAAACCTGTTTCTCCAGGGACACATCCTGCACTTGCAGCACTTCAGGACAGAAAACCGTAGTGCCACTATCTTTCCCATTCCCTTTTTCTTCTCCCCGTGTTGTTTTTTCTTTTTATTATTATTATTTTATTCAAACATGTGAAAGGAAACATCCTCCTAAATCAATGGGTGTCTTGGAAAGAGCTGAAACAGAAAGAATATCACTCAAAGACCCCTGAGCCCCTGTGAGCTGCAGTCTGGCTGTCAGCATACTGGCAGATTTATGAGGATGGCCGTGACCGGTTTTAAAGGGCAGAGGGGGGAGAAGAAAAGATCCCAACCCATTAGTAATTCCCTGCAGGAAAGTGACAGAGCTGATGACATGCATGGAGGACACATTGCAGTAGATGGGCTGGGGGAGACATTCCCATGCAAGAGCGATTTCAGGTCACTTCTGGCTCCAAGATGGGTTTCCTCTAATGGTCTTTTCCTAGGCATCCCATCCTTTAGCATGTGAGCTATTTTGTCACAACTGGGGCCGGATACTGTGTTTCTTTTCTTTTTTCTTCCAGTAGAAGAAAAGAATCCCATGGAAATCAGGAAGTTTTGTGACTGCAAGGCTGCAAGTCATTGATGAGGAGCAAAGCCCAGAACTGAAGAGAGTGCCCAGAGCCTACAGCAGGATTGTGGGTACCACAGTGGATCATTGAACGACCTTGTGATGCCATGAATGTCACCTTCACCACATCAGACAGCCCAGCCTCAGAAAAAAAAAAAGCAAGAAGAAGCATAAGCGACCTGGAACAGATCAAGCAAATGCCAGCCTTTCCAAGGTGGCAGATCTTTTTTTCTCTTGTTTTTTGTTCTGAAGAATCTTGCATAAAACCAGAGATGAAAAGCATAATGTTCCCAAGGTAGGTTTGTTTCTGATGTTTTTTCAGTATTTACTTAGATATCTAATATGATCACAATAATGAGGGATGTTCCCACTGAAAATGCAGATAGAATTGGCTAGAATTGCCTGAATATATTGTTGATATGTCAATGCAACACCCACACTTGGAGCTGCTGTTTACATGAGTAGTTGTCTTAACTGCAAGGAGATGGTGATGTTTTGATTAAAAAAAAAAAAAAAAAAAAAGAAGAAATAAAAATGAACACAAGCCAAGGAAGATGAGTGCAGGAAGCTGCAAAGGAGGAAAAGGACCTCCATATATTTATTGCATAAACAGCCAAAGCTAGAAGAAAATGGGATAGTGAGGCTCAGTTTTCAGACCTGTGATAATTAGAACAGTTTGTGAAATAGAAGCCCCCTTTTTCAAATGAGTCTCTGAACAGTTTTTGATCATTAGTGAACTACACTGATAATTGTACACATGTTTTTCTCTTCTGCTTTGGTGATGTGACTGCTTTGAATGATCTTAATTGAAATACTTATCTGGCCTTATCCATCAAGAGAGAGAGAATCATCATCTCTAATAATCATGGGTTGAAATTGCATAGAGGTAATATTAGTCAACTCAAAGCGTTGGTAGAGTAGGTAGAAGAGTTTATAACAGTCGGTAACGGGTAGAGAGATCTTTGGAGGGATTTTTCTTACTTTCTTTTCACCTAGAGAGTATAGACATGTTTCAATAGCCAGTGAGACCACACTTCTCAGTGACTATGGTGATGTGAAACCCCTGTCACTTGCTGCTGTATAAAAACAGAACAAAAAGGACATCCCTCCAGAAGCAGTTTTCATAAAGGAAACAGAGTTCCACTTGCCCTGGAGCAGTGGGAGAGAGCAGTGCCAGCTTGAAAAAAGCGGGTCTATCTTAAAGTACCCCTAGGGAGTATGAGCACCTATGTAACCTGGGTGCCTTTGGGCTGTGTAGGCACTGCTCCCTGAGCTCTGCATTACTGCTGACTAGAGAGCTGGGCTCCTTTTAGTATGTCTTCAAACCTCATTACTTTGTTTTGATATTCAAAGTTCTAGAGGATCTTCAAAAAGAAGAGCAGAAAAGGACTTTGGGGTCAAACACTGCAAGCAGCTTTCACCAGGGAATATCAGGGTTACTCAATTGGTTTTAGAGGGTTTGTTTGGGGTTGGCACTTAGTGTTTGTAATTAAAGCAGGCCCTTTGTGATCAGGAGAGGACTAGTTATTATAATGATCCGCTTCAGTACAATTGTCATTAGCACTCTTCTGACTCCAAAGGAGAGTGCAGGGCCATGTACAAAGAGGACACTGTTTGGCTTCCAGATTCTGCTAGTCATGATTTTACTATGATTTCTTCTTTGTAACATAATGGCAGAAGGCCCGGTTGAGTTGCACTAGCAAATGTTGTAATGCCAGATGCTGTGCCTGAGGGCATTGCAGATCCGCCGCAGTTCACTTTAAAACAGCAACCTTGCCAGGACACTTCAGACACTCCATGGGGATGTGAAACACCCACCGAATCACTATGCATTTCTTGCAAACATGGATAGCAAAAGGAAGAGAGAGATTGGACAAAGGGATGGCAGGGAGGAGTGAGGAAGCCTTGGAGTCAGTAGAGGAGTAATGTGGTGTCGTTAACATGATGATACCAAGGCAGGAGGACAAAGAGTTACTATTGTTTTCTCACTGGAGCTGTACAAAACCCACCATTGGATGTCTTCTTCCTGTCCTTTTGTCTTGTCCTTTCAGTCTGTACTTTTCCAGGCTGAGAGGAATAAGACAGGCAACGTTGTGGGCTCTGGGTAAGGGTGAGTGTGAAGGGCCTGCCCAGCTGGAGTGGGACAGCACTGCCCACACACAGCAGGAGCCAGCCCTGCCTTGGCTGGGGACATGCAAGACTGCTGTTAGCTGTCATGAGGGGTGGTGCTGGTGGGACGAGGTTCTCCTCTACTCTGAAGGCTGGCAGAAAACTTAAAAAAAAATATGCTGGGCATTTTTCCATCCAATTAATGAAAAATGGCACCCTGTTATTCCTGGTCTCCTGCATACCTCCTGTCTGGAAAAAGAAAAACGGCAGAGTCCTGTGAGGCCACAGATTCTCGGTGTGACTGAGATGCAGTTGCCAGGCTGTGAGGACTAAGAAGTACTCTGTACTTTCTTTAAGCCTGCAGGCAGTTCTGTTGACTGACGCTGCCTGAATGTTTTTCAGGAATTCTGACATATTTTCATATTATCACTTTTCATGCAAACTTTTCCCCGAGAGCCTGCTTCTCATTGCTCAGCATCACATCAGGTGAAAAGGAAAGAGAGGAGAGCTGTCAGGGCACATCAGTAGTTGTCGTGTTTGTACTGGAAGGTATATGCATAATGAGGGATAATATTTTCTGGCTGCAGAAGGCTTCAGTATCCCAGTGTGAGATGCCTGTGAGTATATCTGGTGTGGTTGTGACAAGAGAGGATTTGTCTTGGGATACAGAGCCTATTTGCATCTGGTCCCTTGTGCAAATCATGACAAGTTTGGCAGGGATTGAAAGTCCATATCATCTGGTGACCCAAATGAATAGTTCCAGATGGACTGGGGCCCTCATCACAGTTGGTGCCCTTATTGACTGGGGGGCCAAAGCTCAGTGAAAGGAGAGATTCATCATGGAGAAGGTCTGAGTACCTTGCCTCACTCATGCCTTGTGGAGGGAGAATTTTAATTCCTCAGCTTTATCAATGTGCCACATTGCACAATGGGCACTTCAGTGCTGAAGTGAAAGGCAATAATATTTATATGAGAGTGAACTTATTCCAGTCCTCACGTCCTTCCTACTTTGGCAGTCCTTGTCCATCCCTGCTACTTTGCAAGCTACCATGGGCACTTCAGTGCTGAAGTGAAAGGCAATAATATTTATATGAGAGTGAACTTATTCCAGTCCTCACGTCCTTCCTACCTTGGCAGTCCTTGTCCATCCCTGCTACTTTGCAAGCTACCAAAGGACTATGGGACCACTTGGAGCATCTCTTCTCACAGGTAACAGATGTAGCCCTTCCCCATGTACCTAACCTGCAAGGAAAGACCGTGCAGTCCCCCCCCACCTGTAGAGGAAGACAGAGACTATGCCTGAAGATCCTGGACACCTGTGTCTCACCTTGGGTCAAGGGCCAGAAGAAAGACATTTTCCCTTTTGAAAGACTAATTGGGATATCTGAACTGGAAATGAAATCTGGAAATGTATGTCAGCATACCCAGAATTTTCCTAGCAGGACAAAAAGCAGCAGCCCTCCATGACAGCCTGGCAGGCCTGAACAGGGGATGTGGGTTTTCTCCTCTGTTTTAGCAATGCTCTTTGCTAACAGGTTAAAACCTGTCCTAAGGACTGGGCCCTTGTCGAAAAATTCAGCTCCATTTAGAAAGAAAACCTTGGGTAACCCCCAGCCCTTGACAATTGTTCATGAATGTTCCTAAAGGTCTGATCTTTTCCTCTGGGGTCCTCATTCTGATTTCCTGACCTCAGTAGGCTAGCAGTGCTGGGAGAAAAAATGGAGTGGAAAGCTTCTGAAGTCAGTCATCCCAAGCACCACAAAGTACTCTGTTGCAAGGCATTGTTATAATCATTGCTTGCTTGCCCCATATGTCTGGCCATCCAAAAGGTTTAAGGAGTAACTGATCTGATAGCCTGTATGTGCTATTGATTTGTTAAGCTGAAGGTTTTTTTTTCTTAAATCCTATTAACAATAGCATTTGCAGAAGGAATGCAGATTAACCAGGTCTAATTGTATATCATTTGCATGAAGAATGAATTAAAAAGCAGCTTTGCAACACATTGACTCAGGATGTTATTGAGCCATTGAAGTCTCTACGGCTGTGAGGGTTGGAGCTATTTAATTAGTGGGGGTGGGGTGTGTGGCTGGAGAAAAAATAGCAGAAAAGAGGTGTTTTAATCCATGAAGCAGAGAAATCACAACTGTTAGAAGATGTGAGATTATTCCTTTCAGGCAAATAACTCAACCAAATAAATCAAGGTCCAACTGTATGAGAACTTTGATGAATGAAAACCTGGTATTTGAATTGAAGTGAGACAGTAATTTGGGAGAGTTCAATGCCAGTGCTTTCCCAGGACCAGAGCTGTGGAGCTCTGCTTGGGGACTACCTTCAGCCAGGGTCTCCAGCTGGTTTTTTTTTTTTCCTTTCAGTTTGTGCATCCCAGAAGTCAGACAGGATGCTCCTGCTGTTTCCTCTGGGTCTCTGATCCCACAGCTAGGAGTGTGGGTCTGCAGCTCAGCTGAGTTAACCTGACACAGGGTCTGCAGGGCAGGGGCACTGGGGCTCATCATCAGGCTCGCAGTGTTGCTCCCAACTGCAACATGGCAAAAATAGTGACAGAAGCACTTGAGTAAATAGGATGGGATATCCTAACTCTGTCCTTACCTGCACCCAAGGCTGGCAGGGTGACTAAGGCATGTTATTTTGCCTCTCTGAACTGTTGGAAGTCCCAGCTATAGAAGGGCTCTCTGTGTTGCTTTCAGGCAGGGTTCAAATCTGGAACAGTTTTGTTACCTGTACAGCTCTGCTTTTCATCTCAGTTCTACCTGATTGTCAGTAAATAGTGCAGGATCTGGGTACCCATTGCCTGCCACACAGAGGGACACCTGAGGTCAGGTAACAGTATCGGTGCCAGTATCTCCATGTCCACTTTCTCTTCCTTCAACAGATACCACGGACACCACCCAAAACCCCCTTGATGTTTGTGGTTCAATTACTGTGTCTGGCGTATGTTGGATAGCAAGTTTCTCTTCTCAGTACTTTATTTCCCAGGAAATAAACGTTAAAAATTACAAAAATAACAATAACAACTGCACACAGCTGAGGCAGAATGTAGGATTTTTTAAGGTTGCAAGATCTTAGGTGCAGAGAAAGTAACTGAATTGTAGTTGTGGGAGAAAACAAATAGGTCATTAAAAATGATGGATTAGTTATTCCTGTGACATATGCTTAAGATACATGTAAAATTAATTGCATATCCACATTCTAAGTTTCTTGAGTATATTCTTGAATGCAACATTTCTCCTTGCTTTTTGGAAGGTCGCTTTTTTTTTTTTTAAAGGTCGCCCTTGTCTAAAGACTGTTTAGAAGGCTGCACTCTCAGATGTCTAACAGTCTTGCAGTATTTAATGAAAAGGGGGCAGTTTGCTGGCACACACCAAGATATATTAGTCCAAGACCTTGAATAGAGAATACTGAAACTGCAGCAGACACATGATAGCTGGACCACATGACATGCATATTTGTCACAATTCCATGAAAGAGACATTACTTTTACTTATTTATTCACTGCAAGACTAATTGTGTAAGTTTAAACTACACCATCACCAGCTAATCTGAAATTCAACTACCATATCAAACACAGATTTAAGGCAACAGGAAAATGACACAGAATGGAAACTTGTAGGTCTTCAAATATGGACCTTGAGCCAAACCATTTTGGCAATTATAAAGTTATGTTGAATAACACTAGTGCTGAAACTTATCTTCTAGGAACAGTTTCTCTCTCTCTCTGCTTCAGACCATGAGCTGTAAACCAGACTGTTTTCTTGACTCAGTGTTAGTGGGGAAAAGCTGAGTGAATGTGGCTGGTTTGTAGCACATCCTTTACTGCTGACAAGGGATGGATTTGCAACCACTTCTCTGCAGCACTCCACATAGGCCTACAGGCTGAGGTCAAGCTTAGATGGAAGGACAGTGTCTTTCCTTTATGAGTCAGGCAGATCTCTTAAATCTCAGAGCATTTTTTGACAGTACATAATAGTAGCTGATTCTCAGTTTTACCTTTGTATAGCTTGTATATGTATAGCTTATAACCTTACATCTAGCAGACTTGTACTGATATAGCCACCAGTCTGCATCTGTCACTCTTGAAAAGGAGCTTTTGGTTCTGTATCATTAAGTCAGGGAGCTGTGGGGAAGCAGGACGGGGAGGACCCAAATAAGTTGCAGAGTCCATGTTCCTGCTCTTGGGTGCAGTCCAAAGGCAAGTTGGTCTTGACAGGGGATGATCTCTATTGTTTGAAAAAGATGCCAGTGCAGAAGGTTAAAAATCCAAATAGCCCATATGCAGTTATCATTCAAACATTTTCCTAAATATTAAGTCTGAGTCTAGGTTGCAAACTGAGCCAGCTTCTTCTTGTGCAGACTCATTGAAGCAGGAGAACAACAGACCACTCTCTGCTGTAAACAACTTTCTGCATATCAGAAGACAGGGATTTGGACCAAACAGACTCAATTCTCTTAATACCAAACAGGTTGTCTTTGCTAAGTTTTTACCTTCCTACCTCACTGTTCCTCTGGGTTGCTTCCACTTTGCCTCCACCTTCCACAAATTGTTCCTCCGGCTGTGGTCTCTGCTGTGCCACGTAGTAGATGATGATGATCATACACTGTGCCATAGATACAATGCTCTCTTTGAGTGAGGCCCATATTTGTGGTACCAGCCTCCTTTCAGCTCATACTTAGCTTGTGAGTGGCTGGCTGCCACCATCCCTCTTCCCCAGCACTGCTCCTCGGTACTTTGAGACTCCCCTTCCATCTCAGCGTGGCCCTTGGCTTTGGCCTTAGTGACAGCTGATGGAGCCCACTCTGCTTGTTTCTGTCCTTATTTTTTTTTGCAATTCACATTTTAGATCCTGCAACACTTTGAAAACCCTCCCAAATCAGTGGTCATTGATATATTTAAAGTGTATTCCATATCTCACCATTGAAGGAATTGATTGCACCCCTTGAATACTAGTTCCCTTTCCCCCCTTTGTGTTCCCTTCTAATCTGACAAGGACTGTTGATAATAAATTTTCTGAGCAGTGAAACATCCAGGGAAGTCAGGCACTCATTTCTGGAGAGCAGCAGTCTTTCCAGTTGCTCACAATAATGCAAGTATAAACAGCTGGGCAAGCAGGACAGGCAAACATTTATGACAAATACCTGCCTCTCTCCCTCTGCAAACATCATGGGGCATCCTACTGATGTGTGCACACAATCCCAAGGATCCAGTTCCTCTCTTATGGTAAACTAAGCATGAAATATTAAAGGTAAACATTAAAGACTTAGCAGATCTTTAAAAAAAAATTAAAATCCATAGATGTGTGAACCTAGATTTAGAGGCTAATACTTAAATTATGCAATATATTGAAGGAAATCAAATTTAGTTCAGCAATAAGTGGTGTTTTTTGGTGACAGTCGGTATTTATTTGCTCCTCTAACAAAGAGGTTTGAATCCTGATTTGTCTAAAATCTGAATCAGTCTTCAGCTATGCAGTTAATAAGGACACTTCTATAGAATATTATTGTTATGTGTACACTAAATGCCTTCCACATTAAATTTACACACTAACACAGACATCCACACAGCTCTATGTATATATTAGCTTCATCTTTTCTCTTGGGATAATCTGCTAAGAATGCTGTGGAATTTGTTACATCCTCTTTAATATTTGCAGTTGTTTTTGAACCATTTTTCTGTTTGTTTGCTTATATCCTGCCTTGTAAAAAACATCCGTTATTTCTTAAATTTAGCCTTCCCTGTTACAGACATGTATATTTTGCTAACAGGCTGTGACTACTCTATCCTTCCTGCTAGCAAAATATACACCTCTCTGTAGCGTGAATCAAACAGAAAAGCTTCTAAATTGAGACCTGAGCAACTGAATAAGAAAATAAACTAAGGAATTTGCAACATATTTTTTTTTTTTAGAAGGATACTGAAAATGTATCTCACCTTCAATGTTGTAAGAAATTATTTTAGATGTTAACTACTATTAACAAATGTTCCTTTCACTTGGGCATGACATAAGTAGAGAAACAAGGCTGAAGATTTCCGTGAATTAAAGGCAAAGCAGAATGCTGAGAAAATATTGAAGCAAACCTGAGAGACTTCTGAGCAGGACAAGCTCTTGATGCTTGGGTCATGCTTTGTACACACCAATTGAGTATAGATCAACTATGGCAAAAAATCCATATGTCTGTGTTAGTTTTCATTAGAGTTTATAACAGCAATAATGACCTTGGTACAGAACATTTTCTGGGTATTAATGACAAAGTGGGGTTAATGGTCCTTAACTGCACCTTAAGCCATCAGTGACTCTCAAATGGTTATTAATCCCCAGGGGTAAGACTGCACCTCCATATTGAATTTTAGA
Organism: Acropternis orthonyx; assembly: GCA_035583155.1. Classification (NCBI taxonomy): domain Eukaryota; kingdom Metazoa; phylum Chordata; class Aves; order Passeriformes; family Rhinocryptidae; genus Acropternis; species Acropternis orthonyx. The sequence goes on along the minus strand of JAWWEU010000111.1, from coordinate 41,820,253 downwards.
TATTATTTTAATCAATACAAGTTTATGCACACTGATGGCTGAATGTGTCACACATAAATTCTGCTATTACAATGCAAATAATTTTAAATATTAAGTAGTAATATTCTTATATATATATATATATATATATATATATATAAAATGTGTCCACCTAAAGGTCCAGTGGTCTTCAGTACATTTGATTTCCTTTTTTTAAAAACACTTTTCCTCTCCCATGTGTGCAGAAGAAATGGTGTTATGAAACCTTATGTGCAGAGATTATTTGAAGTCTGGCCACAAACACTGAGCTACGGATCTGTCTTCCCTTTCCTGCCAAACAGCTTTTCTTGCAGTGTATTCAATTCAACATGTACAACCTTCTCTTTTTGAGAAGTTTGTAATACTTGAGTATTGATACTGTGCATCTCTGAAGGATAGTTGCAGATGACATGTATTTTTTATGTAATGTCTTCTTCTTATCACTGCATCCATTTTTTCAATGTCATGAAGAGTACCTCAAGATTTTAATCTAGCAATTTTCATTAAAATACCTTTTTGCTTTTTCTAACACAGGTAAAATTAAGATTACTTTTTGCTTTCTTTTCTGAAAAAATGTGGCAAAATCTTTGCAGGTTCTGAACACAGCCACTGGAAGCAGAGCAGAAGAAATGAGACCAGACACTGAGTTTCAGATTCTGTTTTATTGCATGTGTGATAGTTGTAGTGGGAAGCCAAGGGTCATTAGATTTGGAGCTGACCTTGGCAAAACACTTCAGCTCTAGTTCCCTTACTTACGCGTGCTTTGGTTGATTCCAAGCTTGTAAGTACCCTTTGCAGAGGTTGGGCTGGATCGCTTGGGAGCATCTAATGCAGCTGGAGTTCACCTTCCTCTGCCTTCAAAATTGCAGTGTCACAAAAGTAAATGGTGCCATGGAGAAGTCCAGAACTGTGTTCATATGAGGTAGCTCAACTTCCTTAAACCCGTGAGGATCCCCAACACAGGCTCTCTTTTCACAAGAATGGGCTACCTCATGACAAGAATGTGAGATATATGTTTCAGGTGTGTGAAAGCTGTTTGTACTCATTTCTACAGCAACCACTGGGTAGCAATTTCTCTTCTATCTAACTGGTTCTAGTGGACCAAATTCTCACCTGATTTCAAGTCAGCAGCTAACATTTGCATGAGTAAAAATTTGGTTCACAGCCTCTGATCTTCATCTTAGGCATTTTTGTGACTGCTGAGTTCCAGCAAAATATGTCTGACTGCTCTGAGCTGCTTGTTCTGATAGCATAAACCGATTAAGACAAAAACCATTTAGTCATCCACTTCAGCACAAAAAGTGTGGCTAGAATATTGATCAGTAACAGTTAGCAGTCTTTGTATTGCCTTTGTATTTGTGCAACAAAAATTACTTGAGATTTGTTGATAAATACCTTAATTTTCCAGACTCAATTATCATCATTCAATTAATCAGATTTTCTAGTTAGTGCATTACATGGAGAGGCAGCCCCTGCATTCAGAAACACAAATGACTGAAAATAACTTCCTGCTTTAAGATCCATGTGTCAGTATCTGTCAAATTGTCAAATAATTTTAAATTTTAATTAGTTGCAATTTTTTTTAAGGCTCTCATTGCTTTCATTCCAGACAGAGCACAGTCATTCTCCAGCCTTGAGCTGTAGGATTCCCTCTGTACCCTGTTTGCTGCAGCACTACCCAATTTGGTGTAACTGTGACAGGATCTGACTTGTGTGCCTCAGGAAATAGTCAAATGTGGGGTGACTCAGGAAAACAGGATTTGGAAATTTTCTCAGCAGAAAAGGGAAGTCAGGGGAACATTTTGGAAGCACAATGAGCAGAATTCTAACTGGAGACTGTCCCATCAAACCCACCTGGGCTTCATGGACTGACAGTGGCCACAGCTGAGCCATTGAGCATCCCTGTGCACCTGTTATTGTTCCAGAGATGCATGTTGCCAGCACAGCTGCTCTGAAGGTGTGCTCACCTCTGAGTGCCTCACGGGGCTGGGGACAGCACAAAACCCCTGTGACTTGCTGACTAGAGACTGAGAGCAGATGGAGATCAGCACAGCTGGCACGGGAAAATGTCTCTGCCACAGGTTTGAGATGTGCACCCATCCAGTGGCAAGCTTTCAAGGGAATCTACGGGTGTGTGCCATTGCCATGGTGTTCACACACAGCATCTTGTAAAGCTAAAATCCTGATCCTAGCTTTACCCCAGCAAAGGGTTTCTAACATGCATTTTATGTGTTAGTAAGCTCTCTTGCCATTAATGTGATTGAGTTTTAAAAACACTGGCTTTCATGACGATAGTAAGAGGGAAGTGACAACAGTGACCTTGAGGTAACAATAACCTTGCAGCCACATAATGCCATTTATCACTGCATAACTCCTTTCATTAGGAGATCTGAAGCTGCCTCACAAAGATATGCTTTTGCATCACTGACACAGCAAAGCTTAATCCCTTATTGGGGCAGTATGATTGTATCACAATGCAAATGATTACCACCCTGCACTCCCCATATTGGTATATTTTGGTGTCTTTTATTGAGGAAATTATCTAATTAATATTTTTCATAGTTTTCATCTTTAATCCCTGCTATTATCTTTTGCTGGTATCTCTCCATCTGTTTTACTAAGCATTCACATTTTCTCTTTCATTATGTGTATTAACAGTCCCCTTTCTAAAGAAATGAGATGTATTGTTTTTTTCTTTAATATCAAATTATTTTCTGCAAAAAACACCTGGCAAAAGGTAAATTCTCATTTGCTGTACAACTAAATGTAGTTGTTAGATTCTGCCTTCAAGTAGATTACAAATGAAATCTGTTAGTGGTCAATGCATATGCAATCCTGTGAACTGTCATGGAAAGATTTGCCACATCCAGATTTACAACAATTCAACTTACAGTGGGCCAGAAATTATTCAATTTATTTCTTTTCCAAACCATATTGAGTGCTTACTAAGTTCCCCATAGCCATTCTGAAGACTGCCTTCTTGCAAACCTGTGACCTTTGTAAAAGCTGACCTATATTTTATTTCCATTTATTTTATGGATACTAGACTCCCATTAATTTATTTATTCAGGCCCATCACCCAGATTGCTCACCTGCATCCATCTCTGTGGCAGGAGCAACCTTGACACTCATGACTGCCAGAGGCCAAGGACTTGCTCAGATTAAATATATGAGTCCCTGTGGTGAACCCAAGATGAATGGACTTTGTGTGTTGCATACATCTACTGCAGCCCTGGCAGACTGGCAGTGGGAGCAGAAGGGGCTCAGGTGTGGTTAGGGTGCTCTCAGTGCCCAGTGGGATGTCCTTCGGGGAGAGCGTGTGGTTCAGCATGCCCAGGAGTGAGGCATCTGCCCGCTACAGCTGCTGCCCTTGGTTTACTCAGGCTGGATCATGATTAACATTCAAGTCTCAGGCAGGGGGCTGCGAGTGGGGATTAAAAAAGCATTTTGTCTCTTTTTTTCTTTCCTAACTGAATCTGGGATGTTGAGCTGTATTAATGAAGAGCAGGTGAGCCAAGTGGGTATGTGGCAAACCTGCTCCAATATATCTCTTCCAATTATCACCTTTAATTTATAGTTCCTGGCAGCATTTATTTATTCTAGCTCAAGAATCTCTGCTAACACCTTGCCAATGCAGAAGGCCTTCTTTTCAGAAAGACAAACTTTTTCAGAGACATTAGGTATCCTGCTACCTTTGACAGCTTTGCACACCCAGCCTGGACATGCCCCTGGATGCCACTGGGTGCCCCTGAGTATTCCTGGGTGTCTGCTGAGGCACTTACTCCACTGATGCAGGGTGCACAGAGTGGTGCAGTTATGATATAATCAGCCCTCACAGGGCAGTGGCCACATCACAAAACATGATTCAGATGCTGCTGAAATGTGCCACTATATCTCCAGCCTGCCTGACTCATCCTGGCTCTCCAGCCTTGCTGCAGGTCGTGCCTGAACCTTCACAGGGCAGTGATGAATACACCACAGGGAGCAAGGAAAGCTGTGGATCCCTCCCCGCCTCTGCTCATTGGCTGCACCCTGACTCAACTTCATGAACAAAGAGATTGTTCCAGTAGTGGAGGCCCTTCCCAGGGCTCCCCTCCATTCTGGCATGGCACAAGCACCAGAGCACTCCAGCCTGTGCACCTGCATAGCCTCAGCAGACATCAGAAAGGTGGCCTGGGCTGAATCTCGGGTGGCGGGTGTGCAGTGCTCCCAGAGGGCAGCCATCCTTGCCCAGCGCTCAGTCCCCAGCAATCGTCGTCCCATCTGTAATTGCAATATTACCACTGGGCACAGTCACAACAAGGCAGAGTTTAATTACTCCAGTCATTTGTCTTTCACAGCAAGCTGCACATCCGAAACAGGGTGATTAGAGCAGGGCCAAGCATAGCTGAGGGCCGGGAAGGGTTGTCTTGTTTTGGAGGGTGCCCACATAAAAGGGAGCTTTTACAATGCGACTACAGTAACATTTGCATGGCCATGCTTAACCTGACAGTTATTTATTGCACTGGGTTAGATAAAAACCTCCATGCAGAAAGGAAGCAAGGCCTGAACTCAATATGTGCCAAAATCCACAGATGGCCCTTTTCTCTGGCATGTGGGCTTAAGAAGCGCAAGGGAGACCTTCAGCATTTGCAGGATTGCAGAGGTACCTGCTCCCTATGTCTGGCACCTGCAGCCTCATCCCAATGGGTAAATGGGAAGAAGAGTAACCAGAATAGTGGCAGAGAAGACACCACCCAGTCCACAGCAGCAGGATCAGCCTGGGAGTCCTTGAAGAGAGCTAAGGAGTGGGTACAAGCAGTAAATCATAGAGCTGGGGAGTGACCTACAGCAAAACACATATGTATCTCTTCCCTGAAATGCATTTTAGGGGTGGGGATTGTACAATCAAGAGCTGGAGGTGGAAAAAGCCTTCAGATGACAAGAGAATAGGCATGGAGGCAGTTGTGCTGGGAGGTGGTGTCAGGACCAATTACTGAACTTGAATTCAACTAATCTGCATTAGTTTTAAGAGAAGAATCTAGTTTTTAGAGAAGAAAATTCCCTGTGATCTCTTTTGAAATGGGACATTTGAGTTTTCAGTTGGAAACAATGCTTTCCTTTAAAGAGTTTCCATAACATTCAATAGGCTATCCACATTGCCCATAGCCTAAAGACAGCTTTGTCTATTTTCTTTCATTTTCTCAGAAAATGGAAACTTTTAATTTTTGTACAGCACAAAATAATTATTTTTGAACTAGCAAACTGGTGTCCCAATTACTTAGATAGCTGTTAAAGCCCAGCTGGGGATGAGGTACAGTTTCGGAAAATGAGTGTTGGTCCTCACAGGGTTGCAGGAAGGGAGATTAATCCTCTTGCTGGAGGGAAAAAGAGGACAGTGGAAACCAAAATTGGCAGGACACTTTAAAATACTCGAAGGAAGTCATATATCTAATTTCCTACACATGCTTCCCCATCTACACAGGGTTATATCAAAAACCCATATCTGAAAAAATTAGCAGAGGTACTTCCCTTTGGAAAAGAGGAGTGAAGACTCAATGTTTCAAGCGTCAATGTTTCTCGACCAGAAACTGTCATCTTGTGGACCAAGGCACACTCTAGACAAGGGCTCTGATTCCATGGGAGAGAGGGGCATGGACCACACCAAAGGTCACAGTCTCCCTGGAGTTGGTGGCCTTGGCCCTCACTTGAGCCAACCAATCTGTCTCCAACTCTGCTGCTGAAATTTCTGTGTCTGCATAGTCAAATTGGTTAGATTAAACTTCATTAGTAAGATACAGTGTTTTGATTAATCCTGGAAACCCAAAATTTCTGTTCCAAAGAGGTTAGGAATTTAAATTTCTCTAGGAAACCAAGACACAAACAAGAGGACCTAAAGTTGTGAAACGGGTAACGAATGTGAAAGACACAACAATGTGAAAGGTAAGTCCAACAGGTGGAATTAGCCATGAATATTTGCCTGTCTTCCTTCTGCACAGGCAATTGCATACATGCAGTGATATTTGGTAAACCCAAATGCTGATGCTAAGTGACACACCAGATGTTCCAGGGGGCCCATTAACACTCTCTTCAGCCCTTACTTGCCAATGCAGCAGGCAGTTCTACTTGTGCAGCGACCCAGACTATGGTATCTGATTGATACATTGAGAGGTTTCATGGCTTTCATCCATAAAGACAGAGTTTTTCCCCTCTGGCATCCTGTGACCAAGGTGCTATCCACCAACATGTGTGATTGCTCACTTTGGGGATCTCACTCTGCATTGTTTGCAAGTGATCAAGTTTAAACACAGACAGTCAGATGACCACATGGACAACTAAGCTTTGAATAAAATGTAGTTATTCTGAGAATATCTGACATCAGATGAACTTTAGTTTCTTTTACCCAGTTTTGTGTAAAAAAAACCCCGCCAGCTTTATATGATGTTTGCAAAACCACCATTAGCAAGCCCATGTTTGTCCCAAAGCTTCTGGAGCCTTTGGAATCACACTTACAGTGTTTTGAGACAAGAAGTTATGCAAGTGTGTAGGATGCAAGAGACTACCAGGAGGGAATGAGAGTCTCCAGCCAGTATTTCCACAGCACAATTTCTTATTGCTAACAAGAACATAAACCTCCCCTATTCAGCATGTTTTTGCTCAAACACATGGTTTGTTTCTCTTGGTAGATGGAGCAAACCACATACAGTGTCATCTCAAAGCCACAGGAGAATACTATGGTTGCTTTGGATTTACCTTAGTGATATTGCGTGTTGCTCAAGTACTAAAAGTGCAGGGGAGGACCAAATATATAACCACATATTGCTACACAGAGCTATGCTTTGGACTTTGAGTTGTTTAATTAACAAAAAATCCGTCAAACTGCATTTAGCCCAAAAGGAGGATGAAGAAAGAAAAATTGTTCAGTCTATTGTATTTTGAAAGCATTTGCCCTTTCAAAACTGAATGTAATAAGCAGGGAATGTTTCCAGTGATCAATACTTGGACAGGAGGAAGCTTTCCAGCACTGCTGAGTGGCTTTCACAGCAGCTGTGATCAAGATGGTTTGGAGGGTTTGTTGTTTTGTTTTTTTAATTTTATTTTCTTGCTCTGTAATACTAGTTGATTTAAATATTAATATAGACCTGATGTTCATCTTGTCTTTGTAATGTTTTGCACAGGAAGAGTTTTTCTCCCAGTAAAATGAACAATACATGAGAGTGCAGGGGAGCATGTGCTGTCCATTACTAGTTTCCCTACAATCAATAAAAGAGAAAGGACCAGAGAAAGAGTTCACCTGGGAATGGCTCTCAGCTCACTCATGTCAAAAGGAGTTCAGCAACAAATTGGAAAAGGGGCTCAGATGGCAGATGAATAGAGGGTGCCTGCCAGGTGCCCAGGAAGGCTCTGCTGGACCCCAATGTGTCTGCTGCTGCTCTGCAGGGATGGCTCCAGCCCTGGGCTTGCAGGTGGCTGAAGCAGCAGTAGGATCAGCTCAGTCCAAGCCTGTGAGAGCTCCTAGAGGCTGCTGAGGTCTGGTGGCATGACCTGGCCACCCCATGCAAGACCAGGCATCCATCAGCGGTGGTTGAGGATGTACGCACTGCCACACTGTGTGCTTGGGCTGGCCTCAGGGGCTGAAGCCAATGCATTTCTGAACGGATCTCCAGGGCGTGTGAGGCAGAGAGGCTTCCCGCTAGCTCCTCTTGATCTGGCCATACTGTTGTGCTGATGAGATTTCCACACTGATGCTCCGTTTATGCTGAACACAAACAGTGGCACACCATGTGTGGTCCAAGGAGATCTGAGCAACTGAGCAGTGAACCAAATCTGGGATGGATTAAGGCCTGTTATGGGATGTACATTGATGTTACATTTGTAACAGTAACATTTGAATCATGTGCAGTAACATTTGAATCATGATGTTCGTGATATGCAAGATAAAGGCTGGGGGGCCCCTTTATGGTTACGATCTTTATGGCTCTGGCACTGCAGAGTGAAAAGCTGCAGAGATGAGAGGGAGCTGTGAGCGGGAAAGAAAAGCCATTAAATGAAAGCCCTGAGAGTGGTGTTTAGCATGGAAGACTCATCACACTGTGTCACGTATCTATAAGGGAATTAGAGATGGGCTAGAACCACCAAATGCCTTCATTTGGAGCAACATGGAGCCAGATTTACTGCTTGAACACAGCTCTGCTTTGGCCCTTCCCTCCTTTTATGCTGTTTTGGCCTTGTGGAAAGCACACACTCCAAACAGCAGTGAGGGGATCAGGTCTTAGCACAAACAGTTGCAAATTCCCCATGGGTGTGGAACGGAGGTTTGCTGAGGAATGGCCCACAGCCCCGAGGGCAACTAGAGAACAATCCCAGTGCTGGAGTGAAGGAAAAGGGGGTGAGTTGAGGCTGTTTGCCTCTTACTGCCACACTCACTAGCTTCAGCCTTAGGTTTACACTCTTGCTGATTTCTGTGCCACTGCCTGAATGCAAAAGTGAGCACCACATTGGGTGATTCAGAAGGATATGGTGACTACTTGCATTGTCCTGGTGCAAGCTGACAGCAGCTCTTTGTGTGTCAATGGACCCACCTTGATACAAACTTGGCATAAAAAAATATGCAGAAAATCTGGGCTTAAAAATCCAAATTCACAAATATAGTCATTTGCCAAAATTCAACAAATTGTAGTTTTGAATTTGTATTTTAGGAAAAAAGATAAGAAAGAGATAATTTGGAAAGTTTGCTGTCCTGGACTGTAATTAATTTTGCTTTTAATTTCTACAAGTTGTTATTTTCCTTGTGTTTATTTTGCCATTTTTTCCCATGGTGGGACTGAAATTGTGTGGGGTTGGTTTTTTTGCAATGACAGGGTTGCAGTGACTGCAGCTGTATCGCAGCACTGTACATTAATACAGTAGCAGCAACACTGTCATTATGGGTGATCCCTGCTTGAGACGCATTTGTTTTAAAGCAAAAGGGCAAAGTCCAGAAGACTTCTGTGCATCCCTGAGTGAACTGCTGATAACCAATCCAACAATGCTATTATTTGTACTTCAACTGCATTTAGATACCAAGTCAGTGGTCAGGTCAGAGTGTACTAATCAGGATATAGATATGGAACAAAGACAGCCCTTCCTCTTGGCAGTTTGCACTCCAGAGGCCTCATCCTGGGTGAGCTGGAATAGCTCCCTAGGTCCATGGATTTCAGCACAGCAGTGCTGATTTGCTGTGGCTGAAGGTCTGGCTGTTGACAACCAGACACATATGGCAGATAAGGCACACAGACACGCATGATGTGGCAGATGTGATTTGGGAGGATGAGATAGAAGTGCTAGGCAGAACGGCACACTGTCCAGGCCACTGCTCCCTTGGCCAGCGCCAAGGGGTGTTAAATGAGTCATTACTTTTCCTGACTACATGAAATGCCCCTGTCTCATGTGCAGGCACATCTGGAGGACTCCTGTCCTGGGGAGACTCAGCTTTGGGAACCAGCAGTGTTCTTCTAATCTTTTGTTATGCACCCGCTGAGTTTCTCATGTGTACTAGCTCAAAATGGCTAAATGGGATGTACATAAAATGCTACCAGTCCAAAGTGCTGTTTGATTTTAGTAGTATTTGCTCCCCCTTTGAACAGGTGCTAATAACTACATAACACATATGGAAAAGTAGAGCTAGCTTCACATGGAGTGCTTTGTCTTCTTTGCTGCATACAGTTCTGTTTCTCTGGCTTCTGATACCTTTCCTTGACAGCATTCATCATTGCCTGCAGTGAAATCATTGCTTTTGAAAGCATTCAGAAAAAGGTATGCATCCTTGCTAAGGGTAGTGCTCAGCCAACTCCCTACAAAGGAAGCTGCCTGATCCTTCGCACCAGCTGGTGAGCTGCTCTGCCTGCCTGCCGGCTGTCTGCCCTGCTACCCTGGCAATTGCTCAGCTACCAGTCCTGCCTCACCCAGTGTCTGCCCAGAATGCCTTCACCCTGTGCCTACAATGACGTCACAGTATTTTATTACTGCTCTCCCACTGTCCCCTCATTCCATTGCAGGATGTCAATTCTTCCTACTGCATTTCCATTGCTCTTGGTTATTATTTTCGTGCAGGCACTTCTGTTCACTCTCTAGTTGAGTAAGAGTTTCTCTAGACTTCTTGATGCTTTTCTTTCTACCTTCCATTCACTTTTGCCCTGCTTTCCTCCTTCCCCCTTCTTATGTTAAACATTTCCTGATCCATTGCTTTTGTTCCCTATTGTGTTCCATTCCGTGACTCACTGCACAGGAAAGCCCAGTTGTTTGCTCAGGATGTTCTGGAGGGCAGGGACTGAGGTCTGGGGTGGAACGGGGGTAGGAGAGATCTCAAGATGTTAGGGAGAAAAGATCCGTGCTCACTTTCAGACCTTGCCAGCTGATGCTCTTGAAAACAATCTATTTCTCCTGCTAGTTTTCTATTCCTGATTTTCTCCCAGGAATGGAAGCATCCCATCCTCCACTCCTCTGTGAACAGTCATCCAGTATGGCACAACTAACCAAGAAGGCTAAGGTTTAGCTTTCTGTTTTCAACCTCTTGTCTTTCCTTCTCTGTAAAATACTTTTAGATGGGAATTTTAACACCCTTGTAGCTATGAGACACTGTGACTTTTGTGATGATAGGGAGGAAGAGGAAGCCTCTAATTTTGCTTGCTCAAGATTGTTTATGATTCTGATCATGCTAGTGGGAAGTTCAGGTAGAAATCCCTGATTTCTCCAGAAAGGAGTAATCTCAGAGAAAAAAACTTTGTCCCAGAGCCAGCAGCACAGGAATTTGAATTTTGGTTTCTGCAGCTATGACCAAACCCTTCCTTATTTCTGCTCCCCCAGACACTTGGGAAAGATTCTACTTTTGTTCCTGGGCAGGTGGAAGACAAATGTTTGAAACTGGCATGAAACAGCTTACTCATTATTAATGACAAGGGACTTGACTGTACCTGGCAAGAGTAGCTCTTACATGTGGTGGGAACAGCAGCTCTGCTGTAGGAAGGATCCTGGGCAGCACTTGTGGGCTTCATTCTCTGTTTTCTGCATCCTGCAGTAGGGACATGACTGACTTTCCTGAATTCAGCCTGCTCTTGTGGTTTCAAGGTTGTGGAGTTCCCACATGCCTTGCTGTTTCTCTCCTGGAGGGGAAGGGGTGCATTAGACAGAACAGGGAGAAAATGAAGGACTTTAAAAACAAAAAGTTGTGACAACTCTATTCAGAAGCATGGAGGGAGGGGAAGGATGTTTCCACACATTTGCCCAACTTCCTGATTCAAGCAGTTCCTTTTGGAGAGCCCCGGGCAGATGGAAGTTTTCAGTGTTCTGTGTGTCAGCAACCCACAGCACCCTTCCTTCCCCTCCATTACCTCTTCCTTCTCCGCGCTGTACGCTGAGCCATGGGGACGTCAGCAGCTGGAGCCTGGGCTGCCCTGGGACTTTTCCAATTCATAAATACACGCTGCTGCTTCCTAGACAAAGGAGGTCCAGGAAGGGAAGGGAATCCCCTGGACTCAGCAAGTTCCTATTCCTGCTCCTGTCATCTATGGCAGAAGTCCTCTTTTCTTCAGAGGGAATTAGATTAATTGCACTGTCCACAACTTCGAGCTTCTTGCTGGGTGCTGCAACACCAGATTGAGATCCTGAATTCTCAGAGGGAAACTCTGCCCTCTTGCCCTGGTAGTGAAACCTCCATTATTTGTGTTGTGTGGCAGACAGCTGTCCCAGGCGGCCCTGGCCTTGTGTTGCCCAATGCTGTGCAAAGAAGAGAAGCCTGTTCCTGCCCCAAGGAATGTATGGAGGAAACATCAGAGGCTGTATTTTATGAAGAGGTAAGACTGAAAGGAGCAGAGAAAAGTTGTAACCTCCTTGCAATCACATTTTGATGTCCACTCCCCAGAGGTTGTCTTAACTTAGAAGGGGCCAGTGAAACAACAGTGCAGAGAGGCAGTGGGAATAAGGCTGGGATACAGCTGTTAGAAGTGGAACTGCAAAATAAACTGACTGTTACTTCAAATGTGTCAAATTCAACTATCAAGAAAAATATGGAGAAGGCACCCCACCTACACCCCCACTCTTAAAAAAAAGTTAGAGTAAAAGAAAAACACATTTGCCTTGTACAGGAGGAAAAAACTAACCTCCAGGCATCACAGCAGGCTGAGTGTGCCTTCAGGCTTTCTGCATCTACCAAGCACCACAGGCAGCTGCAAGGTGTCCTACCAACAGCACTCACCACTGTCTTGAGGGTAGCAGTTTTCACAAGTAGTACTTCCTCTTAGTTTGAAAGGTGACTAGTCATCTCGAGGTGGAATTTGTGTATGTGTAAGAGTTAGTGTTAATACAAGGAAGAAAAGCTGGGAAAGGCAAGGAATATTTTTCTGGGAAGAGTTGTTCCATATCCCATAGGTAGCCATTGCAAGCTACCATCAGCCTTGGCTAGAGCACATTAATAGTAGGAGCTTTCACAAGTCCATTTTTAATGGGCCATTTGGAAACAGTCCTTTCAGAGCCCACAACGACCTCAGAAAAAGTCCAAGAACTGCCTTAGGAGACAGAAGTATAAATACATCTCTTTTTCAGAAGTAGGAAAGTGTTGTTGAGGGTAAAATCATCACTGAGGAGTTGTGCCTTGTTCTCAGAAACTTTCTATGACCTCTGTTGTGTTTATAGCACAGAGAAACTGGAAATGGTACCACAGGGCACAGGGAGTGTTACATCAGCATCCATATGACATAACCAGTCCTGCTTCTCCCAAATAGGATGCAGCACCTCCAAAGCATGGCAAAGCACTACGGTGGGGCATCATCTCCAGCAGCTGCAGAGCACAATTAGAACATTTGTACTCACAGGGGAGGTCTCTGCAGAAGTGAGAAAGAACCCAGTAGCTTTGAGGTGGGATAAAAGAGCTAAATTTGCTCTCTTACTGAGTAAAGAAGCACTGAGAGGAGCTGGACATCTTTTTCTACTAGCTGGGTAGTAGGATTGGGAAAGGACTTGAAGAAGTAAAATGGGATCGTCCCAGTCTGCCAGTTATACTCTGGAATTTGATATAATTTGATCCCTGCACTTGACATAAACATCCATACTTTGATCACACGAATATTCTTCAGGCAGAGCAATATTATTCATTTTATATTGTTTGGTTTTTTTCTTTTTCTTTTTAATCAGTCTGTCAGACTGATGTGCAGATTAAATACAGATGCTTGCATGGTTTTCTGTGTGGCTTCTAGAGCAGAAAGACTATTATATTTACGGCACTTTCTTCTTTTGAGAGAGTTGATGCTCCCAGTCTATTTGAAATCCAAGGGTATGAGTTTCTCTGTGAGTGCGCCTGATGTTCAAAAACAGGAATGTTTGCTAAATTGCTGCAGCCAGGGAGAAGCTGGGCACTGACAGACACTATTTCACTCTCTCCAGTGCACACTGCCAAGCACTTAGCCTCCCTGCCACAGCAGTTCTGGGTCCTTCCTGAGACGAGACCCACACTAGTGTCCATAAATACACAGCATTGTGCCTGTGCCTGACAAGTGCCTGCGGGGAGCTGTCGTCACTCAGTCTTGGTTCCCAGTGAGTTCTTAGTAGTCTCAGCAAGCCCAGCCATGTTCTGGAGAGGAAAGGCTGCTGCATGCTGCACTGCAAACGATGGGCCCCATGAGCTGTATTTTCTCAGCTGAAGCACAAAAATGAGAAGGTAATGTGCCTTGGTGGACAGAAAAGAAAATCTTTAACCCATCTTACCAAACTGATCTGCTCTGTGACCCTTCACTCTTTGTGTCTTGGCTGCTAAAACCTTAACTTAAATTATGTAAGCTGTGATGCTAACTCCTGTGATGCTCTCATACTGCTTGACTGTCTCTCAACAACCCAGTGAGGGTGGCTGCAGAGAGGGTCCCCAGGGATGAGAAGTTTCCTCACTTAGAATGTTCAGCCCCAAGCTCTGCTCTGGCACCCAAAGGAGGACCCAAACATCACTTTTCCCACACCAGTAAGAGCCACATGAGCTGCTTTGGGCTGTAAAATTGGGAATTGCAGACTTGCTTATCCCATGGTTGTTGCTACAAACAGGTTGCCTCTGACCTCCTGCAGTGCATCCTGATCTTGCAGGACTCAGAAGGTATTACGCTGCAATGTAAATCCTTGGACAACAAAAAGTTGGTGTGTCCAAGGAAAACAGCGACAGCAGCATTTATTGCTTTGAGGAGCTATAGATGCACTGTGCTATTCAGGAATAACATATTTCATAAGACAGACAGAGAAGGGTTAGACTGGCTACAAGAAAAAGGTTCTTCACCCAGAGAGTGGTTGGGCACTGGAACAGGTTGCCCAGGGCAGTGATCACAGCACTGAGACTGACAGAGTTCAAAAAGCTTTATGATGATACTCTCAGGCACATGATGTGACTCCTGGGATGGTCCTGTGTAGGGCGAGGAGATGGACTCGATGATCCTTGTGGGTCCCTTCCAATTTGCCACATTCTGTGATTCTGCAATTCCGTGATTCTGTGAGTTGGCTTTCCATCATTGTTTAAAACTTCCCTCAAGGCCAGTGTATCAAGCGGCCCCTGAGGAACTACTCCAGTCACATGGTCTGTGTGTTGGAATTGATCTCAACAGGGTACTTGTGGCTGCACAGGAGACCTTTCTCTAGACACTCTGCAGTGGTGTTAAATGCCCACATATTTCAGTAGCTACCTTGCTGTCTAGGTGGATGGTTCATTAATCTCAGGCTAAGAACACAGCCTGATCAGCTACAAAAGATAATGGACCTCATAAAATGAGTAACAGCACTCTTGCTACAGTGGTGGGAGGGGAATGTTGAAGAGTTCCTCTCCTGTCCATGGATGGACCTTAGCTGCTGTGCAGCAGGATAGTCCTTCCCACCAGATCTCACTTTTCTCTGACATCTCCCCACTCCCAGATCCTCTGTGAGGTAAGGAGCCATCCTCCTCCTCTTTAACCTCTTCAGCAAGGGTATCATTCATTGTGAAGGTGGTAGAACTGGTCTTAGCAGGTATGTGAAACCATGACAGGCTTACCATTTCACACATTTAATCCCTACTATACAACTGAGTATAGGGGAAAAAAAGGTCTGTGAGGCAGATGCTTTTAAGGAGCAGCATCTGCCTTATAAACCTATAAAAGGCACCCAAATGTCCTTGGAAAATGCTCCCACTGCTCCTTAATCAGAATGTATTCTTTTTGAAGCCATCTGGGACAGGCATGTTGTCCATTTCAACTCAGCCAAGCAGAATTGTCATCACTGTGGTTCAGTATGTTCCCTCTTCAGTGGTTGTTTTGTACATGGTGATGAAGATGAATTAAAGAGTTGGTAAAAATTTGAAGCAGTTCTGCCCAAATTCTGTAAAAGGAGATTATGTGAAAGAATAAAATAAAATGTGTAAATATACTTGAATTTTAAGTAATGCGGCACTATTTATAGAGTAACATGTATCAACACCCTGTTCGACCCTTGCATGAGTTTTATCTTTGGATCAATGTACTGTTTATATGAGTTATTTTTTGGTTTACACTATGAGCAGAATTTTTCTACCCTAGATTACTCCACAAGCTTTTATAATATGCTGAACTTTTGTAATCATAAGTGGGAGTTATGATATCCCTGCAGAAACTTTTAATTCTGTTTGTGGAAAAAGTGTGATATTCAGTCACCAGGTATTTATGCTTTCTTTTGTGTGGGACAGGCTGGGCTTTCACCTGGCTCAGAAGTGCTCTTGGGGCTGTTTTAGTCTCTGATTTCTTCCCCGTTTCCTCTTTGTGGAAAACCTGGCTAACAGAGCAGCCTCAATGCAGCAAGTTTGGATCACAGCCCCTTCAAAGCAATAATTGAATGGGAGCAGAAGTGGATTATGGCTTCCATAGCAGACTTATGCCAGTTGAGGTTGATGCATTATCTCCTTTATGACCTTTAACCACTTTCAGAGACTCATGAAGAATAAGGTACTAGAATAGTCCAAACCCAGGAAATTTCTGCTTGTTCTTATGCCGGGAACTGTTTGCCTGGTAACACAAGGCTCTTCCCAAAGACTAAGAGGGGACTTTCCAGATCACAATTTCTTCAGTAATTCTAAAATCAATACATCTGAGTGACATGTCTCTACAGCCTGGGTGAACACTTCCATGTGTGCCCCAGCCTGCCTGAGTGGCCAATACGCAGTCCATGTCAGGAAGAGTCCAAGGAAGAGTGTTTTCTCATATGGAGTGACCATGGACCCTCTGTTACAAATCCCAGAGGTGGGAGAAAGCAAAATAGAGATTTCACAAAATGGGACATTTCTTCAGAAAAGCAAAGTGGGAAGTTCTCAACCAGCTACATCATCAGCCAAAGAGGGGGAAATAACAGTGGGAGGAAAAGGCTGAAAGAGTATCTTCTAGTGCAGCCCTGCCTCCTCGCCACAGTCCTGCTCTTCTCTCCATAGCAGCCATCTACACTAATGTCTCATTGCGTGCAATCTTTCAGAAGCATTTTGAGGCCTTCTCCCAGGATATCCCTGCATCCATCCCAAATTCAGATGAGTGGACACAATTACCGTCTCATTAACAAACCAAGGAATCAATTCCGTTCAGCAAACAGAAATGAGCATAGATGAGATGGTCTCCTAGGACTACATACTTAATTTTTGTGTATAATTGAATAATTACTGTTGCGGAAGAACATCCACAGGCAAGGAAAAAAGTGTGGCAGTTGCCAGACAGATGTACACAGCAATAAGTTGTCTATCCTGGAGTATTTATAATTGAAGCAGACAAATAGCACACAAAGGAAAGAGGGAAATGTGAAGCAGGAAGTCTCATACATACATGTAGCTCTAGAGGTCTGGCCCAAAGACATGCTTTTTATTCCATGAGAGATCTCAAGATCTGGTGTTTTCTAACCAAGGTAAATGAGAACATGAAGCTGAACATTTGTGAGCAAGCAAAGATGGGAAAAAAATAACCAGCTCTGTTTGGGACAAAGAGTTTCCTTACGATATTAGCTAATATTTTGTTTTAATCAGCCTTTTCCCCTTCTGTAAATTTAACAGAATCCTAAACTCCAGATCTTAAAATATAGTAATTTCAAAAAATTCCCCCTTAGAAATTTTGATTTACGCTATTTACCAGCAACTTTCTTGTTCTGTGAACTGCTCTTAACAGACACTGTTCTGGTAACAAATGTTTTGTCAAAGGACTACTAAGTAACTCTGTGGTTTCCAAGGCTTTTCTTCTCTGAAAACAGTAACTATATGATGCGGCTTGCGTGAGGTGTAATATTCATTATGTGTAACCGTCCCAGGACAAGATTTGATGGAACAAAACGTTCAGTATAGATATTAGACTCTGGTCCAGCATGAAGCCTCAAAGAACAGATTTGACCTTTATCAGAGAGGGCAAATTGAGATCCAGTTCCTCATACAACCACTGGCACCTGCTTTTTCAAAGTCTTTCCTTCAAAACTGAAGGGCAGTTGCCAATACCATGGGATCCTGCTCCACCACTGGGAATATCAGGTGCCCCCATCCCATGACAGCAACGAAATGTAGAGATGCAAAAAACTGAGGGATCTTCAACCAACAGTTTAGATTATGGCTAATAAAGAAAATATAGAAAGTGTGCTGTTACAATAATTATGGATAGCGTAAACTATAAGCTCCTTTGCCAACTTCCTTAGGGCAGCCTGGAATCCAACCAGAGCTGCCAGTGAGACCTGGGTGTCAATAAAATGTATCTCTGAGGGGTGGCCCTGGGAAGGGGTGGCTTCCAGCCCCTCCACTGAGTCCCACAGTCATACTTCGTGGCTGGGCACTGCATCTTGTCCACTTCCACACTCCTCCACATCAGGCTCCAGCCCTGTGAGACAGCCTGGAGAAATGCCACTCAAACAAAAAAGAATCTACATTGCAAAAATTGCATGCATTGTAAGCTCAAAATAAAAGCCATCAATGTCAAAAGAAAAAAAAGAAAAAGAAAAAGAAAGAAAAATAGAGGAGAAACAAGCCCTGTCCTACACAACAGCATTGCTGGCTGCAAACAGCTGAACATTAGTCAACCCTTGACTGCACAAAGAGAGATTGGTTGTAAACAAAACGGAGAGAGCTGAGACAGAGCCTTCTAACGAAGGCTATTGAAGTTTGTGCTCTCTGTAACTTGAAAGCCGCAAATGCTGAAAGAGCCATCTGTATTAAACCATGGCTGGGATCATGTTCATTAGCTGGTTGGCTGTAAATATAGCCTCCCCCCAACACAAAAGGTAACGCATGTCAGCTCAAACCATCACCAGCAGGTCTGTGTAAATATTTACTGGGTTGTTCAGACTGCTGTAATTTGAGGCTGTTGATGTCTCACAAACAAGTTAGAAAATGAGCTGGCAAGTTCCCGAAAACAGTGTCAGAAGGCAGCTCCGGTACAGTAGAGGGAATGTGAGATTTCTGCTGTTTTCTCCGAAGGCTGCAGGGCTTCGCAACTACTCCAGTCTGGCTAGCTTCTGGCCTCCTTACAGTCAAAACTCACATTTTCAGGTTTCTAACTTTTTACACTTTATTTTTTCTTTAAATTCTAGGAAAATGTTTCTTGGAAATGTTAGATGTTGTGACAAGGATGAAAATTTTGCTTGTTAATTGATTTTTTATTATTTCTTTCATAAAAATACATCAGGGCATAAAGCCACTTTTAAGAGAGCTGCGGGATTGCAAGTGGTCCACCCACCTGAGTGAAACTACTGGTCCTATCCCCTGTGGATCGTGGAGAAATGTTGCGGTAGTCTCCATGTAGATAAACAACTACTGCATTGCTCTTTTGTACTTAGGATGCTCTCATCAACTATTGGAGAGAGTAGAGTAGACTGCCTGAATATGGCACACAATGTTTCTGCCAGTCCCAGGGTTGGGAGAGCAGATACCCACAGCCTCGCCTGCCCCAGCAGGCAGGGGCAGGACATGCATCAAAGCTCTGACTCCGTGTCTGCCCACACACTTTCTTCCATCTGTCCAAGCTATCAGTCTCCCAGGAGGGTATCTAACAGAGGCCGTTCCTGGGGAGCAGTTTGGATGTGGTCACTCATACAAAGTGGGGAGTGGAAGCAGGGCCAGAAATTTCAGCAATTCAGTCATGGAGACATGCCTCAGGACTAGAGAACAGTCTCTGATCTGTTTTACACTGTGAGGTGAATGTAGCTACATCAATCACCTTCCCTCAGACTCTTGTAGCGGAAGAAATCTCCTACTCACAGGAAAAAAGCCAAATTTGGGAAGGATCGCCCTTCCTCTCCTTTCATGGGGTATGTTATGCCTGGGTGTAATTTCAAACAAGTTGCACAGGGAAGATTATCTGAGTAGCCTTTTTTTTTTTTTTTTTTTTTTTTTTTGGCACTTCTTTTTTTACAGCATGCTGGTCTCCAGAGTCCTTCTTTTTGTCCTCCCAGTGAAGATAGCAAAGAGTTTGGGGAGTAGAGGTGATCTGTGAGTCCAGAGAGCAGTACACAGAGAAATGCTTCTTGAGACCAAAAGGATGGGAAAGCTGGTGCATTCAGCATGTGTTCTATGCCTGTAGGCTTACTCAGACCTGGAGGCACTGACTGGGCAATAACACATTTCCCTCTCTTGCATGGAGAGTGCCATTGCAAAACAAGCTGCAGGCATGTTGACAAGGAGGGGGTTTTTCTAGCTGGGATCTGTTGTCCTCACTGCTGGAAATCAACCCTATAAAAACGAACACTTGGCATCTGAGTGGCATTTACTGCCTTTAAAGTTGATGGGGATCCCTGAGTGGTGCTGGACTGTTGAGGCAGGTTTTACAGAAATACTGCTGCCCTCCTTGAGGGCACAGGTGTGTACAGCAATGCAAGGGGGTGGGGTGTGCAGCGCATCCCCATCTCCTCCCTGGGAGATGACTGGGTCCATGTGGCTATCACAAGGAACCCATGAGAGATGCCTCCAGCTGTCTGGGAGGCTGCTGTGCTTTGCCTGCCTCCTGAAGCAGGTAAAATCATGGCTGGCTGAGAGCCATAGTATCCCTCCTTTCCCAGCTGTGCCCAGCCCAGCTCAGGGGCCATCAGCACTGATTCCGGATGTGTGTCAAGAAGCAACAAAGCAACAAAACGACTGCAGCTTTATAGCCAGGTGTAATATTGTGTTATAAATCCTTCCACTGAACTATTATGTGCTGATTGCTGCAGAGCTGTCATCTCAGCTCTTCCAGTGGTGCAAGGCAGTGAGATTTCATTTCTACAAGCGGAGTGCCCCAGACTTACACAACCTCATGGTTTAGTCTAGGAGACTTCACATGATAGACCTCAGAGTCTGATCCTGTGATCTCAGTGTCTTATAATGTGACTTTTGCAATAAAAACAGCCCTCTGAGAAGCCAGCTCAGTAACACCCAGATAGTGAGTCATTTAATTTGTTTGGTGATAGGGGACAAACTCTGAGCCTCCATATATAATTCAGTATTTCAGGTAATTTCCATCTGAGGTAGGGCTCTGTCACACAGAAATTACAGCTCTGACAACTATGCAAACAGAAGGTGCCCACTCTCACCCAGCCTTCATTGATGGGTGTCTAGTTCAGTGTTAGGATGGCATGCAAAATGTACCTCAGACTTTCAGTGCTCACATTATGGCCTTGGGGCAGCTAATCTTTTTTTAAAGTAGCCAAAGCAAAGGTCTTATGGTTCTGCTTATTAAAAATCTTCTTCCTCACAGAGTTAAATGGCTAGATCACAGAATCACAGATCCACCAGTCTCTGCTCTTTTGGTTACTGCAGGAAATGAATAATATAGATATTACCAGGACAAGGAACTAGATCTAGTCCTATGGAGGAAACATAAAACCCCATCTGTGGGTGTGTATTGCATCAATCTGCATCAGAGGACATTTACATTAATGGTTAGTTTATCACAAAAGGTTAAATTTTGGGTACCCCTGACAGCGAGGTCTGAGCTGGCCTGAAGGCAGAAGGAAATCCCTTTGCTTAAAGGGCCATTTCTGATGGGCTGGATAGGAACATGAATTCCACTGTCAGTCAGCTTTCTTCATGGGCAAATGCAAAGTGGAGAAGCTTCCTCAGACAGCCATGCTTCCAAAGACCAAGGAAGTACAGAAAGATGTGATGTGGGGGTGGGGGTGGAGAGGGGAATAGAAGTGTCAATTAATTTTAATAATGAATTTTCCAACTGCCATCACTCTATCACATGAAGTAACGGCCCAGAATAACAGGATATTACCATGTTGGCTTACATGGGGAACAAATTTAAAATATTCCTCTGTGGTGGATCATAATTACAGTTCTTGGCTTTTCATATGAATAGAATGCAAAGTATTCCACAGATTATTGCCTCCTTCTAGATTACACCATTGCATCCAAATCTGCAGCAGAGCTAGGCAGAATCACCAGGATACCTATCTAAACTGTGCCTTGGTTATTGAAGCAGAAAACCTCTTCCAGAAAAGGTTTCAGATTTGAGTGCTTCATCCTGACAGAGACAGGGACTGGAGTATTCAGAGCAATGAAGTCTTTCTTCGTTTCTAGGCTTTCAGTCTTTCTACAGCCTCCAAAATTTACTTCTGCTCCAGGATGCCAGGAGCATCCCAGCAAGGAGATTGATTTGACTGGTATTTGATTTTTTGTCATCCACCTCTGGCTGCTTAGCTGTTTTTAAGGGCATGACTCATCTGAAATTCTCACTAGCATGCTGGTATCTTCAGTCAACAAACTACCATTCATCTTCATTCTTTATGCCAAAAGAAAGTCCTGTTGTGCTGTGTTTCTCTTCAGGGGATGGGAAAGTTTTCCTATAGGCCTAATTTTTAAAGATGTTTTCTGCTCCACTCATCTCCAGCTCTTACATTCATTCATACATTACCCAAGGACTGGGTGTGAAAGCACTGTTCTGTGGTACAACTCACATGGCAAAAACACTAGAACCACATCATGAATAGTGGTGTTTTTGGGCTCTTCCAAAGCAATTTTTGTCAGGTATTATGTTCCAGTTCAGAAGCAAGAATGAAGAGATGGATGCACAGGCATCTGGAGGAAAGACAAGTGCAGGGAGTGGCTTTTAAAAATTATTAAGAAAATATTAAACAAATCAGAGATAGATCAAGTGACTCATTTGGTCCATCTTCCAGCTCATGCAGGTTCAGTCTTTGATTACACCTTCTCTGGTGCTATGTTAAAACTATTTTTAAGTGATAAAAAGCCTGCTTTTTCCACATTGCTTGCATTCCCACCTTCATCACAAAGTAGTGACATGTGTAAGTGGAGCGTCTTGGATGCTCCTGCATGCAGCTTCTGTTCTGAAGGCTGCCATTTTCCAGCAAGGATCAGAGCTGGAAAATGTAGTGATGGATAAAGGGCTGAAGAGAGGCAGATTCGTGGACTTTGCCCGTGAGGTGGGTGGTGCAACTTGGCAGCCATGAAGCTGCCAACAAGTGACTCAGGAAACAAGGCTCAGGCTCACATGGTGCCTCCTGAGTGGAGGGCCTGCCAAAAATGGAGAAGTTTGGCTACTTTTCATTCCTGCTGAGGGCATGGGTCAGAATTTGATGGCCTGAGATTGTGTCTCTCCAGTGCTAACCCTCAGCTCAATAGTTTGCAAAGGATACAATATAACAGGGGTCTTGTACACAGACAACATGGAAAGACAGGTTTGCTCTCCATAGGAAAGCATTTGTTTTACTCTTAGAAGTTAGGTTACCATATGATAACTTCCAATGTATTGGAAAATAAAACAGCTAATGCAGATGTTTTATTTATGGAACGGGTTGTCCAGAGAGGTGGTGGCTGCACCCTCCCTGGAAACATTCAAGGTCAGGCTAGACAGGGCTCTGACCAACCTGACTTAATTGGAGGTGTCCCTGCTTATTGCAGAGGGGTTGGACTATGTGCCCCTTTAAAGGTGCCTCCCAACAGAAACCATCTCATGATTCTATGATATTATGTTTAATACCTAGACCAGAATACCTTGAAGAGTGGGTCACAAAAAAACATTGGCAGTGAGGGCAGTGAAGTTCTAATTTGATTGACCTAAGAGAACAGAAATGTTCTTGCTCTATACTCAAAAAACTTACTCCCCTCTGAGAAAAGACTTAATATCTTGAGACTTGCTGGCTTGCAAATCTTACACAAGCAGCAACCACATGCTCCTCGTTTACAAGGTGAAGGAATGTGCTTTTGCTTGCACAAGTAGTCTGCATTTGGCCACTGTAGCTTTTAGGTGTTGAGGTAAAACAGATAGTAAGGAGGGTTACTAAAAGGATACTTTCTCTGCCCATAATCCCCCACCCCATGATGTGAAGCAGAAGCTGGGATGCCTGCCTTCTCACACAGCACAACCAGCAGCAGCCGTGCACTGTAGCACAGGCGCCAGCAGCTCACTACCCCAGTGCTGCTGCTTTTGAGGTCATTGGCCATGCTGCACTGTTGGGACCACCACAGCAGCTGTGGGGCCTCTGCTGCAAGTGGTAGATGTAAGCAGAAGTTCTGGCCTGACTCCCATGAGCTCTAGAAGGAAATGTAATTTTACTTCTCAGAAACATACAAAATCCTTTGTGTAGATATGCATGTAAAGGGCATAATTTCCTCAGTAAGGAAAAACCTTTTTCTGTAATCAGAGAGTCTTTTTTTCCTGGCTCTCATCAGCTTCAGGCCATCAGCTTTTGCTGACAGCATCCTTCACTTGGTTCATCCAAAGAGGAGAGATGAGAAGGGGAAAAGTATTGCTTGTCAGAGCTGAAGACTGACAGAGACCATGGCAAGATAATAACAAAAAAATTTATTTTGTCCTGCTAAAAGCAAGGACTGAAACCAAGAATTCTAAGCCAGAAGCATTTTGCATTCTCAATTCCTCCACCTCCTCACAACTTGTGCTGGTGGTGTCACTACACTATGCCATGGTATGGTGTATTTGACAAGTATATTTAAATGGAGGCTACTCAATGTACCCATTACATACATTCTCTTCTAGCATATGGGATGTCCCAATGGCCAGACTGTAGATTGCCAGCCTACAGGACAGCATATCATGCTAGCTACCAGTCATAGTAATAGTGGCAACTGTCAATCACTGTCTTTTATGACAGTGGAAGAGGAGGAACATTGCCAGCAAGTCAAGGGAGGTGATTGTCCCCCTCTCTTAAACCCTTGTGATGCCAAACCTGGAGCATTGGGTTCAGATTTGAGCTCTCCAGTACAAAAGAGATGTGAACATACTGGAGGGAGACTGCCTTCACCAGTTCACTGGTTCAGTAAGATGGTTATGGATGTGAATCACCTGATAGATGAGGAAAGACTGAGAGTTGACTGTTCAGCTTGGAGAACAGAAGGCTCAGGGGTATCTCATCAATATATATAAATACCTGAGAGGGTAGTAAAGAAATTGGAGCTAGACTTTCCTCAGTGTGCCCCATGACCAGACCAGAGGCAACAGGCACAAATAGAATCACAGGAGGTCCCATCTGAACATCAGGAAACATTCTTTTAGTATGAGGCTGACTGAGCCTTGGAGTAGGTTGCCCAGACAGGCTGTAGAGTTTCCAGACTTAGAGATATTTAGAACATGACTGGAAAGAGTCCTAGAACTCTGCTTTAGCATGGGTGTTGGACCAGATGATCTCCAGAGGTCCCTTCCCAATGCAACCACTTTCAGGAAAGTGACATTTCCTGGCATCAGAGCATCCATGCTGGTTTTAACTGAGGTCACACATGGCTATAAAATGCAATGTTTGTAAGAAATATTTTTCCATATATAGGAGAACAGATATCAGACTTAACAGGAAAAAAAAAAAAGACATTTTTAATAGGCTCAGTATGATTGTTGCAGTTAAATATCATTGTACCAAAGGAAGGCTCTGAAGTTCATCCTTTTGTGGGGTTTATAGAGGTGTTACTGAGAAGCAGTTTTTTAACCATAATGCATAAAAGACTTTGAGATAAGACCGACATCTTTTACCTCCATATGACTCATCCAAAATATCTTATTGTTACATATTTTGATCTGAAATTAGCAAACATCAAGGAAGTTTATCTAAGTTAACAACTGTCATGTCTTTAGTCACTCCTGTGTAACTTTAATTATTGCCATATGTCTGTCTTGTGCTACTGTACAGGAGAAATACGGAAGATCTTGTCCTTTACAACCAGCTGCTCTGAAACCACAGTATTGTGTACTCTTTTGCTGGGATTGCACACTGCAAAACCTGGACACTGAAAACTGAGCTGAGGTCTCTCAAGTCTGTTCTTCTTAAATGAATGCTAGAGTCAGAAAATAAAGAGGTAATTTTGATGGATTTAAATACACATGAATATTTTTATTTGTTTAGAGTATCTATTTGGTCAAGTTCCTAGGCAAACCTGTAAGAAAATGGCTTATGAGGAACAGAAAGAGACATATCCTACAATTTATTGTGTAGACATGAAATTATAGCAGAAATTACTTTGGAAGACTTACAACTGCAGCAATTTTCACATGGTTCCTAGCTGGTGTAGGGAGCTGTTTCCAGACCATATGTAGGCTGATGCATGCCAGAGATCGCAAACTCCAGGTAGCCCTGGCTGCTGGCTATCATCCATCAGCTTCTGATATGACAGAATTTCTCTCTGGAGAGAGAGCTCCCGGCATGGGCCAAGGGAAGTTGGAAGGATTTCTCACTGTTTAGCCGTGGTACACTGTACACCCCAGGCAGTCAAGGAGAAGCCCTTGAACAATCCAAGAGGAGTCTGGGAGCAGGTAATAAGTATATCTGTGTAGACAAAGTCTCAGTTCTTGCTGTGTTGGTGGAGAATAAGGACTTGTTTTCCCTTCTGGATCCCTAGTCTCTGCACCCAGCAGTGGCTTCTTGTCCCAAGTAATCTCTGCACCCTCTCCTTACCAACCTCTATCCATGCCAGTCTCCTTACCCTTTCCTATGCTACTTCATCCAATTTATGCCCACAGGACTCATTTTTATCCTGTTTGGCTACAAACTGCTCTTTTCTAGGTAGGTTGGGCCCAGCAGTTGTGTTGTTTTGAGCACAGATGGGAGAAGTTTTCTTCATTCTTATTTCAAATGCTCACGCTGCAGCTGGTGCTGATCTGCAGTTCTAGGAAAGGTCTTGTTATGCCTCCACATGAGCTTCCCTGGCTTGAGCTGGTGCTGTCAGGGTCTTTGGGGAATGCAAATGCTAAGACTGCAGAAATTTCTGCTAGGAATTAAATTGCTGCATTGCTAAAAGGTGACCAACTTTGGGCAACACTTTTATGGGATGGCTGACAAACTGCTTACCTCTCCATTCCCTGTCTCCAGATCTGAAGTATCTGCTCCAAAGCAAGGGTAGTTAAGCTTTTCAAATGAAAGACTCTATTGGGTAAAACAGCGTTGTTAAATACCTTCTCAGAAACTGTTCAGTTGTTCTAAAATGTTTTGAAAATAAAAGCAAAAATTCTATTTGAGAAAAACTAGACATGCAGGACACACTAAAGATTTAGTCCTGATTACTAAAATTAAGGAGAGGAACCTTAACAGTAAATTATGGTTTGAACAGATACTATGAGAGTAATGCATAGCTAAGCAAGAGTTAGGAGTGCCAACTGCATCCTATACTATTAAGAGGTGCTTTTTTTTTTTCTGGGTACATAATGGCTAAGAAGTGCCATAACTATTATTGCTTGTTCTTCAGCAAGTGCTGACAAAGAGTGTTAAAAAAATGGGGTCAGAGTCAAGCACCTCAGATCTTTTGAAGGTGATACCTTAAAGACTGAAGACTAAACAGCTGCTGGTATTTTAAGGGATTGAATATAGGATGCGGTTGGTATGTGTAAACATTAAATCTACAATAACTTCTAAGATCTGTTAGAATTAAAAAATCAAAAATCCCTGAGGCATCAAAGAAATGAGGAGTTGGTATGGTCTGTGGAGCACAGAGGCTATAGCACCAAGTGGAATGTGTAGAAAAGAACTGGAACACCTTGGCAGGAGGAAAAACAGTGGGAACTTTTCCCTAGCTGACCATCCCCAGCTGCCAAATTTTTTCTTTTCAATCCCTTTTATGATTACATGTGCCCTGGATTTTCTTTTAAAGCTATGTTGGATTTTGACATGTTGTAACAAGCTGAAGTTTCCCCTCTGCAAAATTTTTAGAGGGAGAGGTTAATATGGCTCAGTGCCACAATTCACTGGTCTCCCAGTGTGCTCCAACATATCACTGCTCAGCAAGAAAATGTAGTCCTTTCATGAGCGCTGGCTGTCGCTCTATGGCTGCTATGTTGGAGTCGGATATTTTGACTTTGTCAAAGCCCAATTTAACATGCAAGGATTGTTCTTGGGATCTGCTATTGCAGAGCTGGAAACTTCTAATGGGAATTTAGAGGGATGAGCATTTTGCATGATTGATCACAGAGCTCCTAAACAAGTTCATCTATAGAGCATCAGATATATTATAGCCTATAGACGGCAATAGTGCTGCAATACTTAAAAGTTGCTGGCATACACTGGACAAAACTAACTGTCTCTGACTAAACTATTTTGTTTGGAAAACATATCAAAGCCATCTGAACATCAGGAGTTATACACATTTCTTAAAAACTCCTTTCAAACTCTCCTGGGGCAACTCAGGTTTATTCAGCTGACTCCAAGTATGGCAGAATAGCATCTGAGCTAAAAAGTACATGCTCTTTGCATTCACTTTGCCAGTATGTGGCTGTGGGGAGATCCTGTGTAGACAAACTGATCTGTGGAACAAAGAGTTTGCAAACAAGGGTGTACATCTGACATTTTAATGTCATTAATGACAACAAAACAATGATGTAATAGCGAGTGCCAAGGAGCTCTCTGATCTGGAGCTGATTGACACTGTTGCCCATGAGCAATAGCCAGGTGGATTGTCGGCTCTGGCTACAAAACCCAAACAGGACTTTCAGGTTCTCCAATGCTGTGTCTGCACTGCACGAGTTCACTTCTGAGGGTACACCAAAGGTCCCAGGGAGGGCAGAAGGCCCCTGACTGCTCTGCTTGGAAGTGCTACAGGAAATCTCCTCTGTGCCTACACTGAGTAACAAGTACTGCTCCTCGATACATGACGTACAGACACTGCTTCTTGTTGCCCAACAAGGCTTTTAGCCCTTGTCTGTCCCTGAGCTAGCCTGTGGTCCCTTGATGGCATTCCACCTCAGGGCTGTGCCCACCCACTGCCACTGATCACCAGCACAGGTACTGCAGAGGGTGGGCAGTGGGCTGGATGAGGAGCGCTGCCTCCTAGGCAGAGTGAATATATGTAGGATGACATCTGTAATGTCTTGCCTTCTCCTGAGAATGAAAGACGCTTCTAGAGACTGAGTCCATCTCCAGAGACATATGTTTGGAAGAGCCAGACCTATGAGGAATGGGCAATGAAGAAGAAAAGCTTTTTGCTCTTTGCCTCTCTAGCAAGCTAGCTGGGAGTAATAGGGAGTCTAAGGGCTCCCAGAAAGGAGAGTTTGAGGGTAGACAGTCAATAACAGTGATGCTGAAAATTAATTGGGAAAGAACCAAATTGGAAGAGGCCAGTCCTTACCTGCTTTTGGTATTTAAGTATCAACAGAGCCCTTTTCTCTATATTTTTAATTTCTCCATCCCTCCAGGTGTATGTCTTGGTTTAACATTTATGAGGTTGGCTAAGAAGTAGTATGAGGCAATTCAGGGCAAATAACAAATGACTGTTTTTCATACTGCTTTTCTACCAGGACACTAACCATGCTGCTGTCCTGACCTGGGGTCAGCAACAGGAACAGTCTGGTCCTAAACAGAGGCTTTTAGGCTTTTCTCTGCATGTGGGCCCTTTCAGGCTGCTGGTGGCATGAGGCCACCAACAAGAGTCCTGTGAGAACTACATGATGTAGAATAGTTGAGGGACTGAGCCAGAAGGATGATTCTGGTGGTGGTGGGAGATCACCAGGGACAATTTCCTTGTCTTCTCAGTCCCTGTTGTTGTGTATTCAGACAAAATGCATCTTCCCATGAGAGTTAACATGTGCTGCAGTTCTGAGACTGCAAATTCTGACAGCTGTAAAGCCCCACTGTAGGATGAAGATATGCTGTTGACATGGGTGGATTTAAAAGAAGAATAACTGAGAGCTGTTTTGAGAGCTGCATAATCTTCCTTATTTTTTCTTTCTTTTCTTTTTTTTTTTTTCTTTAATAGACCTTTCAGTAGCAAAGGCAACCCCCAGCAAAGGCTGACATCTCATTGTCTCAGGCATCATTCAAATACTTACTAAAAGGTTGCTTCATTCCAAAGAATTTACAGTCTAAGTAAGGCAGACAAAGCGGTGCAGGAAAGATTAGTACAGCTACACAAGCAAATAAAGTACGAGAGGGCCTATTCCCTGGCCCTTCAGGCCAGTCATGGTGTGGATTGTGTTCACATGGCTAAGCAATCCCCCACAGTGACTGGGGAAGGGGGAACTCCTCCATCCAAGCTGCCTGCTGGGGCAGTCCCTGCTGCATGCTGTCCTCTGAACTGTGCACTGACATTGTCTGGGGGAAACCAAGACAATATGAGCTAAAGCCATGTGAGAGAGTGTGTTAACAATTAAACAGTGTAGACAATCATGGGCCAGTACTTGAGTCCTAGCCCTGGCCTTGTTTTAATTACCATTTACATGAATCAGTTTTGACCAAGACTTTGTGGGAAACACATGACAAAGCCTTAAATCCAACCTATATCTGCTGAATCTTCTTCTGGTGCTTCATATATCATTCCTGCCCCCATTTAATTAGCTTTTCATATTCTTTTTGTGTTACATTAGTGTTCAGAAACAAGTCCTGCTGAGGATGTCATTTGGACATGATCAGTAGCATGAAAAATGATACCCCACTAGAAGCAGGCTATAGGATTAACAAGTAGTTTAATTTGGTAGCTAGTTTTACCATTTTGGGAAAACAGAAGATACCTTAATGAAGTAAGAGAGCATGTCAAGGGAATGTGTTCATTTACATCTGACTTCATTAATTCATACTCTCTTTGAGCCTCAGCTTGGGTATAGCTACTCATCTTGTATTTACAGATCATCTGGAGCTACAGTTTAAAAAAATCCAGTTCAAAATTACTTGTCCGTAAACTGAAAATTTGTCTCCAGACAGTGTAGCCGAGATTTTATTTGGTTTTAGGATTGCCTCTTGAACAAGCACAAAGAGCAAATGCCCGAACCTTGCCGTTAAGCAGGTAAAAGAGTGAAGCAAAAAGCAGCTACAAAGTGAAGTCTTTAGATTCCAACTTTTATGTGCAGTTATTAAAGGATGAGTTATCTGAAACACATTAAGACAAAGGCTCTACGATCTTTCTTAATGCTGGTCCAGGCTTGGGAATGAAGTTCTTTGCCCACTCTGAGGGCAGGTCACAGTAATTCAGGTCAAGGCAGCCTAGCTCAGAAGGCAGCAACATCATCAGCAGGTTTCCTACCATGCAGGGCACACCTGGAAATGTTGCCGTTGGAAAGAGTAATGTATCCTTCTTGCAGCCTATGAAATTTCAAGGCAAGCTTAGGGGAATATGAGACAGTGACTGCAGTGGTTTTGAGGTATTTCACAGAGGAAGCAATCCTTTAAGTTCCTGTATACGTGGACTGTGACTCTTCCTTATCTTTTGTCAAGATGTAAAGGGGAGGAGAAAAGATAATCTCCTTTCCCTGTTGTATGTGTATGCAAGGATCACTGAATGATGACTCTTGATTGGTCCCTGGAAGGTCAACAGTAATGTGCCCATTAACAGCTAGGTGATTTTTCAAGCCTCCTGATCCATGAAATCTGCATTCTACTCAAGAAATTGAATTAGAGGAGCTGTTTATGGCTACAATATGACATTTATCACATTACATTTAACATAGTTTCTGCAATACTTACACATTTTTAAGCATCAGTGGGATGGGATTCAGAGATGAGGAACAAAGCAAATTACAAGACTTGTCTAACAGCATATATGAAATATGTTGTTGAAGCAGGCACTATTGGCTGTCCCAGACTGTCTCTGGCATGCACATCCCACAGAGAAAGAGTTGTCTTCTACTGCCTTTCTGTGTTGGAGGAGAAGGCAGTAGTAGGCAGTTGTAGACAGTGCTAGAAAATATCCAGCAAGGTCCAAGTGCAAGAATAGGACAACCTGATGCTAGGGGAGAAAGAGAGGACCCAGGGAATTAATTTGCTAAAGCAGAAAGGCTCCCCCTTGTGAAATTCAATGATAAGATCTCTTCGGTCCCCTCAGCAACTAGATATTAAACATTCTCAGATGTTTGCTGGATAAGTGCAAAAGGTACAAACACACAATAAGCAATTGTTTCTGGCTTGGGAAGAAAGCTGCATTTTCTAACTTTTTTAAGCTCATTTGTTTTCAAAATGCACCCCATATTATCTTAATTTTCTTCTACTTTATTAATTATAACCTAGCTTGCTAATTTTTCTCTTTCTGAACTGCAGAACAGCAACTACCAGACTGCAGTCTCTAGTTAATATCACTGGCTGCTGCTCCTGCTGCTGTTGTTTCATCTGCACAGACTTCTCCAAAACACTAATCATTTAATCAGCATTCAAAAAAGACATTAAAGATGTGCACATATAGTTTTTCCTCCCTTTGTAAGAGGCAACAGTGGGGGTTACTCAAGGGAAAATCTTAAAATAAGGTTATTATTCAACTTCCACAGGCTGCGCTTTTCTTTCATCTGCAAGTTAATTTTCTAATATATTAATTGTTCATAGTAGAAAGTAGCAAGCAGACTGAAGACCAGTGGGATTGTTTCTTTAGTAAGTGGTAACATCACACTTGAAATTAATGAGGAGACCTAGATAAGTGACTTGGAAAATATTTTTCCTTTTGTTTATAGATGGAAATTAATTTCCTCCATGAGAGAGGTTCAGTCCAGACGAGGATGCTCAGAAGGTTGGGATCTCATGCTTATGTTTCATGACTGTATATTCTGAAGATTATAGTTGTGTTTAGCTAATTCACACCCTCAGTCCATTACCTGCAACAGCAAGAGAGCCCTCTGCTAGAGAAGATAAACCACACAATACTCTGAGGTCATTCTGCCCTTCATCTCTCCACAGGAGCTGATAACTGCCCTGTGGTCATTGCTATGTGTGCTTCAGGGTGAGCCCTCCTCATCCCCCTCTTCTCTTCATGGGAGCACAAAAGGCATGCCCACTGCCCTCAGCCACCAATTCACCTGTGTCCAGCTGGGAAACTGCATCCTTCAGAAATGCTGTAACAGTATCATTTGCAAGTAGCTTATGAGTTGTACACTGAGGAAATTTTAAAATATTCTCTTAACCATTTCAGTCCATTTGTTGTCCCAGTTGTTCTCTTGGGGATTCAAGCAGGAAGCAGTAAGAGATGGGTATATTTTTCTTCCTTGTTTCCTTTTGTACGTGAAACTAAATTAGATCTCTGTGCTGTGACCAGGCTATAAAAGGGGCTCCAATGCAGGCAGGGAAGGTGATTCAAAACCAAAGGCCTTGATTGAAGTGGTTACAATACACAGAACCACTAATGTTATTCTGGGCCATTCATTGTGGTTTATGGCATTGTACAACAAACAAAGATGAAACTCACTGTGCTTACTGACTCAAGAAATTTTTTCTTCAATTTATTTTTCCTCACTCAGTTAAAGAATTTATTTTAAAGGTTTGGAATGTTTCTTTGACCCTTCCCCCCCACCCCCCTGACCATTTCCTTGTCCCAAAAGCTCCATTTATAAAAGATATCTTTGTAAATAACCCCTTTTTCTTTCTGTGCACTGGGTTGTCCTGCCAAATTAGCTGTGCTGCCATGGAGACGTGGCATCAGGATTCCTTGTTCTTTTTCTGTAGGATTTCACTAGGCCCTTGTCTCAGGCCTTGGCTAAATTAGAAAAAAAAAAAAAAAGAGATATTGAATGTAAATGTTACACACTTAACATTGTTGGTAATGGTGCTGTAAGGGTTGTAATATCTCGTGATGCAACGTGTCTTAGCTTTTCTCTGAATATGTGTATCTGTTGGGTTTTAGTTTATCCTACAATTCAAGCAGGACATCAATACCCTTTTTTAGCAAATAAGCTTGTTAGAGAGATAGTAATCTCTATATGTCTAAACAGAGAAGAAAATAGATTAACCTTTTAGAAATTATGCAATCTGTTTATTTATTTTTCTTGTTTGACCTCTCTATAACACATGCTTTAACATTTAAAAATATAATAATCAAGGCCATTTATTTACAAAACGGACAAAACAGTATATCTGTTCTACCTATGGCTGAAAATGACACTCCTGTGAGACTTGCTGCACATACCACATGAGATACATCCTATTGCCTGTCTGTATTTCTTGTATCCTGTGTACAGTCAGTCTTGCAGGAGATAGGTTATTTCAGAAGGGTAAGAAAAGCTTAATTTCTGTGGGAAAACTTTAAATTTTGACATTTCCTGATGGAAAAAGACAACTTAAAACCATCTCTGACAAAAATTTTCCTGCAAGCTCCAGAAGGGAGTTTTATAAGACAATGAAAACATTTTTTTAAATACATCAGGAACAAAAGGAGGGCTAGGAAGAATCTCCATCCTTTATTGGATGTGGAAAGAAACACAGGGACAAAGGATGAGGAAAAGCCTGAGGTACTCAATGCCTTCTTTGCCTCAGTCTGTCATAGTAAAACAAGCTGTTCTCCAGGTACTCAGTTTCCTGAGTAGACAGGAAGACACAGGTGGGCAGCAGAATGAAGCACCCATAATCCAAGGGAAAATGATCAGCAACCTGCTCCACTTAGACACACACAAGTCTATGGGACCAGATAGGATCCACCCAAGGGTACTGAGAGAGCTGAATCAAGTTGGCCACCAAGCCACTTTTCTTCATTTGCCATTAGTCCTGACTCACAGGTTGGTCCCAGTTGACGGAAGTTGACGGGAAACTGCAATCATGTCATCTTGACCTCAGTGCCAGTGAAGGTCACGGAGCTGATCATCTTGAGTGCTATCACGGGGCATGTGCAGGACAACCAGGGGATTGGGGCCAGCCAGCGTGGGTTTATGAAAAGCAGGTGTTGCTTTACTGCAGAATCATAGAACATGTTGAGTTGCAAGGGACCCACAAGGACCATCGAGTCCAACTCCTGGCCCTTCACGTGACCATCCCCAATAGCCACACCAAGTGCCTGACAGTATCACTCAGATGCTTCCTGAACTCTGTCAGGCTTGGTGCTGTGACCACTTCCCTGGGGAGCCTGTTCCAGTGCCCAACCACCCTTTGGATGAAGAAGCTTTTTCTAATATCCAACCTACTATCTAATTTTTTATCTGTTATCTAATACATAATTGTATCTAATAGCCAACCTAATCTCCTTCTATGACAAGGTGACCTGCCTGGTGGATGAGGGAAAGGCTGGGGATATTATTTGCCTATGCTTTCGTAAAGCCTTTGACACACCATTCTCTTGGAGGAAATGGCTGCCCATGGCTTGGAGAGGTGCACTGTTTTCTGGGTAAAAGACTGACCAGATAGTTGGGCCCACAGAGTGTTGGTGAATGGAGTTAAATCCAGCTGGTGGCCTGTCACTGCTGGTGTTCCTAAAGGCTCAGTCCTGGGGCCAGTTCTGTTTAATATCTTCATCAATGATCTGGATGTGGAGATTGGAGGGACCCTCAGTCAGTTCACAGATGACATCAAATAGGTGGGAGCATTGATCTACTGGCAGGTAGGAAGGCTCTGCAGACAGATCTGGACAGGTTGGATGGATAGGCTGAGGCCAATTGTACAAGAGTCAAGTGCCAGATCCTGCATCTTGGGTCAAAACAATGCCATGCAGCACTACAGGCTTGGTGCAGAGTGGCTGGAAAGCTGCCTGGAATAAAAAAGGACCTGGGGGTGCTGGTTGACAGCAGCCAAGAAGGCCAATGGCATCCTGGCCTGTATCAGCAATAGCGTGGCTAGAGGACCAGGGCAGTGATTGTCCCTCTGTACTCAGCACTGGTGAAGCTGCACCTCAAATCCTGTGTCCAGTTGTGGACCTCTCACTACAAGAAGGACACTGAGGTGTTGGAGCATGTCCAGAGAAGG
Source organism: Acropternis orthonyx (assembly GCA_035583155.1). Classification (NCBI taxonomy): domain Eukaryota; kingdom Metazoa; phylum Chordata; class Aves; order Passeriformes; family Rhinocryptidae; genus Acropternis; species Acropternis orthonyx. The sequence continues at coordinate 41,785,228 of JAWWEU010000111.1, read as the reverse complement.
GCAACAGAGCTGCTGAAGGGTCTGGAGCATAAGTCTTCTAAGGAGCAACTGAGGGAACTGAGGATGTATAGCCTGGAGAAAAGGGGGCTCAGGGGGGACATATCACTCTTTAGAACTACATGAAAGGAGGTTGTAGTCAGGTAGAGGTTGGTCTCTTCTCCCAAGTAACAAGACAAAAGGAAATGACCTCAAGTTTGCCAGGGGAGGTTTAGATTGGATATTAGGGAAAATTTCTTCCTTGAAAAGGTGGTCAGACAATGGAACAGGCTGTCCGGGGCGGTGCTTGAGTCACCATCCTGGGACATATGTAGAAGATATGTAGATGTATCTCTTGGTGACATGGTTTAGTGGTGGAATTAGCAGTGCTCGGTTAGTGGTTGGACTCGATGTACTATAAGGTCTTTTCCAATGTGATGAGTCTATGATTCTGTGATTCATGTGGAGGAGTCAGATTTTCAAGTAGATTTAGATTTCATGCCTGGAGCATGGTTTTCTCAAGGTAGAACTTTAACTGGGAGACAGGGCAAGTGCTACAGAAGGGATTCCTGTCCACACATTACAGTAAAGTTAGATGAACTTCCTAGTCCAAAGTAACTCAAAGTTTGGTGTTAAATGATGTGCTTTCTCCTCTGAATCTGTACATCAGTGACAGGACCAATAAGGAACCACAGACATCATCCTGAGAGCTGACAAGTGGTTAAGCAGCAATGGAGTTAGATAATGAGACTTTTTTCCCTGGTGTTTCCACTCCCCTGAGGGAGACTCAGGGGAATTTTTGAATGAATTAATATGGGAAAAAATTGAAAAAAAAAAAAAAAAAGGCAGAGCTGCATTTTGAAGTTTCAGTTTTCCAGGAATTTATTTTTTTTTTTGCATTGCAGTGTCAGTTTCCTGTTCCTCCTCAAAAGATGCCAGATCAATGGCTTTTTAGCAGAAATAAGCAACAGAAAACAAACAAAAAAAATCCCCAGGAAATTTCACCTCTACTCCCCTCCCCACTGCTGACACTGTATTTGCAAAATAGGTCAATGTTCACACTGAAGCCATTGAGTTTCCACAATCACTTCCCATTTTGAAGGTGTCACCTTATGCTATTGACCACTTCCACAGCAGCTGGAAATTCCCTCAATGCAACTACCTGCACAATCCCTGCACTACAGTGATCCTGACTGGAGACAAGATGACTTTGCTATGCAAATCATCATTCTCATTGCTAATGAGAACAATATAGAGAGTCTGGAAGAGTAAAAGGTAAGAAAGTCCCTCTGAATTTACTTCCTGAGTGTCCCTTACAACATACTCCATGAGGAAAAAATGATCTCTAGAGCAACTGTAAATTGTGTGTGAAGTTCCCTCTCTGAGTGGCCCAATTCACAGATGGACCCTCCATGCTCTGCTCTGGGGAATTGCTTGAAAAGGTGCCTAGAATGGTTCCTAAAATGCTTAAAAGAGCATTTGTCTTTGAATGTCTGACAGACTTGAATGCACTGATTGAACACTAGTGTAAAGCTGATGCGTGTTAGCTGTAGTCAGTGGTCTAGCACTACTGTGGTGTTACAAAATTTTAAAGCTACAAACTATCAGAAAATTCCCAATAATGAAGAGAATTTTCTGGTCCAAGATCTACTTTGCTGTTCATTCAGTGTCTTCATGCCTCAATGGGTTCAGGATTCCCTTCTTCTTTCTTGCAACTCTGCACATGAATCAAGCTTGACACTTGCAGTTGGGCTTGTAGACACAGACCAAGCTCCAAGTTACTCTCAGCCTTGCAGGAAGGGGATGTGTTGGCCTTTCTGCTGCTCAGTAGCAACATCTGCTGGCTGTAGAGGACCAGCTGTTAGGAAGTCCCGTTGGAGGCAACTGGAGAACAGTTAAAAGAACAGACTTCTCAACACAGAGATCTTGAGCAACATGTTGTCCGGAGGCAACAAGGTGCTAGAAGTAATTATGGACCAGGTGTTGGTTGGTCTGAGGTAAACCGCTTTGGAGCACAAAGGAGTCCAATAATGCTCCAATGAATGGGATCCCTCCTCTGGCTGAGACTGCAAGAAGAGTAAAATACTCACCATCTTTTGCTCATCATTATTACATCCTTTGGCAGAGCCAGAGCTTGCAACTGTAACAGGCTGCTAAAAGCAAAGAAGTGGTATTCTTACTTTTAGAGGAAAGGATCTGTGAGGCACAGGAGTGGCACAAATCAGGACTGACTCCCTCACATCCCAGCTACACATCAGCAGGTTATTCCAGAAGAAATGACACATTTCAGTGCCATATCCTTACCTGAACAGCTTTTCTTGTACTTGCAACTCAGCATTGGCCTAAGACATGTGGCACAACTCTTCAGGTTATCAGCACCATAGTTATGTCCTTCTGGCTTTAGACTCCATGATTTTAGGAATTCCCTTTATTTTCAAGTGGTTACTGCCTGTGAAATGGCAAGAGGGAGAAGCATAATGTGCACCCCTCATCTGCTTGAAGAAATAGCCAACCAAATAATCCCACATGGATATCTGAGACACCATAAAATGAAACTGAGGTTTCCTGATGATAAATTATAGAACATCTGGACGTGTTCAAGAAAAATTGAATATTAAACACTTTATTGCAAGTTTCTCCCACCCTCTGCTGCTGGGTCAGAAAATGGCGTTACATGACACTAAGTCAGAAGTTGTTGACTGTGTTACTGTTAATAGGACACAGTACCTATTCCCATCCTACATGGACCAGTTGACAAAGCAAGGACTGCCTTTCTTGTGAAGCTGAAACAATTTTGAGTACCATCTTTCCTACATAAAAGTAAAAGAACACTCACAGAAAAACAAAGGCAATATTTTCAGGGATGTTTTAAGAACTGGTATTCCTCTCAGCACAGCATGCAATTGTCTTTCAAAAGTATGTTTCTACAGTTGTTTAATTAGAATTATTTTACATGTAAGCACATATTTACTATTTAAGTGGTGACTGTAAGACATTTGACTATTCTAAAATACATTTTGAGGGTATAAATCAGTTCATGAAACACCTACTCTCCCGAGTTTTAGTTAAATTCAATATAAAACCAAAGCACTGCAATCTCAATATTTTGCAGCTTATTTTGATGTATTTAAGCCTTGTTTACTCAAGGGAAATATTCTTTCCTTAGTGCATTCAAGGTAAGAATAAACAGAGTAAATACAACAGGTTTAAATAATCTGACATAATGATAATCTGAAGATAAAATATGGGATTATTTTCTAATATTTGTCCTCTGAAATGTGCACACTGTGCTAAGTATCTCCGTATCTGATATGCCTTCAGATTCAAATAAGCCCCATTAAATTCTGCAATTCTCAGTTCTCTAATAATATTTAAAATAGCCCAAAATGTTGGCATTCTTTCAATAAAAGAAGGCTATATTAAAGTAAGACCATTTTGTCTCTTGAATTTGAAAGGTCAAATAAAACTATTTGCTATGGAGCAAATTCCCTTTCCTCTTCTTCTGTTTGGCATTACATGTTTTTAGGAGGGAGTTACTTTAATGACAACAGACATTGTCAGTGTGTAACTTATCTGTGGATGAACGCATTATGTTATAAACCATTTTTTGTTCTAATTAAAGAATTTATTTTTAAAGTAATTTACCATAATGTAGAAGACCTCTAGAGATATTTCAGTCATTCTTTTTGATCTTTGTTATACATTATCCTTACAGAGCTTAAAATTTCCAATTGGTGAGACTGATGAAGAAAAACAATTTTTAATAGTTCAACAACATTTTAAGATTTTTTCACTACATGGATAAACACTTTAGACTCAAGATACTCAGAATTTACGTAAATTGAAGACTAAGGAAATCAAATGCCAGATACAGTTGTGATTTTTTTTCTTGTGGGGGAAGAAAACCAAAATATTGGCTAATGGCTAAAAGATGAAGTGATAACTTATCTTTTTATATTTTCTTGCATTCTTTCAGCTGCAAGTGAGTTATTAGCTTTAAGGAAATATTCACACTTCTGTTTGGAAACAAGTTTCCACCAATTTGTTTCTATTAATTTGGTGTGTACCTCAAAGTCAGCATCAGCTTCTCGGCTAAGGCTACTGATGTGAAAATGATGCCAAAAGTACAGCCTGCTTGCTTTGTACTTTCAGAAATTTCTAAGGTAGCATCTTCTGCTAGGAAATAAGGAGTTAATGAAATATCTGCTTTTCAGTTCTGTGTAACAAACATCAAATAACCCTTATGTGACACAACAATAACAACAGAGGAACAAAATACACTCTTTTAATCAAGTCCATAGTTGTTTTCTCAATGAAAGAACTAATGTATTGATAAGACACAAAGATCTGTTTCTTCCAAGATGTGTCATCTAACTGTAGGTGAATACAGAAAAGCATCAGTTAATTACCTGTCATGGTCAGGGATCTGCATGAAAGGTGTAAATTCGAAGTGATATATCTGCTGCTTTTGCAGCTTCTGCAGGAGTTTTTATCTATCTCAACCTTTCATATGGTTGAACAAATGTTTTATGGAGTTTCTTGTTATAATTCATATTGAAATTTTTATTCAAACCTTTTGCTTAATAGTACACCTCATGTAAGCAGCAAATTTTGCCTAAGCTTCAGCAAGTTTTATGGTGAATGTTATTGATTTTTCTGATCCATGTGAAATAAATTTGTTGCTTATCCTAGGGCAGATCCTTTCTTCTTAGACACTGGATCTCATTTTCCTTCTTCAATGTTAAATTGTATCTCCTTACAGAAAATACAGACATAGTATGTCAACATAGGCTTTGATCATGATCATCATCTGCCCTGTCTCTGCCTCTAGTCTACGGGCACCTTTTCAAATTTTTCTATCATTTAGCTTATGTTAAACTTAAAAAGTACAAGCACTTTTAGACACCAAAATACTAAATTTAAGAATAATCTTAGCCACAGGTCTTTAATGCATACTCAGTTTACAGCTGAAATAATTTCTGCATAAAAATTTGCAAAATTTTGGATTCTTTAATTTTAGAGAAGTGACTTAATGTGACTGTTTGGGATATGATGCTTAAGACTCCATCCGAAAAAAATGGAGTGTTAGGGAAAAAATTATTCAGAAAAATTAGCTCAGGTACAGGGTGTGCAATCACTCACAAAACTGCATTTTATTTCTCAGTTTGTTGCCTTCCTTAGTCAAAGTTGTTTAGTGCACCAGCAGATGTTTCACTGTACATCCAGTGGGATTTCTACCTATTTTGAGGGACCTCTCCCCCTATTCTTTACCTTTGTTGGACAAGAACACACTAGAGAAGGCCTGCCCCTACCATCAGGGAGCTCATGTCTCTTCCAAACTCTGTCTCACAAGTATAAACTTGTCCTCTTGGAATCCTTCAGACTTCCCAGCACCTCCAGTACAGCAGTGTAGTTCGGCAAAGTTGCCTATGAACCGAACACCTCCTCTGAACTGCCTCAAACCACTTCAGGGAAGCTTGGTTAAAACTCGTGTTTGGAAAAAGAATGCCACCACACAAGGGCTGTGTAGTGGCTGGAGTCACCACTCACTGAGCAAGAAAACATATTGCTAACAACCTACCACAGTTGTTACATTAGTCGATGCCTCTTTCTGGAAGTTTCCTGTCTTGTATCCTCTTCTCTTACATGATGCAGAAACAAAAAGCAGAGGACCAGGTTAAAAGTGTGTTTTAACAGGCAAGGTCTCACATACAAACCTGTATTCACAATTTTCATCACGGATGTGTAATTTAGTGCAGTCTTAGGACATCACAGAAGAAAAACCCTTTTTTCTCCCTGCTTTGTGGTAAGTGTTTTGTTACAAGGAAGTGACTTTAGGCTAAAATCTACACTAAAAATTGAGGTTTAATTAATGGTTATATTGTTTAATGTCACCCTGCTAAGGCTAGATTAATTGATTCACCCTTCTTGTTACTGGTATAACAAAACCAAGACATACAGGCTGGTCCCTTCTAATTGCAGGCAAGTGGGATGCTCTGTGCCAGCCCTCCTTTGCCTTCCCTAAGCCTGGAGCTCAGCTTCCCTTAGGAGCTCAGTTTCCCTTAACCAGACCTAACACAGAGCAACCAAGGAAAGGAAAAACATTGCCTTCTCTATCATTACTCACCCAGCTGAAATGAGCACAACTTATCACTGAAACAGCCTTATTCCAGCAATTTAAAGCAAAACAAAATGCCCAAAAGAATCAAACTCTCCAAAATGAATGTTCAAGCACATTTTTCACAGTGCTGGCTGGGACAAGTTCCCAATGTAAATTTAACAGCAAAAATCTTTTGTTGCCAGATTAAAACCTTGCACAAATATGTTTTTACTTTAGGAAAGTTCAAGCAAGGCTGAGAGGGAGGGTAGAGAGAGTTTGAAAGAATCCCAACCAGGTTGCATAGAAAAGGAAGGAGGAGCTGAGTATTTTGTGCATAGGTTTGATGGGGGAAACTCAGTGTTGGATTTAGTTGAAGAATCAGCACATTAGTTAGAGCAAGTTTTTGAGAGCTGGTTAATCACTCCAGCATGAGTCCTCTGGAGCAGAGAGCCTTGTATGGATCAACTGAGATTGTCACCTGGTAGGGATGTACAAAATGCCCATGTGAAATCTAGTATGTTGTTGAAACCCTGAATCCTGCCTTCTGCCACTTTTCTGGTATCTCTTGGGCAAATTTCTTCCTGTTTCAGTCATGCTCAGGAGCTGGTCTGATACTAACCCTTTAAGACTGGATATCTGGAACGTGTCTGAAGACCACAAGATGTTTATACATAATGAACAGAAGTTTGTAGCAAGATAGATCCTGCAGAGCCTCCAGCAGTGTCTTGGAATAAAATTTGTCCTTCCTTCACAGACATGTTATTACTAATAAACCACCCACTTCTGCAATTCCACAAGTTCACCAGTCTGTTCTCAGAATGACTTCACCTGTGTTGTGGGGTTTGCATTGTTGCTGTAATCCATTCCTTTTCTCATTCTTTTGACAATTACAATATGTCTCACTGCAGAGAGGAAATGAAGCGGTAAAGACACATTTTTGCTAGTATGATGTATGTGGAATTTACTTACTGGTCTTTCTATTAATCAGAACCTTTTAGGATAAAAGTATTTCTGCAGTCACCTTGTGCTTCTGTGAGCTTCTGTGCTTGGTCTTTTGTCTATGAAAGGCACCAGGCTGCAAATTGTGCCTATCTCAGATGTATCGACTACTGCTTTTGCTGACTTTTGTTGTAAGGAAGTTTTGGGGAAATGAAATCAGGTCATGATTTCATTTTCCCAGATAAATGCTGGCACCACAACTAACATTCCTCACACTGTTCATTTCAGAAGGGCCCTGGGAAGAAGAAAGCTATTTGGGTAAGCAGAATGAGATAGGCTGCAGGTTCACAACTGTTCTAATGCTGTTTTATGGCTACTTTTTGTGTGTACCTTCAACATTAGTTTGCTGTTCATCTTTCAGGTTTGATCCATGAATGATTTGACCAGTTCCTTCCATTGGTCTATGTCTCATCTCACACCTTCTGTGCTCCTGGTGATGGAGATGAGGCTTTGACATGGACCTCCTTGGCATACCTTCCCCGGCTGCCACCAAGGTCTCACGCTGCTGGCTGCAGATGTTCCTGCAGTTCCCCCCAGTCATAGCAGCCCTCTCTGAGTGAAGCCAACACACAGAGGATGAGCTCTGCTGGTCCAGTAAGCTGAGGCCAGGGGGGGCCTGGGAAAGGAAGGCCTAACACTGACCACTGACCCCCCAGGGCTGTTTCCTTGCCTCCCTGCTTAGGAGATGATGGCTTCCTCAGAGGTAACCAGAATTCACAGTTGTCATGGTGGCCCATTCCTCTTGAAAGTTTTTGAAAGGTGCTCTTCACTTTCCATCAAGAACTTGTTCTGCTGGTCACTGTCTAGATAGTATTAAAATCCTGTGTTTACAATCCATCCAGCATCCATATTGTACTCAGTTGTGAGGACTGAGTTTCTCTTCAAATCCAGTCTATGTCAGAGAAATGAATAATGCATATTTAACCATAAAACAAAACCTCCTTAAAAGTCCTTCTCGCACAAGTATAAGTATGCTTTTTTCTGGCTCCCTGAATGTTTCCAGGAAGCCCATGAAAAACTTTTAGCAGTGTCACAGAATCCAATATTAGAACATTTTGCTGGACTTTCATCACAAATACTTTATTTCACTCAGTTTTGTAACATCATTCTTTAATCCTTTCTCTGTCAGTATGGATTATTCCTCTTTCTTTTGATATTGCAACTCAAAGATGGATATCAGCAGTCTCTCATGCTCACTGCCCACCAAGGGACTCTCATCTTTCCCTCTGCCTAACACAGGCTTTCTGCATAGGGACCATCAAAAAATTTACGTTTTATTTGCATTCTGTTGTGCTACCAAAACACTGCTTTTACTATCTGATATTGCTAGTAAATGCCTAGTAGCTCCTGCTGATGTTTCTGCTTTTAGTGCCTCTTTTTTAATACCTGCTCCTCTAAGTGTTCAATGTGTATTCAATGTAATTTAGATTCCTTTTTGTTATGCATTCTACACATTTCAAACTCTTCCAGATTACCTTTGGAGTTTTTTAACTCTGCCTTCACTGGTGTTTTTGTCACCACAAAGGGGGTGTAACCTGCAGACGTAATGCAGGTCATCTCCTCCAGTCCTGATGGCTTCCCACTGCACCCACTCCCAGATCAGGACATTGCTGTTTCTATTTTTCTGCTGTTTGTGTCATCCAACCTATTAGTAGATTTTGATGTTTTTATCCAGATTGGAATTAATTTGAATTTCACTTCTGCAGGCTAATTTTATGAGGCAAGGTATCAAAGGCTTAAGAAAATGCATCTACCATACCACATTCCTTCCACTTTAATTAGGTGTTAAAAATTATCAGTGCTGCCAGGTATAATTGGATTTTTGGAACACTAGTCAGAGAGGAGTGTGATCTGAGATGAGCTTTGAATGAAGTGCCAGTAACACTCACATGCTAATACCTGTTCTTACAAGTCACTCAGCCTCCCTGCTTCTCTTTCCCTAAATGTGAAGAAAGAGGAATTAAACTGTAAAATGAGACTTACTGTGTTTACTTGTTTCTTAAAGGTGCTAAGAGCTGATTAACACTCAAGAAATATGCAACACTGTTATTTTACTTCCCCAGCTTCCGTTGGAGTCAAGGTCCTTAATCTAGTGAATGCATTCATGCTTAAATTTCAGTCTTCAGTAGTGTTGAAGTTTTCAGATCCTGGTCTTTGCAGCATTCTTATCATAAAACCCATTCGAATTAGTGAAAATGAAACTAAACTTTGAAAATCATCACCAGCCTCACTACTTTTTCTTTAAAAACAATCCTGATTCCCATTTCAACTTTTATTTGTTGTTCAAAATCTCTTTGAATCTCTGTACATATTTACTCAAGGTTCAGTCTAAGTTCATCAGGTTCCCTTAAAATTAGCAAACTTTTCATCTCAGCTCACTGATCTGTGGATCTATAATTTTCCTTGATATCCCTACAATTGCTTTTTACTGCACAGTTTCATAGGCAATTTTTTATCTGAAATCTGCTGGGATAAAAATACTGAGAAAAATACTTGAGAATCCAGGAATTTTCTGGAGCACATTGATAACTTTCTGACACAGGTGATGGAGGACCTGACAAGGGGAGATGGACGCAATACCTACAGGCAAGAACTGTTATGAAGGATATAAAGGTTTGGGACAGTCTTAACTGCAATGATCATGGGATGATGAGGTTCAGGATTGTGAGGAGAGGGGCAGGACCAAAAGTAAGATCATCATCATGGGGTTTAGGATAAGAGACTTTGGCCTCTTCAGGGATTTGCTTGGAAGAAGCCCATGGGAGACTGCACTGAAGAGGAGAGGTCCAGGAGATCTGGTTGATTTTCAGGGATGATCTCTTCCAGGCTCAGTAATGGTTCACACCAATGGCAGAAAATCAAGCAAATGTGGCAGGAGGCCTGCATGGATGGCCAAGGAATTCCTGACAAATCTCAGACACAAAAGGGACGTGTACAAGATGTAGAAGCACAACCAGGTGAATCAACAGGAATATAGAGATGCTGTGGGTGTAGAAATGGGGTTAAAAAAACCAAAGACCATCTGGAGTTGAATCTGGTGAGGTGCGTGAAACAATATAGGACAGGCTTCTGTAGATACACTGGCTGCCAAAGGAAAGGGCTGACATCATCCTGAGGCCAACCTTGACAGCCTTCAAACTTTCCTGGTGGCTGGGGGAGGTTCCTAAGGATGGGAAGAAAGAAAATATTATTTGAAGAAGAGCAAGGGGCAGAGCACAGTAAACTAAAGTAAACTTTACCTTGATCCCTGAGAAGGTGGAATGAATATTCCTGGAAGTCATTTTGAAATATTAAGCACAAGTAGGTGACTAGGAAATGTTAGCATGGATTTGCAACAGGGAAACTGTGTTTGACCAATCTAAGAGCCTTCTATGATGAGATGACTGGCTTGGTGGATGAGGCAAAAGTGGTAAAAGTTGTTTATCTTGATCTCAGTAAGGTTTTCAACACTCACTGCTGTAAAACACTCATAGGAAAACTGATGAAATATGGATTAGTTAAATGGACAGTGAAATGAATTGAAAACTGGCTGAATTGTTTGGCTCGGTAGATAGTGGTCAGTTACATGAAGTACTACTGGAAGCCAGTCATGAATGGTGTAAATAGAGAGGGTGATGCTGGGACCACTGACATCTGGATACAGCAGCTTCTTCATGGGAGCCTTGCCGTGGTAAAGCAGGGTAAATGCCACAGGTCTTCTGCTGTGAGCTTGTGCATTGCAAGCTGAGACCTGCCTTGTTCTCACACATCCCTCCTGGGTCCAGGAATCTTAATAAATCCTTAGTGACACGCCCCTCATGTTCTGTTTAGTAAGTGATGTTAGAGACTGTAACTGTGAACAGGACAGCCAGACTCTGTCATGTGTAGTTACCACGCTGATGGCCATCAGGATGTATGCATACCAGGTGGAGGGAAGTTAGGTTTTGCTTTTCTTATGTTCTCAGAAACACTCAGTGAGTTATCTCATGATCTCAGAGACCTCGGAGGGAGTTTAAGCTCTGCCATGAATTGTTCAAGTCAGGCTGGTGCCAAATCTCCATGAAAAGTTTGGAGTGAACCTGAATGCTGTGAAAGTCATGCACACACACCACACACCCCTTCCATTGTATACTGACACCTATTTCCCCCTCTGTGATTCCCACTGGAGCTTAGGATTTTGCAAGCATTGGAATACAAGAGAGGACAGGGGAAAACCAGTTCCTGCTGTGTCACTGTCTGTTGCCCATTTCCTTTGCTAACTTTCATATGTGTGCTGATTCTTGTTTGGCATGTGGGATACTTTCCACTCCCTGGTATTTTTTGACTCATGGGTTTAAATTTTAGAAATAATGTTTGAAATGTGCTGATATGTTATATAAAGCATATCAGCATTACGCATCTAAAATGTGCCTGTGAGGGATCTTACACTGCTTTCCTTTGACAGGGTGTTGAGACAGAGAACAGCCACAGACTGGTTGCAGCAGTCAGGTGTGCTGTGGGGAGCCAAGAGCAGGGCAGGATGTCCCTCCAAGCACCAAAGAGGAAGTGCATTGCCAAAGGGGTGACACACTGCTGCTGTAGTCTGAGTGAGTCATTGTGACTTTGACAGTGAAAAGCAAATAAACCTCCTGAAGAAATATGCATGGTTTGCAGGAGTCATCACTTCCTCTTGAGTAGGATGCAGCCTCCAAATTCTGTTATAACTTGTCAGGATTAGGTAAACCACATAGGTGGGCTTGGCATTACTTTCATTTCATTCGCTAGTTCCACAATATCTCAGGGGCAGCACTAAGACTATCCAGCAGGAAGGCAGCCACAGGAATAAGGGCAGTCAGTGCTCATCCCAGCTGCAGGCAGAGAAGGGAGCAGACGGTGCAAAGAAAAATTGTCATAGCTGAAAGAAAAGTGTGAGAAGTAATTGGAGACATATCTCTACTGGTGCCCTTTTCTCTTGTCTGCATAGCCTTTCTTCTTGTCTTGATTACTCCTTTTCTGAAAGACCAAAAGAAAAGAGGTGGCAATAAGCAGCAACAGCAAGATAATATGGGAAGAGGCTACTGGTTCTTCACAGCATCTAGCAGCTACCTGAACATTTTAAGTTTTCAGGTGCTTTTCAGATGTGTGTGTATCTTTGGGCTTGACTCAAAACAGAAGTCTAAATTAGCACTAACTAAAATGCTGCCATCGATACTGACTGAGGTACAACTGCCTCTGCCTTCTCTCTTCAAAGAGAGAAGAAAGGAGAGTCAGAAGTAACTAGGTGTCCTTGTGTCTCCAGGCTGCCTGGGGACACATGAGTATCAGATTATATTGCTCCAAAGGTGCAAAGGCTGTTATGTATCCCAGACAGGTCTGGTTCTGGCTGATGATAACTTTTTATTTACTAGAGAAAGTAAGCATTTTGCAAATACTGGTGACCTTCACTGCACAACAGCACAGCTGAAGAAAACATAGGTACAACTCTTCTGAAGTATTCATTACTTTTTGATGCCCAATTTGAGACAGCCAGGATTTGGCTAGCAAAGTGTGCAGAGCTGTATTTTTTGCAACACAACCAGGCACCTACTTTCTAGGCAGGACACTGCAAGATCTTTGTAGCAACTCTAAAGGAGTTATCTGAAGTATGTTAGATGAGTCACTGTGTTTAAAAGCACTTTTCTTTCCTGTTACTGTAAAAGGAGTGACTGCTCTTGGAAGAAGATGGGATGTCTGGAGTGATGTGACGTGAGGTCAGAGCACAGCATGGACTTTGCAGGCACAGATTTCAGTTTTCATGCAACCATGTTCTCCCTGCACTCCTGCTCAGGTCTCCATCAGAGAAGAAGAAGACAGTCAGTGAACCCTGTGAATATTTAGACAACAAGGCTGTTAGTAGGGCAGTAATCCTTTCTGTTGTGGTAGTTCGATCTTTACCATATTGAGTGTGTCCATTGCATTAGGGAGCTCTAACTTGTGTACTCATCAATCCCCACCTTCACAACACAGGATGCTGAGAATCGACAGATTAAATCAGAAATGCTCATGGACTGACTGTGGATCTAAGCCTTACATATACGTGATGGAAAAGCTGAAGCAAAACAAATTGTTGAAGGCACCAAGTGGAGAAATGTTCCCCACAAACAGCCTAGTTGAGAGATCCAAGGCTGGCAGTAGCCCCTGACAAGGGAGGGGCAGCAAGTGTCCCCAGAGGGGTTGCATCTGGCTCGGCTGAGTTGGGAAGAGGTTGTGCACCTATGGGCTCTGGAGATGCATCAAAGAGGCATGGAGGGAAGGTTATAAACCTCATTTTCTTGTGTCTCTCTTCTCAGAAACAGCTGAAACGGAGCTGCCTTTTGACTGGTAGGGGAGACTGGCTGTGCTGACTGGAGTCCCTGGGTGGGCAGAAGGGTGTTTGATGCCAGCTGTGAGAGGAAAAGAACATGCCAGGTTCCGGCTCACCGTAAAGGAAGTCCAGACTGCTCCGTTTCCGTAGCAGCATGTTGCAACTGTGCAATATTCTACCTAGAGTAAGTGTGTCTACAGATAACCTCTGTGTGCCCTTCCCCTCCCAGTCAATGCACAAGCCCTGGGGAAGAGTGTGGGATTGTTTGTACCTGGTGTACATCCCACTGAGGGGCTTTGGAGAATGTCTGTCTCCAGCAATGGCCTCGGGCGATGCACCGGGGAGTTTGGCTTGCAGCAGAGAGCAGGAGTGGGAAGGAGCTGCCATCTGCTAACACTCTGAGGATAAACAGACTGTTTTTCCATTACCACACTGTTTGTGTTGCGGAAGTACCAGAAGACACATTTCCAGTCTACAGCCCGGTCTGTTTACTTGTTGTGAAGGGGCTTGAAGGGGGAGCAAAGGCAGCATGGCCTGATGATCCAAGGCGCTAACTGCTGTCATTAACTTTTGCCTTGTCATCTTCCAGGAGGTGCAAACCCGGGCGGCCATCAAAAGGGCTCCGGAGCTGTACGGTGGAACACTGTCTCCTGCAGTATCTCCCTACAGACCAGCTTCCTCGGTAGAGCCTTTGCTCAGCACTTAACTCACAGACGAAGGCAATGACAATATTTATGACCCATCTTGTCTTGTTGAGTGACCGTTTTCCTCTTAAAGCAGCTGTGGGGATCCAGGAAGAGGCTGGACCAGGCAGGACACCCTCTCCATAGGTCCAGATATTCTCTGGTGACATGTGACAGTCAAAAAAATAAAATAAAAAAATATATATACAATTTTTATTACATACTTCTGATGTGAGATGGGGAAAGAAAGTGTTTGCAATGCAAATAACTTTTGGGGGGAAGTAAATCTATGTCCCAAAGGCCCAATAGCAAGCAGTCTCTTTCAAATCACAACCTTCTCTTTTAAAACGGGTGCTTATAAATCAGGCAGGAATTGTTTAGCTTTTTCTTATTATTAAGTTTGTATCTCTTAGGAGGGTGACATGGATTTAAGGGATTTAAAGTACGTCAGAAAATCAAAATGTGCGGCAATAAATTCCATTTATTTTCCCAATGCAGAAAATCAAATGTCAACATGTGTGTTAATATTGATTTCCACTGGTTAAATTGCTAAAGATTTGAGGGCAATTGGATTTAGATAGTTTTGGTCTTTAAATGAGGCCTTATTTTGACTTTGTACAAGTTCTTGGTCTTCTAAGAAACCTGACCCTGGGCTAGAAGGAGGAGCAGCCTCTGGAAACAGTCTTTGTGCTGCTTCCTTTCACTTTGGAGCAGACATTTCTCTCTGCATCCTTGGGTGGTTGTTAGCACTGAAAGGACTACAGCATTAAAGGATCACAAGATAAAGTTTGGGAAGATGCACATAGTAAAGGAACAGAAAAAAAAAAGATAAACCTTCTGACTGTTGACAGCCTTTTGAACTGTTTCTGTCAACAATCAGTAAGTTTTTCTTTTTTTCTTTTCCTTCCTGTCCCCCAAAACAACCAAGCTGAAGTCTGAAAAAGTGAAGTCGCACTGTTTTTTTTATGAAAAGAATCTCCACTGACATAACACTCAAGTGCTGCTAGAGGTTCAAAGGATGGTATGTCTGGCCCCAGAAGGAGGTTTCATGGGACTTCTAAGGATCAGTTGATGCCACAACTACTCTTCTTAGGAGTCACCAAGCCTTGGTCACTCACTGTCAATGGTGGTTGCATCTCGCATAAGACTGAGACCACAGGGAAGGGAACAGCTGCTCTCTTTGCACCATTTGCTCTCTGTGGACATTGAATTATCCCCACAGAGGCTTTTTATCAGGGAATCAAACTGAAGCAGGTTGGTCCAAGGTGATCTTTCAGAAGAGGGAAACCTCTGTTCCTCCTGCACACTCACCAGCGAATCATTCAGTGCTGGCCAGCAGACTCGGGGATAAATCAGCTGCAGTCAAGCAAGTTCACAGTACCAGAGGAAGAGTACAGCACTTAGTGCTGCCAGCATGTGCTGGGAGGTGTGAATTCACTGACTCTTAGATTGCCTACAACATAAAGGTGTGGCAGCAAAGCAGGAGGAGATCCCTGACCTAGAAGGATGTAAGGTAGTATTTTTACATGGCAGAGTGCAATACCACATAATATGACCATCTTAGGTTGCAACAGCAGGATGGACTCAGTTGTTGCCTTCCTGACTAAGCATCCCTACCTCTTACCACATGGCTTTTCTGCTTTTGATTGTGAAGCAAACTCACTCAGAACTGGCTCAGGGTTCATGACACTCAGTTTGGTGGTCAAGATATACCAGCCTTCTGTTCAGCTATCTGTAAAAATGTATGTATTGCTAATGGACCTAATGAAACCTCATGAAACCTCACACTTGGTTTTCTGCATGTCAGAATTCTGCTTTTAATTGGTAATTGTTGGATCTCTGTCACTTGATTATTAATAAAAAGCTGGATTTATTTACTTGGCAGGCTAAAGCAGTCATTAAAACAAGGCTTGGATGTAAACAGTCATTATAGTCCATCTAAATACCAATTTATCATTAAAAACATATTCATTTTAGATTAATGCATGCGTGGGACCCAACTATGCAACTTCTGAGTCATATAGATAAATGAACTCATACATGTAGTCTCAATTAATTCAGTGGGACTACTCACATGAGTAAGGATTGCTCAAATGAGTAAGAGCTGAGGGATCTAGCCCTTAGGGAAACATATTTATGACTTTGTTGTTAATTCTCATGACTTATGTTTTCAATAAGCAAATGGTATTAATTCAGCTCACAATAGCTTCTTAATTAACCTCCATACATCAGAGACATATTCAGGAATCTTAATTTAAAGCATTACTATCTAAGCATGTCATCATCCAACCCATTCCTCAGGGTAACAATTGACTCTGTACACATGGCAAATGCAAATAGTGGGTTGACACAGTTCAAAGAGCTCCACATAATGAGTGGGAAAGACTTGGAGAAGGTCTGCATGGAGATACTGCATTGAACTGATTATTTTTCTTAAAAATGTTATGTGTTCACAAAGGACACATTAAAACAAGTGTTTTGGCATCGCAAAGTGCAATAAGCAATTCTTTCTATGGCAGGAATATGTCCAGTTTTAAAGAGTTTGTCGGCTTCAGGCTTTGGGTAGTCCTTTTTCTGTTAGTCTGCCTCCCTCCACCTCAGTGCCCAGAGACCCTTGGCTTCAGCTGTCTTTGCTGTATGCCATCCCCCCCTTTTGGTGCAGGGTGGGTGTCCCCACAGTACTCCCAGATAGTCTTTACTTGATTGAAGCCCCAAATCATATACAGGCCAGAGGGTCCATCCAGGGAAGATTTATGAGAGCAACAAAAACTGTCTGTTCCATACAGGTACCCTGAAAAAGCAAACAATCAGTTCCTCCTAAAACTGGCAATAAGAAATTGGCTAAATAACGTGAAAAAAAGAAGTTTCAGTTCAGTAATCACGAAGGAAAGTAATTGTTATTTAAAAGGAATTATCTGCACAAATAGAAGCTGACAGAAAAACATCTCTATAGCAAAAGACAGTACACAGACCTGACTGATACAGAGTCAAGTCTTGCAGACTGGATTTTGAGAAACATGTCAAGTGTCTAAAAACCATCCAGAAAAACTTAAGGACAATCTTAGGGAAAAATTTAATCTATCAGGAAAGATCAGTCAAAATGAGCTGAGGCTCAAAAGCAGTTGAGAAGACACAAATACACAGAAGGCTGCCACAGAGGAAGTACTTTGTGTTTTACAGTGCAGAGGATAAAAGGTAATGAGGGTACATTACAGAAAAGATATTTGTATTCAAAATTAAGACAAAATTTCAAACTGTACAGACAGAGAATCTCCATAAGCTATTGCAAAGACAGAGAAATATATACATTTGAAGCTATTGATCTATGATACTCAGAGTGGCTAAGCATATTTATGTACATGATAGCCACACGCAATGCAATTTAGTATCCACTGTTTTAGGAGAACAAGAGACAGGTTTTCATTTACACCAGAAGATGAAGTGAAAAGACTTTCTACTATAATTCTTTGTGTGCAATGGGGTCAATTCTAATAAACAAAATTGGTACCAAGGAGAAACAAAATGAAAAGCTCTAGTGCTTGAAATAATAACCTCACCACCTAGGAGTATTCAAAGATTTTCTCTTTAAAAAGTTCATTTCAAATAGAGAGCAAAAATAGGAGCCAGATGTAAATGCTTTATTCAGCATTTTTATTGTAAAATGCAATTTGAAAAATGTGTTGTGTTGATAATTGTGTTACTCATCCCTCAAAGAATGGAGTCACCCTCACCAGTCTGGAATAATGAAGCAGAACCTCCCAGATTCTCAGTCACTCTCTTCCACACAAAGCTTGAAGTTACTGTGGCATAGCTTTCCTTGCATCCCTTTCTGGCTGTCTGTCTCACAGTGCTGCAGGTGCCTTACAGAAAAAACCTGCAGAATACTCATCCTTCTCATGTGTGAGTTGTGACTGAGACAGGATTTAGCTAAAGGTGTCCACACACAATATCATGAGGTTGGAGCTTTCAAGCGAGTCTGGCAGGACAGAATACTATTATGAGACCCCAGAGGTATTATTGAGAATTATGCTTACTTGCTCCATTAAATGCACGATTTGAGAGGCAGATGGGGAGACAAATGCTTGCCTACCTTGGTGTTACTTAAACAGTGATGTACTACAGCTCAGAAGCAGAAACTATACCATGTGACTTACGTTATTTATCAACGCTATGAATTGCAAATATATTCAAATTACAATTGACAGCTTGTAAACAATCTGAAAACCAAGAATTACCCTCTCCAGGGCATCACATCTCTTTCAGAGTAACATATAAATATGAATATTTTACAATCTGGATGAAACAATTCATGAGCAGTTGAAACACTAACGTGCAAGAAAACCATCAAATAATGATGTATTTATTCTTGCTAATTATATATTTGTCTTTCTTTACAAACACTTTTTTCCTTGTCTTTTCTGGTTGTCTTCTCTGAAAAGAAAAAGAAAAACAAAATGAAAAAAAAATAAACACAAAAAATACTTGGCCTTAAATGACTCTTCCGCCCAGAGAAGAGAACTCTGGCTACATACAACTGACAAATGTCAAAAAAGACAAAACTCTTGCAAAGATAGATTAGAAAGTGAGCCTTAATGACAAATAGAAACAATACTTGTAAAAAAAAGAAAAGCAAAACAAAAAAAAGCAGCAATCCCAGTCTCCCATCACACCAGAAAATAACTGAGCATTATTGTATTTGTTTGCATAAAAGCTGTGCCCACTGAGCTAATAAAAGTGTTCAGAAAATGCCAGTAAAAATCTGGTAGGGGACAGACCCAGAGCCCTGAGAGCATTCTTGCTCCCATCATCACCTAATTAATCAATCCCCTCCTCAAATGAACACACACACACACACACACACACACACACACACACACACACACACACACACACACTAACCAGCCTTGTGTGCCCATGAGAGGAGCATGAGAGATTCAGATAGCTCTCCTCTCCTAGTCAGGCTGGAGTTGCTGGCCAGGCTGTGAGGACTCATGGTGCCCAGGTGAGAATATTGCTGGGCTGGAGTAGGGCTGCAGCTCTGGCACTGCTGGTGCTGAGTCCAGCAGATCTCAGGACATGCCCCTGCAGATCAGCCAAATTTCACCTCTGCAGCGCAGTTAATGCTGGCCATTTTGGCTTGGTAGAGCCACCACCACAGGGACCTGATCTAGATTTCTCCAGAGAGAAAAATATTCCTTGTTGTCAGGTATAGCATATTGATGATTTATTTGCTTAGGAGATGCCACATATTCTAAATCTATAAGTGCCATGCGCCAGTGAAAGCTGCTTTTTTGTGACAAAAAACTTGCATATATTTCATAGAATCCTAAGGTCCATTTGCCCAGAACATGGCAAGTTATAAGGGACCCACAAGGATCATCAAATCCAACCCTTAGCCCTGCACAGGACCATCCCCAAGAGTCATGCCATGTACCTCAGAGTATCGTCCAAATGCTTCTTGAATTCTGTTAGGCTCATTGGTGTGGCCACTTCCCTGGGGAGCCTGTGCCAGCACCCAATCACTCTCTGGGTGAAGATCATTTTCCTAATATCCAACCTGAACCTCCCCTGACACAGCTTCCCTTAGATCCTGTCACTGGTCACAACCGAGAAGAGATCAGTGCCTTTCTTTCTTTCTTCTCTTTCTTTTCTTCCTTTTCTTTCTTTTTTTTCTTTCTTTTCTTTTTTTCTTTTCTTTCAATCCCTTTCTCCTTCCTTTCCCTTCTCTCCCTCATTTCAATGAGGTTAACCACTGATGCACCACTTAGGCACTTCTGGAGATGTTACTGGCCATTAGTGCTACCCACAGTCACTGTTCTCCTTTCTCACCTTCACACAGGTCATTTGCCTCCAAGACAGAACATGCCTTGATTACCATGACTGCCTTCCAGGTGCACCCTGTACTATTCACCCAGCTGAGATACGAACTTGAGTAGCAGCAGATGGCCTGATCCACTGAGATGGATGGTCTCTCCAGGCATCCCTCATCCTTCCCCCACCCTCTGTCCTCAGTTTCCTGGTGGATCTGGGGGTGATTGCATCCACAGAATGAACAATCTGGTACTGCTCTGTTCCATCCTGGCAAATCTGATAGCCTCCTTCACTTCCAGCATGGAACCAGGATTGGACAGTAGCAATGTAGGGCTTTGCTCCCTGCCTATTACATCTCCAGGTACAGCCCCAGATTGCACTTAGTGTCCACACGGCTGAAAGTCAGTAAGAGGCGAGTTTTCCCTTTACGTATCTGATGAGAGCACACGGTTTGGCAGCAGCAACCTTGGGCAGGGAACTTAGGAAAGGCGAGGCACAGTGTGCTTTCCTACATCCTCACTGGATACTGCACCTGGAAATGGGAATCGAGGCCATCACAGGAAGCCTTTCCCCTGCCATTTCACATGTCTCAGCAACATGTGAAGGACACTGCTTGTCACTGCAGGAGCTGGCAGTGAAGCTGGGAGTTAATGGAGGTCAGGCAAAGGAAGGGAGGTGATAGTTATCTGGCCTGATCCGAATCTGGAAATAGAATCATATGGTTTATTCCTTTATGCAATCTGCCTAAATGGGATTGGCTAATGCAAAGCACTTGCAGGGCTGCAAGTTTCCTTTAATTTCAAATGTTTAATAAGAAAATGAGCTAAAAATATAAAAAAGTGGATATTTTCAAGTATGTACCTGAATTGATATAGCTAGATCAGTGACCTATATCACAACACACACTGTTGTGCCCTATGGCAGAAAGCTGCTGACAGCTGTTCACTGTCTTCCTACAGACTTGGACTTTGACTCCATCTACCATTTAGCTCAGTGTCATAATTTTGCTCTGGTGTGAAGATGTTGCAGACCAGATCTTACTACTCTGAAGTGTGTCAATGCGTCCTGGGGCCTTACATGAAAAGTTAGATGATGCTGTGGAGAACCCTATGGACTTTGTAGCATCCAAAAAGGCTTTGAAACATGGGCTTCATGCAAAGAAGAATGTCATGTGCTGCATTAGGACTGTGGACCTTCAAGGTGTTCTTGTAAACACAGCCTGGGTTTTCAAGGCAGAAGCTTTGCTACCAAACCATAACAGTGCATTGGTCCCACAAATGTTCTTTTCACCCATTGTATGCTTCAAGTATTTTGGCTCCCAGCTGGAAGCACTGACATTTGATGTATGATAGCCAAGCAGCCAGAGCCTTCGCATACTTCTGTGCAACAAATGCCAATGGCGGTAGGATGATCTACAGCCCTTTTGCAGCAGCTATGCAAGCAGAAAAGGACTGCCATAGCTCTTTCCTATCCTTCCCTTTGGCTTCAGAGCACCCTATAGCTGCAGTTCATGTGCTCCTCTGGCTATAGGTATTGTGACCATCCACATGGTACTGGCAAGGGGTGGCAGGACAGAAGCCTGGGTGTCAAGTGCAGATGTATTGGGGACACCTTTATTATCCCCTTTCTCCATGCAAACTGGTATATGCTTGGGTGGACGAGAGAGTCATAAGCTTTCTCCATCTAGATGAGGACTGTGTCAGCCCTGAAACTATAGGATGTAATTTCTACAGAGGGAAATTGAACTCAGTACTGTGAATTTTGATCCATTAGTATAACAGGGAGGAGCTCCCACATCAGGAACAGCCTGGATACATTTATTTTCTTTGCAATACAAGCACGTTCTTTTTGGAGAGCTGGTAACCCAAACACCATCCCTTAGAGAGGTTCAGACATGAAGACCTGACCCCAAGCCATCCTGACGAGGCCTAGGCAGAGTGGGCACCACCAGCCAGAAAATTCCCGTCCCTGCCACCTGCCCTTGGGTGCCTTTCACTGGAGACTGCCCTGCTCAAAAGCTTATTCTTACACGTTGGGGTTTGGACTTGTTAACAAAGGGCCTGTGTGTGCTTCTTATTATGCTTTCTTGTTTGTTTTATGAGAGGAGTGTTTGGAGCTCAGGCCAATGCTAAAGGTCTGGGCTGACCTCTCCTCTCCATCAGGGGCTGTCTTCCTGTCCGATCCCTGTCTGCTGAGGCACCAGGCAGGACTTCTCACCAGCTGAGAAACAGCTCCATGGGATCATTGTTAGGCTCCAGGACCCCTCCACAGAACTGGGAAAGGGACAGTATTCACAGTGAAAGAGTATATGAGGCAATAAATTTTTGCATGTGTGGAAGATGCCAAATTAAATCTGAGGCATTTGGAAAACCACAAGAATACTCCAAGGCCATGAATGTTATTCCTGCTATATAACAAGAAAAACAGAAGATTCAACAGACCATAAAATGAAGGGGAAAATCATGCTTTCTTGCCTCAGGAGGGTTTGAAAATTCAGTGCTGCTGCCGCTGCTGCTACCACCACCACCATTAAGGATTTTTCCTTTATGTCAGTTTGGGGGCAAAGCTTAGGTGAACAATGGCTCAAGGGCATTTAACCCTCCAAGTGCTTCAGAAGCATTAATTAATACAGCTGGGCAAGTAATTTGCAGCAGATTATCCAATGAATTCAGTGCCTGTCTCTGCTTGCAGGGAGTTAGTTTGTGCCCTGGTTTTGCTCTGCTGAGCAGAAAAATAATTTTCCTTTCCTCAGAAGCACTCAGCCTATATGTTATTTTGGGTTTGATGAGGAGGGAAGACCCCTCCACCCAGGCAGGTGTTTTCCCTGTATGGGTGAGCAAAGTGAGGGCAAAGATGTTGTCATACTCTCCTCATTTCTTGGGTCAAGTTAGAAGCCACAGAAAAACTGCTGGCCTCAGTGGTGACTAGACTGCTCCAAGGGGTGTCCCCTACCCAGCTCCTCCTGGGGTTGTGCTTGTCACTGGCTCCTGCCTGTGTCTTCAGGCATCAAACCATGTCTACACTACAGCACCCTGAATGAAATGAGCCCTCCTGGTTACAATGCTATGTTGCTGCAAGTGGGTCTGCTGAGATGTCTTGCCAGCAATCTTCTGCCTGTCAGGGATCATCCTGTCTCTGAGTGAAAAATATTGAGGCATACCAAAGCAAACATAATGAACACAAATAGATAATAAATAAACATATAAGTGTGTGCTTAAAATTATGATTCATTATTTCTAACTAGAAATCCTATGAAAAAACAAAACAAACCCACAGTTGTTTTCTGCAGATATTTCTATGCACAAATGTGTTTGCAAATGTGTTTGCGTGTACATACAGATGTGTGCATGTCCCTTGGAAGTCTGTGGAGCTGCTGCTGTACTGGAACAAAACTTAGCAGTGAGATAAAGAGAACAAAAGTGACCATGACAATAAATTTCATCTGCATTTCAGGACTATAGTGTACAGCCCAAGAGACACCCAGTATGTAATGCCCATAAGGGACTTGATGGAGATAAAAGCCATAGTGTGAGCTCAGCTCCCAGCAGACTCCAGAGGAGCCATGAGAGGGAGTGAGAGGCAGGTGTTATCCTAATCCTGGGCACTGGGAAAGCTTTGTTTGCAGCTGATACATACCTAGTCACCAGTTTTAAACAACTGTGAGAAATATGTCTGCAGAAAAACCTCTTCATGGTGACAGCAGGCAAGCATGGATGCTGTGCACTCTCCATCTACAGAGGTTTTCAAAACTCAGCTAGAAGCAGCCCTGAGGGCTTGGTCTAGTCTGGAAGTAAGTCCTGATTGGCCCTGGGAGTTTCAGTAGAGACTTCCAAAAGTCTCTTCCCACCTAAATCACTCTGTGATCCTATGACACCAGGCTTCATCAGTAAGTGTGTCCATGTAGCTGCATGCTCAGCTCGGTGAGGAAACCATCTAACTAATGTTTGATTGTGTAAAGTTTCAGGCACGGCCACAGCAGAAGGCTAATATTATTGCCAAGTATGGAAAATCACGTAGATGAAATTCCTAGTAATTGATAAAATCATCAATAACACCAGAAGTAGTGTGACGGATTTTAATTTGTTAGAAATTTCTTGGGAAAGGATGTGGAGCAGCCTAAAAATGTTTTGGAAGTCATTAATGGCCATTCTTTTATTCAGAAAGTGGTGATAAACAGAATAGGGAACCTATTGTAGATTTAGTGAATGAAGATTAATAAGAAGCACACTAACTGTAAAAGGGAAACCAAGTAAATTATTCCATAGAAGGATAATTTACTGGCAAATAGTGGCAAGAAAGCGGGTGCATTAAAGTCTCTTTTATATGCGCTAGCAAAGAAAAATCAACTTCCATGCAGTGAACGCACCCATAAGCTTGAACTGGTGAAGGAATGGGCTAGATACTACTTTTGTAAATGAATGCTTTCTATTTAGCTGATGCTGCTGCACTTTATCCTAAAGTCTTTTAAGTATTGGCTGCATTAAGCTGAGGGATACTTCAGGTTTGTGAGCACCTGAACAAGACAGATGAGATATCAAATAACTGGAGAAAGGTTCTTCTGATAAGAAAAGTGGGAGAAAAAAAAGACAATGTAGGCCTGTCATTACGTATTCAACTTCTTAAAGAGTATTGGAAAAAATAAATAAACTTGTAAAAACCTAGAACATAACAAGATTCATAAAAGTCTACAGAAGATTATAGCACACACTGTAGTCAGTAGATTGCATCTACTTTTGTTAAAAGAAAAACAAAATGATGCTGGCTTATATACTTCCAATATAATGTGCAAAGGCCTCTAGGGAATTGAGTATGGCTGCCAAGGGCTTGGGGAAAATTGTAATGCAGAGCTGAAAATAAGCAATAAACCCAGCTTTATTACAGACCACAGGACAAGCCTGTGTCCTCAAGGACTCTAAATAAGCTGGAGACAGAGTGATTTTATGGGACAGAGGAAGGGGTCTGGGCTGGCACGAGGGACAGGGGATAGGGGACTGGGAGCAGGCTGCTGTCCATTGTGACTGGACCTGTGGTCCAAGATGGGCACTTCCACCTCTGGTACCCAGCCTGATGGTCTTCCTGCTTTCAGTTTAAAAACTAGTAGAGGCAGAGCACCAGGTGGGCACTACCACGCTTCACTCTTGCTGGGGGAAGAGAAAGCTCTTATACTTTTCACAGTTACTGTGTAACACATGGTCAAAAGAACAAGTCACACCAGACAAATGTGTGCAGTCAGCCTTTCCGTTTAAAAATTAATTCATAAAACCCCCAGCACTCTCCCAGTTATAATGTTTATCTGCTTCACAGTACACTGTCACAGCTAGGGAAGACCTTTCCTCTTCACCAACACCTTACCTTCTCTCTCCCTCTCTCCTCACTTCCCATCGTCACACAGAGATAGGCATGACATGTCAGACAGCACTAGGATGCTCCACAAACCCCAGAGTGTGAAGTAGCTGAAGATTTTTCTCCCAAATAGGATGTTGAGAGAGAGCATCTTTTTGAAAAGTCAGGTTAGCCAAGAGAGCAGGGAGAAGAGAGGGGGGTGAGGAGGAAGGGAGGGAAGTTAGTTCCAAGGGTTTATCTTTATGGGAGCAAATGTCTGCCTTGGGCTGCATGCCAGCTAGAAGAAGGCACACAGAACTGAGTCTGGTCTGGTCAGGTGTTAGGGCTGGCAGTTCTGATACCCCTCCTGAGTGGGGTCTGGCCCCAGATCAGCTCTGATTTATGAGATTAGGGCAAAAAGGGACAGAAAAGTATTAGTGAGGTTTCATACAGGGTCTTTGGTTTTTCAAAGACAGTGTTACAGGATATGCAGTAGATTTGGATTTACTAAGTCCTTTGATACCACTGTCTCATGGCGCAACATTGCACACAAAATGTAGTCCTGGTAGGCTTTGCATAGACAGAAATGAGGACTACATATTTCCAGGTGGGATTAAGGAAAGCAAGGATGGATGATACAGTCCCAGTATAGACAGCTGTAGGGAAGTATCTGTCCAGAGACTGTAACTGAAGAGATACATCTGAGGGCACATTTTGAGGTTTGATCTGGAATACACAAAAATCAGTGAGAGATTTTACTTTGGCTTGAGTGAACTTCTGATCTTTATTCAAGGCATCTGTTAATGACCCATGGAATGAATTAATTGTGTTTTAAATGATGTCTAACTGGAAGATCATGGTGAGAACAGAAGGATTACAAGGATTCAGAAAGCTAAAACTATGGACAGAAAGGAACAAAATTACTGGATGATAAGTTTTAATTTTTCTAACATCCATGATAATATTGTGGTGGCAAGAAATCTCCTAAAATTTAACTGTTACATTAATGTGTAACCATAAAGATTCATGAGTATAGTTTATTACATGCATTTATTATAACCAAGACATTTTTAAAAAGAGGCAAAATAAGTTTTATGGGGGACTGCTGGAGGGCCAGTTTGAGTCTCAGTGAGGGAAAATTGACTCTCTCGCTATTTAGAACAGCAGAAACAAACAGGAACATCTTACTGTAGCAAACATTCCTAAGAGCACTGAATGAAGATGGGTAGGACTTTCTCTTTTTACTGCCTTCAGGAACTAGTGAGGACACTTGCATACGCAGAGTCAAGCACGTGGATTTCCTCACTGATAACACGGGCATCCTGCTGCGTAAGTGCTGCCGGATCAGGGCTCTGGGCGGCTCCTCTCATTGGCAGCTCTCAGAATTAATGAGCTATTTCTGGAGAGGCATATTCTGTTAGCGGTTCACACTGATTACAATCATAATAATAATAATAATAACAACAATAATAATATCATCACCTTATTCCGTGGCTTCTGCCTCAAGACAGTGACTACAGCCTTCATAATAGAGTTGTCACAAGACAGTGCAGATGTCAGGTCTGTGAGCTGTGGTGCAGACCATAACCCCCATGCCTCAAATGCACCAACAGGCTGAGGACAGTGTGCTTCCCAGAACTGCTGCAGGGAGGGAGGAAAAGCATTGCTGAGGCAGCTTGCAGAGCTGGATATGTAACCAGGTCACTTCAATTCTGGCAGCTTATAAAAGTGAGAGAGGAAGTCTGCAGTGTACACTGATGTGAAGCAGAGGGAGAAACAGGGGTGAGAGAGAACAACGGAAATGTGCACACACACAGAGAAATAGGAAAAAAGGAAGAGTCCTAATAATGAGGTGCATAAGACCTCCTCATATTAGAGACGGATGAAGTAATTTCAAATTTAGGTCAGAAAGCAAGCACCTGTCAGCAGTGCTGAATTGTGTATTATTTTACGCAGGTCTGCAGTCACTGTATCCTCTTGCCTTTCTACAAGTACTTGCATTTTGAAGTCTCTGAATACTGAGGATCACAAACTCGTGGGACATGATGGCAACAAATTCAGACCAATGTCTGTAGGAAGCAGGGTAGGGCCCCCACACTGGGAAAAAATTACCTGAAGACTGAACTTCTCCTCACGGGCTGGAGAAGACGATAGGTGTTGGAAGGTGTGGCTTGTGCACAGGGAAGGGGTAAGCCCAGCTAGAGGTGACATTTGGCTGCATCAGCAGTTTTAACTCAGTGGAGGGCGTGTAACTGTTGCCATACTGGAGCATGGCCATGTCCACTGCAGCCAGCATCCTGCCACTGACCAGAGCGGGTGCCGGATGCTTCAGAGGAAGGGGACGCCCTTTCCTCTCACCTCAAACGATGAACATGTATGATGATTGCACAATCCTCCACAGGGCTCAGGAGGGCTAGACAGTGACTTCAGCCCATGGTGAGCTTCCCGCCTGGAACATGGAGGTTAATGGCTGTTGCAGTATTTGTCCTGGTCAGCATAACTGGAAAATGGCTTTTCACTGTATGAATATTTAATTATTCCTGAATATAATTACATTTGTTATATCATAAAGCAAATGGAACACAGGCTGTCTTTGCCCTCTGCCTCCACAAAGTCAGGGTCTCAGAAGGGATGTAGGATGTCGGAGTTACCACAGTGAGTCATAGCAGAGAATATTAGATGGGCCACCTTATCAAGCCCAAAGACACATGGGTTCCCCTCACGTGCAGTGCCAGCTACACCTGCTGTACCTCTCTGTGGTATGGGCAGGAGAGAGGGGTGGCTGTGTTGGTAGCCTGGCATTCTGGGTCGGCCAGCCCGAAATGCAGGCAGTTCTACCCTCTGTGCTCAAGTTTTTAATAATTTGATTGGCTGAGGGGCAAACAGAGGGGAACAAAAGAAGTGAAAGATCAATATTATTTAAGGAATAAGAAGCAGTGCTCTGTCCTACAGGGGCAGGAAGCTTCCTCCTTTTTCTGGTTTGGTATCTTGTGCTGTTGTCTTAAAAATATATAGAAAATAGTAAACTGGGTGATATGGTTTCCAGTGAAGTTGTTATCTTCTTGCCTCTTTTAGAAGAGTAAGAAATCAATATACAGCATCTTTTCTGCTTACCTGCATTCAAATGACAGCTATTTGCTTTCCCTCTGGGGAGTAACAACATGAAATGTGAGCACTTGGCAACCAGGGCTGCACCCAGAACAGTTTATCATTTACTTGCAACAGGTTACACATTGTAAAATGATGAACCAAGCTCTGTGTTAACATTTAACCAGATGTTAACTCCACCCTGGTAGCATTTGGAAATCACCTCTTGGACAGATCTGCAGGTGCGCTGCTTTTCTGAACAGCTCTGGTATTTCCACTGTAGTGCACGAATATCCAGGAGGAAAAGGGGATACATTTACCTATGCAAGGTACAGGATTAAGGGCTTAAAAAAGATAACAATAACACTACTTCCAAAGAACACTTTTGCAACTAAATTTTAGTTTCAGCACTAAAAATGAAATAATAATCCTGACATGAGGAATCCTTCTAGTTTTCAAAGAAGTTTCATACAAATATCATATGTAATAGAGGCTTTTGTTCCAGAAGTACTGCCCTGCTCACAAACAGCACCAACACAGCTGATCAGCCCCAACCCAACCTGACAGGGACTTCTGCTTTGGTCCAATATACTTTTAGTGTTCAAGCATACAGTGGCTGCTACCGTTTTGGATTACAGCCAGCAGTGGAAAGCAAAAAGCTTATGTGAGAGGCTGTTCTCCGGTATTTTTTAAGTCCTGACTTGAAACAGGATGTACAAGATCAGAAGGTGATCTTGTATAAGAGGTCTTTGACTCATGATTTCTGGTGCAGTATCACAGATTTAGGGATGTTTAAATAATTCAGTAACATTAGGTCCACCACACCCAGGTGTTATCCTCTGAGAATATGAATCTCTCTTTATTCACTCACACTACTTGCTGTACTGATATACTTTCTCTTAACGTATCTGTTGCCACAAGGGTTGTATCCATTGGAGAATGGTCTTTCACGAGAACTCTTCCAGGATGGAGCCCACCCTAATCACATTCACTCCATGAGCAAATATTTTCTGTGTCAGTCCACTATTGTCTTTTACTTTTTGGTATTCTGAAAATTTATTCTTTAGCCTTGTTTCTTCATTTTCTCTGTGTGTTTAGATATCTGTATGAATTCTCTAACCCTGAATAGCCCCTGCCCATGAACAGGACAGGGAACAGAGTTGTGTCTCTATTCTTTTTGTTGGTATC
Organism: Acropternis orthonyx; assembly: GCA_035583155.1. Taxonomy (NCBI): domain Eukaryota; kingdom Metazoa; phylum Chordata; class Aves; order Passeriformes; family Rhinocryptidae; genus Acropternis; species Acropternis orthonyx. The sequence continues at coordinate 41,755,761 of JAWWEU010000111.1, read as the reverse complement.
AGGAGGATATCAGATGTGAAGGGTGGGTTTGGCTAAAATTAATGTTCTTTTTATCTGGGGAGGAGTAGAGAAGGATTTTATTTACATATCACTAAGTTAAATGGAGGCTGGGAAAGTTAATATGATACACATAGTACTGGACCAAGGCTATCTGGGACGACCTCCATCTGGTCTTTCATTTGTAAGATGCATGTAACTCACTCTGCTGCTGCTTCTCAGGAATTTTGTGGGGAGAATAAGATTTATTAAGAATAAGTAAGTTCAGAGTTGAAAGAAAATATCTATTATTTTCAGACTGTAGAAACACAAAAAGTCACAAGATCCGTATTTGGTGTATAGAAGAAAATCAACAAAGATGCAATTTTGAAAGCTTTGGCTCAACTTCTAACAAACTTTTTTAGAGTGTGAAAGTCTTCAACCCTTTGCCCTCAGTCTGGAGTTGAAGGAAAAATCCATAGCTCTTTGACTTGGCTAAACTATGCCAGAAAACCACATGGGGCACATGGGTCTAACTATGCCAAAACACAGTGTAAAGATGCTGTAAAGCAGCCACGGAAACAATGCCGGCTTGTGTTGTGAACCATGCAGGGGCCAGAGTGGCAGGATGGACACGTTTGTTTTCCCACTCCCTGGGCTTCCCCAGTATAGAAAACAGAAGGAACCTGAGCAGGTGAAGTTTGTCACAACAGGATGGGTGAGGAGATGAGCAACTTTCCCCACTTCTGTATGAGTGGTAAATGTATATATATAGAAATATTTCCTACCATAGGGGCTCATGGGGCATTACTAAATGGAGAAAAGAGGAGGAGGAGAGCTGCAACCATATGGGAGAGGAAGCAGCAGTGGTGGCAGCCTGCTGAGGGCAGATTTTAACAGGTGCTTCAGAAACCAATTGTGCTTTAAACAGCTGCTCTGTTTGCTGTACCAAGCACAGCCCTGAAAGTGACCAGCTTTTATGCCTGAGACATGCTAAGAGCCCTGCAAAATGGGATGGGGTGAGCGAGTTTGTACCGGATATGTCCAGGAGGTGAGCACTCTACAGAGATGCAGCTCTCCTCTCTCACCCCTGCACAGGGCACAGGGGGCAGACAGCAGCCCAGAGGAGTGATAGCTCTCTCTCCCAGTGTGATACCTCTTTATTGGTGCCAGCTGAGACCTGAAATCCCTGCTTTGGAATGATGAAACACATGCTCGTATATTGAGATGGAACAGCTCTAGGGCACAGCCACACTTGGCTCTGTTTATTTCATTATCTTTCCTTTATTCTTCGGTGTTCACCCTACCAGAAATATAATAATAATAATCAGATAGATTAAACAAACAAGAATCTTTGCCTAGAGATTCAATAAAAATTGAGCTTAGCCATCTAGTAAGATCAAACAAGGAAAAAACCAATTTTAATTAATTTTCCTTTCCATTTTCTATTTAATGAAATTAAAAATTTTCTGTGTCCAGAAGAAGAAGATTTTTCCAAATCCTTTGGAAAAGACATGCATTTCCAGCTCAGCTAGAAAGAAGTTTGTGGAGTTTTGTGTGGAGACTCACAGTTTTGTAGCTTGCAGCCTGTTTTTGCAGTTACAAAGAAATGTCAGTATCTTGGTATTGCAAGTGCCTATACCGGCAGAATTTCTGAAGCTCACAAAGATTTTCTATTCCTAAGGGCTTGTTTTTGTTTAAAAATTATAGTAAAAACCCCCAAGACCAAAAAAAAATGAAAACAGAAGTGACTGAACCACTCCTCCAGGAGGGTTGCAGGAGCCCTGGCATGTCTCAGAATGCCAAGCTGCTGTTGGACTGTGTGCCCATTCCCATCAACTGAGTTCATTTAGCAAGTCTCCATCCTTGCAGGAGCGTACATTAAAGGAAATTTATTTTGATCACTATCACTGCAAAACCAGACCAATCTGCCAACAAACAGCAGCTTTGTCCAACAAAATTCACTTGCTCCTGTGGCGTTCTGAACACAAAATCAGACATCAGTGATCAGAAGAGAGGCAGAGCAATGACATGTTTTCTCAGCATCATGAACCTGTGTCATCCATGTCATCCTGGCCACCTGGACATCCCAGCCTTTCCTTTCTGGTAGTACTGATGTCCTTCAGGAAGGTGGCAGTCAGAGCATAATGTGACAAGACTAGATCATGGGCAATGTAAGGTCTTCTTGTCACCATCCTCCACTGCTTAAATCTTGCTGTTATAACAGTTATAATTAAGTCAAAGAAAGACCTTAACTGCTCAAAGCTGTATTCACATTTTCCATCCCTGAAATGCTACAGGCCAGTGAAAACCATTTCTAGGAAAGCAATACCCAGGATATCTCTAGGCAACAAATTATCCTTTCCCCAGTCCCCCTCCCCACTCATTTCATTTAAAAGTGAAGGGTGCTGAGTTTTATTAGGCCCTCTCTTGTCATCGCAGCCTGTGATTTGCAGTCCCAGGGCTAGACTTCTCTTCCCTTTTTTCTCCCAAACACCATGAGATCGTGTTACATCAGGCAGCGAGGTCTGCCAGGTCACAGCCCGGGTCACTGTCACCCACTTCCCATTTCCTGCAAAACCTATACGTGGGAACATTTTCCCTTCGTCTATGTGATTAAGAAAAAAAACATTTAAAAAAAAATGGCCAGGTTTTCCTATGCAAAGGCTTGTAAACAAACACACTTGCTATATTTATGTATATATTGGTGTAGAGGGCTCCATCTATGATGAGTTAGATGGAAAGGAAATCTGAAAGAGAAAGGAGGGACAGTAGTTAAATCTGGGTATCTGGAAAATACATTTCCTACTCTTGTACCACTTGTCACTGCCTTTCAAGCAAGCCATCACCCTGACAGAAATGTACTGCTGCTCAACAACATCCCCCTCACTGCCGGAGCACACAGCAAGTTGGTCCAGCTGCCACTCCAGTATTTGTCAATTATTAAACTCAAAGCAAAGTAAAACAAAGGGTGACCAAAGTGTCAGGGACAGCAAGGAAGCAAAGTGCATACTTTCCAAAAACATTCATGAAGTGAGACCCATAGGGACCAAGGAGGATGCTCAGAGAGAAACATTTATCTCCATGTCCTTGCATGTATATGAGTGAATACTTTATTTATTTAAATTATCAGACAGCATATACACTCAAACCTTCAACCTGTGCATATCAGCACAGCTGGGCAGACAAAGAGCCAGGAGCCACCCAGGCCTGCATGCCTGTCCATGGAGGAGCACTGTGTGGTGCCCGCAGAGGAACTAGCAAGTGTCTCTACCTCCCTCCCTGAGCAAACACCTATGGCTGTGAAAACAGTGGTGAGTGACAAAAAAAGACCTTAGGGCTGGCCAGGAGAATCTGAAATCTTAGATGCTTTTGCTCCCAAATGACTTACCCAGCAAGTTATGAATTACAATAATTGCAGGGGGATTGTCAAAGGTATCACTGCAGTTTCAGTTCTGGAAAACAAAGACGGTTCCCCTCAGGGGAGTGGGAAAACCAAATAATTTTCTTTTTTTCTGTGTCTCTTACATTAAAACTCTGTGAGCTGCCTGTCTTCTGTGCTTAACATAGCCCACAGCCAGAGCTGAAATAGAGGGCTGACTTTATCAGGCTCTGCAGGTTACCTCATTCTTCTTTATGGAACCAGGAACAGGAATGAGTTTCTTTCTCTGTCTAGGAAGTGAACCTAAAATTGGCTTTCCTCAGGCTTCTAGTCTAGCTGAATAGTATTTGCCAGTAAGAAACACCAATTGTTAGCTGTAGCAGAATGGGGCCCCTTTCCCTGTGAGGGCAATGGACATGGCTGTACAAGCATCTGGAGTGAAGGGATGGGAGTCACAGAAAAGTTTCTCATTAATTATTTGCAGTCCAAAATGGGGATGCAGGAGAGGCTGAAGCATGTGTTCCCCTAGTATCCGAGGCACAACCAAAATGGTGTAGACCTTCAGTATGGCAATGTTGTGAGTTTGAATGTTTGGCATCTACAGCGTAAGTCATACTATATTCTGTAGTTTATCTTCCCTAAAAGTATCTTTCCTCAAGCAGTATTAACAAGTAAGGATATTAGACTTCTTTTTGAAGGCAAATTTCCAAGTCTTAAGACCAAAAAGAAATTTGAATACATGAGTCTTGAAGGTTCTTTAAGTATATGAGGTGTAGAAGAGTATGCATGAGGACAACCATGAGAAATCAGCCCTGAAATATTCAAGTGGGACAAGGAATGAGATGAAGCAAAAGCAAGGAAGCAGCCTGAAGGGAAAATATGTGGAGCTTCAAGGAGAAAGACAAGAGAGACTTGACCCTACCTCATGGTGCCAGTGAGAGTCTGGGAGACTCACATGGGAGGTGATATGTCTGAGGAGAAGGGAAAGATGGTGCTAGTAGAGACAACCTGTGTGAAGTACTTCCAGTGTAGACAGGAGAAAGTGGCAAAGACCAAAGAAAGAGTTAATTGATGTCTGGGCAAGGGACAACACAGTAAACACAGGAAGGAAAGCAAATGAAGTGTTGGAAAGGAAGAAAATACGCAATAGTTTCAAGTAGCAAGCTAGGGCAATGAAAAGAGAGGAGTAAAATCTGACAGTGGAGGTGCAAAAGGAGGTGGCAGGGAAGTCAACATCAGTGATAGAGACAAATGGAGCATTGCAGAGGAGAGCATTCAGTGACTATCTTTCTGGCTCTGCAAAACTATACTGAAGGGTGAAGAAACAGCAAGAAATGTTGAGTACAATACAAATGGAAGAACCCTGAGAGAGAAGTGAACTGGTCAACCTGGGTTTGCTTCTGCAGCTCAAGGTGTAACCGAAGTCAGCTTAGAGAAGGCTGAGAAATAAAAAGAAGATCACAAGCCAAGCTGACAATAAACTCAAAAAGCAAAAGTAAAGATGGTCCCTGTGAACAAGCAGCAAAAGGAAGAGTAATCTCTGGGAATGTAAAGATCTCACAAGGTGAAACCATGGTGTCCTGAAATGAAATACTGAGATAAATGGCCAAAAAAGGATTTATCTCAGCCAAATCTATCACATCATTGCAGAGCAGTCTCCCCTCACTACATAAAGGCTCCAAAACCCAAGGTAATTGGTTTAAATGGCAGACCATTGGTGTGTTGCTCCAACATTAACTGCAAGGGAAAAAGTACAAATTGATGGAAACATTCTGGTCTGGAATTCAGTTGAGAATGACTGGTTGTCATAGCACAAGTTCACAGTATGAGGAAACTGCAGCTTTTCTCATGTGGGGTGTGAAAAGAGATAAGAGTGTGTCTCATCTCTGCCTGGAAGAACAGGACCCCTGTCAGCAGGGCAGTCATATTTGCAAGGAGACTCAGATAACAAAACACAGCATGGAAGGTAGAAAAGCAGCAAAGGTGGCCCAAGTGGACACTGAGAAAGGACACTAACACTTCAGACTGTGTGGCATTGATAAGAAACAGCAGAGCTTTATACAGCTTGCTCAATGATCCTTGTGAGTCCCTTCCAACTCAGAATATTTTGTGATGCATCTGTGACAGCTTATAGCTTTTAAAACTGTCTGCCCAAGGTGAGCCACTTGCATGTGTCTGACCAAGCATCATACAGAATCTTGACAGGAGACTTAGCCTGGACCTTCTCTGATTAAGAGCTACCAGCTGCAGTACTTTCCCAGTTAGGGCAGATGTGGGAAAAGAAGGCAGTGCTTTGTTTCAACAAGCTCACCCTCAGCAGTCCTACACTTGCAGCAGAAGGTTTTCCAACCTACTTTATCATTTGGGCTTCTTTCACTCTTGCCACTTCTCCGTTGTCTGGTGTCTCAGCTCCTTCTCCGCCTGCGTGAACTTGACCCCACAGGACTGCTGATGAACAGCAGCAGAGGTTGGCCAATGGTGAAAAGATGCTTGATCTAACAGGTCAGGGCAGAGCAGCAGTCTCAAAGACTATATTGCAGGTGGGTTACTCTTCACCTGTGGCTGCCTTCTTGTTGTTAAGCCCAACTAGCTAATGCGGTGGGTGGGAAAAGTCTTTGTGGAGGCTACAAACAAGCATAAATGTATGGGGAGATGAGTGGTGAGGAGCTGCCTTTTGATGTGGCTGGCCTGCAGTGTTCAAGGGGCTTAAAGTTTGCTAGGAAATGTCTTTGTGAGCTACCACCACCACGTAGGTGAGGGACAGACGCCCCAGCGAAAAGTGGTGCCTATTACAGGAGGTGTAGGCACCCTGGGACACCACAGCTGTGACACTGGCACAGCTGATGACTTTGCCTTGCTCTTCAACACGGCACCAAGAAGCCAACTTGCAGTGGGACTTAGAGATATCAGGGAGTTTTGCCTGACTATCTGAGAGGAGGATTTATTCCAGGGGTTTTTTTGCCTTTTCTGCAGCAGTTTTTCTACTCTGAGTGTATGAAGCATTTGAAGTGAATCTGATTTCCCTGGCAGTCCCAAGGGGAATGAGGGGAAGCCTCAAGGAGAGGCAGCAAATTGAAGATTTAATGACTTATAGATGCTCTGCTCAGCCCCCTGATCTCTGGTAAGATTAAAAGCTTGACCTGCTTCCTATGTATCTCACTGGTGGATTTTTGTTTTATTTGAACAAAGCAATGCTGTCCCTGTAAGACCTGTGACTCTGTTTCTTCTGTTGGGAAATGTGCCATAGGGAGCAAGGGTTCACAAGTCAGGACTCTCTGTGGGTCAGAGGGCAAAAAAATGTGGAAAAACTGCTTTTAAAAGTAGGCTTCAGAGTGGCAGATGAAACATTAAAATCTGATTGAAAACGGTGTACAGCTGTAAACATCTCCTCTTCCAAACAAGTGAACACTCCTAAGTCTCAAAAAAGTAGGACAGGGGGAAAGGAGTTCAGACTGATAAACTACCAGCAGACATATTTCTAAACAAATTTTCCCCAAATCCCTGTCAGGCTGGAGTGACATTTGAGGAAACATGTTTTCCTTCTTATAATGAATTTCTTGAATACTAACCCTCCTTTCATTCTTTCCGTTGCCCTATAAAAGGCAAAACTATTGTTGGAAAGGACTAGATCAAAATTTTGGGTGAACTTTGATGTTTAGATTCCCTAGTCTAGAATTCATATAAAACACCAGAACAACTGAAGTTGGTAAAAGTTCTGGCCTGAAAACATAAAACTCTCAGACAGAGCACTCTCTGGCCTACTGTGTATCTTTTGGATTGGTTGTGGATATCCTCCTGTCTAATACCAAAGCCTCTTATTGTGGCTTTAACTTTCATATTGGAAATACAGTCTTTTCACTCACATTCTGTCAACTAAGTGAGGTCTAAATTTCTCCACGTATAATTACCTCTGAAATGAAAGCACATCTACAAAAGTATAGGACATCAAACTTTAATAAAATTTGTAAATACATGAATACTTAAAAGCCTTTCATAAATGCTTCTAGAAACTCTTGAAGATTATTGCTCCTCCTAAAATTAAATTTTAATTTCTCACAGCAAACAAGGCAAAATTTTACCACAAGGATGGAGCTTTGTTTGGTGTAGACTTTCACCCCAGATCAAACTGGGTTCACAAACCTCTGAAATATGTACTGAACGTCTACTATGGCGGCATTTTAAAAGTTCAGGTATAGATATAGATATAAGTATAAATACATATGAAAAAATTAGACTTATTTTCCTATTTCCATTTAAGTTGAATCTAGTAACAGCTTGCATTTCATCTAGAGAAGCCTACAGAAAACTTTTTCATCTTTTCCACTCTGAAAACACTCTCCTGGTACTGAGACAGAACAGCTGTAGGCTCTCACAAGGTTTCTTGGTTACCTGACCCAAACAGACACAGACGAGTCTTTACCAATTAGCCATCAAATTAAGAAGTGATTAAAAGGTGACTGATCTGCCCCAGCGCTTTTCTCTCTGTAGCTGAACACAAGAGACTGGAGTCAGGATATAAATGAGGATGTGATGCTGGGTGACTGGGTTGTAGCTGTGAGAGGAGGAGAGGGCAGAGCTGTTTACACACATGTACATGCTGTTTAGGGAAAAAGTTAAAGCAGAACTATAAAAATTATTCAGCTCCATGCAGATTTTAAGGGTAAGATATCATTTAGGTCTGTCAAGCAGCAAGTGGAAAGGTCTTTTGTCCCTAATGTGCAAAGCTAAGAGAATGGGACATTTTTCCCATCAATGGTGCAATAATTCAGCATGCAAGGCAGGGTTAAATTTTCTCTTTCATCACTTGCCAGTCACTCCAAGTGTTCTAATGTCTGAAATAAAATCTCAGTGTCTCCCCAGCTTGTGTGATGCTCTGGGCCTCTCTTTTCTCTTCAGGTCTTCATCCCCCTGGACCTGCCATCACATTAAATATGTATTATTTAAGTTGGCCTGTGGGCGAAGCAGTGACTGTTTCATGTATTAATGGCCATATTTTGAGAAGGATTACCTACCAGAATTGTACCTTGGCCACTGGCATATCGCCTGAGATCGTAACCGTAATAAGCAGATTTGCACCTGCCTCTATAAAATTTTATTACTAATTTTCTATTTTTATTTACTCTCCTTAATGCCCCTCTGCCCAACCCCCTTGTACTGCAGGATGCTCTAAGGCTTCAGGAAAGACCTCCGCAGTATGACTCCAGAGTATGTATGTACACACAAAGTGGGACCAATCTATGCACTACAAAATAGGCTGGGAAATAGCATCTTGAGCTTTATTCTTCAGCAACACAGGCTTTGAAAGGGCCCCGACATGCCTCACTGGTGGTTTTGCATTAACCTGGAAACAGAATCCAGACTTGGATAAAAAGATCTTTTTTACACTTTTGTGTGACTGTTCTCTTCAGAGGTTATTTATGCAATATAAGTCTGGGGAAGAACCCAAATAAATACTTGTTCAAGAGAGCCCACAAACAGACAGAGGAACAGGTAGACTAGTCAGACACCAAGTGTTTTGAAGTGCCCCTGCAGTGGTGGGAGCACAGGTCCCAAGAAGCTCCAAGCTACAGTTTTGTAATAGGACATGTCTCATTTTGGTTCATTATAGTAATTCTTTCTACTGCTGTGCTCCATGGACATAGTGAAACCAGAGGAAGATACAGGTTCAGATTTTTTTTTCATCACAAGACTCAAAGGACCTTCCCCATTTGTCTGATGCCTGCTACTTTTGCCAAATCTCTGGAGGGAAATATTGTATCTCCCAGAACAAGAGGCTTTTCTTAGGCTTTGGCTAGGATTTGAGGAGATGTGTGCTATCTACATACTGGTGCAGTTTACAGAAATACCTGTCAGCTTCAAGAGAACCAACCAATGAACACAAATTACAGATATCACCTACAAGATTTCTGATTGATGACCCACCAGGAACTAATTTTACTGCTAGTCCTGTGAAAGGGGACTAACATAACCTTACTATGAGGTTTCTTTACAGTAATTGTGTTCTCAAGCTTGTTCCACTGCTTTCTCAAATTTATTTCAGGTTCTAACTTCAATTCTGAGTTCCTCAGAACTGAAGCTTTGATCAGCTCTCACACTGCTGTGAAAATATTTGATATTGGAAGAGTTTGCTTTAAATAAGGAGTGGAAGAAGGAAGCAGCAGAGTTCACATCCTGGTGTTGTCTGCTCAAGCATGGGCAAAGCTGGCCATCAGTGTGTCAGTGACTCTGTGGTGTGCTGGCTTTCTGGTGAGGATATGGTATGAGGATAGGGAAAGATGGAAGAGTAGATAGGTCCAGGGCAGAGCAACACATTCAGAAGGTAATAAGATGCTCAGGCATCATCATCGTTCTGCCGTGCTAGGATTGTTAAGAAGGTCATGTGGAGCCAGGGTACTTACCTCTGTCCACTCTCTTGGGAGCTGAGGGTCCATTCGTACCATCCAACTCCAAGCAACACTTCACCTTCTGAGTCCCAGCAGGTTGATTTTGGAGTCTCTTGGAAGTCAGCAGAAATGGAGCAAGTAACCTCAGCTGAACGTTTGGTTCTCTGTTCTCATAACCAGTGAGTTCAGCAACAGTATTCCTATGCTGTCTTTTTCTACAAGTCAACATTCAAGTCAAGGCAACAAAAGGCTGGAAACAACACTCATGTATGAGAACGACATAGATTTCTTTGGGAGGCAGGATTGTTGGGAGGGAAATGGGGACCAGTGAAAAGATTAAGATCTTTTGAAGAAAAAACCTTGGATAGATGGAAATCTATGCCATGAAGAGGTTTTTAGATCTCAAAACACAGAATACAACGTAAATAAAAAGTTAGACCTTTGCAAAATTATACAGTTACATCAATTAAGGTCAGTTACTTGTTAATCCAGTTTCAAAGGACTTGCCATCGCTTGAAATCCTCTATCAAAAAGCACCTCATCTTTCTTGCATTTTCTGAAATTTGAGAAGAAACCATTTGAAAGACAACCTAAAAACTATGCAATAAATTAAGGAATATTATATGTTTTTTGCCTGTGTAACTGGAGAAGCGAGGGCTGGTAGACTAAGACCAGTGTTCACTGAACTTAATGCAGGGCATGCACATGTAAATCTAAAGCAGTGAATAAATATCTGTAATTTCCAAGAGTTCCCATTAACATTATAGCTTAATGCAAAATATAAAAGCAGATTGAAGAACCTGAAGTCAGAGTATTTCATCAAGGAAAGGGTACATACATTCGGATATTACTCACTAAAAACAAGTGAAAAAGAAGAAAGAATTAGGGAAAAGCATTGACAGGAAGAAAGTTAAGAAGGCAAGAGTAGAGCTAGGACATAACACCGACGTATTATTTATAGAGCGGAAGACTTGCAAATGCAAAAGAAGGATTACAGTAGGCTATTGCAGACAAAATTAAACAAAAATAATTTCTTTCCCAAAGTCAAATGCCAGATACTGAAAATTATGAAAATCAAAGTGAGTAATGGGACAAGAAATATGGACATTTCCTGTTTCTTTGGTGTACAGCATTACAAAATCAAAGAAAAACTAAACTGTACCCTACAAAACATATTCAATGTATTTAATGGTTTTATCTGGAAAAAACAGACCCAGATAAAAGAAGGGAAAAAGTAGTCTTAAATGTAACCCATCACCAAAAATCTTAGTGACCACCTACCTAAACATTTTGATTCCTTTCCTGGTCTTCTTCCTTTTCTAATTTCAAATGGGTTAGAAAAACATCACTGAAGTAGTCTGGGGGTCTGAATCCTTGACTGGTCATTTCCTATGCCTGCCTCCAACTTACTCTGACATTATAGAATTGATATGTCCTCTTTGATTCTGGTTAGTATAGATGGAGAGAGAAATAACATTTACTTACCCCAGACGGGTGTCAGGACCTGTAACTCTAGTGAGATGTGGGTGCTTCTGAATGGACAGTATGGACATAATACAATAAAAGACATCAACAATTAGAGAAACATTTTCCAGTGTTGGTGCTGATACTTAACATTTCCAGACATTAGTTAAACAGCAATTTATTTAGACATTGAAGTCAATGGACAATAAAAGTTCACATCATGTTGGTGTAAGAAGGTATTTACTTTCATGCTTCACGAGAGATAAAGACTTAAGTGTCTGTGGTTCAAAATGTTGGACTTGGCTATGAGTCAAATTGTGTTATACCTACTTTTTTAGCAAGGGAGATTCCATGGTTAGCTCTGACTGAAATTATCTATGACTATTGCTCTGTAGCTTGGTGTCCTTGCTAAAAAGTTAATTTTCCAAAAGAGCTGAAGAAATCAGCTGTTTTTTGCTTGGCAAAACAATGGCTGAGAGGGGATGTGACTGCTGAGTGCAAATACATCAAGGAGCTGTAAATCTGAGGGAGGTGAAAAAAGCTATTTAAGCTAAAAAGTAACTTTGGCACGTGAACAAAGAGATGCTAACTGACCATGAATAAAATTAGCAAAAGTAGAAGCAGATTGCCAACGATCCAAACAATGAGTAAGGACCTTTCCAAGAGAAGAAGTGCAAGCAAAATGCTTAAGTATTTTTAAGGAGTTTAACTAGTTCCTGAAAGGAAATAAGGAGATTCAGCTTGTTGCTGTGGCTAAGCAGACAGGCCTGGGATCACTTCAATATTAGGTTGATATTCGGGTGAATAACCTCTTTCTCCTGTCTCCTTGCACCTATTTTACATCAGCAAAGGCTGCAAGTCCAGTAGTAGAAAGCAAAGCAAGGAGGTGGCATAGCATGACTCAGTCAGGTCTTTTTCCTTGAAATACAGGAAGCTGAGAATTTAGTCTACACTACAGAGTGAACCCTCATCTAGGTCCCTCTTGTAATGGTGGAGTAATGTCCAACTACCAGCAACAGAAGGTATGATTGTTTCAACACCTAAATAAGTAATCTTTAAACTACTGTTGATTATTAAACTGAACACCTGTCTGCAAACCTTACAAGGATCAGAGTCTTTAGGACCTCTGATCTTTTGATTGGCACATGGATATAGCTTTCCATCTTTGAAGAGTGCTTCCCTTTAACAGATTCCATAATGTTGCTGAAGTGTTTGTTCTATTTCCTGACTTGACTTTTATTCTGTCACTGTAAAAGCTCTTTAATCACATATAATCTTTTGTTATATATAAAGAAGACAGAAACAACTTCTACAGTGTCAAGTGAAGTTGCACCAGGTAAAAATGAAAGACCTTCTAAAAAGCAGAGCTTGACTTTTTGATACTTAATGTGACACATTCGTTATTCAGCTCCAGGCAATGTCATTCCATTCTTTCCACAATTATGGACCTACCTGCTTGTACTGAAAAAATAATTAGATCTGAAATGTGAAGATCAAACTGAATACACAAAGCTGTTTTCTAGCTTTTTCAAAACTGCTAGATTGAATGCTAAGTCTCAAATACCTCACAGACCATCATTTACTTTACCATCAAACTTCTAGCTGGAAGTTCATTCATTTTCTCACCAAGAGGACCCACAAATCACATTCCCCAGCACTGGAAGATTCTACCATGAGAATGTTCTCTGCAACTTATATATGATGTTGGCACTTTGTCTTTTTCCTGTCCCTTGTCTGAGTGACAAACCAGTTTTGTTTCAAACAGTACAAGGCCTGAGACTTCATTCCTTGGAGGAGCAACTTTCCTACCACCTTCAGACGAAATCTTGTGGAAGAGTCACCCAACACATTGCTTAGGTATTGATGCACAGCCACTTGCCTCAGGAAACAAGTAGCAAAGATCCCAGACTCCCCATCATCATGAGGATCTTTTTGCTGTCTTTGTGAGCAGGTGTTGATTAACCTCATTTCCTGGGTGCAGAGTGTACAGACAGCCTTTATTTCCTGGGAAGTGATCCATGCACAATTCCCTCACTTCTCAGGGCCATTATCATCAACTCTTCCTCATTGCTGATGCTTTGAAAAGGGTGTAATTTTTCCCAGGCTGTTCATTACTGTGAACAAGAGGAGGAGGGGCAGGAACAGCAGCCATAGTTTGACAAATGACCCTTAGTAACAGATTAAACAAATGGTAAAAATTAGCTGTGCTACAAACTCCCTTAACTCCCCCTCTGTTCACTTCTGCACAAGCGCCTTCCTTCCCACCTGCATTTGTATAACAGGCTGAAAGAGATCTTCTCAGGGTCCTTAATTAGCAGGAACACATTAATGGAGAGGAAGGATGACCAAAGCACACAATATTAGTCACTGAATATAATTGTAATTCAGGACAGATTTGGTGACTAATTGATTCTCAAGTCTAGCATTGCCCAGGTACCAATAAGAATGCCCAGCATGGGAGTGCTCTGCCCCCAGTAATCACTTTCATACCAAAAACTGTGTCACAATGACTTATATCAGCAAAAACAACCAGCATGTGCAGTTGAGTCAATTGTTAACTTACCCCACTCAATAGATCCTCACAGTCTGAGAAAAGAAATGGTACAGTTTGTGCAGACCTTCTAGCTCCCATTTGGAGCTGAGGAGGTAGCTAGGGTTACAGAATGATCAGTCAATTTAGGAGCACAGGACTGGCCAAATTCCTCCTGACTTTGTCAGACATTTTTGAAAGATTTCCTCTTGTAGCAATATATTCAGACCTGGAGCTTGAGCACAAAGATGGTATCTCTGCATCTGTAAATATCTCAGGTATAGAATAGTAGAGGCTGAGAAAATAGACCTCTGACCTTATCCAATATGAACATTCCTGTGATCTGATTTTGGAGGCAGCAGAGACATTCTTGCCTTCCTGCTCAGCCTGTCCCATCATGTCTCCTCATACATCATCCAGCTGGTAGTGAAACCTAGCACTGGGGCATACCTTGTATCCTTTCCATGATCATCCTGACTTCTCATCTTTTTATAAGCTTCATCTGAGAAGGGCCAATTTCTCTCCTGTTGTTTCTTTATGTTAGTCTTGTAGTGCATTTAATGACAGTATTTGCATGGAAGTAGTCGATGGCTCAAGGTGTTTTCAATTGCCTTTTCAGTTTTGATTAAGGTCACCAAGTTCTGCCCTATTGTTATATAGGTGAATAATAGAGATTGACCTGTTTCTTTCAGCAAGTCCCTTGTTTGAAGGCAAATCCCTTGAATGAAAACTCTCCTCCCAGTTCTGCAAGGGAGATTTTGACTCTGATGTGTCACTTTTCCAATGTGCAGGGGTATTGTCCTGGGGCAATCATAGACCCTGCCATAGGGAGTGATCCAAAATGTGGTCCAGTGAGGAGTGCTTGACCTATGGGAGACATTCGGCTATACCCGTGTCTCATTTCTGAATGGCCATGCCTAAGAACATTTAACCATGATTTAACCAGTCTCTCATTGATGCTGTAAATCCCAACCAATTCTAACATATCACAAAGCATATCAAACACGGACACGCTGAAGCTACAGAGGGTTCTTTTTACTATACTTCTATGCCCATTACTTTTTGCCAGCAAAATCTCTCTGCATTGTCAGATTAAAGAAGCTGATTTTCTAAATGGAATAATTGTCTGCCTTTATTCCCTAATTTTCCTTCAGAGTAATGGAGGTTAAGTCTGAATTGGTCTCAGGACTTCACAGGAAACCTTTCATTTTAAATCATCTTTATGAAGTCCAGATTTGGAGAATGAAGGTGAAAGAGTTTATCTTGTGGTCAGCCAAACATACAGAAGAAAATTCACAGTTGAAAAAGACAACAGGGGCCCTCAGCAGTGTCCTGTTTTTGTGTGTGTGGTGTTTCTCAAGCTGTTACATTTTCAGTGAAATGTTTGGAAAATCCTTTTGGGCCAATGCTACATCACTGCTTCCCAGTGTAATGTCCTTTTGCTGTACCATTACTGCTATGAACCTTTCAAAAATAAACACTGATGCCTAATAGTGTGTTGTGAAGGACTCCTTGTGATGTCTGGAAGTTTTATGTGTAAAACTTTGAATTGCATCTGGTTATACGTTTCAGTCTCCATCCATAAAATTACATCTGAAATGCCGGGATACCAAACATTGAATCTTTGTCTGGAATGTCCTCTTTTTCAGTTTTACTTTAATCTGCCAGTAACATGCCAAAAAAATAGCCATTCTTACTTGTATTGGGGCAGAAATCTGCAGAAGGCCAAGTTGCTTCATCAGGTCAGATGATGTCAACAGTTTCAGCACGTGAATGTTACCAACCACAGCCTGTAAAGAAGCAGGACATTTGTGCACGTGCATATGCACAAAAGCATATGCAAGTGCACGTGTGCACACACATATATGCTGTAAGGAACAGAGGATATGTCTAGATTATAGAAAAATCTTCTGCATTTTGCCTTAAAAATCCCTAGATGTAGATAGCCAAGAGAAAGTTTACCCAAGGCACCGCTAATGTTTCTTATCTCAGCATGGAGTCCTGAGGTTGGAGGAGTTTGGGATGCAAAGGATGGACCAGGACAATGCTTGACCTCTCATCATAGGCCACCCCTGACACCAGCACACCTCTAGAAACAGGACTAGAAACACTTTATCGAGACCCACTTGCCCTCTGTCCTTCACTGCCAAGTCAAGGAAGGTGGAGAACTCAGCAAGATTTCCTTTCAGGTCATGGAAATAGATTTGTAGAGAGCACATGCAATCATCTTGTAAATAACTACCTATTGCGAGTAACATCTCATTTGGTGGTTGAAATGACTGAAGTCTTTTAAAAGTGGTGCAGGTTTGACTCCTGACAAAAACACATGGGGAACATTCTGGGGTGAAGAGTAAAAGTCTGCCAATCTGCTAGGTGAAATCCCTGAAAGACTGACTTTTTGGACTAAGTGTCTGTGTAGCCCAGCTTACTTATTTAACCAAAGTCATAAAGTAGGATTTCAATAGACCACCTATCTCATTACCTTTCTGGATAAATGCTTGACTATCCATTTAAGAAATAGAAAATAGTTCATTTCAATGAGAACTTGTTCAAGGAATACTGCTGCTTACACAGTACTCTATTTTTATATAGACAGATGATTAAATTGTCAGTTTTGTTTGCCATTACTAATGCAAGTAACAGTGTGAGTTTGAATCACCACTAACCCAGCATTGCTCCGGTAAAACTGTAGTCAAGCCTGTCATGAGTGCTGTGATATTGGTGTACACCACTTTTGCCTCGGGGCATTCAGACCTACTGGAGGTTGTTCGGCTCATCACAGTGACCCTATACAGAACATTACATCCTGCACAGCCTGCAAACAGCTCAGAGGAGATGGCTTTTCTCAGACATGGCCTTTTGCCTGCTTACATCAAGAGAATAAAACCAATGTGGCATAACGGGCCAACTGCTCAGTTGTGTAAATCACTTTAGCTCCCTTTGACTAACTCCAGGGATGGGGTATCCACCACCTCTCTGGGCAACCTGTTACAGTGTTTCACCATCTACACTGCAAGAAATTTCTTCTTATATCTAATCTAACTTCTTCGTATATCTAATCTAACTCTACTCTCCTTTAGTCTGAAAACATTACACCATGTTCCATTGCAACAGGCTCTGCTAAAATGTTTGTCCCATCTTTCTTATTGGGATGTTCAATAGGATTACAGAAGTGACTCTAGCATGCTGCGCTCAGGCTCTGGGTCTTGTGATCCCCTAAGTGGGACAGCATTTATGTCGACATTGTTTGATGTAATTGTTGTGAGCAAGGCAAGTACTTTTAGTGTGAAGTCTGGGGCTGTCAACAGGTTGCAGATAGTCAAGTAAGTTTGCTATAGTTGTGGTCAGAGATTTCTGTTGCTTTTCTGAGGTCAAGTCTACCCTTAGTAAAGTGCTCCAGGGAAAGGAGTTGCCTCAAAAAGAGAGAAGTTCCTAAAGTAGTCAGAAACCAAGAACTGAGGCATCACCCATTGCAAAGCTAAATTACATCACTCCAAAGTTTTATCAGGACAAACACTTAGAATAACAGAATAATTTAGGATTGAAAAGACCCTTGAGACTGTTGAGTCCAACACACACAGTTGTCTTTTTTGCTTCTAAAGGATGGGGCTGACACAAACACACATTTCATTGAATTAGAATAAATTTGTTGTTCTTTAATTGTGCAAGCCAAGAAACTCACAAGACTATTACCCAGAAACATTTTCAAAACATTGTTCTTAGGTTTGAAATTTTGTGAGAATAGTCATTTTTCCTGGCATTTTGATGCTCTTTCTTCAAGTCAAAACCAGAAGCACAGAGGGCTCAAAATGAGAGGGAGAATTCCAGCAAAATTGGAGTCAAATGGGAACTTTCTAAAAGACTCAGTTTGGTATGAGTTTGCTGATGAAATAGGCAGAACTATCTTGTTTTTCACAGAACCCTGTTCTAACTGGGTCTCTGTTCATGACGGTCCAGTGAGGATGGTGTGCAGAGTTCAGTCCTGCCTCTTTACAGAGGCCCTGTAGAGGCAATCTCATTCTGCATGGAGAGACCAGCTGCTAATAGCTCTGTGAGATGTGAGCTTCAGAGACTTAACTCACAGCTCACCTCTGTATATGACCCTGTGAAGTAACACAGCAGCTTCCTTCAAACCCTTCTAGTATCAATTTGATGAAAATAAATTAAAACAAGATATCTGAACAAAAGTATGGTTAAAAACTAAGTGGTTTGCTGAGAGTTTTGTCTACCCCTGCAAAACAA
This sequence comes from Acropternis orthonyx, assembly GCA_035583155.1. NCBI lineage: Eukaryota > Metazoa > Chordata > Aves > Passeriformes > Rhinocryptidae > Acropternis > Acropternis orthonyx. The sequence continues at coordinate 41,737,784 of JAWWEU010000111.1, read as the reverse complement.
GAAACTCTTAAGTAAATATTTACAATCTACTCATTAGGAGTTTAGACACAAACCTACTAGAGCTATTTACAGTCTGCTCCTTAGGAGCTTAGAGACAAACTAACAACAGTGCTCAATAATTAGTCATTCTTATGCAATGGATTCAAGTGAAGAGGTTTCTTCTCTGATGTTTGCTGTGAAGAAATTATATTTAACCATGGGAGTAACTTGGTCAGAAATGCAGAGTTCCCACCAAGGAGGTCCCACCTCACCAGCATCCTAGGCAGTGTTGTGTGAACAGTCTGAATCCTTCAAAGTGTCTGCCTGTGACAGAACATCCACACACCTCAGTAAGTTGTCTTGATCCTTTTTTAATGGGGTTACCTCTCAAAGGTGGCTGAATAGAGAATGGTTTGACAGCAGAAGAAACCAGTTAGAGGCCTTCCATGTGGACACCTGCTGTCCAAGGCTCTGCTTTCCATGTCACCTGTGTGTGCACCAAATGCTCTCAGCTGCCCATTCTCCAGGCTGCTCAATTATCTTCAAAGAAATCAAGCAAACAATCTGGAAGCCACAGTTGGTTTCTGTCTGCCTGTGCCCCAGAAAGCAGTACTGTGTATCACAGCTTGTACATCACTCCTGCACGTGCACTCACATTAACCACTGCCAATTCTGCATGTGTTCACCAGGTATGTCGGGGAAAAGCCCTTGGGAAATACAGCTCTGTATTAGAGAAAAGTATCTGAAATACAGATATGAAAACAGTTGCCTTTTCTGTTTTCCTTGCAGCATCATTTATATTCATTTTTAGCAAGGCAAAAATATTCTACAGGAATCGCTCTGTTACAGGAAAAGGACAAAGAAGAGTGAGATAGAAATACAGCCCAAGTAGATGCATGTTGCTGTCCATGCTTGATGCTGTTTCCCTTCTTCCACAGCTCCCTTTTTTTTTTTTTTTTTTTTTTTTTTTTGCATAGCTGGCAGGTTGTTTTCTTAGCATAGCTGGAAATTTAGAAGATTGTGATCTGAAGGAGGATAATTTTGGGCAGTCATGAGTTAAGAGTTAGTTAATACTAGTTAAAGTAAACAGTGCTATTAGTTTTACCTTTCCAAAATGTGATAATAAAACAATAATGTAAGTCACCAATTCCTGGCCTTTCTCCAGTATTCTGAAGTTTTGTTATGATTTAGTGGATACAACAATGTCAGGCGAATCTATTATCTTTCAGATGGCTGTTTATCTCAAGCCTGGTCTCCAGACTTGGCTTTTTTTTGAAGGCATGCAGCTTTATCTTGAATTCACAGAGACTGACCTGTCTGACTCCTGCTAGAATATGCTGTGGTTACTTTCCAAACTATACACAAATATATACGTAAAAAAGCAAAAAAAAAAGCATATTGTGATGCCAGGATTTTAGTTGTGTTTTGTGATTGGGCAAGTTTTCAATTTATCTTACTTTTTATCTCTGATGGAATGAAACCGGTGGTATACAATAGCATACCTACACCAAAACATTGTCAGAGATACTGAGTGATAACATTTTAGTCTCTGATTCCACTGACTCCAGAGTGGATCTCCTTCTCCTCTTGTTACTCATTAAAAGTTCCACTTTGTTTTTTGTTTTGTTGTACTGGTTTTTTGTTCTGTTTTGTTTTAATCTGGGATTTGAACCTTTTGCATCCAAATGAAATGACACATCAGTAGGATTAGCTTCAGGTTCCAATATATTAAAGATGGGGTAACTGCAGTGTGCAATTGCTTGACACAAGGTGGGCAATTATAGTGTGTGAATCCAGGCCTCATTTAGATTGTTGGTCAGATGTCTAACTGAAAAGGACTCATTGCTAGGTCTGAAAATGTTTGTTGGAGGCTATCTGGCTTCCAGTCTTTCTATCAGATCTGACTTCTCAGTTATTGTGCTTTCTCCTGTGGTGTCCAATAAACCCTTTCTGTCCATCACATATTGTTATTTCATGCAGTAGTTTATCACAGGGTTGGCTGTTCAGTTAAAAACCATCTCCCCACAAGCTACAGCATGGAAGCACATTATTTTTGAAGAATATTGTGTAGAAAAAGTATGTTTTACATTCTGTGATATAGTTGCTTAGATATAAGCATTTCCATAGAAAAACAAAAAAGCTAGTATTGAGTAGGAAAGCACTTAAAAGACTGGGTTCTTGCCATTCTCAGCATATGGAGAGGATTTTTTGTTACTTGTTAAGTATTATTTTACTCTGCCAAAGGGTTGCCACTGCTTTCTGTAGCACAGAGGAACCTTTTCTGCTTGCAGAACCAAAACAAGAACATCACAGTATAGTAAGCCACCTGCTTCTTTGCAACACCTCAGCAAATCTCTGCTCAGTCTAAAGCTGAGGCGCTGTCTTTTCATCTCCTTTGATGCACCCCACAGTACACATATAGGAAAAAACTAGCTGCTGCAAAACTGAAATTATATTTTTATTTCATGACAGCACATTGGGAACTGCTGACATGTCTGGCCATGGCAATGTAATTATCTCATTCTTGACAGTGTAAATGTGGAGCAGGAGGCTGAAAGGACATCTATTTTGAATTTATATTTAGAACACTAAAACTGAAAGAGGAACTGTCCCAGAGAAGGTCTTGTGCTGTCTCCATGTTACACTCACACACAGAGCCACGCTGAGTATGAACCCTGAATGTGTATGACTATTTCTTCTTAGGTTCACAACTGGTTCCTTCTCATGCAGCAAAAGTAAACACGATGTTGATGACCTTATAACTTGCTCTCTAAGACAGATGCCAAACCATCCTCAGTAATTTGTTAAAACAGAGGGTTACCCAGAGAATTTGTGGATGCCCCATCCCTGAAAGTGTTGAAGGCCAGGCTGGATGGGGCTCTGAGCAACCTGGTCTAGTGAAAGATGTCTCTGCTCACAACAGGGGGCTTGGACTAGGTGATCTTTAAACAAAACCATTCTATGATTCTATCATTCTGTGATTCATAGCAGTGAGAGGCATAACCCAGGAGCTGACAACGGGTATATCTGCTGCAGGTGTTGCTCTTCTCAAGAACACCTGTTCTCCCCCAGCTACTTCAGTGGGGCTTTCCTGGCACTCTGACCTGGCCAGTGAAAAAAGAAAATAGTCTGTCTGCAGCTACATTACCCAGTCATTTGTATTAAGTCAGAAACATTATGGAAAATGTCAATGCCATTACCTACTTTGCTCACCAGGCTCCTTTGACTGGGAAAATGAAAGTCATTAAACATCCAAGACTGCAGCTGAAGGCAGTTTCAGACTGGTCAGGAACCCCACGGGCACTTCTTCAAGTGCACAAACAAACACAGCTGGCTGGTGCTGAGGACCCAACCACTACCCTATACACAGAATAGTAGAATTACAGACTGGCTTGGGTTGGAAAAGACACCAAAGATCATCTTGTTCCAACCTCCCTGCCATGGTCAGGGACACCTTCAACGAAGCCTAAATGTATTCCACTAAAACCAGCAATAGATTCAAGACAAAGTATTACAATGGTTGTGGGAATAAATCATAAAGAGATGGATGTAGAGACAATTCCACTGATGCAGTCTTCCTTCAATTCCTGAGTCCTGGTACTAGAACTAGTGTTTCTGGAGAACACCAAGCATTGCCTCTAGAAATGGAAAAGACTCATAAATGGTATTTTGATAGAGCTTGCTCTAAAGTGCTACTAGTGGATTCTAAATTTGCAGGAGAAAGAAAATGCTTGTCAGGCAATTAGATTGGAGTTAAAAGTTCCCCTCTGTTGTCATTACAAAGGTAATTTTCTCTAGTTTTCAATCAAGCCTCTGTTACCAACAGCAGCTTCCTGGCTTGCCTGTGAGATGCAAATGGACGCCCTTGAACTACCCAAGGTTGGGTATCATGCTGCCATGTGCCTTTGCAAGACAGTTGAACAAGATTTACAACCATGTCTGGCTGTGGATGCTGCACACCTTATCACAAGCGTTGAGTGGCGTTCCTACTTCTGCTCCTTGAGCGGCATTAAAATCTGACCAGTTTACCCACAGCAAAGTATCCCTGGCTGAACTGCATTTGTTGCATCTCAGTCTATATTTTATTTATTTTTGAACTGTGATTCTCTAAACCAGTCAACATCATCTGGGAATGGCTGCAAACACCACCATTTTTTAATTATATGCACACATAATAGTGAACAAAGATTTGTCAGTGATCCTCCCGTTGGCACATCTCTGCTCAAAAGGAAGGTCTGTCTTTTAACCATACCCCTCTAAGCCTTTCTTTTATGAGGCATCCTGTTATGCAAGACCTTGGCTGCGATCCAAAACCATATTGGGCCCCTTTTAAGCATCCCTTTTACAACCTATCCTTTACAGTAACACACCAGTCCCTTGTTTCCCAACAACAACTTTCTGTATAGAAAGCTTTCAGCACCAAAGAAGCCTTTAGACCCAAATGTTGTGTGATTTTCACCATAAATAACAACTCTTATTAATCAGCAGCATTAATCTATCAAGGCATTATTCCAAAAACTAGCAGCTTTTCAGAATTTGCTGAGAATGTTACAAAAAGAGTAACACATAGAAAATCTCTTGGATTTAATTAGTGTTGCATTTCTTTTGGGTTGTAATGTTCAGTGCTGTGTTCAGATATCATCTCTCAGTCGCCACTTCAGTTGACCTATAGGACACTGGGTATATATTATTCATCTACTGGTTTCCAGAGAAGTTCTCTTGAAGTAATCCCTGAACCTGCTATGGGTTTATTTCACAACAACTTAAGAACTGAGAATGAAGAGATCTTGATATCCTGTTATGCACCCTCCTTGAGCTGCCATCTGGTTAACAAACTACTACCTGGGAAATAATTCATCTATCTGTAGGTCTCCATAAAGAAGAAAAAGAGAATGAATTTCTCAATGAAATCAAAACCAGGTTGTTACTTAGATATGGAAGAAATCAGAAAAAAAGAAAGCACCATCAAAGGCTCAAATATCTTACCATAGACTGAAATTTAAATTTAGCAGCCTAGTTAGGACACATTTCTGTCCTGTAGACAGAATATTACCTGTTCATTATAGAGTGGCCCACCTCTAAGTGATGTGAATGAGTTTTAAACTCTTAATATTTTGATTTTTTCAAGTCTTTAATTTAATTTTTGAAGCATAATGCAGTAATAGATACATATAGATGCTTTCCTAGGGAAATCACAGCTGTTGTCTTGCAAATTATGACTCAAACACAGGTTTGGAAGAAAGGGTGTTTTGGCAGGAGTATAAAATATTATTGGATTTTTTCATTATCATGAAGTGTAAAGCTCAAACAAGCATATTTTATGCCTGGACTGGTAAATTTTCAGTCCAATTTGAAAGCAGAATTACAGTACCTCGTACAGATATTGCTTATTGAACCATACTAGCCACAGTCCCTAATGGAAATTTGAAGGTGTCTGTATTAGGGACTGGGAAATCAACCATAATGGATTATTAGCAGCAAGTGTGTTACAGTGACAAGCAGAATGTCAATACCATGTTCTCAGTCCTGTGGCACTAAAAAAAAAAAAAAAAAAAAAAAAAAAAAATCAAAAAATATCCTTTGCTCTGACTCTTTTTTAGAGCTATGATGGCGTAATTTCGAGATGACGGGTTTGAGGGGAAAAGGTGAATCATAATTAAACCTGGTATTCCTGCTTCATACATGGTTGCCTATCCAAGTAGGTTATGAATGACATTGATGCATACACGCCTTTCACTGAATCTCAGAATCACAGGATGGGTCAGGTTGGAAGGCACCACAGTGGCTCATCTGGTCCAACCTCCCTGCTCATCCCAGAGCATATGACATAGGTTTGCATCCAGGTGGTTTTTGAATGTCTTCAGTGAGGGAGACTCCACAACCTCTCTGGGCAATCTATTCCAGTGTTCAGTCACCCACACAGTAAACAAGTTCTTCCTCACATTCAGGTGGAACTTTCTGTGCCCGTTTCTGCCTGTTGCCTCTTGTCCTATCGGTTGGCAATACCAAGAAGAGCTTGGCTCTGTCCTCTTGGCACCCTTCTTTCAAACACTTGATGAGGTCCCCTTTCAGTTGTCTCTTCTTGAGGCTGAACAGACCCAACTCTCTTTGTAGAATCACAGAAGATAAGCAGCTAATGTGTATGTCCCAAACAGCAATAGTCAGATGGCTGTGGAGCCAGGGAAGGACTGTTGGTAAAAACAGACAAGTATGGTTGGTAATAACCAAGGACTGTTGGTATTAACATGATGTGAGAAAGGACATTTCTACTTATTCTGACAACCTGTCTATGTTAATTCCAAGTGGTCTGACTCTGCTTCTATCTCCTGTGTATCTCCTGACTGAGCAATGACTTTGCTCTATCTTCAGTGTTGTCCAGAGCCGAATGTCTCTTAGGTTTGCTTTTTCTCACCCTGGTACCTCCACAGATTGGGCCAAGGGCAGCTGAAGGGCTTGCCAAGGCCAAGGTGAAGAGGAACCTCCACTATCTTTAAAACGCACATCTTGTTGGTAAATTTAGTTGGGATCATTGATTCTACTTTTGGGATAGCCTCAGAAGAGTGAGACCCACAGCGCTGTGCAATGAGAAGAATTAGGCATTGCTTGTACGTGCACTACGCAACTCCAGGACCTGTTGCATTCCTCCACAGACTTTACAGCCTTGCCAACAATGTGAAGTTTCTTAATTTGTGAAGCTAGTCTGATCTGGCTAATGTATTCAGGGACAGTTTAAGTTAAATTATTAAATATATTTTTGGAAGGGAGTGGGAATAGAAACAGGGGAAGGGCTTTTTTCCTATTAGTTCCTTACCTGAAGCTATCATTGTGCAAACATGATTGAAAAAAAACCAAGAAAAAATGAGTACATGACTTCAGCAGGGTTTTAATTCATTTGCTGTCAGGTATTAATTTAAGCCACAACTAAAACAATGGGCTGTTGGGCGCCATTGGTGCAGCCAAAAGCCTGGTGCACATGACTTTTCCACTGGAATGCTTTCAAGGTTTTTTTCTTCTTCCTATCCTAGCTGTGAAACCTTTATGCAAACGGTCTTAGTCACAATTAGATTACATCAAAGAATGTTTGTCTTGGTTTCAAGCCTGCTTGGGCTAAAACCAAGATAAATTGCAAATCGGCTAAAGCCACCAACAAACACCCCCTTTTTCTGGTCATTACAGATGAGGAATGTACAGTGTCTTTAGGTCTTATATTTCCACCGCCCTATCCTGTCCTTAGTCAGCAATTTGCTAGGTAATTGGAAAACAAAGTTCAATAGACTGTCTCAGAGTGGGTGGGGATTTTTTCTTTCCCCTTTTGGCTTTTGTGCGTCACAGAGTACTTACAAAGGAATGAACTCACAACCTGATCTGTGGAAAAGCAGCAACATGTGAAGCACAGAGAGGAGGAAAGCCTCAGTTCATAATCCTCAAAGACAAGTAAAACTTAACATGACAAATGACAAGGGAAGGCAACCATTTTATATCTCCTCCTCTCCCTTCACAGTAACAACCGAAGAAAATAAAGAGGTACCAATCAAGCTTGTCCTCCTCTGGTGCTAAAGTCACCACCCTTAAAATTGTCTATAGTCTAAAAAATGTAGAGGAGGATCATTTCAGCAGCTACTTAAACAGAGATGCCTCTGGAGGCACGCACCAGGACATGACACGGCAAAGCTGTGGAAGCAGAGTTAAACACCCTGCAACTGGCCAAGTAGGGATGTGAAGAACAGCTTTACAGTGACACAACTGTTTCTTCAGAGGCCTTGCCAGGAGATAGGTAGGGAAGGAGGGAGTCATGGCTGAGTCTGCCTTCCACACTCATGGAAGGCATGGAAAAGGCATGTTTACACCAACACTGCCGTTTCATTTCCATGAAACGTCAGTGTTGGTGTGAATGAAGATTTTGTTACTGACAGCTGAGGGGGTCAAAATCTCACCGTCTCAGTACTGCACTGCTCAGCACCTTGCCAATTCTGCCACATAAGCTTTAATCAGTGTAGCTCAGTAGACACACAGATTTATTCTGAACTTATACCATTATTTTTTAATAGAAGTGGACAGAAAAAATAAATTAAAAACAGCTGAAAGTACAAAAATAATCCTGGATTTATATTCATCATGAGGAATATTTACTCCTTGACATTTGGGCCAGTCAGCCCAAAATATATTTTATCGGAAAACAGTTCCATGAAGGTACATTTTCAGGGACAATATCTTCAGATTCTTTCTCTTAAGTATTCCTGCCAGGGCTAAAGGTGGGTGCTGTGAGTGCTAACACCATGCTGAAATCTCTGTCATTTATTCATGTGGTGGCATATAGGCTGTGCAGAAAACATGAACAGCTGAAACTTCAGGAAACTTCAGGATGTCAGACAGCAGTTTCAGCTGTGCACTGCCACATGCAGAGGATTAATGTACTCCTCTGGAATGCAGAACAACCATAGTTATCACTTTCATCCAAACTGGATGAAAAAAGTGTTGTTGATGGTCAGCTTCCCAGCTTCCCTGCAACTGTCTGCTTACTCACCTTTCCTTTCTAAGAATTCTTCATCTCAGTTCCATGTCCTTCATTGCAGAAGTTCCCTGGGTTTCAATTATTCACACACCACCATTCTTTTAATATTAACAAAATTATTCTAAGAGTAATGCAATCCTTTAAAGTCAGAGCAGAGATAGCAAGACAAGTCCCTTAGCTAGGATGGAAATTACAGTTCTAAGCATGAAGTAAAGAGACCCAGATTTTAATAGATAAATGTATTACTATGTTTTCATTGTGCATGAATGATAACTGATATGCTAAAAGTCACTTTGGACATTTCATGGTACATTTATTCTAAGAGGCTGTGGTTTACAAGGTGAAGTGATGCTGAGTTCAGAGAGGTAGAAAATGGCTCACGCTTCTCCCAGGAGTAAGTCTTCCAATAACTGTACTGATAGTGGCATATGACATGGCCTGGTCTGGAACAGTAACAAGAACTTCAACCTGATGTTTTCATCTCCATAGTCATTGAAGCTGTCACCAGAGACCAACCAAAAATGCAGTATGTCAGAGAAATCCCCAAACCACTTTTTGAACAAATCCATGAAGTATAATTCCATGAGATTGACTAGACATATGAGACATTTACAACGATCACTGAACTACTCTGTATTTTCCCATTCAGATCCACTGTTCAACATGCAGGACGACGTTCCCAGGTGTCTTGGCCACCTCCAGCTGTGTAGGGGACACAGTGGCAAAAGAAACCTGACAGAGGAGGACAGCTAGTGCCCAAATCTCAATAAGAAAAGAGTCATTGGGTGGGATTGGTGCAGCACTGAGGTTGGGAGACTGTCCTCCAGGTGTGAAAACACAGGCGTGGTCTGGGATATAATGTATACATCTACTTGATGGGATTTAAAATTGAAGTGCAATACCAGTTCATTATTTTTTTGATGAAAGAAAAGATTTTCAAATTAATTCAATGCCTTCTACAGATTTTGAAGGCTTTCATAATATGCTAACTACATGGCATTTTCTCCAAAGTCTTGAAGTAATAGAAAAATGAAAGTATCTCTTTAAAAAATACAATTAACATTTAAGAAAAAAAATGTTGCTATTATGAAGTGTTCTGTTTCTAAGGAGGTTGGCAAATGCTTCTTCCCTAATGCTTTGATACTGAAGTAGAAAGTTAGATTTTCAAAAAATATGGGTGATTTGGACAGAGTTGTGTCTGTGTGTTAAATCAGTGTCTGATTTCAGACCTGATTTTCAGAAATGCTGAGAAAGGCAGCCCTGAATAACAAGCCATCTAACGCTGTTGAAAAATATCAGTGAGAGTTCAGATCCAAACATAGTTACAAATTTCAGGAGTGATTAAGTCAGTGGTCTGTGTTTTATCCTTTACAATTATCGTGATGACTTATGAGGTTACGATCTGGTTCCAGATTTCCCGAAAGCAGTGACAGTTCTGATCTGGCATGTCCTAAGGTCAAGTGCCCATTTAAATTACTTACTTGACTGAAAAGCGTGGATTAAAATAACATACTAGGTTTTAAAGCAAAAGGCATTGGCAAGCTACTGCAGCCTATGTACGTATGCAATTGCCAACCAGCAAAATGTTTTCAGACTCACAGACAAGGCAATCTGAAGGGTTTCTTATGATCATTCAGTAAGAAATTTTAGAGAGCTTTCCAGGGTGAAAAGTTTTCACATTAATTTCTGCGTTGGACACATATCTTCTGTAGCACAAATGTTTCCAGATGCCAACATGTCATTACGTGATTTTATGGCCAGAACAGGGACCTTGTGGTTTTACTGCTGTGCTCTGCCCACGCTTACCTTCTACATGCCATATAGCAGGGTATGCCTTCCTGTCCTGTGGCTGCAACACACAGTAGTCTCATTCTGTGATCATATGCTTATATTCAGTGAAAGATAAACAAATGCATGTCTGGTATTCACTAATGATTTCAGATGCTAACAAATGGAGCCATTGATCTCATCTGATGCAACAGCTCCAGTCAGGTGACATACAGCATTCCCTACTCTGTAACTGTACAGCTAACTTGGTTAAGGTTGGTCATGGTTGGGTCTCCTGCACATAGCAAGGTCTTCTGGTCAGGGAGATTCTGGATGTTACTCTTGCCTGAAAATGCCTTGATGAGGATGAAACAAACTCTCCTTGTCCTCTCTTAATCCAAAAGTCACTGCAATGGCAAGGTTTCCTCTGAAATTTACATCAGTCAAGGGTTAAATTGCATATATAAATCACAAGTTCTTTGCAGTATTTTTGTGATAGACTCCTAACTCTAGAATGTCCCTGCTGGTAGAATATATTCAGTAGGGCAGAGAAAACAAAACAGATCGGGTGAATATGGGACACACCATATCAGAGACAAAAACAAAAGTCAGAAAATAATTCTGTTCAAAAAGTTGAATAAAAAATTTCTGAAACATCCCACTTTTAGTGTACCTGATTTCTCCCTCCCCATGACACAGACCTATGAACCAACTAGATCTTCCAAGGAAGAAATGTTCATGATAAAGTTTTGAGTGAAGAATTATTAGTAACTTGAAAATTAAGTTCAGTGTATGCAACTACATTCAAATTTAAGCATGGTGTCAGTGGGCTACTGTGACAATCCAGAACAATGAGCAGTGATTCAGTCACTGGTTTGAGAACACTGTGGGAGAACTTTGCATTATTTGTTTTTGTAAAGAAGCATTAGTTTTTCAAACATCCAGCCAATAGCATTTGTTTTTGGAAGTAGAATGCACTCTACCTGGGAGTGTTTGCAGGACTTCCAGGTCCTCTATATCCTGCAAGTGTGACCTGCATGCTGTTGCATGTTGCAACCCAAGCACAACCCAGGGAGAAGAGAATGATCAAAGCACTTTCCCTCCCACCTCTGTGTTACATCCACATCCAGAGCAAAAGAGGCAGCTGCTGTTAATACTACACCAAATGGTGTGATTAGGAAGGGGGAAGTAATGGGGAAATGTCGGTCAGCGGTGGCTGTAGGAAGGCATCCAAGATTGAATTCCTGGCAGATTTGGGGTGCTTTTATAATTGTCTTGCAGGTTGCCAGGGGTTTTGTTTTTAATTCCTTTTCTTTTATTTTTTAAGGCACATTCCTTGGAGGGATTTTTTTTGTTCCTCTCCCTCACTTCCCTGCACACTCATGCGTCACTGCACAAATTTTCTGCCTTGCTTGGTAGTGTAATGGGGAGGGAAGGTGTGGGGGGCAGACAAGTCGCCACTCATGACCTGACAGTGTGGCAGCCGTTGTGGCTGGCAGGGAACAGAGGGAAGGTTCTCAACAGAGTCATTGCCAAAGTTGGTTTTAATCAATTTAATTGTTAACGTTCTGTGGAGAGAGGGAGGAAGCAGACCACAGACTTACACAATGGGGTTAATGGAAAAAGAAGTGATAAAATATAACCTTACAGCCTGCTGTGCAGCAAGTCTCTGAGAGATTATAAAGTTATCAAGCAAGAGAACAATTAAACTGATTTGTAATTAACTCTGCAGAGAGTAAAACCAGCAGAGTTAATGGCAGGCCAAATATTGCTTGCTGGGTTTGTCCCTAAAAACCATTCCAATCTCTAATGCTTTTTCTCTGTCTCCCTTAGCAATCTCAAAGAGCTGGCCAGGGGGCTTGGGGTGAGCTCACCCTGGGTGGGTGCATGCTGGTGCTGTTGGGCTTGCTGCAAGCCTGCGGCAGTGTTTGCCCTGTCACCATTGCCCAGTTCTGAAGAGGATCAGCAGAGACAGGGACACAGTTATCCCTGATGCTTTGGGCAGCTGCACAAATGCCCACCACAGGCCTGGCAGATGCCAGCCATGGCCTGCATGTGAGGGCAGGGAGGAGGCAGCAAGCCCTTGTCCCTCACTAGTGTGTGTGAGCAGAGCTGGATGGGCATCCTCCACTGAGCAGCCACTGCACTGAGCTGGGCTGACAAACAGCAGTGCCCTGGTAGTGACCCACAGGGGCTGTGGGACATGGGCAGTGTAAGGCAGATGGATGGCCAGCAGCTGCTGAGGATGGCTGTTCTAGCTTCCACCCTGGAAAGGCTTTTCTGCTGCTGCCCTATCTTCACAGTCACATTCCCTAGGCCTCTCACTCATGGCTGGGTTTGTTGGAGCAGCAATGTCCTGATTGCTTGTGAAAACATCAGTTTCTCTGGCTTAATGGGGATTTGAGAATAATCTTGCTCAGAGAGCAATGCCTCCTCTTGGAGATCCCTGTTTCAGGATGAACCCTGGCTTACTTTAACCTAGCTCCCATCCATGCCAAAAATCCCCTAACTCAAGACTACCAGTGCATTTAGCTAAGACAGTCATCCTGCCTTTGGTAATAAACTAAAACATCACTCAAAAGTCTGTTTACTTTGTAGCGTGGCTATAACCTAAACCCCTAAATACTGCCAGCATGTTCCTGCTTTGCCATAATTAGTAGGGTGAAGTCACTGCAACCACATGGCGGCTCTGCAGAGTGACTCTTCTCCCCGGGGCACCACGTGTGTGGTGCTAACCACCATGGCTGTCTGCAGGGAAGTTGTGCCACTCATTTCAAGCTTCCCACTTATCTCTGTGCTCCTGGCTCACATGGCTACTTGGGCCATAGTGGTGGAGGAAAGTACCCAGGTGGGGGGACAGGTGGAGCAGATGAGATCGTCCAGAGATTTAGATGGATGAGAGAGAATCCAACCTAAGCAAGAGCTTTGCTCAGCAGCCCTCTATTTTTGCAGGGTGCCTACCTGTGCTTTGCTGTGTTTTGGGGCATGCTGTGTTTTCTGGTTGTGGTTTATTGCTCTGAAGCTGCAAGTAAACTAAGAAAACAGAGGGTGAATTTTTTTTTTTTTTTGTTTTTGTAATAATAATCTAACATGGGAGGAAGCAAGGGAAGAAACACAGGAAAAGAGACGTAGTGAGGAGACAGTTAAAATAAATAAAGAGGGGAAGGGGGAAGTTAATGAACTTGCTCTGTCTAATAAACAGTTTCCTTCTCTCCCCCTATGAATGCTTTTGTTTCACCAGTCTGTGCCAGTTTCCCGGTGCTCCCTGCCCCGGCCACTGGAGAGTGAGGTTCATCCACCACACACCACTTAAGCTTTCCCCCTGCCTCAGCAATGCCGGAGGCAGAGGAGCTACCTTGAACGAGGGAGTGGGGGAGCTGGTCTCCACAGCCCAGGTAAACCCCAATCTCTTATTTCAGTGTGCCAACAGGGATGAAAATTAATGCCAAGGGAGGTGGTGCCTTTAATGATGCGGACACCTGTTCCCTGAGAAATGGCCTGAGCTCTCTTTGGCACGAGTCACTCCAGAGGCTCCACAGCCACAAATTGCTTTTCCATAAAGGCAAAGCAGCTTTGTTTATAAACTGCTGTAGATAGGCTGGAGTTTTCATGATGAGAGCACAGAAGCAACAGTCATTACAGCCCGTATAAATGAGTTTATTTATTCAGCAAGAGCACATCTGCCAGGCTGTCGTGAGGTAATCTGCTGCTGCTACAGCCCACAATTAATGGCTGCTGGGGACAAATGAGATGGGAGAGCAACTCGCCTGCAGGGAAGGGAGAGCTCCACCAGTTTCACAAGGGAGCCTGTGCTGCCTGCCCAGGCACTGGCACCTCGTGGTGGCAAGGGTTTTCCTGGGGAACATCCGAGGAGCCGGGATGGCAGACCTGGCACCAGCCTTGATTCAGGCATTCACAGCATACTTGAAAGAGGAAGGTGGTGGGAGTGCAGCAGCTGAAGCCCAAAATGAGCAGCCTGGAGGGTAGGGCTGTCCCTGCTTATTCCACTGAATGCTAAAACAAGAAGTAAGAACAAATCTGGGCTGGAAATAGAGGATAGATTCAAGATTAAAATTTCAGATCCAGACTGCAAAAATGGTATCCTTCAGGGACAGTTTGGATTCATAGCTTTGCCTTGATTCACCAAAAACATTGGAACAGTTTCTTGACTCTCTATAAGTTTCTTGGCTCTGATATTGGGGTGGGGGTGAGTGTAAAAGAGGTGTTAATCCAAGGGTTTGGTTTGGCCTCTTGCTCAGCTGGAAACAAATACCCTGCCTGTGGCACAGCTCCTGCGGGCAAGTTGCAGGAGATTAGTTGGCTGTCATCTGTTTGACCCAATGAGGCTTGAAGAATTTGCTTGCAATGCCACTAAACTGGTCAAATGCTGAAACATGAAGGACAGATGGAAATAACTGTAAAATGTTGTAACCTGGCATGCTACCAACATTTCACAGCTTTCATACTGACTGCCAGCAGTGGCAGAAAAAGGCATTAACAGGAAAAGTAAAACCCTAGAAGCCCTCTGTTACAGCAGGCAGTACTGAGAGAGGTTGTGAGCTGCTCTGCACAGCCGGGTCTGTAATCTTCTGAATGGCCGGAGAAGCATAGCACAATAAGAGGATGTCACATGCAAAACCCTGACAGAATTCCCCCATCCTTTCCCTTCCACCTCCAGGGTAAGGTAGAAGTGACTGGCAGTCCCAGCTGATACTGCTGCTGCTTGTCTGGTCCCATCCAATGGTCCTGACAGATGTTTTAATCTACTGTTTGAAGAATGACTTCTGCACAGCTCTGCTGTTCAAACATCTGTTTCTGTTTAGATAGACAGAGGCATTTCAAACTGCACTGGCCATGCCACACACTGGGAATTGTTTAAAAGGCAACCCAAGTTGCTTACATTACTCAGTTACAGCATGAGGAGGATTTACTGCAGCAAACCTTGACATATTTTTAAGCCCTGTAAAACAGATCATTCACGAAAAGGGAACTGTTTTCCTTCCTAAATACATCCTTTAAAAGGGGATATTTACAGTTATAAACGCATAAAGACATTGCTAAAAAGCTAGGACTTTTCGACTTGCATTCCTCTTCCCATGTCAAGGGAAGAAATGCTTGTTTAATCATGATTTCACTGTCCTTGGCTTTCCCAGCTTTTGTAGTTGACTCTGTGTGTGTGTTTTTGCTGTACCACTTCTTGCCTTGCTGCTGTCAACACCCTCTGATTACTCCTACTCCAAACAGCCCATGACACATTACATGTCAGAAGAATTCTATGCTGAGCTTCCCAGTTTCTCAGCAGAAAGAAACAAGAAGCAGCTACATTTCAGACAAAGGTGAGAACTGAGTATCACTAAGCCAGTAAAACTTAAATTACTTCTTGAATTCTGAGGTTCTGTGTACCTAACATCCTACCCTTGAAATCAAAGAAGATGCTATCACCTCTCTTTTCTTTTTTTTTTTTTTTTTCTTCTGACTTGTCTAGTTGTTCAAGACTCGAAATACAAAGCAGATGGCAAGATTTTCAGCTGGTCACAAATTGCTGTATATCACATGTAAGGAATGTCCTGATTGCTGACCATCAAGTGAGAGCTGCCATCATCCAGCCCTTTGCCTGCATTCTTGTAACAGGTGGAGTACTTCATTAATGCATTTGGCTGATTTTCAATGGTGAAATATTCCCCCAGGGTTCTGGTTCTAAAAATAGCAGAAATCGGAGCTTTGTCTACAAAGTGATAGAAGGAGCATGCTATGAGCTTTTGCCTCTTTTGTCCTACTGGGAATTGCTGGGATAAAACCACATGTTGAAGGATCATGCTGCTTGTTTTCTTTAGCATCCTTCTCCCTTGTCTGTGACTTTTCAGATCTGCAAGTCAAGCAGCTGAGGTAGGAGTCCCCCTGGTTAGCTTTTCCTTTCCAGTTGTGGGCTCCGTTGACAAGCCCCTCTTAAAATCAAACATACAACAATACTTTTGTCCTTACACACTGTTTCTATTCTTTATGAACAAAAGAATAGGTTAAAAGGAAGCCCCTTACATAAACATGAACATGCTGGTTTGTGGCTGGCTGTGTCTCTGTGCACGAATGGTACTTCCATGCTATGCAATATTCAAGGGATTTATTTTCCTTTCTGGGTTTGGTTATAAGACACAGCTTCATCAAAGTCCTTAACTACTTGTGCAACGCTAAGCCTGTAAACAATCTGAAGCTGGATGAGCAGCTCACCTTCTTTAAATTAGACCTTCTTGAATGCGCTCCTCATTTGCGTCCTGCAGTAATTAGCCTGGAAACACCAAATACCCAGTTGCATTAAGCTGAACTTTTCCTTCAAAGAAATGCCAGAAACAACTGAAAGAGACTAATGATATTTCCTGAGATCCACCTGTTGCTCAGTTTCCCTTCAATTAAGCGACAAAGGGGAGGTGCGGGAACCGTTTCTTGTTATAAACACAGATTAGTATTTGGACAAATGAAGCTGGGAAGAGAAAGGCAAAGGCAAGGAGAAACAATGAGAGAAAAGCAGCCTCAGCTTTATCATGGGCTGGCCATGTGCAGGGGCACTCAGGAAGAGGCACATTCCGATGCGGTGCAAAGGCTGAAAGAACAATGCGGTCCTTCCTCAATAAGGCATTTGAACAGGCTAAATGATCCCTCTGGACATTATATGGAAGTGAAATAAATCAAAATAAGAAAGGAGGAAGAAACACATTTTTGCCTTGACGAAGCACAGCCCACGATTTGCTGAGACATGACAATGGACTTCTAGTAAAAACACCAAACAGCAGATGAAGGGTTTTTTGGGGGGTAATTGCCAACCTGTGCTCTGCCATTATGTGAACGTGCCTTGGGGGCACCAAGGTTTTGGACAGCTGTCTCTTCTCATGCTGCACTCCTGACTGCCTCTCCATCGTTTTTCTCCATCCTGCAGTTCCTTGATACTGTTCCCTTCTCCATTTTAAGGGTCTTTGACACCTGTGATCAGAACACAGGTTTAAGAGTTACAACCTCACTGCAGCACTATCACTTTAATGCCTGTAGACACAATGCAGAAGAGAAGATGTCTAATTCATTAGCCTTTAGGAACTACCCAAAATCCAAGAGCACCTGCACAGTGTCCTGCCCTCAAAGTCACCCTTTCTATGGAGTCACTGCTCCATTAACAGAGGCTGTGCTTCTTCTCACTGTACATCTGTCCCCATGGCATGAGTACTGTAGTGCCAGTCAGGAATTATTACTCCTGCTAGCACAATTGAGGAACCATATATTTACTGATAGCTGCCAGTGGGGGTTGAATGCCCTGTTCCAGCAAGGACATGCCCAAGGGCTGTCCTACCAACTCACTCTGTCCTGCCTGTGACTGAGGATGATGATTATGGAGGTGGTCCTCAGCCATCTCTCTGGTGAGCCAGAATAAGTCTCCTCTGGTTCAGTGGCCCTTACTTTGCCTTGAGTAAGTGTCCAGCTCTAGTCTTAGACCATGTAGAGGAAGGGATCCCTTGCTGGCTTCCCTGTTGCCATATGGGATGTCCCAGGACCCCTCTGAACAAGAGCCAGGAGTCAGGAGGGATTTTGCAGGTATCCAGGATATTAGGGAGGAAGAAAAGATCTTTCGACAGGCCATAATGTACCTACTCCATTGCTGAACAGCACCTGGACTTTGCAGAAGGCTTGACACTATAGTTTTGACACAGTGCTATTTTCCTCATACTCTCTGATAACACTTTCACATTGCTGCCAGCAGCCTCACTGAGGAGCATTGTGAATGTGTCCTGAAAAGCAGGAGATCTGTGTCTGCAGGGTGGCATATGCAGCATTCTCTCATTCTTAACCCTGCACATTCTCATCTACTCTGGAAGGAAGCCTGGGTCAACACTACTTCCTGCTTGACATTAGGACATATTTCATACCTCATGATCATGTGTCTTGCAGAACCAGGTGACATACAGACACTGTCATGGGAACTCATCAGACTGGTGGAAAGACCATTTAAGACCTTTGTCTGGGAACCATGATAACATGTGTTAGTGGTCTCCTCAAGAAGCTCACTTATTCCTGAGTGGTTTTTAAATTCAGACAACCCATGTACAGTCCAAAATATCCCTTCCTTCAGTCCAGAGATCTCATTGTCCCAACACTTGGGAGACACAACAGCCAGGTACTTTCCCAACAAATCAGGTAAGAGCAAGTAAACGACTCTTCAGAAGAGGCTATTCTGCTTTCAATTAAGTTAATTTGTGATGAGATTACACTGGCGCCGATGCCTGTGAAGCATTCAGCCTTATTTAGCAGATGCCTTTCCTGGTCATGTCCATTTAGGCAATTGTATCCTTGCTTTGACATGAAAAAAGTTGCTCTCTAGGTGAATGTTCAATAGCAAGGAAAATGAAAAACCCAACCCTGTCTTGTAAAGAACTAAGGATCATGCAGGCCAGTCTAAGTTGAGTATATTAATACTGGGCTCAGCTGAGGTGGATATGGTGGTGACAGGACCTGGTGGTGAGGCATTCCTGAGGTGACTGTGATCTGGGATAAAGTCACACGGAGCAATATCTGCTAAAGACTAGCTCTGGCATCATGTTACCCAGTGAGAAAGTTTTCCATATGTGTAGTGTTTGTGCATTTACATCCATTTGCATCTTCAGACTCCACAAACACTGTTCGTACCACTTTCAGTGCCTGTTGGCATCGTGTTTTCACAAGTCTGTACAGTGTGGGCCAGCTCCTACTCTGACCTTGGAGCAATTTGTGAAGTTCTTTCTTCAGAAGCAAAGCTTAATTTAAAACTGTGGTTTCTTGATTAAATGCACTTCAAGGCAATTCCCTGTTTTACACAAAGGTGGAACACTGCAGAACTATTGCTACAGAAAAAGATAAAGCTCCAGAGTGGATCATGGTCGTGAGTGTATGTAAAAATGCCTACATTTGTAGAGAACATAAATACCCTTGAAAAATGACCATTGCTCCCATTCTTACATTTGGGTGGAGACGGTGTGTGTGTGTACACATACTAATAGCGTTTTGCTCAGGGAGAAAAAGCACCTGAGATAGACAGTTGATTCTGTCAATCATTCTGTGATTTTAACTTCTATAATTTTAGCATGGGATTAGGATTAGCATGTGATTAGGAACTAACTGTTGATAAAGTCACAGTGTAACACCTTCACTTTTTTCTTTTTTTTTTTTTTTAAATATTGTATAAAGCATGGCAGAGAACCGTGAGCACTGGGCTGGGTTTGTTTGAGGGCCTGGTACCTGTTGTCCAGAATAAAGATCTTCATGTAGAGGTAACCTATGTTTTGAGCAAGATACACTGCTGACCTTTGCTTAGTAAGCAATGCACATCTTTTGTCTAGATACATACATACATGTTTATTCAATGGTGTTATGGAAGATATTTATTACATCTGATTGCTGAAAGCAGAGCAGAGGAGCTATCTGCTAGGAGAGACCTCAAGGGGTCTGTGAGATGCACAGTCCTTTGTGGGGCTGCATCAGGAATCTCTTTGCTGTGCCTCACACAGTCTTAAATCCCATATGTACTTGCAAAAGCCAAAAAGGTGTGCATGTCTGGGACTGGGAAAATGGGAACCTTCCAATCTTCCCATCTTACCTTGGCTCAGTTTGACGTTATTTCTACCCAAGTAAAAGCAACAGCTGATTATATATAATAAAGATAAATGCTACATTACAGTACTGTGTTTATTAAATCACTGCATTTGTAGGGGAGTTCCTTGGCATTGTTTGTCCATGATATAAATATTTTAAGTCTCTGTCGGTAAGTGAGGCTGGTGTGTGTATATTACACAGTGTACTCTCTTATCCGGTTAAAAAAAGGCAACAGATGCAAATTGTCCAAACAAACATTTTGTTTCTCCCCACAGCTGGCCTGATTGTCATCATTCCTTCCAGGCTCAGGCTCCTTCTCTGCTCTGGGTCAAACGTTACTTTTACAGGTGTGGACTGCACTGGTGAGGGACAATCCAAGCCATGGGTTTCCCCCTTTCCCCATTGCTCAGATAGTATCCCACAAATTCAGCACACAGCTCCACCAGAAAGTGAAGGCTGTATCCATCTGCGGTTCTCCAGTACAGCCCATTTTTCTTTTCCAGTCCACAGTTGATATAGAGATTATTTCCTCCCTCTTTGCAGCAACCACTTACATAACTGCATTTATGTTTTTTGCATCTCCTCTTAGTCCTGCCTTTATTCTAAACAATGCCAGTTTCTTCAGCCTTCCTTCATAGGTTATGTTTCTAAGCTGTCTCATTGCTATTCCTGGACTGATTCCAGTTGGTCCACATCGCTCTTGAAGTGTGGTGCCCCAGCCTGACGCAGCACTCCAGCTGAGACCTTCAGGCACAGAGGAGTTCCCTTTCTTGCCTCATTGTATTCAGCACTCCACTTATACTTCATAATTCACACTACAAAAACATGGCAAAATTATTGACTGCCAAGGGGAAAGCAGGCTTTCTCTGTGTCAGGATTGACCATTTCCTTGCAGAAAGCCAAAATAAAATTACATAGCTATGCTATGGCTTACTTTAAGGTTCTGAGCACTTCACAACCCTTAGCAAGGCACTTTCTGATGAAATTGGAATTTGAGCTTCGCAGTTGGGTCTTATCATGCTTTACAGTGACCAGGTAGCATTTCTGAATCCCTCCTCAGTTTAGGTTGAGGCACCAATGGTAAAGCTGAGGAGTAAAATCAAGGCTCACAAAATGACTTGCAAGTTTGGCAGCGATATCTGTGGGCAGTGGATGGTGGCATTACAGCAGCTACCAGGATACCCATTCTCTGAAATGGACAAGAAAAAAAATGGACTTGAGGATAGGTAAATTTCACTCGGCATCAAAACAAA
The DNA here is from genome assembly GCA_035583155.1 of Acropternis orthonyx. Lineage (NCBI taxonomy): Eukaryota > Metazoa > Chordata > Aves > Passeriformes > Rhinocryptidae > Acropternis > Acropternis orthonyx. Next base: position 41,716,667 of record JAWWEU010000111.1, on the reverse strand, counting down.
TGCCTAAAAAAAGGGTTATTTCTGATCTTGCCCATCATTGCACAGACATCATCTCAGGAAATAAATATGGTAGAGTTACAGAAACCCTCCACCAGAGACTGACACAGAGTCCAGCATCACTGATGGATGGATCCCTGTGCTTCCACATCCTAATGGTGTTCAGATCTACAGAAGAGATTTCATGTTCTCAAGAGAGGAAAATATTAGTGGTACTAGATGAATTTAAGGGTCTGAATGAAATGCATGTGTGTACAGTCAGGGGAAGTGGAATGGAACCATATTTTTATGGATCAGTAAAGAGGAGTGAAAACAGATGATTGGCATGTGACACTGAAAGAAAGATTAGGGCATGCTCTGTGTGTAAGACAAGACTAACATGGGGGTTTAAGATGAGGAGTGTTCCTGGACAGTAGCAGTGGGGGACTCAGGGTCTGGGGTCTTGGGACCCACCACTGTGTCAGGTCTTTGTCTCAGAATCAGCTCCCACAGCATACTGCAGCACTACTGCACCAGGAGTACATATGGACAGTACACAGTTTAACAGTGATATTTGTTTTACAAATTGAAAGGCACCTGAAATAATTTGGGGCAAAGATGAGGAGGTGAATATTATTTAAAATTTAAAAAGGTAGCTGCTTCTCTAGCTGCTGAAAACATATTTTCTCCTCCATAATCCAAGAAATTGAGAATGCCACTCATCAAATTTAGAACCATAATTGCAACATTTTTTACCACCTTATGTTATTAAAAAGCAAATTATTTTGGTAAAAAGCCAGATGATATACTTACATGAATTTCTAAACCAGAATGTTTTCTGTTACAAGGGTGATTAAAAAAAAGCTATTTGGCAGTGGCTACTACAGAAGCAGAGATAGATTCCAGAGTTGTCAAAGGAGTGGACCAGGATACTTTAGTTCATTCACTGTGATTTCTATAAAGTAATCTTGATGCACAGGTGACACTCTGATGTATTAGGAAAGAACTCCATGCTGCTTCCACATTAAAAACATAAACTGGGTAACCTGGTGCAAGATAATGGAGGGGTTCATATAACATGCAAGCAAGAGCTGAAACTTCTTGACTGCCATTAACAAAATCAACATGGGTTTATAGGAGACAGGTTTTACCTAACTAAGTAACTTTTAAACATCAAAGTTTAGGTAGCCAACTAAGTATTTTTAAGCAACCATTCAGATTGCTTAACAATCAAGGATAAAAGTGTTAATGAAATTAGCAATTAATTTCCTCATTTTATGATGTCATTTTGAAAGACGAAAAGTCACTCAGCACATACTGAGTGGTTTGTCTGCTTCCTTTTTCATGTTACCAACTCATCTTATTTTACAACCAGCAGGACCCCTATTTTGTTTCTTTGGCTGAGTTATAGTCTGCAAAATCCAGCTGGGGTATATATGCTCAAACTCTTCTTCCTGCCTCATGAGGACATTATAGGTGTATTTGTAGTGTGCCTTTAAAGTCTTCTGAGTAACAGTTTCCAAGGTTAACCTACTACTGGCATCTCCAGCCAGGCTTGACTCCTTGAAGGCAGAAATGTGGAAGGGTGGTGATGGGTACCCTGTGCATGCAACAGTGCCTGCTAAACTCCTGGGGCCAGTATCCTAGAAACAAAGAATTAAAAAACCCAGAACAAGCCATAAAATTTTAGAAAAACCAGGTTAATAAACTAGTCACCCATTTTCAAAATATTTTTCAGCAATGTTCAGTAGATTAAAAGAAAGTAAGGCTAAAAATGAACTTGAAAATAAATATTTTCTTGGAATGGGTAAATAAGTTAATCCATCACCTTACACTTCCTTTTGAGAGTGACAAAAATACCACTGATTAATAACCAAACACAAGATCACATGACAGCATCTCTACAGTAGGACTTACCATATGTATAATAACATCTTGTCATTTGTCAGCCCTTGAGGTAACCTGATGGCTTTTGGTACTCATGCTTTTGGCAGTGACTGTGCTTCCTTTGAATTTTTGCCATTAAAAAAGACAGGAAAAAAAAATCAGAATGTGAAATTAAAAATATAGAGGTTTGCTAGAAATGGATATGATGATGCTTTAATCATGCTCATTATCCCAACTGTTAAAAGCACTTTGGATACAATGTCTGTGTTCAGCATTTCCTCTAGGGTGACTTGCTGGGCAAAGCTTTTTAAACCCTTCCTGCAGGAGGTAACCCAACTTCCTTGGTGAGAAGTGAGTGACTACTTTGGGGACAACCTCTGTGAAATGTGTACTTGTGTGTTATAGCTTCTCTTTTTGAGGATTGCCCTGGACCCGAATAATGCACAGTGTTAATACACTAACTTAATGCATCATGAGGCACAACAGCTGCACTATATTAGCGACTTAAATGGTGCTAGGACCCATTAGCTGATCTTGAGGCCACCTAATGCAGTGTAGCAAAGTCCACCCAGATAAACCATTGACTTGTCAAAAGCTGCCATTTGCATCTAAGCTGAAGGGTGCGAACGGTCTGTGTCCCCCACCGAGCCCAGGGCTCTGTGGCTGGCCATCTGTCTGTCACTCCTGGCTGGACTGGGTCAACACCTTGCCCAGGAGACATAGTAAATATTTATCAATGTAGGTAGTTGTGTTCCAGTGGACCTGCACCCTGAGTTGTTTAATTTAGTGGTATAGATGCAGACAAGAAATTCCAAACCCTAATGTAATTACTGTTGTGACTCAGCAGCATTGAGGGAATGCAGGGATGGACAGCCCAGCAGCCAATGCAGCAGCAGTCCTCAGGAAAGCACTGATGCGACGCACTGTACTATCAGCCTTTCCCTGTGGGAATGGCTGTGGAAGGAGATGCTAAGTTAGTTGAAATGCTAGCAAGGGAGAAAGGAAAAGGGGAAGACTAGAGAGAGAGTGGGGAAGAGTGGCCAGCCTGGGGGAATAAGGATGAGAGGGGAGAGCAGAGAGGGCATCAAGACAAATAATCCATGATGCTGGAGAGTGGTAGGAAAGTGGAAAAAAGTCAAAGAGGACAAGTAGCAAATACACAGCAAAAGGCCAGGACACTTCAGGGTGTCCATTATTTTCAATGGCCCTCTGCAGAGGTTCTACTCACTTTGACTCTTAGTGTGAAGTACATAACTAGATCCATTTTAACAGACTGCAGAAGTGCATAACTAGATCAATTTTAAGAAGGTGCAGCTACTTTTTCCTAATGTTTGAAGGTCAGGCAGCCATTGTACCGAGTCCCATGGAAACATATGAGTTGAGATCTGAAGAAAGGAAGGGATGTAAGGCATCACTGGGAAGCCAGACTCATGTGTGGTAATATAGTTGCACTCTTGTTTAGTAAGTAGTTTGTCTAAGGAAAGTCAGTTTAGTCTTAGGGTGGCTGAATTCTCCATTGTTATTTCTCAGTCCGTGATACATTTCTCATTGATACTGCTGGTAAAACTGTTCTTCACTTAATAGAAATTACAATGTTTAACAAAGACTCTGAATTTTGTATATTTACTCCTGTCTTCAGCTGATTTTATTCCCAATCTATGTCAAGCTAAAAGAGATAGCTGATTTTAGGTCCACAACTGACATTTGGATGTCCAGTGAATTTCCATATGCTGTTCTTGGCTCCTGGTACAACTTGTGGAGAGTACTGGAAAAGGTAGCCCAGCCCATGCCTATGCTTATGCCTATGGCAGAGATATGAAAGGTTTGCTCTCAGGCTCACCTTGAACAGGAATTGGTATGGTGTAACTCTGTGGGCATTTGCCAGAAGATTATAGGAGGGGCATTCCATGTGCAGCTTGGCAGGGAGGTGAGGGCAGCTCCTCTCAGCTCTAGGTCCTCTGACGTTTTACTTAAACTCTTTATGGCACGGATCGTGCTGGACAGGAAAGCTCCACTCATCAACAAGACCTCTAGCAGACAATATAATTAATCTGGTTTTGATTTACATTCTCTATATTACGGTATTCCCTAGCACAGCCTTAAATATGTGCAAAAGCAGGTTGTGGAATATTTACATAGTTTTTCACTTTGTTAGCCAACCACAGCTTCTGAACCCATGTGAACACACCCTTTACCTGTGTCATTCTGTGGGATTCTCCAAGCTTTTAGCTGAAAAAGAAAGTCAGGTTAGAGGTAGGATATGATCAGGCTCTTACACAAAGCTGCAACTGTTGTAAACGTAAATAATCTGCTTCTCATCTCCTCCTCTGAGCAGTATTGGTGTTTCTCAAGCAGGTTGTGTATGCAGGAGAACTGTCTTAGAGATAGTTTATGCTAATTTGGGTCTCACTGAGCTGCCTACTTGGGTAACATTAAATACCATGCAGCATTGCACAGTGCTCCCTTGAAGGGAAATGAGTGCCATGTCCAGCCACTGCTTTCCTTGCTCCCAGGAAATTTTAGCACTAGAGGTATCCAGTGTAGAAAGCAATGCACATCTTACTAGGCATTTTCCAGGAATGGATTTTGTTCTCAGTGGATAGCTTATTAACAAGCAGAAAACAGCCCAACAAGTTTTGCATTCACATAAATAGACATAGGATTGTAACAGATGGGGTCTGTTTAGGTTTGGCTTTATTTAGCAGCAAGAAGAAGGGTTCTCAACTAAACTGCATTAGATGATCCATCAGCAAGAGGGTTCACTCAAAAGGACTGAAAGGGAAAAAAGAGTCCCATTCATTTACATCTACAGCCATCCAAGTTAAAGCCTCCCTCGCCTGACAGCAGCAAGTGGCAAACTTAGGGGACCAATGGGTCATGGGAAAGGTCCCATTAGATCAGTGGGAGCACACACTAAACAAATACAGTCACATGGATGCACACATTTAAATACTGCCCAAGAGAATATGTGGACATATGTTCAGTGTGGCAGCCTCCAGGCCTCAAGAAAACTATGTTTAAAAAAAAAAAAAAGGAATTCCATCAATCAGTCCCTGGGTCCTGTGAAGTATGAAGATGAAAACTGCAAAGAAAACATGTGCTCAACTCTCTCCACCAGCTGCCCCATTAAGCAGCACTGCTTTGCAGTACTGCCCTGGAGACTTGCAACTTCAATTCCAGTCTCCCTTTAAGCCCAGATGAGAGAGAGAGAGAGAGAGAGAGAGAGAGAGAGAGGGAGAAAAAAAGAAAGAATTAAAAAGATAGACAAGCATCATTTAGCTTTTTCTGTGACCCTTCCTTTCTGCCAGTGATAATGAAATTTACTTTCTATGTTGGTCTCTGTCCTTTTGAAGGAGCTGACTGAGGCTTATATGGTAACACAAATGCTATTAGCACAGCAAAGCAGGGGGGAAAGAAAAAACAGACACAAACTCGAACATGATAATCTGACTGTGCCAACTCAGTTGGTGCCAGCCGGGGCTTTGTGATGCCATCTGCAGCGATATTGTCACTGGGGCATTTCCCTGCTTAGGAAAATAAAACCAAATCAAAGTAAAAGAAGCAGCTCTTCATCCCACAGCACTTGCAGATGATAATTTAACAGCTGAGTGTGCTCCCTTGCTTCACGACACCCAGGCACATCGCCTCAGTGGGTGCACTCCTCCAGGATCTGTCCAGAGGCAGGCAGTTTGGGGTAGCCATGTCCAGGGGGAGGGAGGAAGGAGTGACCGTGCCCACAGGGCAGGTAGGGCAGGGTGGCTGTGCCCAGTAGTGGAGGGACAGGGTGGCAGTATCCACAGGTAGATGCTGGCCTTGACTGTGCGGTGCAGACCTTGATTGTTCCCATGATGAAATGTCAGAGTAGCTTAGTTTGGAATAGCCTTAAACAGCTGGACCGTCCAGTTCTGTACCCTCCATGCTGTCTTTAGAAAAGCCCCAGCAAGGACCTGGGATGTATTAGCATCCGCTTTTAGCAGTAGTTTCAAGAGTAGCCAAGAGACCTTGTTCTTAGCTAACCTTGCTACCCAAACTGGGCACAGGATTTGATTTCTTAGCTTGTGCTAGGAAACGACACTACCACTGCATCAGAATTCGCAGGACGATGACTAAGAATGCTTAAGACACCAGGCATCCTGCAGAGAGCACAGAAACACTTTCAAAGGCTGTCCTCTTCCTTAATGGCTCACCCACTCCCATGTGCCTGAGGGTATCTTCCTTAGGAAAAGGAGCATCCTGCCCTCTCTTTCCAGACCAGCTTTCTTGGTGGCTGTGAAATATTTCTTTCAAGAGTCATTCTCCCCATCAGAGCAGGAACTGGATACAGGCAAAGCTGGCTCTTAGGTCAGTACAGTGTTAGTAGGAGCAAAGTAACCACGGACCTGGCTGTTACATTTGTACTTGACAGAGCCTGCTGGCCCTGAGGTCACTGGGAAAAAGCAGGATACATGCCGGGGCAGCACTGCAGGGAAATTTCCTTTTCATGTCATGTAGGAAGAGAAAACCCTAACTTTATGTGGATATCCTGCAGCCCTTTAGCCCCCTTAAAAATCTGTGGGGAGTAATGTTGTAGGGGTTTTCCAACAGGCTCAGCTCACAGTCTGCAGTGCTGCCATGGGCCCTGACAAAAATTATCTGAGCCCCCATGGGACATTTTCTTGGTCTCTATCCTGTGGGACCACTGGGTACAAGGGTCAGACTTCTAGCTTTACTAGGTGGGAGCTTGTAAGAATTGTGGGAGCTGGGAACGCTTTTCAAATGACAGGAAAAAAACCTGGACCATGGCGATTGATGCAGATTGGGCAGGTTAAAATTTGTCACTTGGCTTTGTACTGACACCCCAAAAGATTCCATCCCGTCCATCCCCCAGACTGATCCCAGCTGCTCAGTGGCAGGGATCCTCCAGAACTGCAGCCATTCCAGTGCGCCTCATGCAAAATGGACAAGGAGGGAAACTGCTCCAGACCCTCCTACAGCACCGGGAATCCATCTGATCACTTCTGGAGGCTCTAAAACCCCAGCCTAAAATTTTCCACTACTTGACATTTTAATTCTGAAAGACAAGACCTTATATATTGAGAAGAAATACATATCATCCACTAGACTGTAAGCTGAAATACACAGTTCACCTCCACCACAGACTTGCTAAAAATTTAAAAGAAATTTGTAATTTTAAATCTATCTATCTATCTATCTATCTATCTATCTATCTATCTATCTATCTATCTATCTATCTATCTATCTATCTATCCAGCCAGCTCAATATATGCTTAGAAAACTGCTCACAGATAATTATCACTCCCATTACGGATACAAAAGTGCTCCCCCCTCCCTTTCTCCCCATGCACAGAGCCCTGTCACACACAACAAAGAGGGAGGCAGAAGCTTGCATTTTATATCCCTTTTGACCTACAACATGGATCTGTTCCAATCTAGCAGGTAATTAAGTGATGAGGCATCCTTTTAATCCACATTTTATGTTCACAATCAGGTCTTTGGGGTATTGATATAATTAAATCATGTGATCCCCTATAATGAAATCCTTAATTAGGGAAAATATAATTAAACTGGATTTCTTAAAATTTGAATGTCACAGTGCCTAAGTGTGTTTTTCTTTTAAACATGCACTGCATATTCTTTTAAACATGCACAGCAATCAGGCTAAATCTCCTGCTGATGCTTTACTCAATTTTCTGTTGAAAACAGCACTATCTATATTTATACGTTTAAATAGCACAAAAGGATTTGAAGCTAATGTTTAAATATAGCTTTTTAAATTAGCTCTTAATGCAAGATTACCAGATTCCAGATATTTTACTTTGCATAGCAGGAAAAAAACTACCAAAGCTGAGACCTGTGTGTGTCAAATCTCATGCTCATAATGTTCAAGATTTCAAGCATGGAACACTGAAAATGAGATGTATTTTTGGCTTCTTTGTTTGCTTTTTAGCATTAAACCATTTCTTTTTAAAAAGTTGCCATGCAGAGAGGTGCTGGAGACCTCAAGGAGCTATTTCTTTCCTGGTCCTAACCTCTCACTGTAACATTGTTCAGCAAGTTTTTAGGTGGGGACAGAGGAGGAGACAGAGCAGGGGACTTGGCCCACCTTTTGACTCCTTTCTGTCTGCCCCTGTATGCTGCTACTTGTTAGAGTTTCAGTTTTCTGGGGGCAGAGTGGCCTTTTTGTCCTCTCTTGGCTCAGCGCACAGCAGGGCACCATCCTGCTTTGTCCTTAGGCTTTGTGGTGTTTCAGGTGGTGGAATCAGTGACACACAGACTGGACGATGGGCAACAGTCCCCACAACAGCAGACTGAAATTTTTGGTGGGTGCACACCTGATACACAGCAGATCTGCACTGTCAGGTGTGGAGACCTGAGGATGAGGTTCCCAGGGTTTGTGCATAGAGTATAGAGACATCCCTTCGTGCTACCTGGCACATTCATCCATTGTGCTTTCCTGAGATGACAGCAGGAAGAGAGCCCATTTTTCTTCCATTTATGCTAATAGATAGCAGATTGCTGACTAAAAAGCTTTGAATGTTGAAGACCCTCAGTTGACAAGCATCAGCATCTCCTTGCTGCTCAGGCCTGCAGGATTGGCTCAGGGTCACTGATGCCGGGGAGGGATTCAGGTACCATCTCAGCAACAGGCAAACAAAAAGGCTGCATGTGTCCCATGCATCCTGCCCTGGATGCCATCAGGCCTTTCCTGCCAGTTCCTCCTGTGGGGGATCTGGGCTGGTATGACACTGGGGCTCCTGTTGAGTTGAGAAAGATGTCTTGTGCTGGTTTAGGCAGGAATGAAGAAGGAATTGAGGAATTGAGAAGGCAGAGTGTCTGAAACTGCTGGAAAGCAATCTTTTAATTAAGAAACATAATTGAATGTATGGTTGTGCAGAAAGCAAAGAAAGTTTTCTGTTTCTATTGCAGCAAAGTCAGCAGGAGCACCTTTGGTAATGAATGACCAAAAAAAATAAATCTATTCTGTTTAGTTTCATAGTCAGTGAAATGCTCTCTCTTTTAAAATAACTTGATTGTAACTGCAAGTGCTTTGCCACTTTAAGACAATGTTTGCCTAGTTGTTTGGGTGCAAGTCAATCTGTGAGAGGATAAACACCACATTTTAGACTTGCCATTGACATTTCCTGAGGAACTGAGTTAGAAGCTTCTCATCATTGATAGATATTCAGGGTCCACATTATTCCTGACTCCTGGAGATAAGCATACAAAATGTTTGCATTATTTCTGGAAATAAATAACTCCATAAAAGAGCACAAACTTCTGACTAGCCTCCAGAGGGAAGTGGTGAATCCAAAACTGGTAGCTGATTTAACCCAAAACTGGTGGTTGATGTTGATACTCCAAGAAACATTTTGAATTTTAATTTTGCAGGAAAACATTAACAGTTCTGAAAATCACAAACTTTGCAGGCTGTGTGATTTTTACCTGTAATTACTTCTTCGCTAAAACTGGCAGTGAGATTGGCATTTCATCTTTGTCTCCCTCCTCCCACAGATGGGATACTTGGTTTTCCACTGACCTCCAAAACCACTGTACTCTACACCACCTGCTGTGTGTCTGGCCACTGTTACTGTTTCTCAAGGAGAATTTGCTAAGGGGTGGTGTTCAAGCACATTCCCAACACCTTTGCAAGTTAACCATGAGTCAGGTTTCCCAGCTGTCTGTCTGAACCTCAGCTTCTCCTTGGCAAAACAAGTATGGAAAAGACCCAATCTAAGGTGTGTTCACGTTTGTGTTTCCATTCTGTAGTGCAGTGCTGAAGTGAATTTTGTGGTATTCCTCATTTTCTAGGCTTCAGCTTGCACCACAGATCAGTCCCAGAAATCTCAAATTTGATTCCTTCTGTGCAAAACTAAGCCAAAACACATGCCACAAAATCTCAACCTAATTTGCTCTGGTCGTGAGTGGACATTCAGTTCATGGGGTCGGATGAGGGCTAGGGTCAAGAGAAATCTAAAAATGCACCCAGAGAGCCAACTGATCTTGGCAATATGTTCCTAGAAGGCTTGAGTGAGAAGGCAGGAGTGCAAGCTCAACCTCACAGCATATTCTCCTGCCTGGCAATTGCAGTACTTGCAGCAAAGCCTCGGGCATCTGTGGTTTAATCTCTGGACCACAGGAAAAAAAATTCTCTTGTGGTTATATCTGCCTTTTACCAAATTGTGTCATGTCTGTGGTGCAGAACAAGAGAGACAAGTGGCTTCTCTGCACACGTAGATACAGCTACCAGCATGGAAACAGACGAGGGATGCCAGCTTTACCTTAGCACCATCCTGGAGTGGAGGCAAACAGCACACAGCAACACAAGGAGGAGAAAGCCAAGCATTACAGGGCCAGTAGAGCTCCCAGACACGGACTCGGGTCAGGGAGGAGCAGAGGGGCTAGCACCCTGCTCCAGTGCTACAGGGCAGCTGAGGCTTTCCACATCTTACACCTTCTGCCATACAGAATGCCAGCAAGAGCTGGAAACCACGGCCACAGGCCAGACACGCAGCCCACACACACCTTCCCATTTGGCAGCCCTAATTTCCCACTAAAACTAGAACTACAGTGGGTAATTGCTGCTGGTGTCATTGTAAATCAGGATGCAAAACACGGTGATTAAGAGGAGGTGAGGGATAGTCTGCTTTGGCTTATGCAAACCACATGTCAGCTCCTCCCATAATGGTCTTGTCATGCTGTCTGCTGGAAACAGGAAAGAAAATTATTCAAGTGTACGGACTGGGTAAGTAGTAGCATTGCTGGAAACACCTGGTAATTACAGCACCATGTTGTCTTTGAGAATTTTTTCCCAGAAAGTGAAAACACGCAACCTTGACAGGACAACAGTTTCATTCTATGACAACCATTGAAAATATTTATTTCAAATGCTTCTGAGGTCTCAGCTGGGGTAGTGAGCCTGGTTTGGGTCTCTGATACTAAAGGGCACCATGAAAGTTGAGGCACCATGAAAGGCTACAAAAAGAGATTGGCAAAAATGGGCCTGTCTTCTCAGGAAGGAGGGAAAGTAAAACAGGCTGCAAGGAGACTATCCCATTTATAATGGGATGTTGTTTTAACGATCAGCAATTCCTCATCTCCTCTGGTGCTGTGACAAGATTAACTGCATTATGAAGTAACAAAAGAGACACAAATAATGCAAAGAGAAAATACAGTAATTAAAAAGGTATAATAGGCTTCTTTGGTATAGTCATTGGTTATATCATTGGAGCAGGGGAGTTCATGAGACTGAATCCCCCTCCCCCCCCCCCCCCACTAGTGTTTAAGCCCAGGGTCAGGTAAACCCACAGTATTGGGGGACCAGATGTGGAACCCCTGCCAGGGACCCCAAAGGTTCTGCCAGCCAACATTTCATTATCAGTACTGATAAAAAATAGCTATAACCGAACAGCATTTACAACCTTTTTGTTGTCATGGAAAATGGTGTTGACCCAGCCATCTTCGATTGTGTATACCATCATGTATTAAATTAAACTACTTTCATGCATACACTGTTATTTGTCTATCTTACTGTAATTGTTTGTGTTTAGCAAGAGGCAATTTGAAAGCTGTTTATCTTCAGCTCTGATTTGCAGTCTGAAAAGAAGCAAAAAGGAAGACTTCCCATGGCTTATATTAGCTTAGAAATCAAGTATAAAAGAGAGCAAGTTAAGTAAATGATTCAGCATGTTTATATGCTCCATAAATAGCACTTTTAGCTGATATGACCAAAGAGAAACTGTTGCAATGTTTCTCTTTTCATTCTACTTTCCTTGGAAAATGATTTTGCCTCAACGTCAGGGAAAAGTGTTTTCACACAGCAACACTACTGACCATGGTTTTGCTGAGGTGCTCCACCTGCAGATGAATATAGTATGTGCTAGTTTTTGGAGGGCTTTTTTGTGAATTTTTGGGGTTTAGTTTTATTTTTAGGGGGGTTTTTTGGTGTTCCCCCCCCGCCCCCCGCAAATAACATCTCTATTAATTTTTTTATATTTCTGTTTTCTTGCTGTTGACTGCTTTATGATTTCTCACATTTCTGAAGGGGACTTTAAACCTCTTCATTTTTCAAACATTTTAAGTGATTCTTTCAAAGTAAGAAAATCAGCTTCATTGTCCTCATTGCTGTGCTGCTTTCAGGTTCATGAAACAACTCTCGGACCATGTTCGTGTTTCACAACAGAAACATCCTCCATACAGAGATCAAAATGGAGCCTCTTGGTGTTTGCACATTTGAAGATTGTACAGAAATGAGCAATCTTTTTTTTTCCCAGTCTGCATTTTCTACCTTGGCACCATGAGACGAAGAGAGCATGAAACACCCAACAATCTGAAATGAACGTGACTCCTAATGTTCACTTTTATGATACTGAATTGTTGCTGATGTGCATGGTTTTCCCAGAGAGTGTATATCTCCCCAGACTGCTGTTTAACAGCAGGCCCCAAACTGATGTTTCCATTGAATCAACACTTCAGAAATTTAAGCAGTTTCTAGACTTAACAAATTTTGTGCAAAAACAGTAACAGTTAAGGCACTCCCAATGCCAAACGTCCTGTTCTATCTTCAAGCTTCTTCAGCAACTAGAGAATAATGGAAACTTTGCAAACTGTCAACTATTTGTTTGATAACTGTCTTATGCTTCAGGAAGATGCATTGTCAATAGTTGTCATCTCAGAAGAAATGTTTAACAAGAATGTTTGTTTAGCAAAACTAATGAAGACTTGAAAATTGAGCCTTCTCATAACACACATCACACATGGAGTCCCACAGGACCTCACACACCAGATTTGCTTTACTATACGTATGTCTCAAGTGCAATGCTCTCAAGTTTTATGATGTTTTTTCTCAGGGCTTAATTTGAAGCGACTAGCAGCTATTTTTTTTTAACTATCTAGAAATTGCTTGCTTTACAATTTGCTTCACTGCTACAATGTTTGTGGCTTGAAATCATAATATCCACACTGTTCCTTTTCTTCAAACATTTGCTTCCAGCTCTTTACACTCTGTGTGATGCTCTTTAGTGGGTTCTCCACGCGTTCCATTCTCACAAACCAGCTTCATATTTAATTAAATGTACATCTTTTTTGCATCTAAGCATCAGGCTTTTATTGACAAGTTTGTTTTGGCAGAGAGGGAGCATGATAGAGGAAAGCTAATTACAAATTGCTTCTTAAGCTAGGAAAAAAAAAAGCCACCACAGTCCACCAGTGAGACTTCTAGTAATGAAGAAGAGAAGGAAAGAGGATTACTTCAGTGGAAAACACAGAAAAGGTTTTACTGTATAGTGTTTATGCTGGTCTCTCTCCTGGAGCATCCAGAGTAAGAGACTGCATTACAGTACACTCAACTCATCTTGCCAATAGCCCTCCCTACTACTCAGCGAGGAAACATCAAGAACAAAAGAGCTAAATAGGATATTACAGGGACTTACCTTCACCAGTTATGAAGAAGGGAGAACACAATATTTCAAAATTTCAGGGAATAAGTCCCCTTTTATTCTCTCTTCTCCTATTTTCTAAGCACACCATCTTTTTCCCTGTGTTTGATTTGTCTTACAAATTTTTCCATTCCAGGGAAGAAACACCAGTTAATTTGGTGGGCTGCAGCTATTCCTGTCAAGAGAGCTAATGCTGCACATTCCTAGAACATCTTCCAATAGCCAAATAACTCTAATTTTAAGCTTCACTTTTTTTTTTTTCCCCCCCAAGATCCCTAAAAATAACTCCCTTTTGTTCCTTGGAAGCTTGCAAGCTCTGGTCCCATAGCCTCCGCCCTCTCTAAACCTTTGCTACCCAATATAGTCCTCCAGCACACAAACAGACCTTTTCCCTTACTACTACAGCCAACAACCTTGTTCTGCTGATTACATGAAGATAACATCACAGGCACATCCTTCTTTCTGCTGCAGCATTGCCTTCCCCAGCACAGAATCCTTTTCACTCCCCAGGACAGAGGAGCCCTCCTGTCTTCTATTTATCTCCACCTGTCTGATTATTGTCTCACTAGGAAACACACCTGCAGTGGCTTTACTTCCACCCACTGCACTGTAAATAACCATTAACTCTCTTTGGTATGTTACAAGGACAGCACCCTCTGCTTCAAAGCCCCTGAGATTTTTTTTCTTGCTGGTTTTGAGCTGTTGATTGAGAATTAACTTACTCTGAGACTCACACTGTAATAAATACCTCGTAACTTGAATTCACACCTGAGTAACACTGGAAATTCCTGCTCGTGTCCATCTGGCACTATGGGCTGTTTTGTGAGTTGTGTGTATCTAGAACACAACCTGTCCTAGTGCCATGTTGCTGGAAAGGAGAGAGTGATGCTATGTGGAGGACAAAGACGCAGGCACCTTTAGGTAGAGCAATGTGAAATTTCTTTTTCTTTGAACTATTTTCTAAGAGACAGCACTACTTTAAATTCACAGGCAATTGGAAAGGACAACACTCCTGTATGATTAATCTCACAGGCAAAAAATAATTAAGATATTCTCTCTGTACTGCTAAGAACATGTAAGTAGAGTTGTCTCTGATCTTTATTTTGTTTTATGGTGGTTTTTTTTCTTTCTAGTATAGCCTCTGAGAGGCAACAGCCAAGGGAATTCATAACAGTAAAACCTGTGCCAGATCACATCACAGCTGACATCGTACATCCAGCAGCGGCCTCCCGCTAGATGCTCCGGGCAAAGACAACAACAGAATCTGCCAAACCAAACCTTGCTCCCGGTGGGCAGTCCCCCATCCTTTAGCTGCAAAAATACCAGGATCACAAGGAAATCAAGGGCACCACTATATAAAACTGTATGAGGACTGAGCTGATTGAAATTCTTAACAAAGCTCCTGGTGTCTTTCATGAAACAGACTTAGGCTAAGCTTCCAGTTAACTGAAGTGAGTTTCTCCTGCCTCTCAAGAAATTCATGGAGCACACATCACTCTTTCTGCACTACCTGTGGGAGAAATTTCTTTTATACCTTCTGGTAATTGATCTGTGCCCTAAGGCAAGTTTGGCTTATTGTGCAGATGAGCACAGGATCTTCTGCTCTTCTTTTAGTAGGATCTACTTCCCAAAAATTAACTGTATTTGATTGTTTTGCCTTCTATGTAGAGAATTTTGCAGGTTGATCATCCCTGAATTAATGAGTGTCTTCTTATTTTGGGCCCATTTTTTCTCCTTTTTTATTTAACATGACGTTACAGTTGTTTCAGAGATACCTGTAAAAGGAATGACTTTGCCTTCCCTCCATATTTCTTAAGTATGCAATAATTATTTTATGATAAAGGAAACTGAAATAAGCTGAAGATTTTCAGTTTTCCTTCTGTTAAATTTTTTTTCTGATCAAACATATTCATATGTTATAAAGCCAACGCCACTGTGGTCATTCTGCCTGATCTTCCTTGTAACACAGCAAGTTCAAGTAAAACAAGTAAATTGAGTAAAGTATCCTTTTTTTAGGGGAGTGAAGGAAGAGATGAGGAAATTATGTGATTTAAAAGTCTCCAGTGATAGAGAATCCATCATGACCCTCAGTAAGTAATTTCAGTGGTTCATTGTCGTCTCTTACAAACCTATCCTTTAGCTTACATGTGCCTAATTTCCATTTCTTGCTGTAGATTTGTTGTACTCTGGCATACTGAGAGCTGATGTATTACCAGATTCCCTGTTCCAGGGTAGGTGCTTGGGCAGTGCAGGAGCCCTTACTGTTACACTGGAGATGGGTGTTTCCTTGTTTTTCCCTTAAGACTATAGTTCTGCCCAGTTCCCTTCCCTGAAACCTGTTCTTCCATAAATACTTCCCTGGAAAACTTTGTTCCCTGATAATCTTTGTATATAACACGGCTTTTATTTTTCTTCCAGATCACTAATAAAAGTGTTGAAGAACTTGGTTCAAGCAGACATCCATTGAGAGCCACTAGAAAGATATTTTCTGCTTTCTAATAACTTTGGAGATGTACCAGTTGATTTCTGTCCAATTCATTTACTGTATTTCATATCTTTCTAAGACTCTTCATTAACAAATCTTGCAAAACTGAGGCTTCCATACACAGCCCAAGTGCCTAATTCAACCAAATACATAAATTCAATTAAAAGAAGAGAAAAATCACATTGCTTGGATAAAATTTGCTTCCTTACTTCCTAATTTACTGGCAGAAGCTATACAACTGCCTTCTAATTCCCCTTTAAGGAAATATCACATTAGCTATTAACTCAATATTATTTGTTTGTTCTCACAAGGAAGCAACCTGAGAAAATTTAAAGGTCAAATGTAGGTAGGAGGCTGTGTAGAAGAACATCTCTTCTCATTTAAAGCATCAGTCTATTGCACAGCATTGATTGCTGGTACCAGGACAATACAGCAGTGTTTCAGTGTAACCACAACGATCCAACATTTTAACATCAGCACGGGCCTTCTAAACAGCTGTCAGCAAAATTGTAGTGCTCATGATTCTCTTTGCCTGTGTGAGTAACATTTCCCAGCCATGCACCTAATGTGGAAAGCAAGGATGACTTCCCTTGGAAATTTGAGGAAAAATAAGCCTTGTCCAAAAACCACCTCGCACAGCCTTTTTCTCTCATTCTCTCTCTTTTTTTTTTTTTTTTGTTTTTTTTTGTTTGTTTTGTTTTGTTTTAAAGGGAGGGGAAAGCTGGGAGAAGGCTCAAGCAGAGACAAAAGACACGATTTGTCTTCAAATAGCAGCACTTAAATGCTAAGCCCCAGCTACGGCAGGTGTTTCAATCCCTGATGAGCAGGTGCAGCAAACCGGCTATTGGGTCTTGCAATGCCCTCCAGCCAGATTAGACCATTCATTGACAGAAAGAAAAGGAATGTGCAAAGCCACTGAGGATCTGGCCAAACGCGGGGTGACTCTCAAGACCGCCAAGCTCCAAAAGTGCCCAAGGCCAAAATAATGGGAGCCTCCACTCTCGGTGCCTGCCTTGCATCTGTTGCTCTGTCTCCCTGAGAGAGGGATGGCATGAGCCCAGCAGAGAGGCTGCAGCCACCCTGAGCCTACACCATGCATGGCCTCGTCCTGCAGACTGTCCCTTGCCCTGTCCTGAAGAGGGAAGCCTGGCAGGACGGCAATGAAGGAGACATTGCTGGGTTGCCCTCCTTCCCCCTTTGGGGACGAGGGACAGGAGCTGGCATGCCCAGAGGGTACCCCACATCTTGTACCCCATTGGAGGTGCATATGGGCAGCAAAAGGAGCTGCACAGGAAGCACAGGTGTGTGCAGGGCTGCACACACAGCTCAGGCTCAGCCTCTGCAACTTGTACACCCGGGTTCACCTGGAGTTTTGCTGAGTTTCTCTGGGTGTGCTTCAAGCCTACAGTTTGTACTGGAACAGCATCCTTCCAGTGAATGGAGCCTTGAAGGCACCCCCATGATGCACAGGCAGTCCAGCCAGGGTGAGCACTGGGAGAGGGGCTTCCCAGCAGCACCTCCTCATCAGGAAGCTGGGTCCCATACCCCATGTGGTTGTGTCTGTGTCAGATGGCGGTGATGGGGGAGACACATGTTTCTCCTAAAACATGCTGCAAAATGTAAAACAGCTGAGTGCTGTCTGTGTGGGGCGGCCTTGCTGCCGGCAGCTGGCCATACCCCACACAGCCCTATGGCTGCCAGTGACAGGGCAGTGTGCTGTATGCATTCCTGGGGGGACACAGTGCCCCCATGCAGGCCGGGGGCTGCTGGGTGAGCATCACTCCATGTAGGGCAGGTTGCTCTTGGCCATATCTGTGGACACACCTTTCACCCCTTCGCCTCCTCCTCAGCTACTGTCCCCCACACAGCCTCCATTTCCCCATACCCTGTCAAAATGAGGCCACAGTAAATGTGCTTGAGGCAGATCCCACAGTCCTGTGCTTGTCATTTGTGGATGGGATATGTGGCTGCCCAAAAGCCAGCAAAGAAATCCTATCTATGGGCAAAGGGAAGGCTTCTTCCACCTCCTGCTTATTAGCTCCATGGCTACCATTAAAACAGACACCTCATTAGTGGCTTGTAATGAGCGCCAATAAAGCGTGTGCTGGTAAATAATAAATATATGTGGTTATTTGATACAGCAATTACAAGTGTAGCTGATGTTGTTGGATGACTCTGTTCTGGAATATTATGGTTTGGCAGGATTGCACCAGCTAGTCATAGTTTGGTCACGAGGAGCCAGCAGTTTTACCTGGCCTTCCTCCCCCATGGAGAGTGCTGCCAGCTTTCCTTCCATTCTCACACTAAACTCAGCGGGTGTGATATACAGCACGTTCTCTGATGCATATTTGTGCAGAAAATATCTTACTGCCTGTCATCTAAACCATGTCAACATACACCTGTAGAAATCATTTGTGCAAAGCTATATGGCCAGGATCTGGGAAAGCTCTTGGAAACATGATGAATTTTAGGCATCAATTTCTTCACTGGAATGGGTATAGAAGTCAGTATAGTGTAAGTGTTTGCAGAACTGAGTCTAGAGTGCAGAAACACTTTACGAAGCAAAAATTAAGGTCCTGAATCAATAGGTATGTAAAAATGCTGCTACTTGTTCAGAAAAAAAACACGGGGAACTGGAGGAACTGAGGAACTAAAACACTAAAAACATAATGCATGGTATCTCAGTAGGGCTGAGCACGGCAATCTGTGATGGAGAGCAGGCAGACAGCAGCATGGATGCTCCCCGTGCTTGGGAGCCAGCCTACTGATGTTGTCTACTCACTGTCTGTTTCTTACCCTTATGGTGTAGCTCCCAGAGGTTTTTAAAAATTCAACATAAACTCCTACAGTGGAAAGTGCAAAGGGTTGGTGTGACTGACTACATAGCGGACTGAAACCCAAAAGACAATCTGTTATCGTGTAAAGGTACTCTCATGAGCCCTTTGCAAGGTAGTCACCAGCTGGGTGTCTGGCTGCCCTGATGTCACGTGTTTCAGGCCTGTTGGCTTCACCAGGGACCAGAGCATCCTGCCAAGTATGTGCAGCTGGAGAGGTGCTGAGCAAACCCAGGGTAGGGCAGGCTCAGAGACAGCTTTGGAGAAAGGCTTTCCCCCAAAACAGAGGGTTTTGGTAGTGGCAGCAGAAGCCTGGGAGGACTAATATAACCCCGTCCTCTGATGTAATCAGGACAGGCATCAGGATAAGCATCTTCATGAAGGAGCATCTTACTCAGACCCCACTCCCTCCAACCTTTGTGTGCTGTGAAGGCTGCCCATGGACAAGGCTCTGATGGGTGTGGAAGTGACATCCTATATGCAGCCTTCAATTTACCAAACTTTGCCTCTACCTGATTAAATTACACCTGTTCTGTCACCCTTGAGGTTGCTGGCACAGAAAAGAGGGCTGAAATTGTCCCAAATGGTCAAAATACTATTAAAAAACCTATTTCTGTAGTCTGCCCAAAAATTCACTGCTAGAAAACCCTTAAGAGCCTGAAGAACTGCAGTTTTGCGAAACCAGCTCATCAAAGGAAAGGCTTAAAAAAATTAATAATGGGCAAAGTGGCCTACCTTATTCCCTCAGATGCAAGGGGCAGGAGAAAAAGAATACTGGTTATTCTTGCAGCTGCCCTCCCAGACTGACCTCCAAGTTTGGACAGACCCCTGGAAGAACAGGCATGGGGCAGCGACAGTTCAGGTTGGATGCATGGCACAGCAGCGATTTACTCTGCAATCATAATAAGCATTAGGGGAGAGAGAGGAAATGGAAGATCAACAAGCTTTCATACGGCAAACATACATCCCAGTCTGGCAGTAATGCATCACAGCCATACTCTCTCAGGCTCTTTGGGTGGGCATGTTTACAGCACAGAGCACAGAGCACTAGCAGGGGCATGAGGAAAGCATCACAGCTGCAGCAAAGTAAAGTTTGGTTAGACCTCCTCAGTTCATCAGAACATTCCTGATTTTGGGAAGCAGATGACACCTCCTATCTACAGCAGGCGACTCCTTGTACATACAGGGTTTGGCAGAGTGTGGTCCTCCCTGTGTCCTGTGCACATCAACATCACCAAGCATGCAGCCCTGATCTTTTGGTACTTCTGCCTTGATACATGGTCTAATGCTCACCTCAAAAAGCTTTTCAAATGAGCTGTCTTGTGCACCCCAAACTTCTGATGCGATAATGAGTGAAAGGTACAAGGTGACATGCTCTTCTTGATTTTGCATGTTCTATAGGTGTCTTATGGTTTACATTTTGGAGGCATCTTTAGCATGTTTTTCACCCCTTTCACCTACACAGCCTTTCATCTCTAAGAAATCATTTTCAAAACTTCAAGAGTTTTTGTAGCTGTTCTTGTCCAGCCAAGCTGTGCTGGGAGAAGGATGGGGCTGGGGAGGGAAGGGAAGTGGGCAAACTCCCATAGTATCAAGCACTCTGCCCCAGTCAAGATCATGGGGTGGATGAACACTGTCTTGCATATCTACAACATGCTGGTAGGCTGTGGGTCCAAGCGCACAATGCTATGAGTCATTTTGCACCATCAAAAGGTGGCTGCTGAGAGTGAGCTTGGATTCCTATGGGGCTGGCTTGCATCCTTCCAGGCTGCTTCCTTATAAGCATTTTTTTACCTCCAAAATGCTGTGTCTAGAAAACTAGACCAAAGAAACCCAAGGCTTGGAAAATCCTGACACACTACCATTTTCACTGCCAGTGCTGCGAATGCCTCCTTTGATACGTTCCAGACAGATGCATTATTTGTGCTGTAATTTGGCATGGATTTTGCTCTCCTATTGGTAGAGTGTGCCAGGTGCCTTGCTGTTCATGAACCCAACCCCACTGCTACTAAGGAGCAAGGAAAGCAAACAAGCAGTGTTGACATGCCAGTGGTACAAAATGCTCTCATCTCCAAAGGCCAGCAGTGAGGGCAGGGGCGTAAGGCATGAGCTAATACCCAAATGGCAGCCAAGAGGTTGAATGTGCTTTCTCATTTCCTTTGCTTCAGAAGGTTAAAGGTGGGCCTTTCATGTGCCTTAAGTGTAGATTTGGTTCTGATGACTCAAACTAATCACACATGGTTGGACATTATATTTATAGTAGATTGTGCCTCCTGGTAGCTTTCCCACTACGGTGGAGCTCTCTACGCTTTTAAGGAGGAGCCCTGAGTTATCAGTTAGTTGATATTAATTTTGAATTGTATACTAATTACAAAAGCTTCATCCTCTTTTCTCCATGTCGAGTGCCCATGACCACTGTCTTCCTTATCTTGTATGCCCCCCCTTACTCGCACGCTCTCCCAGCTTTTTTGGCAGCAAGCTCTGCAGACACAGGACTTGTTCAAGTCCTCCTCCCAGCTCTCCCAGTAACCTTTGCAGGAAGAAGTGTCCCATTAAATGTGAGGTGTTAACTGCTCTCCTGCTTACATATTCCAAGATGTTTCCTGCTCATATTTCAGGAGCGGTCTGCAATGTTGCAACCCCCACTGGGACCGTTCTGTCAGTCCAAGCATTTAATTAGCTAATTACAACCTGCTGACATGAATACACAGAATATGCTGTTCGAAGAGCAATTTTTTTTTCAATTCATTTATTATTAACCCCCAGTAAACATCTGATATGCTCTTCCCTGAGGGGACAGAGTGGTAATTGGTCCCTTGAACACTGAGTTCCCTTTCTAATCTGCCTGAGCTGGAGCCGAGTGTCACCATCTGTCAGTGTTTGCATATACAGCCCACTGTGCGTTTCACGTGGTGAAAGGGGAGAAAGAGAAAAAGCAAGCAGGAAAATCTCAGGGAAGGATTTTGAATGTAGTCAGGTCCCAGCTCCTCTGCCTGTCACCGCTTGCACATCTGCACTTGTCCCGGCAGGCGGTACAGAGGGCCCAGATGAAATGCCCTGCCCAGGGTTCTGCACTAATGGGCTCGCTGCCATTAGTCCTGATTCCTTCTCTGCTTCATCAGGCATCTGTATCATGTCTGAGGTAGCGGTGGAAATTACTTTCCCCTTCAGCATTCTGACCAAAGAGCCACAAAGCGGCCATAGCTGGGCTACATTTTTGGAGGGAGCAAGGATGCCCTACAAAAGTGAAATGGTATGGGCACCTGATCCTGGGTGAAGCACCATAGCTGGATACTCTCTGGTGAGCACAAGATCTACCAAGCAAGGCTTGGCTGATCCACTCTGTGCTTCTGGAAGGAAAGACACTGATGTTTGAGACAAAGCAGCTCCTACAGGCCCCCTCAGTGGTCTTACATTTGGAGCTATGGTAGTGAGAGTCAGGATGGAGAGAGATAATGCCTGCCTCAAAGAGCCAGGAAGGGCACAGGCAGCAGCAGGGGAATGGGAAGGGGAAGGAAAGTGCAGGGGGGTCCCAGAAGGGCAGGGTGGCTGCTGCAGCATGCCCAGCACACACAGCACAGCTTTCCCCTCCAGCTCAGCCGCCTTGCTCCCATTACATGCAGCTGCCTCCCCAGCAGATTAGAAAGGCTTAAACCAAACCCTTAAGTATTGACGTAAAAAGCCCAACCAATCAAAACAAACAAACAAACAAAACAAAACAAAACAAAATTCAGAAAAAACTCCAGAAGACTTGTTTATGGAATTTTAAAGCATCTGGACATCAATGGTATCCATGCTGCTCCAGTACCTTTTTTCTATGAATGCAGCACTGATTTTAGACTTTGATTGTCCCAGGAAAGATATTTCTGCTTAATATGAAGAGTCACTCCAGTGGATACTTTGCAGTATTTTCGCAACGGTAAATGTCAGGGTCCCAAAATAAGACAGCAAAGGCATGGTGGAAACACAGAAAGAGGCAGGTGAATCTGGGAAAACACAAGAGTAAGGGATCTTCAGTTGTAAGTATCAAAAGTTATCTTGTATTCCTATAAAATGTTTTCAAGATTCCAACAACAAAAATACACATCTGTCTATAAAAATATGATTTACCCACATCTGTCTTGGGGAAAAAAGCAGCAGAATCCAGATGAAACAGAAAAGTAAGTAAGTAAATAAATAAATAAAGTTAGAAAAATGAAATAAAATTTGTGTTGAGGGGTGATGGGGGAACACCAAGTACCTCAAGCTAGTTGGTTTAAAGGCAGATGTCTGACTGTAGATGGCTTGTGTCTGTGCCATTCTGCACAGATGGGGAAAGCTGGTGGTGATCCAGAACTTGTCTTGTACAGGGTGAATCAAGTATGGGCAGGTATCATCACTGAGCCTGACTAAGACCAGATGCTCAACCCTGGGAGGAGAAAAAAAATTACAGTGCAATGGCTGGGTGGTTTAGGCTGAGACTAACTTCTGGTCAGACTTTTTTGGCTCCAAAAATTGACTTTTTCAGTGCTCTGAGTCTGACCCCCTCATGGCATTTTTGCATGCATGTGTAACACTGAACCCATCACAAAGTCAGTTAACAGCATTCTCTACAGAAAAGTATCAATTTCTAATTATTTCTAATATAAAGCATATGAAAAAATTCTGCCTTAGGAGACCTTGGGGAGTCCTTGTTCTTTAGAAAGCCTTTAGCTCAGTTCAGGTACAAACTGATGACATTTTGGCACCCTGAAGGATCATTCAAAGCTGCTAAGGGAAAAACCTGTGCTATGCGCAGACTGAAACTAGAAGACCAGAAATGCTGTTTTTACCGTGTGTAAAAGCAGAGTTCATTTCAGTCTTTAGATCTGGGAACAAAGCATGAACTTCATCTTACTTCAGAGGCATTTGGTTGTTGGATCTGATTGCTTTCCTTCTGCAAAAGAAAGGTTCCACTCTGATATAATTTTTTGGTGTGTAGTCCAGTACAGCGAAGGTGTGTCTGTCTCCTTTTGGGAATATTTTCTCTCCAGGTCCCTGTGGATTGTGGAATGATCCTCAGTGAGCAAGCCGACAGGAGCGTCTCCTGAGAGGAACCCTGCAAAACATCCTTTTCCAGTGTTGGGCTATCCCCTTGCAGGTAACTGCAGGTGCCCCATTTTACCCTCCAGCAGAGCCTAATAGGACACCATTCCATGGGAAGGAGGAAAACCTCGTGTTTGTGCCTCAAGGGAGCTGACACAGCTGTTACAGTGGGCAAGGACAGAGACCTGCTGATGGTGATGCTCCAGGAAGCAGCTGCTTTTTGTAATTCAGCTAAACCTACCCAGGGTGGGGAGGCATCCCCGACATGGCCCCATGGCCCTGCTGCTGCTCTTTCCTATGTGCAGCTGCGCTGGTAGCTCCACTGCCCCTCAGAGCAAGGCTCAGACAGGCACCAGGCACTTCCAGCTCACATATTTAAGCCATCCTTCCATAGATTGGAGATTTCCGTGCACGACGTTGGTCATTCTGGAGAAGCAGAGGGCAGAGCCCTTGTCGTGGGCCTTGGAGCATTTGTGTTAAGCAGGGTTTGGGTAGATGTCACGTGCAGATGGATACAGGACATTTCAGCTGTTCCCTTGTTGTTTGCTGCAACAAAAGGATGCAATAATTTCACTGAACCCTGATGATAGTATAGAAAATGTTTCTCTTCTCTTTTAGCAGCCCTGGTCTTTTTTTCTGCCTTTTTGTTTTTTCTTTTTTCCTTTTTTTTTTTTTTTCCCCAATGCAGTATTATTCAAACAGGTTGGCTACTGACAACTGAGATCAAGATGGTAAAGACAGTTTAAAAAAATATCATGAATTAATTATTTTCTCCAATGCCCAGCTGTATCACTTATCAGGCCTTCAATGGGAAAACTGGCCCAGCTCCCTTATCACGTGCACACTAATGGCTTGCTCCTCTATTATCCCTTTTGATAACACACAGGTGGACAACAAGGCCTCATCCTTGTCTGTTGAAAAAGGTGCACACTGTTGTCAGGGTGATTATGTCTAATTACATCCTAGTTAATTCTCAGACCTGAATAATTATGGCAGAGCTACTCTCCTCCAGAGATAGGTGCATCTTCCAGATGTCACACCACAGTCTCCACAGGGCAATTTCCCAAGACCTTTTGTTGGGATGTGCTGGCTGCAGGAAGGGGCTGGTGGGGAACTGCTGAAGCCCATTGGGAACCAAACAGTCCAGTGGTCTTCACTTGCCCTCCCTGACCTCACAGTTAACTGGGCTAGATTGCTTTCTGTTGTACCAGTAACAGACTCATGCATCCTTAGAGCCATGTTCAGTGCCCAAGTGGGGGCAGATGCATGAAGAAAAATGCCCCTCTGCTGCCATGCATATGGTGACATGCTGTTGAATTCACTACTACCAGCACCTTGGGCACAGCCACATCCCATCTCTCACCCAGGTCCCTGTGGCACTGCCCATCTGAACCCATCACAGGAGCTCCCAGGCCTTCCTCAGAGCAGAAACCTTTTGTTTCCCATCAGAGTCCTAACATGGGTCTAAAGATCCAACATGACTTCTTGTCATCTAAAATATTGTGCTGTCTTGGCTATCAGAGCTGAGACAATTCTTGTCTCTCTTGGTCACACTTAGTGGTCCATAGGTGATAGCTGGTACACAGTTTCAGACTATTATTTAGGCAAAACCTAAATAAGAAACAAATAGATACCATATGCATTAATAATAGCAATGCCTACCTCCAGTTAAAAACGTTTAAGGTTGGGAGAGTCGTCACTGCATGAGGTTGTGAGGTTAACTGAAATGCAACCAGTTCTCTTCAAAACAGAAACCTGTCTTCAAATGTGTTGCAGAGCCACCTATGGTGTAGAAACTGAGGTGCCTGTTGTGCTGCAGGTATTCAGGACACGGCATCGCTCCCACTCCAGCAACACTTGCAAGAGGTATTGGATTTACCTAGCAATGTTTGGGGGGGGGGCTTCCCCTGTGTCTGACACTGCCAATGCCAGATGGCTCCAAGATGAATTCACTGCTGGCCAAGGCTGAGTCCTTCAGCAACAGTGGTAGGGATAATATAGTTAAGAAGTGGGAGGGGAAAACTGCACAACAGCAATGGCAGCTGGAGCACAGAGGAGTGAAAATACATGAGAGAAATGGCTCTGCAGACATCCAGGACTGTGCAAAAGTAGGGGAGGTGGTACTCCAGACACTAGACCAGAGGTGGTTAAGACCTGGGTGTGGTAGGCTGCCTCCCTGCAGCCCCTGGAAGTCCATGGGGGAGCAGATATCCACCTGGAGGACTCCACAGTGGAGCAGGTGGATGCTTAAAAGAGGGTGCGACCCCATGGGAAGCCTGTGCTGGAGTAGGCTCCTGGCAGGATCTGTGGCCCCAAGGAGAGAGAACCCCACATGGGGGCAGAAGAACAATGTAAGGAGTCCCCCTGAGGAGGAAGGCACAGTAGCAACAATGTAGGACAAACTGACTGCAGCTTTCATTCCCTACCCCCATGTGTCACTGGGGTGGAGGAAGTAGAGAAGAATTAGGAGTAAAGTTGATCCTGAGATGAAGGGAGGGATGATGGGGAAGAGGTATTAGGATTTTGTTTTATTTCTCATTACCCTACTGTGATTTGATTGGTAATAAATTAACTTCCCCAAGTCGAGTCTGTTTTGCCCATGAAGGTAATCAGTGAGAGGTCTCTTCCTGTCCTTAATCTCGAGCTACAAGCCTTTCATTATGTTTACTCTCCCCTGCCCAGTTTAGTAGGCAGGAGTGATGGAGTGGCTTTGGTGGCCATCTGGCACCCAGCCAGGGTCAACCCATCACACAGGAGGCAATCCTTATGTGTGTGTCTTGATGGACTGGATCAGGTGGCAGCAGTCATCTCAAACCCCATGTATTCATATTGTCTGCTCCACTGTCTTACACCTTACCCTGCAGTTTATTCTGTAAAATCTCCTCAGCCATGCTCTAGTTGTCCTCTGAAAGATGTGAATACCTCTGACAACCTGAAAACAGCAAATAATTTTTTTAAAAATATTCATCTATTGGATTGGTGTAACATATGACTGCTTTCACTTCAAAGGCTACTCCAGAGTGTGCACTGTGGATGAGATATAAAGATAGAGGAGATAAAGAAAAAGCACCACAAAACCCACCCTAGACATTTATCTAAAGAAATGCATGTAAAGCATGCACAAGTTTATAATAGTTTGTATTAAACACACTTGAATATTTAATTTCATACCATAATTGCCTATGAAGAGACAACAGAGACTTCTGTCATTAGTATTTTCCTTCATCCCTAACCCAAAATGTTACATAATCATTGTCACTTACTGAAAAAAAAAAAAAGGCATAGCAATAAAATGAATAACTATCAGCTTCCAAGATTTTTTAGTATAATTCTGACTTTTTTTAGTAGTATAAAAGTCAGGCCTTACTTTGAGCCTTATATTATCTTGGGCTCAGAGTATACATCTGCATTAACATTTGAGTTTGAATCTGAGATGTCCTTTTGAATTGTTCCTCCCCGTGATCCTCATATACCACATTTTGGTTCACATGATGGAGTAACCATTTCTATCCAGTGCCTTTCCAGTGGATGAAAACAAACAACAGTAGGCACTCAAGGAGGGCAGTTGACAAGCTGCTGCCATTGAATGTTTGATCTTAGGGATCAGAGCAGGTCTAGTCCCATGTAAAAGCCCTGAAGACATATAGCATGGGTGGTGGGCTCCCAGCACCAGCCATTGACTCCACAAGCCCACTCCTATCATGACAAACCATTCCCTGGTACGGGCATAGCAACTGATGTCTGGTGGCATTGAGGCCAGTGATATGTGTGCTAAACAATTTCTGTTCTTAATCAACTCTGAAATTACTGTTTTTAAAATTCATTCATTCCTCTCTCACTCCTGAATTGTAACACAGGTCAAGCAGGGTTTCTATTTGCTAGCTGTATATCACAACCTACCTTTATGATATTTATAGAATATCACCACTTTTTCTCCTTTTTAAAAAAGTGAACTATCCAGTTTTCAGTCTTTTCTCAAGTGGGAATTTTCACTCATCCTTTTCCATTCCTGTCACCTTTCTCTGCACTCTGAGGCTTCTTGTGAAACTTGGGAGTATTGGGTGTCCAGTCCTGTGTATGTTATTCCAAATGTAAATGCATCATTGACTTACATTATTAATTGCTTGTATTTTACACATATTGGCTATCCTGTTCCTTTTGCAATCTAACCTCTTTCCTCACCAATAAATTAGAGCTGAGGTTTGCATCCAAATGATCACTGAGATGCCCACTGTGCACTCAGCTGTCTTTCCCAAGCCAAGTAGGTAATTGAGAACCCTGTAAGGCATATGAGCACATCCATTTTTCCTCCCCTTCAGCATGTAATGCTTTGTCTGAACAGAGCTGAACCTTTTATGACACTGTGTCACCCATTCATCTAGTTGGATAAGGTGCCTCTGAAGTTTCTCACAACCTTTCCAGAATTTGACTAATTCTGTATTCTTTTCAGATTTGGTGGGTGCACAACAACCTTTTTTTCAGATCTTTCCTGAATATTCTGAGCCACAGGAGGAGGCCATAGGGATTTTCAAATAAATTTAAAGGCAAATTTTTGCAATGATGAAACATATATACTTAAAGCTACTTTCTTTTTTTTCCTGCCCTAGAGTTCAATAAAACTCCTCCATGAGCAAACATTATATGGGATTTTTTTTCACTCCTCCTGCAGTATCCAGGGTTGTCCCACCCATATAGGTGCAAGTATTAAAAACAGGAGTCCATGAAGGTCAGCAAGAAGAGGAATCTTGCCCCAAGACCACTCCAAAACACTGAGGATGGTTGTGATTCCCAGTGGTATCCACTAACAGCTCTGTGCCTCCTAGGGATAATTTTCCTCTATTCTATTGCAATTAAAATAATACCACCATTTTCCTTTATTCTTGCATCAGCCCATATTTGTCTTCAGGTTTCAGGAGCACTGTGTGTCTCTATTTTTATTTCAGTTTTATTTTAAGGGAAGAACTGTGCACGATATGGCATTGCCCAAGATTAGCAGACTCAAACATGGCACGGAGGAGAGGGACAGGAAAGGTGCCAAGCATGAATTAAGTCTGCATTCTGCCAGAACAATGCGGCATCATACAAACATGTCCTGGAGCACACAGCACCCTAGTGATAATTTCACAGAATTAATTTTCCCAAAATGGAAAAAAAAAAAAAGGCAACAGCACAGAAAGGATGAGGCAAATTACCAACACTAATCAGTCTCTCTCTCTCTTCCCTTTCTCCTTGTATAATAATTATGATAATTAACAATCTAACAAGCTTCTAGTAAAAACAGTTCCAGAATTTCAATGTATAATTAATATTTACATCCATAACAAGTTGTCATTTATGGTGCATGTTGATTTTCTTTTTTCAAAAGAAATTGCACTTTATACTCAGAAAAGCAAAATCCTTCAAGAACACACAGTAAAAAGGCATTCTAGATTCAGAAATCTTGTTCTTATTTGTTATTTATTTATGCACGGATATACTACAAATTATGAGTGCACATATGTAAACAGATGCAGTTTTCTTCTTTTTCTTCACAAAAGGGCACAAATCCACCACCATACTCAAAATCACTTGTGTTTCAGGTGGGTCCTCACACATTAACCTTGTATCATCATTTAGTGTTCTGTAAAACCAAGTTCAGGTGACCAGTCATTTGCAGAAATTATGGGTCCTTAGTACACAAAAATGCTGCTTGTTCCTACATGTTTTCTTCAAGAAAGCTGGATCTGTAGTTTTCCACCTGCTGAAGAACACAGAATTCTTTACTAAAACAGGCTCAAATTTTGCAGGGCTCATGAGGCATGGTAGCCATGCTCAGGTATCACAGATGATGGACAAGAGTTGCATAGAGAAATAACAGTTAACAGCACTTCTCTTGGAGTATAAAAGCATTGCCGATGGGCAGTTGGATAAACCGGCTGTAACAAACACCTTAAAACTGTAGCTTCTGCATTACAGCTGAAAAATGTTATAACTTGAGAAGAAAGCATAGTACTATCTCAAGGGCAGGTATTGACTGAGTTCCTCTTAACCCATTCATATGTGATGGCTCTCATCTCACTTTATGGCAAATGGCTGTCCTCAGACTCTCACAACACAGTGGCATTTCAAAGGAGTGACCAAAGGAGAAGGAACAATGATTTACTTGGCATCAAGAAATAGGTTAAAGGTTGAAGCAAATCTCTGCAGATACACAGAGAAGAGAAGCAACCCAAGAAAAATTCTGGGAAGATTTATTGTCCTTATTCATTAATATTTGATCCAATAACACACATTCTTTGGCCAGTTGCTTTTCAGGTTTTGTCTTCCCCACAAGTGCAAAAACCAAAAAGAAGCATGGGTGGTGGGATGAAGGGCTTTTTCCACCAGCCCCACCCCAGGGGAAGAACAACGCTGCTGCAAGGTGGGAGCCAGCTCATCCTCCAGCTCCCTCAGGTGGAGACCACAGCCCATGCTCCCAAGGCTTGACACAAGGGTTGGGAATGGGGAACAAGAGGAAGAAAATGGGAGGGAATACACACCTGCAAAAGTAGGGTGGCTTTGAGTCTCTTTAAGACTCATGTATCCCAGAAAAGAAAAGGCACTATAAATATCCACAGCCTAGAGAGAAACTCATAGAAGTAGCCAACTTCAGAAAGGAGTCAACACTTGATATTTAAGTCGGAACCAAAGATGGATCTATATGAAGGTGAAGTTGTACCTGAGTTCTGGCAATACTTGTTTGCTAGATGAGATGAAATATGTGGTTGAGATACACAGTCAAGTCCAGAGAACCTGAACTAATTAAAGCACTTCATTAAATCACTTGCTCACATCCCAGCTGTAGAGCATAAGCATTCATCTACACAAATCATCATTTTGTATAATATTTTATGGGGGGAAAAAAAGAGTCATGACCTTGTGTTTCTTCCAAACTACTACACAGTCAGATCCCTGTAAATGTTGGTAGAGAAGTCATCTTGTGTCTGTTTCCCTAGTGACTGACAAACTTTGAATGAATTCTCTGCAAATGTATTACACCCACCTTGGCTGGATACTTGCACAAAATTGATTAAGCATGCACAGAAAGTCAGAACAGAAATAGGCCTAGTGTGCAAACCTGTTGGGTATTGCTGAAATATGGACATCTTTGGCTTTAGGAGGATGCTGCTGCCGGCCTGGGAAATCAGTGGAAAACATCACCTGTGTCCTTGGACCAGGCCTGGGAAAACTGAAGAGAGAGAAAAACAACTGTAGAAAACAAGAGTATGTTTTGGGACTTGCCAGCACAATGAGAGATGGTGACCACCTATCAGAAAATGGTTTGGAATTGACAGACAAGTGTGCTTAGCAAATGGCATGTTGCGTCTGTGTGTGTTTGCAGTAGAAGAATATTATAAAAGTATTAGTATTTAATTAATAAATTGGCTATTCTTGATCATCATATTGCTGTGTTGAGTTGTCCGGGCCTCTCACGAGAGTATAAACCCCACAACACAAACCAAGAAATGCCTTCTCAGTTCTGACTCCTGTAGTTATTTCAAGCCTGAAGGTGGGTACTTTGCCATGATGATGAAATATAGAAAAAGCATTGCACACAGGATGCTTAACAGCTGTTGGACCCTACATTTGATTAACAAGGGCAAAATAATGACACAGGAGATTTAGATTTCTTCCACAAAGCATTTCACCTGGTACCATATGGCATTTAATTAAGAAACTAGGATACTACAGGATAAAAGATCTTAGATTAAATTTATTAAAAATTAACTGATAGTTCTCAAAGTGTAATTTGAAATGGGAAATCTCTATTGTGGGCTTCAATCTCCAGTAGGTGGGTGTGACTTTTACACATATAACATATATTTATATATATTTTTATCAGTGGGACAAAAATTAGTTTTAGCATTGCAGGTGGCATGAGATAACACTTCTATTTATCTATGTGCAATTTAAGAATTATGGTAGAAGTTAGGCAGTTCAGATGGCCCTCTTAATCCATAAAATATTGTGATGGAAAGAAATCCTTCTTTTACTGTGGAAAACAAAGCATTTCTCTGCCAGAGAGTCAGTCACTTACTAAATGTGCACTTATCCAAAAGACGGTATATTTAGAGGTTGCTTAGGCAAGGAAATAACAGCTACACAGCTACACAGAGGCAAATTAACAGCAGTAAAACTACTGTAAATAAGAAGAAGGATGCAAAACTGCATTACAAGTGACTGATTAATAAGATTCAGATGAAAAAGAGGAAATAGGAGGGACACATTCTTGCAGGAGTTTCAGTTGAACCAAAGAACCCTCCAGGAACCGATAGAACAAATCTGTCTAGACATGATTCTTAATGAAAACTACCAACTGGAAGAATAAGTTGAATAACTCAGAGAGCTCCACTCCTTATCAACTCTTCAAAAGGTTAAAAAATAAAAATAGGACCAATATACATATATATTTATGTATGTGTACATGTGCTTATTATTTCTTCAGATCTTTCTCTCACGTTCTGCTAAGCAGCTTGTGACACTATGTTAGAGTCTGGTGCAAAGCCTGTCTGTGCCTGTGTATGCTTGTACTGTGTCTGTCTGCAGCCCCAGAGTACCCCTAAGGATGCAGCTTTGAAAAGGTCTGGGTGTGCAGCAGTGGGTGGTCCAGAACTTGCAGTACAAAGGCAAAACCCTTTCCTGAGGTTTCACACTGAGCTGTGAGAGATCCCATGATGACAAAATTCTGCTTAAAGGCAATTTTGGCTCTTTGGACTGACACTGAACCTCAAACACAGAAACAATTCTCACAGGTGGGAAACATTGCTTCTTACTCGGTGGTGAAGTAAGAATTTGGCATGGTGTTCATCATCTCTTGGGAGGATTCCCCAACAAAGCTCCACTTACTGGACATGCAAGCTTCTTTCTTAGCACAGGCAACTCAATTTTACCAGGGGAAAGACCACTGGCTGCTTTATTCACTTAGGGTCTTTTTGATAGCCTGGATTCAGGCCATGGGGATATGACTCAGATCTTAAAATCAAAAGCCATCACTGTGCTGAGCATCCAGATTTTCAAAGGACTCCTGTTTGACTGAATGTGTTTTAAATTAGAGAAGGAAACAAATCTAGTCACATAATAAATAAAAGCCTCCACTTTGGGTGCCCAATGCAAAACTTGTACTACCAAGAAGCTGTTCTCATCTCGGAACACAGCAACATTAGGGAAACAGTCCTGAGTGGCTACTCTGTGTTAACTTCCAACTTGGACATATTCATTTTTCTACTGAGTGCTGCCTACATTTAGCTGGTTCTGGAGGTGAGTTAAGAGGAACGGCCAACAAGCATTCCTTTGTGACAAACAAAGGCATCTGTTCAAGGAGATGATTCAGAGCATTGTTTTAAATTCACCCCCTCACAAACACTCACTTATTTTGCAACAGCCTCCTCATGAGGACAGGTGCTAAGTCTGCAGAAATATAGGTGCTATAGGAGAGATGTTCACTGGGGAAAAACTCGTAGCTTTTCATCATGGTACATGCACCAGTGTGTTCTATTATGCTCTTTTACTGATGTAATTTCATCAGATGTATCTTCAGAAATAGGAGTATTTTTTCCATTAGTCTGCTTATGTCATTCTATAAAAACACTCGAGCACAAGGCAGTGTGAGTCAGGGCAGGATGGCTTTCCAGACTGGAAGGAGAAGGGTGGAATCCAGCATGCCACCCTTCAGCCCTCAGAGAGGCTACAGTGTGTAACTCAGAACCCCTAGATTATGCTAGTGCAATCCACTACCTCACAGCCTTGATGCCTGAAGCAAAAGGCAGATGGAGAAGGCAGGAAGATGCAGTAAGGTTTGCCCAACCATGCCAAAAGGTGAGTTGGGCAGGAGCTGTTAGCAGTGAAGAGTGAATGGGATTGATCTGCAGTGAATCTCAAATACTTCTGAATCAGTTGGATGCACTCTTATGCCTGCTCATGGATGGCAATACCTGTGATAGGCATGGGATGCAAATGCATCATCATGCAGCTCTCCCTCTAGTCAGGAAAACACAGTCTCCTTTGTGGAAAATTCCCAGCACCTAGAGTGAGCTAGAAAGAGCCAGTAGCTCTTGATGAACTTGCACTGCATGAGATTTCAAGGCAATAACTCCCTGGAACTTCTCTTTTGTTTCCAGGAGAATTTCACTCAGCCCAGAACCAAACACCATCCTTTATTCTACACCCGTGCTTCTCCAAACAGAGCTTTTAAGAGACCCTCCTTGCTAACACACATAAATCTAAAAATATTCCTTTAAGAATCAATGAAAGATTTTCATGTAAGTATCGAACCTGCATACAGCAGAAGAGTGGGATATGAGGAGAAGAAGAAATGCAGGGAAACAAGCAAGCCCATACCCAACACCAGAAGCCTTGACTATATCCACCACAAAACATAAGGATAGGTACAATTCTCCTCATTCTACACATGAGAAAGTGAAGCTCTCCCTCACATATGCTTTTTTTCTTCTCTTTTCTTAATCCTCTAAGAGACTTCTTCAGTCATCCTTGTGGTACATTTCTTTAAATTGGATAATCTTCCAGATTCTGGGTTGCCCTTTGTCAGAGGAATTCCTGGATATACAGCATCTGTTTGGTGAAGAATTGCTAAGTTAACAAAGGACCAAATAAAGACATGATTCTTTTCACAGTAGAAATTCTATTCCAGCAGCAGCTACTTTCAAGGGACTTTAATAAAATCATAGAATCATAGAATGGTTTGGATTGGCAGGGACCTTAAAGATCATTTAGTTCCAACCCCACTGCCATGGGCAGGGACACCGCTCACTAGACCAGGTTGCTCAGAGCTGCATCTAACCTGGCCTTGAACACTTACAATAATGGGACATCCACAACTTCTCTGGGCAACCTGTTGCTATGCCTCACCACCCTCATAGTAAAGATTTTCTTCCTAATATCTGATCTAAATCTGCTCTCTTTTAGTTTGGAGCCATTCCTCCTTGTCCTGTCACTACATGCTCTTATAATGCTTGTACATTCATCTTACAGTATTTTACTTTATGTCAAACAAGACTCTGAATTTATGAATATCATGACCTGTCCACATGTCTCACTGTGAATTTGGACCTTAGGCTGTATGCTTGCTATCCTCAAACTTAGAGATTCCAAATGTGTAGGCACTGTTAGAACTGATTTCCCCAAATGCATTCCATTTTTGCACTATGAACATGTGGCTCTCAGTCACACGTAACAAGCTTCATACGAAACAAGTGAGGTCTCACCACAAACGGAACACAGAGAAGTGTCGGCATCACAGCCACAGCCCTCAGTTCCCTGGCTGTATTCCCCTGAGTCGGAGCATGGGCTCACTGCCTGCCTTTCTCTCAGAAGCCTTCTGGCCTGTTCTCTGCACTTGCATGGAAGGAAAATGCTCACCACCTTGCCTCCTACAGGCTATTCACATAAGAGAAAATCAAGAGCTTTGCCTTAGTCAGAATGTGCCAGCATTTGAGTCAATGGCAAACTTGATTTATTTTTTTTCTCCCGGTAGGTAAGAATGTGCTTCTGTGCAGAGTAACAGAAGATATCCCCCACCACCTCCTCCTTACCGCCTATTTGTTTTCTCCCAGTTAAGTCTGTGAGGAAATCCTCTTAGTAAAGCCAGTTAATAAGATTAGATAAATGTCTTTGAAACCAAAATGCTGATATAAAATCAGAACAACAGAGCACCAGCTGGCTTTTCTTTTGCTCATTCAAATGCAGCTGGAACACCACAGTCAGTAACATGCAAACTGGGAGTGATAATCAATAAGCAGTGAAACAAGGGCAAGATGCCTGTGGAGGAATTTTCCCTTGGTGAGAAATATGGATTAACCCTAATTCTCAAGGCAACTGAACAAAAACCATTTGCCTAAATTCAGCCATAGTTCAAATACTGCTCCAGAGAACCGTGACAGCCTGAAAATAGCAGTGAAACAAGATCCTCCAGTCACAGCCAATGATGATATTTAATGTAGGCACTGGCCTTTTTTTAATACAAGGTAGCTGCTGCATTGTATAATAAGGAACATATAATAACGATGTACAACGATTAAAGGCTGTTTAGTTAAGAACACAAGGCGAGAGAATGATATTGCTGACGATTATAGCTTTGTGCATACAGAGGCATGCAGTTCTGGGCAGCTTATCCAGCAGGGTGCTGTGTACACAGCAGGCTACAGACAGAAACATTAACTAAATCACAAGATTTTGATCATTTATCTTATCATCGCATGGGGGAAAAGTTTATCTTTCAAGCAGGCACACCTGCTCTCCTTGTAAAACTTTACTCATGACATTACCAACTGTGTTCTTTTTCCCTTGTTCAAACATGCCACTGCAGGAGCAGGATGGAGCCAAGGGTGGGTGTCCATCTCTCTTGAAATGAGCACTTGTCTCTGTGTCTGCACATCCTGGCTCACACAGGAACACCTGCCCCGTGTCGGGGCACTGGTGCACGGCAGCAGCAGACAAGCTCCATTACCCATTCATGTTACCCGCGAGGAG
Organism: Acropternis orthonyx; assembly: GCA_035583155.1. Taxonomy (NCBI): domain Eukaryota; kingdom Metazoa; phylum Chordata; class Aves; order Passeriformes; family Rhinocryptidae; genus Acropternis; species Acropternis orthonyx. The sequence continues at coordinate 41,680,482 of JAWWEU010000111.1, read as the reverse complement.
GATGCTGACCTAAAATTGAAAAGGCATTAGAGGTTTTTGCAGAAACAACACAAACTTCTTGTTTGTGCTTCAGCCCTGTGGAATAAAGTGGTAGGAATTAAATATGGGAAATTAATTGAATTCGAGAATTTCATGGGATGTGTTAGTCTAGTGAACTGGGTTGAAAATCTCATTGACCTGGATTTCACATGAAACCTGTAATGTTTTCCAAGAAAAAAGTTATGTGAAATGTCAAACCTCTGGCCAAAGGGAGAACTCTTTAGGGGTGGCATCAAACATGTGTGGATGAATAATCACCTCAAAAAATGTATTGAATTAAGTAAAGATCACATAAATACTGGAAATTTGGATTAGGATTTGAAGAAGTCATGTTAGGACAGAGAAAGTATGCCACCAAAGTCAGTCAATCTGACCTCAACCTTATGCAACAAAAACAAGTAAAAATAAAAATCAGGCACTAAATATAATGAAACCACGGAAAATGAGGCTCTTCTGAAGTTAAAGACATCACAAATGTTCCATCATAACCTGAAATTTAAATGAAGGCTTCATCACCAGGCCTTGTGAGGGAAGACGATGTAAAAGGTAGAAGCAAAGGCAGGATGGCTAAGGGGAATATGACAGCCCATGCACCCTAAAAAGCTGTGAACTAAGAACGGGACTGAAAAAAAAGTGTCATGGGATGCTGTGAGATCAGAGACAATATTTTAAAAAACTGTGTCAAGAGAGAAACAGGCAAGAGAGATCTAAATTAATGCATAGTATTGTTCTAGAGGTAAAACAAACAAACAAAAACAGAACAACAAACAACCAAACCAAACTCTGCATGCCTACTTAAGGAAGGCCAAGAGGAAAAAGACCTCTATTTGTTAGATGATCATAGAATGACCGGGACCCATCAACAGGAGATGTTGCAAAGGCAGATGTCCTAGCGTGTAGCATGTGAAATAAAGCCAGAGCAGACAGGCAGGCAGGCAGGTATTTCTGCTGTTATGCTAGATGGTGGTGCAACCTCCTCTGCCAGACTGAGAGGGTTAGGCAAGACCTACAGATGAGGAACTAAAACAAAAACAGGTGCAGGGAAAAGTTACTGGGTATATCCATGAAATAACAAGCCTATTTTATGAGTGGACACTAAAAAAGTTGGGCTTGTTAAACATAAAAATATGAAGTCTGATAAAGGATATGGTTCCTTATTATAAATACATCAAAGTGATATGTAAACATTAGATAGAGAGAAGAGCCATCCAATTAGGAGACCATATTGGCACACTAACAAATTAATATGAATAGGCTGTGAAAAAAACTTGGATACTAGAAGAGGGTTTCTAAGCAACCTGAACAAGGTTCTGGTACAGCAGTACAGCAAATAGATGTGTAGGAGAGACAAATTTTTTCTGGTATTTGATAGAACTGACAAAGATAGTGTGTGATCTGGTTGACTGTACCAGCAGCATACAGCACCTAGGATATTCCTTCTAGTCCCATCCTTGACATTTTTAAATGGTTTTCCCTAATTGGAGGGGAAACTACATACACAAAGGTCAAACTCAGGATCTTTGAAAAATTTGTATAAAAACACCTGAATAAATAGAACTTATATTAGGCCAGTTTGTAAAAGTCAAAAGGAAATGATAGCTTCCTCTTGATGGCTACCAGCTGTAATCCCTGCCATCCAGTAAGGCTGTTGTGAATCCCCACAGATCCACCAATGTATATGACCGGTGCACTCGCATTCACACCCTTTTTGCCATGAGCCTGCAGAAGTCACAGCTATGGATCATTATGCTGCAGATGCCGGGCTGCAGGGCTCCCTCCATCATGCTTCCTTCTTTCCCACAGACAGGACTGCACCTTGCTTGAATGTTAATGAAAACAAATTCTCAAAATACCTATAGCAAGCTTTGACAAAGTACATGTTAACTAAAACTCTATAAATCAAGTACAGGTATTTGCAGATGTAGTTACTTTTTTCTGAGATCAGTAATGTCTCTCTTGCTTTAGTACACTCACCTGCTTTAAAGTAAGGAATGCTAAGAATATCTACTGAGCATTATCTCATGTTACGTGGTAGAGATAATCAACGAAAAATAAAAAACCCAGCACCACAATAATTTCACCCCACCTCTCTTACCCCCCGTTTTTTTACATATGCAAATCACATGGGAGACTTCAGCCAAGGGGGAAAAAAAAAAAAAAAAAAAAAAAAAGAAAGGTTACAAATCAGGTTAAATTGGCCAGTATTTCTAGCATGAATAAGGGACTGTAAATAAATAAACAATGGTGTTCAGTAAAGCTTTAAAGCTCACAATGTGATTCCTCATGTCAAGCAACTACTGATTAATTTGAATAGAACTTAACAGCAAACTGGAAGATAATTGTGTAGAAGCTCTATATCCCACATCCAGAGCGCAGGTGCTGGCCACATCTACCCCCGAGGATAGCAGAAAGACCATTATTCTTAACCAGAAAACACCCTGTCCCACTTTTAAGCAAAAGACTCAGGAGGACAGAGAAATGCTATCAATTTGATGGCCATCAGTTCTGTAATCATCCCACAGCCATGTCCCCAGGGATGTATTTAGTATCAGATGCATTTTCAACCAAATAAATATTCCAGACTTCAGTGTTAATACACCATTAAAATGACACCACCATGCTACTATGGAATGGGGTACTATAAATTAGACCTTGAATATTACAGGCAAGACAGAAATAGCTATTACCCTCTCGACTTCTCCTTTCTCCATCACTGCCTACCCTCCCGAAGGAAAATATCTGTAAAGGAAACAGAGAAATTGCTTGCTTGTAACAATGCCTGTGACTTTGAGGCAGACACTTTTTCTGCTGATGCAGGTTCCTAAATATCAAGACAAGCACTGAGAGGGTCAGCCACAGTGTATTTTCAGTTCAGAGCATGGTGTTGAAGAGATGAGCTGAATTTGCTTTATCTTGCCTTCTGCCTCTTTTTTTCCTCCCTCTTCCTTCACCTCATCTCTCCCTACTCCTTCCCTTTGGCATTATATAAACCAGAGGGCAGGGCATCCAGCTGCTTCCACAGCAGAACAATGTTTGGGCAGAGTCCATGTTGACACAAGTGCATTATATCCTGAAGGGTCAACTGCAGCTTTTTTCTTTTTTTTTTTTCTTTTATTTTTTTATTAACTGTGTTAGAATTAACCTTCCGCTGTTTCACAGATGCCATTAGTCCAAAATTTATGAGCTCATCTAATTGTCATCTCCTATCATTTTACTATCCTGCCAGTTTAAGAGTAATGTTATTTTCCCATTAAAACTATTAGAAACCCTCCCCTTCCTTAACATTTAATAAAAGGTGTATGTAGGACTGGTTAGACAACCAAGACTCCATTCTCCCATCTTGGGCTTTTCTGAGCAAAGAGTATTAGGAGAGATCTTATCACTCTCTACAACTACCTGACAGGAAGTTTTAGCCAGGTAGGAGTCAGTCTTTTCTCCCAAGTAACACGAAATAGGACAAGTGGAAATTGACCTCAAGTTGCATAGGATGAGGTTTAGGCTGGACATTAGGAAAAATTTATTCACCAAAATGCTGGTCAGGCACTGTAACAGGCTGCCCAGGGAAGTGGTGAAATCACCATTCCGGGAACTGTTCAAAAAAATGCATGGATATAGCATTCAAGGATATGATTTTTTGGTGAACAAGGTTGTGATAGGTTAGCAGTTGGACTCAATGATCATAGAGGTCTTTCCCAGCTTTAGTGATTCTGTGATTCTCTCACCTAAAGGTCAAACACAAACCTACAGTATAGCAGGCCATGGTCCAAACGCTGGCTTAATTGGTACCTCTACATCTACCCCGTGTGCAGTGAAGAGCTGTCTAAGGGCTTGGCCTGCTGTACATAAACCCTCTCCACAGCACTCCTATGGTTCTCGGCCCTGTGGTTCTTTAGGAATGGTAACCCTGACATGGGAGAGCCCACAGTGTACAGCCAGTTTGAGAAGTACCATAGTAAATGCACAATCCTGCAGTTCTGAAGGGGCAAAGCAGTTTCAGCCACCCAGAGTAAACAAAGAGCCCAGCAAAAACACTCTGACTGCTGTTTTTGGGAAGCAGAATTGTTATCTACCTTTTCAGAAAACATCCCAATTCCATGAAGAGCTATGAAATTAAAGTTCAGCCAGTAGAGTTACTTGCAGAGAAGCATATGACACAATTCCATTTATTACACAAGGAAGAAGAATTACAAGTAAAGTTCCTCACAGATTTGAGACTGACATTATCAGGACAAGCAGCTTGTGATTCTTCTAGCTAGCTATTCTAGGCACATTTTCTGCATGTAGTAAATTTTTATTTCTGGTGGCAATATACTCCACAGTCTAAGAAAAATGGACTATCTGATGGTGCTTGAGTTTTTCTTCTTTAATGGGATCTCTACTAAAATCAGCACAGTGGAACACATCCCCATCCACCCTACTTCTAAATATTGACTGCATGTCAATATTTCAGCATCCAGATATATTTCACATACAAAACAATCAAACAAATTAAAGAATATTTTTTTAAGGAAACTTACACCATTATTTTTTCTGGGCAAAGCCTTTGTGTGTTCACTCTTCCAAAACACAATGACATGGTATCTCAGAGTTTCTGAAGTGGCAGTGTAGGCACTGTAGGCTTATGTTTCATTGAGTGCTCGTTCAAAACAGCTGTATGTTCTATATAAAACATGTTTACATAGTAAATGTACTTCCTGTAGACACAAAGAAATGTTAATGAATAACCATTCCTGCATTTCAAATTTTGCAGAGCTGTGGGAAGGATCAGTGCATGACAAAATAGTTAATGTTCACCCACTTTCTGGCACATGAAATCTGTTACTACCACTAATCCCTCACAGAGAAAAGAAATAATGGAAAACAAACTGGCGCTGGCTGGTTCTACTATGCCCTTTTTTTTTTTTTTTTTTTTTGGTAGAGAAACTGTGAGATGCATATACATGGGAGAGGAACAGAGGAGATATTCAGTGGAGAATGCCAGAAGGCATGGACTCCTTTTGGTAGGCAAGGCTGTTGGCTTTAAATGTATATATTGTCTTGGATTCTCACCTTCAGAAAGAATGCCAGTTTGATCTCACACAGTATTCACTACCCATATTTACATCCTATTGCCTGGGGCCCAGGGAAGACAAACAACTGGTATTTTTCTTTCAATTTCTAACTGAAAATCTATACAGCTTAAAAGTCTTCTTAAATAATAGATCTCCATTTATCCTTGAAAATTTTTGACAAGCAAAACTTAGGTGTTCTAACCTATAGCACTGCCCCAAAAATGCCTCAAAAAGAAAATTCACTTATCTTCTAAGAGAAGGTCTTCCTGAAACACAAAAACATTAAAGAATTAAGTTTTTGATTTGTAGCTCTGAAGTGCCACATTATCCCCACTTCCCTATAAACTAAGCCACTAAATTAATCAGACTTTGCTATACAGACATTTTATCTGAACTACGTAGCTCTTTCTTCCAGTCCCCTGAAAATACACCAGCCTGAAAAAGAAGCACAGACAGAAACCAACCCTCTTCAACAGACACCCAAACAGTACAGGGTAGATCCTTAGCAGAGTAAAGGATCTGCACTGAAGAAGATGGGGCAGGAGTAGTTTACACCAGCTAGGAATCTGCTCTGCATCTGCAGACCAACTTATATGAAAAAAAGGTGATACACCATACATGGACCAGATGCACTCATGTAGTGTAAGGCAAAAACAAGCTCTGCTGGGGATGTTTCAACATTTCTACACAAGATTTCAGAGTGTACAAAAATCACTTCATATGCATGAAAATATTTTCTAACTGCAACCTCTCTGCATGGTTTAAAAGTGCTACTATGAACAAGGTTTTCAAAGGCCACCCAACAAGCAATGCTCAACTAGATCTTCTTCCTGGGGTGGCATACAAATAGCACATTTCAGTTTCAACAGACTGAAAAATCATTACCACAGCAATAAGGTTGAGACCTTAGTGCAATTTTCTCAGTAAATACATTTCTTGACAATTATTATTTTTGTTCAAAAGATATATATTCCTTTTGAGATGAGGGTGTTTGGGTTTTTTTGTATGATATCACAGCAATTAATAAAGGACAATCTGGACTTTTTTCTGTTAGTAATATCAATATTTATTTTTGTAAAAAACAATAATTTGTTAAATTACTTTTTAAATTCAAAGAAGTCATTCTCTTAAGCTACATAAGGAGAGGTGGAACTGATGGACCTCCAGCAAATTCAAAAAGTCCTCAGCAAGTAGTGTGGTAAATGTGAGGAACCTCCACCTAATTATTAAAATGCTTGCAAAACTTTTTTTTTTTCAAAGGTGTTCAATTTCCCCAAAAGTGATCTGAAACAAATGAGAAGAGAAAAAAATTTCACCAGAAGACACAATTAGAGCCACATATAAAGAAAGATGATGAAATCAGAAGAAAACTTGATTTTTTAATACACATCCTGAGAAAAGAGATGAGAGTGAATGTCAGCATGGAGTGCTATTTTTAATTAACAAACACTGCCACCACGTGTTCACTTCAAAGACTGTCACTTCAAAACCGCTAGATGGGAATTATTAAAAAATAAAGTAAATCAAATTTGTTGCTCTATCTCTTACATAAACGTTTCTATATAATGCAATAGTGATGACAACCTCAAAAAGGTTTTGATTACTTTAAGCCGGTGGTGTCATAGTCATAAAAGAACACAAGGTTTTGTTTCTAACCCCCTCCTTATCGTCATTGTAGAGAGCACCAACCAGAGAATAACAGAAAGAATATAAAACACAAGCTTTGTTTCCATGCACAGATGCCTACCATAATATATGTTTATTATATTTGTGCAGTGCCCACTTCAGTAAACTTCTATTTGATCTTGATGACGCCTACAAAGTACCAAAAATCATAAATGCTCACACAACTACAATTTAATTATTTCAGAGATCAAGTTTTCTTCAAATATTTATGCATATTGAATAAAACCACTCACATAATGATGTAGACAATGGATTCAGAGGACTTCCTACAGTATTAATTTTCACTAGTTCTATTATAAGCAACAAAGGATGTCTACTTCAAAACTACATCTATGCCAATTTGAATTAAGAGCATTCAATTTCTTACTATTTAATAAAATCTCTCACTTGAAAACTTCTCTTGAGATGGAAGGCAGGTAGAGGAACTACTTCTCACTCTGAAAAGCTAAAATCATTACAGATGCCTCTCTTCTGATTTAATGGGACATTCAAGAAGATGCAAAGGAATTCCAGTGACATAGCCAAGAAGATGAATGTCTGTTTTCTTCCACATTTTCCAAATTTCTGTTATAAATTCTTTGAAAATTCTCAGTTATTTTCAACTAATACACACACACACACACACACACACACACACACACATATAAATTGATTAATTGAACTCAGAAGAACTGACAGGAATCATCGCTCTCACATCAGCATTACCGAGGTAATCAAAATATTTCAACAACTTTCCATCTTTTCTCAGGAGATACTGGAGATTCCACATCTATGTCTGTATAGATACACTGAGTGAATACCTCAAGTAAAACATAGACCTCAGGGAGCAAGGCCAACAATTAAAGCAGACCCAAATAATACTCAGATGATCTGCTATACCTTCAAGGAAACATTCTTTGGTACAATTTTAGATATTTGAAATTTCCAGAATTTTGAAAAAAGACTGAACAACTACCTGAATGCCTAATGGCTGACTATGAAGTCTTGGACAGCTCAGATCCTGAATTAGTTCCCTTTAGGACAACAAAATCAGAATACTTGCATTTAAATGTGATGTGTTTTGTCAGCATTACTCATGGATATACCCACTGGATGTCTTAGGTCATTCCAAGCTTGTTTTGCTCTCAGGAATACTGAGTGTTCAGAGTTAAGACTCTTTCTAACACCTTAGAAATCAAAAAGTGACTCCAAAGAGATGGCAGAGATTAATAACTGAAGTGCAAAAGTAAGTAACTGATAAAGGACAAATCAAATGATCCCTACCATATCTCTTGCCATTTATTCTTCAATGTGCATTGTAGAATATACACTTATTCTACAGCTATATTCCATAAGTCTTTTAACTGCAGGAAGAATCCATAAGCCATAAACCCTGCATGCATAAGCCCTACTGGCAAATGACAGCATTAAGTCAGAATAAATAACTGGATTGTCCCAGCCTGTTCAAGATTTGATTGACAATAGATGGTAGCAGTGTTCCCATCAGAGAGCTTCAGAGGTAGAAAAACAAACTTTGTCAAAGAAAGCATCTTTGACAGAATTGTCAGAAGTCTGTCATGTTTCTTACTGCAGACTTTTAGCAGCAAACAGCATCTGTGGCACTAATTACAAACGAAGAAACTGTCAATGTGTTCTGTCTTAGGTAAAAGTACATTAAGAGAACAGCAGGCAAGATCATGTTAGAAAAGTTTAAATACAGGAACAAAAGGAGAACTTATGCTGTTGAAAATATACTTCTGTGATATATAAAAGTGGTTTTCAGCATAGAAACACACTTCCAAAAGGAGAAAGCATGCCATGCATTTATGTACTTTTAAAACATGACTGTGTTTTAATTTCTTGATCTTTTTCCAACAATCAATATGTAAATCTTAAATAATTTTTGCCTTACAATACTTATCACCCACCTCCTTACAATACACTTCACATCATCAAAGTAATTGTCATCATAAATGTCACTACCAAGCCACACTTAGCTAAAGTTAACACATCTGGACAAAGTCAAAGTGTATAAACCTCCAAAAGTATAGTTAACATTTGCTAACTGAGGTTTTTAAAAAAAGCTGAAATTTTAGCCTGTGGCTCACACACTGCATTTGAGTCATTATTCTCTATTTCCAGATTTAATCTTTTTTCATCTAGTGCAAACTTCTTCATACCCTTTAGTTTCATATCAATAAAAAACCCTTGAAAAGCGACATAGCTAAATTTCAAACACACATGGTATTTAAAGAGTAGCATAAAGGAAGCAAGGTAGTCCCGTGGCGTAAAGGAGAGCACTCTGGACTCTGAATCCCAAGGGCCTGAGTTCAAGTCTCAGTGGCGACCGTCCCCTGGGAAGTTAAATGCCTCCCTCCCATCTGATCTCAGATGCTCAGCAGGGTCAGCCCCGGTTAGTACCGGGCGCTGTAGACAGTCCCGAGGATTTCACTGTCACTGTCCAAGCTCGCTCTGCCGTGGCAAATGAACCTTAGGACTTAAACGGTGGGGGGCCAGTTCCGTGCGTGCTGTGCCTCACCTAAAAAATCCACTGCGGCCTGGAAGGGCACACCCACGTGGGGAGAGCCCTTCCCAAGATCTTTGATCGCAAAGTCTGGCCATACATACATGCATAAAGGAAGCAATATGATCTGAGTGTATATCGATCCCCCACACTAAATAAACCAAACTAGTAATTCTCTCACTGTGATTTGCACTCAAGAAACATTACAAAGAAGCTTATTAAAATGTAACTCGAATCTCTAATCCTTTGTCGAGCCAAACATTCTCCAGACATTACCCTCTGGTTTTACTCTCCATAGGAGAAAGCAAATGGATAGACACTGGTGGTCTACTGTGAATCTGTTCTTCAACTTACACATGCCTTTGAAATTCTACTCTTTGGTGATGAAGAAGGGGGAGAATATATTTCAAAAAATAAATTATTCAAATGAATGTTGTGTGCAACAAGAGGATAACTTTCTGAACCACAATAAATATGTGTCTGTAAGCATGTGCGTGTGAGTACTCATTAACTAACTAAATACATATTGGGAAAGAACAGATGAAACTAAACAAAATAAACACATGTGCTGCAAAAGTTATTCCACCTTGTATCCTTTAAATCCTGGTATATAAGCAACTGGTTGCTGTGTTATCAGCTCTACCTCAATGCAAGATCAGACTCTGTTTAGAACTAATAGCAACAACAACAGCTGCCAAGGACCACTATTTTATATTGAAAGTTCATTGTTTCTTAACCCATTGAACACAGTGTCTGAGATAGTTTCCAGTTTCTTGCAATGCAAAAAATTACTTTTTTGAATTAAAAAATTTCAGATCTTTTATTTGCATTCTTTTCTTAGATATTTTTCAGTACAACAGAAAACTACAAAAAAATCCCACCAATGTACAAAACATAAAATATACCTACAGTAGAGCCTGCATCATCCTGATTTAGTTCACAGTAAATCTTTTCCAGTGGATTTGGAAAACAATTCATTGTATGAAAACTTGATCAATCATCTCCAGTCTCAACAGCTACCTTCTAATAAAAAGACTAAATTTTGCATCCAAACTTTGACAATGACTGATGAAGTTTGTCTTTGAATTAGACTTGCCAAATATGAGAACTCCAGAACTCTTCAGATATAACAATGTCCAAACAATCTTATGCCCATTTAATTTATGTAGCTAGATGCATTAGCATTAGCTTTCTGTCACTGATTTTTCTTATTTTTATCAAAGCCTTGTTTGTAAGTTCCATGGCTTCATCCCACTTGTTTTTCTCAGGGCTTGTGTATGTCACCAAATTTTCAGTGTACTGCAAGACTGACTTCAAAAACCTATGAGAAATAACACCAAAGAAGAAAAACTCTTTAAAGGATTTAAAAAGAAGAAAGAAGAAAAAAAAAAAAAAGAAAAATATCTCAATGCCTGATTTAAAGCTGCTAATGTCTTCAAACATTCAAATCCCCCTCAAGATGATCAATACCTTAAGGTTTTTTCTACTAAAAAAGGATCACTCCCTCATTCTTACAGTAGGATACAAAGATTTTTCAGAACTGCAATTAACACTGTGATAGAAAGAATACAGTGACAAAGGGTGTGATAGAATTTTCCCCAAATGGCTTCCTTTCTTTTCTCAGTCAAATGTTTCACAATGAATATGATACCCAACCAGCTGTTAATCAACACACAAAGTAAAATCACCAACATCATAAATACAGCTTTTATGAACTAATATCTGAGTGTATGATAATTCTCTATATATACTAAGGTAGAGTCTAATAAAAATTAAAAATGTGAATAACTGGACCATATATTTTCAACTAAGTTATTTTAGTTCCTGAGTGAACATTGTCTGAGGTATAATTATGACTATCATGATAGAAAATCTCTACAGGATTTATATTACAGATCAAAAAGGAATATGTACAACTCCTATTTTTATACAGTAAGTTTAGATACTCACTTTAGATACTGCTGATAATCAAAAAGATTCTTCTTACAAACTGAATGAACACTGACTACTTCCAGAGTAATCAATATTAAGATGAGCTGCAACACTGGAGACAAAAATTTAATGCTAGAAATAAAAAAAAAACCCCAAATTTAAAATAAACAAACTAAAATGAAAATAAAAAGAAATCACTAACATAAGAAGATTTTCAGACTTCTGCACCCATTCTAAATAGCTGGATATTGCATAGTGGGGGGAAAAAAAAGATGACCCTGAAATGTCCTTCAGCAAAAAAGCAGTGCAAATCCCAGGACAAGAAATGAAGACTATAAATGATGAAACCTTAAAGGGGAGAAAAAATTGAAATGCATGTGGTTAAGATTCCAAAGAAAAACTCAGGGGCACCTATTAGTCCATATATAATAAAGCAGAGTTGAACTGAATTGCAAATATGCATCACCAGTTTCAGTGTAAGCTATATTTCTTAAATAACATGACTTACATTTTTAGGAACATAACCTGGCCAATAATACAATATTTAGAGTCTTCCCCCTTTTTAAAATAGATTTATGAAATCCTGGAAAGCACTTATGAATAGGAACAAAATTAATGGCCTATTCAAAAGTCTCTTTTCTGTTCTATAAAGATGGTGACTCAGGTATAATGATAAAACCCAACAAACCAAAGTAGATAAAGTCTTCAAATCAATTAAATCTATTGCATTCAGATAAACCTTGAATGGCATTTATATGCTTAAATAGGAAAAGCTATCAACTAAAAAACCACAATCTAACATTTAATGATACTTAATTTGAAAGCTTGTAATTTACAGTGAAGTAATTTAGCAATGCTAAAAATACTCATTAAATTACTCTCCAATTTGATATTTTGTTGTTATTTCAGTATTGCTGCTTAATAGAAATCTGGGTTGACACTTAACTCTGAAATGTTCAACGAGAACATTTGAGCACTGTTGACTTTAAGCTCCTAAGACAAACCACTGGAAGCCAGCAACAGCAGCGTGCAGCCACTCTCATAAGCGTAACCACAAAGCAAGAGAAAACCATCAGCCACCTGCTCAACATCCGTAGATAGTTATGCCTCTGGCGAGAACGTAGAGTCTTTTGCAGCCACTGTGTGTATCTCACCTCAGCGCTGGCAATAACGTGTTCGGACACTTGATGGCACTGCGAGATTATTTTGCGGAGTATCGCCACTATTTCCAGCACAGGTCGTGGAGAATAGAGTGTGCAAATACGCGTATCACAAAGTCCGATCAACAGCCTTCAAAAAAGGAAGGGATTTTTAATGTCAATATTTTGCTAGCTGGATTTAACATGAGATACCTTTCATATTCAGTGTGGTTTGATTCATAATGTTTTAACTCAGAAAACCTGGAAACAAACTGCCCTTACCTCACGACTGAAAAAAAGCAAGCATCTGTGTATAAGGAGCAGTGATTGTGTTCTCTCTTACTTTTCTGAATATAAATGCAAAACTGATGATGATGAACATGTTTCCCATTTCAGATCAAAGAAACAAAACCACAATAAACAAAACTGCGTGGCTGAAATTATATACTGAACACATCAAATCACAGCAGGGCTGTAGTTGAAGCCTCCCACCATAGTTCAACTCATAATGAATTAACGTTCACCATAATAAAACTCACTGAAACAAATGGCATTAATTAGTACTCCCATTAGTGTGTGGTCCTTCTTCTGGGCAGAACAAGAAGCAGACTTAACATTTTGTAAAATGCAGGTGGTGAGGACATTTTTTGAATCAACACCATACCAGATCACGCTTTGTTAAAAGCACACAAATACGTTCCTGCTGTCGTATTCTAATCTGCTACCCTAATGTGTCACACATCACTTTAAACACTGTTTTTATAGAAGTGTTTCTTAATCTCTCTCATGCTCACATTATCTCAGAGACAGGAAAACGTCAATGGCCAAAAGTGATAAAGGCAGAAAACTCTAAAATAAAGTTTAACACTTTAGTATATAAATGAGAAAACTGCAGATTGGTGGGTAGGAAACTGTAAGCCCACATATTATGTAAGTAAAGCAACAGGTAAAATCCTCTTTGCACGATTCTGCTCATGCCTAATGGGTTTGATTAGGAGTGTTTTGTTCCAACATATTGATTCAGTCATGGGAGTTTTAAGGCTGCCGTAAGACTGGTAGTTAAAAGTCAAATTGTTTTGAACGCTATTCCAAGTCAGACATAACTGGGACTAACACACCTCCAAGCCTGACACCAAGTATTACAAGACATCTTATATTTCTGAATCCTGATATTAAAGCATGTAAGAACAGAATTATTTAGTGGTGTATTACCATTTTGAATGCCACACACAGCTGTGACACCAAGCACATTAAGCCAAATTTATGATGCAATTTTAGCACACAAAATAGATTAAAACCAACCTAATCTACTCAGTACATAAACATTTAAAATACTTTGCTTTCCCAGCCTGAAAGAAAAATGGTAATTTTTTCATGTTAATTTCCAGGTAAAATCTCTACTGTAATTCCCAAATCTACAATGTCCCATCTTTATTTTGAAGATGATGCTCAGCTTCAATCCTAAAATTTTCAGATAAAATCAGCAGCAACATTAGAAAAGTGCATACAACATTTTACGTATTGTTCTGAAAACAGGGAAGTTAGTAAATTAGCTTTGAGACTTCTTATGTTGGGTTGCATGTAGAAGCTGACAGCAGGAACCAGAAGGACATCAAACTCACCTCTCTGTTAGGACACTATTGATTTGATCATCTGAACTACAGCAGTTATGGGGCATATACTGCAGCAACTGAGATGTAATTTCAGATAACAACATAGTTAAAGAACTAGCTTCAGCATTTTCTTCCAATCTTAAAAAAAAGAAAACAACATTTGAGATGACAAAACTGTGTAGTACTTATTATTTCTCAAATGGCATAGATCAAGATGCAGATATTTTATTTATAGCAGGGTATTCAATTCTCACTCTCTGATATTATGGTTATTTTCCTTCTATCTTTATTTCTCCAAATAAATCCAACCTTTTCTCAGTCTCAGCAATCTTCAGAATGCCTCTTAATCAATCCTCCACTCATTGAAACCTTCAATACACTGAATATGTGATAGATGCATTGTATGTTCATCTTTCAGCTTGAAACAAGTAGAATTTGCTCTAGTGATATTATTAAAGACTTCCTCCTTTACAAATAACAAGAGAGTTTTACACTATTTTCCTAACATCTTATGTAAAGTCTTCCACTGTTTTGGTTACCAAGTCCTTTACAGAATAAGGCATTACTTTCTGTTTTACATTTGGTGACCATTTCTTCTGAAACAGAATACAGAGTCACTAACACTTCTGTGTTTCAGGTATCTTCTCATTCCCTTCAAATTAGCATACTGTTCATAGATTTTACAGTACCTGTACTGATGTGCACAGCACAGATTAAGCTAAACAGAACCCCTCATAACCCCTCTGGTGTCTATCATCTTTCTAGTAAAGTATTTGGAGAGACATTTCACCATCTCAAATTCCATTATTCGTAACTATTTACAGAACTCTCTCACACAGCATATACATACCCTTTGATTGTTTGAACTTGTTCCTCAGGCACTGTTGGCAATTCAGACCATAAGTGAATGCCCTTCATACATTCCAGGACCTCAAAAAAAAAAAAAAAAAAAAAAAAAAAAAAAAAAGATTTTGTAAAGTGTAGCCTTTGACAGACAGGCCAATGTATTTTACTTCTCTTCATGGTCATTTTAGAAAAGAATTAAGTAGTCATAAATGTGTAAGCCAACATCAAATGTTAAGGTGTATGTTAGGACAGAAAGTCTTGATTACACTTCCATGCTAAAACATTATCTGAATAAACTAACTTACTATTCTTTCTACTTTATTTTAATTAAAAAAAAATGAACTAAGATGACTTTTGTAACATACTGTTTGAATGTTGTTGAAAAGTAAAAAGTACTAGTATGTCTATGGCAAACCCAAATCAAGAGAGGAACATCTTCAAGCAGTTCATTAAACTGATCAGCAGAGAACTACCACGACAGTGAAAAGCAGATTTTGCTAAAATGACAGACTCTTAGTCAGCTAGCTTTCACACAATAACAACCTTAGCAACAGTCTAATCCAAGATTCCTGGAGACATGACCAAGCAGTGTTCCTGACATAAGAAAGCATAAGGAAATTAAGAAAACTGCAGAACAAAAAACATTCAGGTAAGAATAAAGCTATTCAGTGATCTGGAGCACAAACACTGTATCAATTGCATCAAACAGGAGCATGCATAGCTGTAATTCATTTTAGCAACTGTAATATCCTTTAATTTTGAAAGATAAAGCAAAAAATCATTAAAAATATGTAAGATTTTAATTTTTTTTAGGATAATCAAAGCTCAAAGAAGACAATCAGACTAGTTTTAAGGATTCAAAATTTCAAGGACCAAAATGCTTTCACAGATGGAAGTACCTACCTGTTGCTTGAGTCGGGAAATTGGATGAAATCGAGACTGGTAGCAACTTGCACAGTTCATCAGTGATTTTATAACCATGTGTTCCTGATTTACAAAATCACAGACAATACAGGACAGTTTTTTTTAAACTGTTCTAATCATATGCAGACCTAGACTTATATCTTCATTTTATGCAAGCCACCTATAGCGCTGATGTCAAAAAAGACTTCCAAATGTCTGAGGGCTGAAAGAAGTGATCAGCGCAGTAAGTGGTTAAAGCTTGATTTCACAAATTTTAACTATGAAACCTGACAGCAGCTGACAGAAAAGCAACAAAGTATTCTCTTAATGAAGCAGCATGTAATACATCTTGAGAAAATAAAAAGAGCTGCAATTAATGAATGAAAGATTTATCTCACAGGTTGCTGTATGATATTGAAAGAAATGACCGCAAATATAAACAGGAAACTGAGGAGAGCAAATATAATAATCAATGCTGAGAAACATATTGCTGGACAAAACGTGTTTACAAATTCACAGTATAAGTATGGATACAAACAACATTAGCAAGCCATCATTATTTACAGTGTTTTAGAAAAAGAGAATCTCAATAACTACATACCTCAGTGGGTGAGCTATAGCTGTTACATGTACCTTTTGGATAACTCAGTAGATAAACAGGCTAGGCATCAATACATTTTGACAAAATTAAGTGGAGTCATTATAATTTATGGATTAACCACTTGAATAAGGACTGGTTAAGCCAATGAATTAAGGTACAGCAAGAAAGGGTAATCTTTTGGAAAACTTTCAGTCCTTATTTCACTACAAAACCAGGCAAAAACATACTTTCACAATTTTTTATTTGGGTGAATACTTCATTTCCACAAAAAGCAGTTGTCAAGAACGATTCAATCCCAAAACTCTCTAAAATCATAATTGGTATCCAAAACAACTGAAAAAAAAAAAATCTTCTGAGAACATAATACTGATCCCTACCTTAAGAGAAAAAATATCCTCATCTGAGTATCTGCAGAGAAGAGTAATTGCAAACGCAACTATCTGATTAGCTACTTCTCTGGGAAATGCTTCTAGATTGATTTCTCCATGGCTTAAACGATCTCTTATACGTGGGCCCTCCTGGTGGTTCAAGAAATCCCAAAGAAATTCCTGTGGAAACATACATCAAGTGTACAGAATTCTATTCTGTGTGTATTCACAGAGAATTGAGTATATTCAGTGTATAGAATATTCCTGAAAGACAAGCACGTGATCATGTCTATAGGAAAGGGGCTTTCAGATATTCAGAAAAAAGAACAGAACAATGCAAACTTAACTTGTAACAACACAAAAGGTGCAACTCATCCATCTTAGTAGCTTCTGAGGAAATTTAAAACCAACATACATGCTATATTCTGAGAGCTAACAACAGATTTCCTTGTGTCCCAAGCCCTCCACATCCCCGCTGCCTCTGGCAACAGGACAGTAACCTCAGATCTCACCTACACTTTCAAAAGATCTCTAAATTCAACACTCCTTATTTTCCTGTTCCCTGTCTCTGAGTACTAAGATGCAGAATGTGCTCTGGTAGGTTTGAGTTACGTTTTTGTGCCATCTGCCCAGAGAGTGCAAGATTCGTCCCAGAAACAATCAGAAATTACTTTGAAATTTCCCTGTATGAAGCAGCAGTTCTTCTCAATTCAGCTTAACTTTAGAAGTCTAAAGAAAAGTATCCCCAGGACATCTATATTTCAAAAAGAAAGGTAGTCCTATATCCTAAGGCAACATAGTTTGTCAGGTACTACTTTGTATCCTTCCCAATGAAAAAGGCTAACAAGCTAGTGGTTCTAAGGTGTTGGATACAAGCTATATGAAATAATTAAGTATTAGGCATGATCATAAAGATTTCAATATATTAAAGATTTCAATATATTAATAAACTAACAAGTCAAAACAACAAGAAAAAAAAAAAGGGGGGGGGGGGGGGAAACCCCAAACCACAAAAAACACCCAAAAAATTTCAAAACACTTGCCATAGCAGGCTCCTCAAGAACTACAGGTAGCTGGTTGACTTCTTCATTATCCAAATGCTTTGCTAGCATCTAAAAAACCAAGTAATTTGAAGAAAAACTTATTATATTATTGAAAGCCAAATAATCAAAGAAGAAACATCAACTAATTAGTTTTCCTAATTTTATGCAATCACTTCACCCAGTCTAGAATCAAAGTCCCTAATTATTACTGACAGACCACTTGAGATAATTCAAAAGACTTGTAAAACTGAGGATTTCTGCTTGCAATATTTATTTATATTTCTTTTCAATAACTGAATCTAGGAAAAATGACAGAGTGTTTGTTTCTGTGGAGTGAAGAATTTCAAGATAAAAATCACTTAGAAGAAAACAGTCTGTTTTTTACAATTTGCACTAATTTTTATGTTTTCTGGAAGATTCAAAATTTAAAATGTTTACTGTCCATCATCTTTTATTTTGAAAAAAGTTAGAAATAATGTCTTATCCAACACTAGAAAGTGCGTTCTGGACTCTAGTAATGGGAAACATGCATGCGCTTAAATACTGATGTTGATACATATTAAAAAAAAAAAAATAAATCACAGTACCTCATCAAAAGTGGTGTAGAAAGCAGAAGACTAGAACAAAAGACAAATATTATTATTTGATTTTCAAACAATTTCAATTAACTAGACATTCATATCAAACTTCTGTTTATTCATTTGTATGAGATACCAGAGGTACATGAATAGCGATAAAGCCCCCTTATAAAAGGGAAAAAAGGACGTTTGGATTTTGTGCTAAGCTTTTTAAAATAAAACGTATCATGGCTTACTTTCCACCCTAAACTACTCTTTCTGAACACTAATCTTCAATTACTTTTTCAGTCCTTTTTACTGGCAGACACTTAAAAAATTAAAGGCATGAATGAATCTCAACTGAGAACTTGTAAATAATGTTCCAAATTTGATTTAAATTTCTTGGGGGTGTTTCTGTAAACGTTTACAGACACTATGCTCCTAGAATAACTATTTTGCAAGTATTGTAAGCATTAAATCATAATTGACTTTAGATGGAAAGTTTACCTCAGCTGTTAACAAACGATTTGGACACTTATTAGTTGTAGTGAAGAGCAATCTAAATCCAGCTTCCAGCTGAGGAAGTAAGAGAATCACACTGTCAGCATACCTGAAAAATTACAAAGATATCCAGAAGGTTTTTTTGACTCCCTTCTAAATAAAATACATTCAGCCATTTCTGAGTTATCATCTCAAGCCAAATGACCCAGCCCAAAATTCCATGTACATTGTAAACAAACAATAAATGACTACCTGTGCCAAACAGAAACTGACCACTGAATTCAAGCTCAGAGACTAAAGTAACTTACAGAAAGGTGGAACATTAGAGAGAAAAACAAAACAACTTTTTTTTTTCTTAATTCAAAATGTTAATATGTGGAGGTTTATTTCCACTTGCTTTGTAAACCTCTTCTTTTTTCTTCATTTCCAACAGTTGTTTTTAGAATTATGCCTAGAATTCGTGCCCCCAAAAAGGCGTAGAAAACTGCACAAAGACAATTTGGGTCTCTATGCAGCCGAGGTATTTATTA
>JAWWEU010000111.1:41646540-41658890 GCA_035583155.1 Acropternis orthonyx | reverse complement strand
TCAGGCATTGGAATGGCCTGCCCAGAGAGGTGGTGGATTCACCATCCCTGGAGGTTTTTAAACTGAGATTGGACGTGACACTGAGTGCCATGATCTAGTAACAGACTGGAGTTGGATGAAGGGTTGGACTCGATGATCTCTGAGGTCTTTTCCAACCCAACCAATTCTATGATTCTATGATTCTATAAGAGCTTATACAAAGAAATCTTTTGCTAAGAATCAACATCTGTGAATTAGGGGTAGAGGGGATTTTTCGCTCTTTCAAAGAACACCCAAAACCTACACCTCTCATCTGAGTAGGTGCAATAAATAATTGAACTCACAGGCATTAAAAAAAAAAAAAAAAAAAAAAGACTCGAATTGGGAAAAAAGCATCACTGTATTCTATATTGGCTGATGTTTCTCCTCCTTCTACTCCATTCCTCTGTCTTTTGTTCCTCACTGCCCTGACAGGACTTCAAAAAAAAGTTAAGCTTTTTTGCTTTCCCTAATAGTATAAAAGCATCTGGTCCTCATAATGGCTGAAGTATTCTGTAGAAATCCATTTCCAAAAGAAGAAGCAGCAGCAGGGGAAATCTGTCAGGATATTGACAGAGGTCTTTGGACAATTTATTTGTTTTCCTTATCAAAGTAGCAAGTTTTACTAACCACTTTTCAAGAACTTGTAGGTCTGACTGGTAAGGAAATGAGATTTTTTTGGTTAACTTACTTGGCAGGAATTTCTTGTGGGGATGCAAACCCATGCCACAAAACATTACGAAGATTCAGACCATATGGAGATCCAATGAATATCCTCAGTACGTTCATCTAATTAATAAAAAAAGTCATCACTGCATGAAGAAATCTATTATTTATTACCTTTCTTACTTTTATTATCTTTCCCTGAGAGAAAACTGTAGAAGTTATTGAGAAACTACCACGTCTACTGTCAAGATGACTGGCCACAGCTTGTTACAGTAACAGAAACTCACTATTTGCAATTCCTAGCATTCTCTGAAAGGAAATTGTTCAGCTTACTTGTTCAGGCTATAGAATATAATACAGGATGAACAAAACCAGTTATTAGGCATTCCAAACAGTTATGCCAGGCAAACAAATGAAAACAAACTTAGCTCTTATTTCTTGTAGTATAATTCCATCATAATTTAAGGCAAAATAACATAAAATACAGAATTTGCATTCAAAGTTGCATTTCCAGATCACTATTAAACAAAATGGGAAACTTCATTTATTTTTTCAATCTAAAGAACTTAAATATTCCACATGCCATCAAAATTCAAGAAATAATCCTTATAATACTACTAGACTGGTCAACAACACAAGCTTCCACAGTTCACACCCAATACTTTGTCCTAACAAAGAATGTGCACTTGTAACACTACAGGTGAAAGATTCACCTACTTTGTCTATGTCATCAAATGTAAATGTCATCAAAATGTGGGGTTTATTATTTTTTTTGCAGATTAGTTTCCTCTATTTTGAAAAAATCCAATATGGTAAGTGTTCTAAAGCATCTTACTACATTGGTGGTAAAGGGGAACACAGCTTATTATAATTAGCCAGTGTATTTTTGAGCAGTGCAGCTAAGAATGAGGCAGATGAACTCTGCAGCTTGCTTGTCGCCTTGCCAGACATGAGAAATTTTACATATGTACATTTTTCATACGGAAAGGCAAATAAGAACTTACAGTTTTGCCTTTAAAACTATTTCCTTTACAATATTAATTTATTTTAATCATATATCCCCCAGACTGCAACATGTATAAAATGAAAATATATGTACAATATAGAGAATTTGCAAACCTCTTCAGTACAAGCAAAGGCTATGCTTGGGAACTTGCCATTTGGCAGGAAGAAAATCAGCTCAGTATTTACTACTTATTTCAAAACTATGCACTTACTACAGATTGTCCAAAGACAACTGCTAGTTGCTCAGATGCAAGTAAGTCTCTTAGAAGGAAAGGGCAATCATTACCCTTAAGTAAATATACCTATTAAAAGAAAGAAGAGCAAAACAGTTTACATAAATAATTATACGGTTTCATATTTCAAACATATAATTTGACTACTTCACCCAGTAACTATTTTCATTATTTTAAAAATACTAATCAAACAAACCCCACCAATTCCTTAGAAAGGCTTTAAATTCTGTAATTTCATGACAAATTAAAATTTAGGCAATGTATCAGAAAAGAGTGGATATCCTACATAATGTTCCCATAGTTAGGCTTTTCACAATGTCTGTACACATACTGTTCTCCTCTTCCAAAAAAACCCAACAAAAATACAAAAAACAGTAAAGCACAACAAGAACATGCAATTATGGGAACAAACTCTACCAAGGACACCATGTTTCATTCATACCCTAGAAATCTATAGGGTTTGTCATTGTTAAAGGGAAGAAACTTGTGCTTTGTCTTCTGATGGAGGCAGTTCCTTAAACTAAATTTTATCCTTATTGGGCAATCTCGGCATCTCTAGTTTCAACTGCTATCATGCCTTCTATTCTTTGTATTCTCCCTGAGAGTTTTTTCCAATCTTTGGCAGTTTTTAATTACTTCAAATTTACCATGCCCCATATATGGGCACATTCGTTTATGAGTCAGCCCATTTCTCTTTTTATGTTATTTTCTCCTCCAAAGCTCCTCATAGATATATATATATATATATGGCCAGACTTCGTGAACGAAGATCTGGGGAGGGGCTCTCCCCACGTGGGTGTGCCCTTCCAGCCTGCGCAGTGGATTTTTTAGGTGAGGCACAGCGTGTGCAGAACTGGCTCCACTGTTTAAGTCCTAAGGTCCATTTGCCACGGCCGAGCAAGCTTGGACAGTGACAGTGAAATCCTCGGGACTGTCTACAGAGCACAGTACTAACAGGGGCTGCACCTACTGAGCATCTGAGATCTGACAGGATCGGAGCGCAGGGAGGCATTTAACTGCCATGGGGACGGTCCCACTGAGACTCGAACTCGGGCCCTTGGGATTCAGAGTCCAGAGTGCTTTCCATTATGCCATGGGACCTCCCCCAATAGATATTTAAGAGCCAGCTATTTTAACTTATCTGTGCACAATATAGCCCAGCAGCAAATACTCTTTGAGTAGCTGTTGCTCTCTTCTCCCTCGGAAACAATTCATCTAGCAGGCCATTTTTTAAGCTGCATGCTACTCCTCATTGAAGTTACTACACCATCACATCTTCTCTGGAAGCTATGCTGCTCCCTGTTTCAGTTAAATAAATCAAAGTAACAAAGACCTACTGACTAATCAAACTCTCCTGTTTTTTTAATTAAATTGGTTAGTAACACCACTCACACAAGCAACTCTACCAGGACAGGTGAAGGAGCCCCAGATGATGCTTCCATTAGCACAACTGGATCCAGAAAAGAACCTCTGTTCAACTCAAAAATGCACCTGGGCTATTAGTGTACTACTACAGTACAGGCTAATTTCACTTTTTCAATATGCAATTAAATCCAAGAGCTCATTCCCATCTTATAAGGCCAAATCTGCAAGAGACTCCTCATTGTAGCACTTACATCACCCAAGGCTCGCTCCAAGCATGATGTTAGTTTCATTAAGCCAAGAGCAACTTCTGTAGTTTGTGTATATTGTAAAACATCAAATATTTCAAGAAATACCTGTATGATGGGAGAGAGGAAGAATGTTGTGTTAAATATTCAGAAGGAAAAATCAAATGGTCAAAAGCACAGAGAAACCTAAATATTCTTCCCTGATAGTTGCTATGCAAATGTAGGAAGAAAACTGTGCCAAGGAGATAAAAATACAGATGCCTGGAGAGAAATTTCCCTAGAGTACCTCTTGATATCTAGTGCCCTACATCTACAAAAATTATCCACAATAACTTTATAAGGTAAAACTTGATACTAGGCACAGATTATACGAAAAACAAAATCCTACAATCTTCAGTTAGAACAGGCCCAGAATGCCTCCTGTTCTCTAATATAAAGGCTAATTACAAAGTCAGGAAAACTACAAGCAACTAAGTATCAGAGAAGAACAATTAGTTACAAATCCTAAACATTTTGGTTCATGGATATCTCTTTTTCAGTCTTATATTAGACTTTCACAAAGGGTTCATGTGCCAAAATATAAATTGTTAACAGAAATTTCTATACCTCTGTGCAGTTTGTCCAGTGGAACCACGATGCATACTGAATTACGAATTGCTCCTTGGTCAGAGATTTCAAGTACAAATTAACAGATTCACATACAGGTCCTAATGATCGTATACTTTTGATATAATCCACACTTTGATCTTAAATTGAAAAACAGAAGGTGATTAGGGTACCAACCTTCCTGAAGGTCCAATATTTTAAAACTCACAAGGAGTAGAACCTGCTACAGTTTGTGTATATATTTAGCACAGAGAATTTTATCCAGAATATTTTAGCATAATCAGTACACAACAATTTACTGTCTAAAACATCACACAGATATTGAAAAGTAAAACTGCAGTGCAAAATCAGGTAAGATAGACCACTTTCTCCAAATAAAAGAAGACCAACCAAACAAACAAAATAAAAAACCCCAACAAAACTTTAACACAAGACAATATGGAAGTAAATAGGATCATTATGTTCTGCTTTTGTTGCAATAGAAAGAACCTACTAGAATTTCTACAGAAATTCCACATAAGCTGGAAGCTAGCGCAGGTTCAGCAGGATCAGTTAAGCTGCACCACTCACACCCTATAAAGAATGCAGATCAATGGGGTAACTTACAGAGAGGTATCACTGTTTCTTTTTAGTGTGACACATTTCATAGAAAAATAAATTCTTCTGGTTTACTGAAAGATAGTCCTTGAGGCAGAAACATGTACCCTTTTTATTACCTCTGTAAATTAATAACAGATCTTGCATGATGCAAGTTGGCAAATTAAAATTCAATGAGTTCATCAGGGCATAAATGCTTTATTTGGTTAAAAAACAACTACAAACTATTCTACATACAGAAGAGAAATCAAATGGTACTTCTGTATGAGCCAAAGTTGGTGAAATAAAACCAGAAGCAACAGTAGAAATGATGGCACCTGTGTATTTTAAATTTACTGCAAAATTAATATGAAGAACACAGAAGAAGGCAACTATGAGGTCAGAGAGAACCCTTATGTTACAGGCACATTAAGCTGGGAACCAAGATGAAGGCAAAGTAGCAGCTAGAGATTACACAAGGCTTAGGAGTCAGCAAAAGTCAAATACCAAATGTGGATGAAAAATGTAAAGCTCTTTCTAGATATTAACTGCACATACTCTAAATCGGCAGCAAAGCTGATGATGTACTGTAACAAAATGTTGCAACTAAGCTAGTATTGCTATGAACTGTATTGAAATTCTGCATCAGTCTTAAATGTATCATGACTACTAGAGCAGGTGAACACCAACCTGATTCAAGGTAACACACATGTTCTGTAACAGCTTGCCAACATACTTCACCATTTCCAGATAAAATGTTATTAATATCATAGGTGTGTTTCTTCTCAAATCCAAGTTTGCAAATCACATAGTGCACAGGTTGAGAAAGACAAGTAGTGACCGAGTTTGACAATTCCATCTAGAACCAACACACACACACACACACACAAAAAAAAAAAGAATCCTTGTATCAAGAAAGCACATGAGAACAAAGAAAATTTTTAAAACACACCCACAAGCACAGATACACAGTCAGTAACACGGCATCTGTAAACATGCTGTTAAGGTATGCAATGCAAGTTTCATCTGTGCAAATGATGAAAGGAACTCTCGACCAGAATCTCCCTGGGAAAACTGAGGGGAAGAACTGCTCTATTTTCATTGTGTCAGGATGGCATATTTCAGAGTGGCTGTACCTAATGAACTGATGACAAGACAGACTGAAGCAAAAGGTACCAGTTTATGTATAAATGTTCTGTCTAATCTCTGAGTTTGCAGAGAAACTGATGCTACTTCAAATAGTCTAAACAGAAAGATGGAGTGATTCAGAAGCACACATTTAAATTAAAAAATTTGCATGGATAGAACTGCTCATTGTAACAGGGAAGAAAACGCTTCTGATTTAGTAAAAAAAAACCTCAAAAACCGTCATGCTTCCTTATTAATCAAACAGACAAGAAATTCTTTGAAAATGAAGTACCACAACAAATTAAAAAAATATTCTATTAAACTTAAATTAAAACCAATTTTTTCCTCTTTAATTAAGTGGCAGAATTGACCTGCACAGTACATCATTCCTGAATTCACGGCTTCCAGGAGAGATGACATATTTACATGGGTATCAGCACTGAGCACGGGTAACAGTTCCTACCGGGAACCGGTATTCCCTGCCACCAGGAGCACCTACCTGCTTTTTTTTTTTTTTTTTTTAAATTAAATTATTTAAAATATTCATGAGATATCATTCAGACCTTCACCTTAATTTGTCTCTTACGCTTCCCCCTCCGTTTCACTCTCAGCGACAGGCCAGAGCTAGACCTGCACTACCTCAGCCACCCTTTATTATTATTATTATTATTATTATTATTATTAGTCTAAAACAGGCCAGGCACGGGGCCAGGGCAGTGACCTTTTGAGGGAGAGGCCACGAAGCCCCTGGTCGCACTGGCCGCCGATGGACAGAGCTGCCCCCTCCCTCCCTCCCCGGCCCGCTGCCCTCGGCCCGCCGCATCTCCCCAGGCCCAGCAGGGCCGCTCGGCAGCCGGAGCCAGGAGCCCGGAGCCCGGAGCCCCGAGCCCCGGCCCCGCTGCCGCCACGGCCGCCGGAACCTCCGGGCAGCCCCGGTACCGCCCGCCCCGCCCGCGCTGCCTCACGCCTGGCTCGGGCCCGGGCACGGCGCCGCTCCGAAGCCGCCGATCAGCGCTCCGAGGACACGGAGGGAAGGAGAGAGGAAGGAAAGGGGCGCCGCGGCAGGGCGCGGCCGATAAACACACAGTGAGCGGCCGGCAGGGCGGCTGAGCTGACAGGGGGTGCGGCCGGCCTGGGCAGGGAGCGGTGCGAGCGCAGGCGGGTACGGCCCGGCCGGGTGATGGGCGGTGGGGGCGGTCCGGGAGTGCGGCCCTGCAGCCGGGAGGGCAGCGTGGGGCTGGGCGCCCTCAGCCCCTCAGTGCGTCCGGCTCCGCGTGAGGCTGACAGTGCGTGTGAGCTCCCGAAAATCTGCACCGGGAATTCTTCTCCCGCTCCATTTGCGCCTGCCTTGGGATGGCTCGTCCCGTGCCTGCTTGGTCATGTCCAAGGTTAAGCCAAAGTAGTAGAGTCCAGTAACGTAAGACCAGGCTTTCGTTGGTCAAGGGGTCAAAAGTAAATTCAGCTCTTGAATTTTTGAGATACTTTTTTTTTTTCACAATGGGTGCAAATATTATACAGAAATGTAACTGCAATGTCGTGCTAAAACTTGGAATCACAGTGTTTTTTACTGTGGTGTGCAGAAGTAGGTCTATTTTACTAGACGTTTGTGTAGACAAATCAGTAAGGTTTTCGGTTGCCTCACTAGTAAGTTGCATCTTGCAAACGATTATGAAAACTTCTGTCACTAATAATAGCAGGTAAACTCTTCAGTAGCAGCATTGTTAGAAGTCGTGTGCTATGGACACGAGTTTTCTTCCATCTGTAATGGAAGTGGCTGAAAGTGTTGAGACTCAGCCGAACCGTGTTAGCAAAGAATTGCGGTTTGGGTTGTGACCTTTTTCACAGGTTGTTTTCTACTCACATGAATTGGGGTGCTCATTTGAGCACCTCAGCTGGAAGACTGGAGGTGTTTTTTCTTCAGTTAGGTGACCTGTGATGAGGATGTTAGGGCTGTAGTCTTTCAAGATCTAAGTTTGCAGTTAGAAGATAGTAAGGGTCCACAGCCTTAAGTGCAAATGTGTTTGCTCCTAGCGTTTTTAGAGTAAGTGCTATTCGGAGTTTGCACTGTTGGCATGGTATCAACTAACACCTGTAGCAATTTGCACTAAAGCTGCCAAGATCACTGGTTTTAAAGAACTAGAGGAGACATATCGGTAATGTCCACAGTGTTGACAGGGCTAATGTGTTAAGTGATTTCATAGAGAAGAAACTGTCTTTCTTCGCTTACTCTTAAACTCATCAGATTGCAAGTTTTGAGCCGCTGAGTAGCACATCTCTTCAAATAATTCTCATTAGACTTTTATATTATCCATAAATGTATTGGGGTTTTTTTCCCCCATTCTTCTTAGTGTATGCATTGTTATGTGATGTTATTTCACTTTTGAGCTGTTTCTGCCCCTTGGGGTAGGAACTGATGATTTTCTCTCATTTAAGTTCTAGCTGTAGTCAGAAAGTGGAGCAAGAGACTGAACAGTTTGCAAAACTTGAAAGCGGTTCATTGGGAGGTAGGTGGAATGGAAGACCACTGCCTGTAGTGTTTATTATGGTCTCTTTGGTTCCTTGTGCTTTTCTATCTCTGTCTTGTTGTGTTATCATTTTGCAGTTCTGTTTTAAGCCAGCCCTGGAGGACAGCAGGTGACGCCTTTTGTCTGCAGCATCAGAATTGCTGCTTGCATTCACAGAGGGACACATTTTTAAGTTTCAAGCAAAATTACAATGATTTGCAGACTGGAGCTTATATTTCCTTTTTTTTTTTTTTTTTTAAAGAGCAAATTAAAGCATCAATAGATAAGCCATTTATTTAGTAATTTCACAAGGAATGAGGATAAGTAAAATGAAGTGTGAATGAATCAAGTACATATTTTGAGTGTTGTGTAGGCTGTTTGAATAAAAAACTTGAACTTGTGGTTAACAGTCTTGGATGGATATGTTAATATCTGTGTCTTTTTACTGGAAAACAGAGTGGATTCAGGGTACTAATATGCTGCATCTGATTGACTGAGTTTAAATGCAAACTTAAGTTGGATTTTGCTGGAAAAGAAGTCAAAGTGAATGGAAGTCAACCACTTTTTTGTTTTTGGGCAAAACAGTAGTGTTAAAACAGCCAGAAGATGATAACCAGTTTCTAACTTTCTGTGGTTTTTTGTTAACATATCCCTAGACTAACTGATTATTTTTTTCCCTCTTAACTGTACGTTATTTAGAGACTATTAACTTGTAAAATATTGACACGTGATGTGGACTTTTTTTATTATTTTGTGCAGATGAAAGGAAAAAAGACACGGTCAAATTCTGATGCTTTAAGCGTGGCTCCAGTGGAAGAACAGGCAAAGACAAAAGGCATTAACACATACAGACTGGAGTCACGTAATAAATTTCGGGATTGTTTAGTAAGAGACAGAGCTCAAGAAATACTAATGGTATATCATTTTTTAAATTAATTGTCTCATTTTATTGCACAAGTATCTTGTCTTGCAAAGGTACTTATGGAACTTATGCATAAATGTCTGCAGTCTTTGAGTTTTGGCACACAAATGCAGTGTGAATGTGCTCTCTTTTGGTAAAGTGCAGAGAGGCCTCTGCAAGGTCACTGCTGAGCTTATTAGGTGCTGTTTAAACTGAATCTTCTTAAAGGTGCTGTTTAAACTGAATCTTCTTAAACTCTTGCCTTTTTAAAAATCAAATTGAGCTACAGCACAGTTCAATCTGCAAAATATCCAGTTAGCTGAAGATCATGACCTCAAATTTGTGGAATTCTATTAGTTCTGCCAGTATCACGTGACTTGCATAATATGTACTTGGTGTCCTTAATGGTCTGACTGCTACATACAAAAATTAGGCAAAAATGAAAACAACCAATCTGATGAGATAACACATAGCTGTTAGTGATACTTTGAATAGTTATAACCAGCTCTTTAATTTTGCTGTCTGGAAGACATGCCTTGGATATTTGGAACTGGTATTTGTAGCACTATTTTCCTGAGAACTGAGCCCAAATGATGGAGAAGAATACACTCCTCATTGTTAAATGGAGATTGGCTGGATGTGTGTGTCACTTTCAAAAAACCAGATAAAACATTTTCAAGTATCACGTCCTTCAGTGTTTGAGAACATTGACTATTCTACTCGTTCTTCTCATGTTCTTGTAATGAAAATGACTGTAAAAGGTTTTTTTGTAAAAGACTATGAAGATGAAAACTAATATGTTTCAAAATTGTTTTTGATAGAATAAACTTCAACAATCCAAATACGATGGAGTTTCTAGTCCCTCCTTGTGTGCTTCAATCTCAGAAGAAATATTAAAGGCTGTGAAGGAATTTGGCTTTGACCGTTATAAATATGTGGTATCAGTGCTAATTGTGGAAAAGGCAGATCAGGCAATGATTGTAAGCAAACATATTATTTTTAATACCTTTTGAAAATAGAAAATAATGAGGTACAAACAGATTAGTGAAGTGGTCCAAGTCAACTTTTTTCTCCCAAGGAATATGTTTATTCCAGCAATCAATTCACACAGTTTGGCTTTGAAAACAACTGTCAAAAAAGTTGAGAGCCCAGTAAATGGTCACAAGTGGACTGGACTAAGGTGGAGGGTGAGAGCTTTACTGTGAAGCAAGAATATGTGTTTAACATCAAATAGGAATATTTAATTTTCACTTAATTTTGCATTGTTGTTACTACTTGTAACACTACTACATTACTAGTTGTAATATTACTAGATTAGCATTTAGATAATGCTATGTGTTCTTTAAAAAGTAAATAGTAAACCTGTTCTGTATACAGATTCACAAATAGCTTTTTCTCTTTTTTCCCTTTAGGTTGCCAGCAGATGCCTCTGGGATGTTCAAAGAGACACTTGGGTTTCAGCTAAATGTGAAACTGACACATTTATTGCACTGGCTTTGGTAATGGCTTGTTATTATGACTAATACGTTGAAGACCACAGATGGATTCATGCATCACAGTACATGGTACATTTGAAAATTTTCAGAGCATTGTTATTTTAGTATTCATTTTTGTCCTATTGCTGTTGGCACGTTGACATACAGTTGAGATAATTTTTCTTTTTTTCTCTGTTAAGAAAAAATACAGCCCCCCAAAAATGCTTTGGAAATGTTTATGTTTGAGTACATATGGGTTTCATCTGTTGTAATGCTCTGCTGTGGAAGTGGAAGCAGTTGGTGCAAGGCAAAACATTGGAAAATTTTGAATGTTGCTTGTCTGTTGTGTGCCTACGACTGTTAAGCAATGTTTACATGAAATTACAGGTATTGGTTTTTTTAAAAGCATGCTTTTTGTAAGAAAAGACTGTTAATTTTTTTACCTAGTTATATTTGTGATCAAATGCCAGTCTGCTTAGAAGCCTGGCTGGAAGGGAAGCTGTGTTTTGCAGTCCTAGAAACTTGTGCAAATTTCCAGTCGTTTGCCTTGAATGAAGTCAAAGCTCAGTCAATAGGTTCCCCGGGGCCTTAAGCTTGGGTTAAATATCATCAGGGTTCAGGCTGGTGCACAAGTACTGAACTGAATGTGTTTGGTCACTTCGGTATAGGGGCTTCCAGTGCCACTGGCAGGAGGACGATGGGATCGGTAACGAGGCTATTGATAAGTGGTCTGTAATAACTGGCAAGGGCAGCAGTGATTGTATTTTGAAAAATAAGACACTAGGAGACCGGTTAAGTGTTAGACATCAGCTTTTGGATCTGCCGCCTGTGGAAATGGAGGGCTGGTGCCTCTTCCATGTCCGTTGTATTGCCGGGAGCTGAAAACAAAGGCGAACGGGGCGACGGTGCTACCCAGCGCCCCTTGGCCCCCCGCTTGAGTCCGAGCGCGTTTTTTAACCGCGGACGGGCGGTGAGCTGCCCGAGGGACTGTGTGTGTGCGCCCACCCGGGGGGCTGTGTGTCTGTGTGTGTGCGCGCCCAGCCGGGGGACTGTGTGTGTCTAAGCCCACCCGGGGGACTGTGTGTGTGTGCGCGCCCCGGGGCGCGGGAGCCGCTGTGCGGGGGGCGGTGCCGGGCGTGGGGCGCGGCCGTGCCCTTTGTTCGCCGGCGCGGGGGCCGTGCGCGCCCACGGAGCTCGCCTGGCGCGCGCGACCGGGCGGGCGGGGGCGCGCGTCACCCCGGCCCCCGCTCCGGCGGCACGAGGGTTTTTCCCGGCGGCGGGGAGGGAGGGAAGGAAGGCTGCGCTTTAGCTGCGCCCGCCCTGAGCGGGACCGGGAGCGGCGCTGCCGGCTCGGCGCCACCGCGCAGCGGCGGGGAACGGCCACGCGCCCTCCCTCCTCGCAGGGGCGAGCGCGCTCGTGGCGGCTCCTCCGAGTGCGCCCCCCGCCCCCCGTACCCCCCTCCTGCGGGGGCTGATGGTTCACAAACGTAGCTCGTCCCTGGCTGACGTTCCCGGAGACGGGAGCCCGGCGGCGGAGCGGCGCGGCCCGGCCCTGCTGGGTGCCACCCACCGCGCTCGGCGCTGACCGCCCCCGGGGCGATGCTGCCCCTCCGCCCCGCGCTGCTGCC
>JAWWEU010000111.1:41624519-41645846 GCA_035583155.1 Acropternis orthonyx | reverse complement strand
CCTCTCCCCGCCCCCCCCACCTCTCCCCCCGCCCCGGGCTCGCCTCCAGCCAGCCGGGACAGCCGGGCGGCTCCCCGAGCCCTCGGCCCAATTTGGGGCGCGGGGCCGGGTGCCCGGTGCCGCTCCGCTCCCGGTATGTGCTTCGGCGCCTCGGTGGGGCGGCGCGGCAGCTGCGTCCACACCGCGGACGGGAAAGTTTGGGCTCGGCCGCGGGAGCCCTGCGTTGGCGCTGCCGGGCTGTGCCCGCCCGGCCCGGGCACGGCGGGCACCTGGGGCAGCCGCGGCAGCGAGCGGCGGGCGCTCCCCGAAGGACATCGCGGGGACTTCGGGCTGCCCCATCGCCTAATACAGCATCGTTACGGCGGTCTTGTAGTTAATAGACCGCCCAGGAGTTGGTAACGTCACCGTGTTTCTGAAGGAAATTTCAGGGCAGGAAGGGGCGGTTTTTTGGCAGTTTGACTTCTCACGTAAAGAAAGCCAAAGAGCTGTCTTTTTTTTTTTATTTTTTTTTTTTTTTTTTTTTTTTTTAGCAGTAGGAGTGGTTGAACAGCAGCGTATTTTAGGTTGCAGCACAAATGTTTTCACTTCTGCTACATCCTCTGCAACAAACTGTCTTACTCGTGAGAAAAATTACAAAGCGGAAGTAGAAACTGACATGAGGCACTTCCACCAGACTGTCGGCTTGAGATCTGTCTTTTAAAGACGTTTTGAAGTCTCTTGGTAGCTTTGGTATAGCAGAGCCTTGCTTTAGCCCTGTCTAGCAGTTCAGAACGTTTGGAGTGCGTTAATATTCCGTGTGGGAAGTAGGGATGAACTACTGATGAGACATAGCTGTGTCATAAAATACTCTAGTGCAATATTGTTTTGATTGGGGACTTCTGCTTGGTTTGTCTGCCTGAGTTTATACAGCGATACTAGGAAATGTCATTACTAGTAATATGAGTGGAGATACTGCATACTTGATTCTTTAAGAATGGCTGCAGTAAGAAAACATAGTTTCATTAAATTTTGCTTTTCAGTTTTTACTATTGTGTGAAAGATATTCTTCTTGCTTCTTAACAAGAAAGAAAAGAAACTGTGAAGAATTGTGAAAAACAAGAAATAAACCAAAAATACAGGAGACAAATTTTTTTTTTTTTTTTTTCTGATGGCCTGTGTTGATTATAGCATGAAATGTTACATAACCAAAGTAGTTTATTCTCATTTGCTGGAATATTGATATTTCCATTCATATGATATGTAAAACCTACTAGAATGAAAGACATTAGCAAATGTAGACTTAATAATCATTCTTGTCATTATTAATAAGTATAATTTGGCTTGATCCATTTATTTCTGACAGGTTAATTCTTCTTGCTCAAACTTTTCATAGAAGTTATGAAATTTGATTCCTTCACGCTGCTCCACTTTAGAGATGCAATTACTTAAAGCTTTGTCTTGTTCTGGACTTTACTACCTGTTACAGTAGGCAATTTACTAGAAGATTTCAGCTTTCTGTATCTCAGTTATGATCAGACAGGGTTGGTCACTAAATAGTTGAGAGTTGTTGATGATGGAGGTAGGAGCTGTGTAGTATTATTGGACAACAAAAGCAAGTGAAAAATTCAAGATAACTGAGTCACTGGTCTTCTAGATTTTACAGAACTCTTTGTTCTGTTTTGGTTTTTTTTTTTTTTCCTTCTCTTTTGCCCTTTATTGCCTTTTGTTATATAAATCACATGAAATCTGAATAGTGACACCTGTAAGTTAACTTCTGAGTGTGCCCTTGTAATGGCTCTGTTCTCTATCTGTTGCAATGCATAGTTGGGTTTTTTCTTTAATTTATTTTTTCCTCACAAAAGACAAGTTTTTGCTACTTGCTGTAATGATACTTTTTGTAAACTGTATACCATTCCTTTAATTTTAGCTGTATGCCCATAAACTCCTGTATTGCTGTTGGTAAAATTTTCCCTGATTTTTAAGCATCAGCTCCCTGCAAGGTCTTGGTGTTTTGGCTCTGCACTTGGCTTTGTTTTTGAGAGCTAGTCTGATTAAGTGCCAGAGGTAGTTTACATCAGGAATTATGAACTTGGTGGTCAGAGCTACAGCTCTGTCTATTCCGTCCATCTATGTACCACGTGAGAAATGACTCAACTCTCCTTCTGTGCCACGTCTCATGCGCCTGGTTTATAGTAAAGAATAATTTGCTGTGCAGAATATCCTGTGAGTTGTTTGTTAAGAGCATTATAGAACAGCTCAGTCGTTCAGGTATATTTAAATTTGTGGATTGCAATATATTTTCATGTTTTACATTGTCTGCTGAATACTCCCAATTTTTTTTAATATTTACCTTCATTTTCATTTCAGGATGACACAGAAGAAAATTCCAATGATGGCAGCCAGCCATCCAAAAGACGGCGTATGGGCTCAGGGGACAGTTCTCGAAGCTGTGAAACTTCTAGTCAAGACCTTGGGTAATACCATTTTTTAACAATTCCCACTTTTTTTATTGCACATCTTACTGTGTTGTTCAATATGCGTAAGTATAGCTCTTTTTTCTTTACTGGCATATTCTTCATACATCTTTCTGACTTAAGGTGATGTCCAATGAATAGCTAACTGCCTCTCGGTCCCAGCATATTTTAAGACATTTTATTTTAAAATGCCATAAAAATTGCTGCATCTGATACAAAATCAGAACCACAGCTCCTCATATGTGTTTAAAACATTGCATACTTCTTGAATGAATTTTGATGCTGTAGTAGTTGCTTTTCCTGGTGTTCTCTCCACTATCATGGATATCACTTTGTTCGTCTTCTGTCCCTTAGTGTGTTGACGAATGGTGATTTGAATATTTACGTTGATGATTTGAATGAATGGTGATAGGTGTAGTTAGGTGTAACAAAGTAACTGGATGTAACAAAGTGACTTTCAAATGGATTAACAGGATACAGTGTTCTAAAGTGCTTGTCCAACTTCATAGTTACTGTTCATTGACATATAACTAGGAATTATTGAATTTCTAGAAATGTAAGTGTTGCTTTTAAGGGTTCTTGTGATTTATTCTAATATTTTTCTTATACTCAGATATAGTTATTTTCCTGCTGAAAATTTGATAGAATACAAATGGCCACCAGATGAAACAGGAGAATACTATATGCTTCAAGAGCAAGTCAGTGAATATTTGGGTGTGACTTCCTTTAAAAGAAAATATCCAGGTATTTATTTTTAAAGTTTTTCTTCTACAAAATGGTGTCTTTAAACAGTTTGGATGTAGTCTGTGTCTCTTTGATTACAGTGGGAGGCAACTGTTTAAAAAAAGACCTGGTAAAAACAAACCTGGATTATGTATGTTGTGCTTTTAGTTTTTCTTACTGGCATATTGAAAATGTATCCTGTGACTTTTAAGGTAATATAAGACTATTTGGTGTTGCCACTGAAAATTTGTAAACAAGTTTGATTTGGGGGTTAGATCAGTAAGTACCGTTTGAAAACTGACCTCAATTTTATTTTTAAACATTTTGTTGGTGATTTCTTACAATATAACTATATCTCTATATTCTATTTCCTAAATTGTGGCAACATTCTTACACTGTGGAAGAATTTTAAAAAATGTAATTGTGGAGGTTCTTGCATTTGAGCCTTTATTATTCAGAATTGTCAAATCTGGTTCTTCTGTCATGGAATTTATTTTTAAAAGACATAGTAAAATTAAAAAAGACTCTACTTTCAGTGCTTGGTAATAATTTCTGCATTTGAATTTACATATCATGTTTCTTCAGTTTTTCTGTAAATCATAACTGCAGGCAGAGTACTCAAGAAAATTGACCACATCTCTACATTATGTATTAAATTTAAAATTAATTTATACAATTATAATGTTTGTTGGAGTAGTAGTATAATACAGACTAGCTGCCCAGAAACAAAATTTTTGAAGTACTTCAACACTGTTTATGGGGAAGTTTGAGTAACTGCACACATTTTTATTGCTCTTTCTTGGTTTTTTTGGAGATTTAGAAAGGCGAGATCTGTCTCACAAGGAAAAACTCTACCTCAGAGAATTAAACGTTATCACAGAGACTCAATGCACACTAGGTAAGAAAACAAATTGTTAGATTCCTTGTTACAGTATAAAAACTATGATACACTGAAAAAGTGGGTTCAGTTTGGTAGAGAAAATTGTATCGCTCTGAACTGAAAACATAAATTCTGAAATTAGGAGTGGTTTATTGTTAATTTGGTAAATTGCTCGTGAAGTATCAGTATTCCAAATTCATTACTAAAAAATATATTTTGGATTCTAATTACCAGAAAGGGATTTTGGTGCCTTTTAACTTAACTTCTGGAATCTTTTTCTCTGAGAAAGGAGACCACCATAATTTTTCAAATAAAAAGTACATCAGTCTTGTTTTGCTGCATTGGTTGGAGCTCAGCAAACATTAGAGTATCTTAAATGGTTCCGCTTCTATGTTGGAAATTAGAAGAGTGTGTATTAAACCACTTTAATGTAGTTGGAATGGAATGATGTAATTGATGAGACTTATGTTGAAAGAGCTTGAAGAATATTTTTTTTTACTCTGCTGATATACGTGACTTGGACATGTTAGAGTTTAAATGATATGTGCCACATTTTTTTCTGTATATCGTGGATTTGTGTAAATGTAATGTCACTTCATATACTAACAATCTTTGGTATACCACCTTTAGTTTTCACCTGCCAGGTCTCTATTTTTTTTCTTAGCTATATAGAAGAGAACCATATCTAATTTTTCTTAATAGAAGTAAAATGTTACATTCTGTCTCA
Source organism: Acropternis orthonyx (assembly GCA_035583155.1). Lineage (NCBI taxonomy): Eukaryota > Metazoa > Chordata > Aves > Passeriformes > Rhinocryptidae > Acropternis > Acropternis orthonyx. The sequence goes on along the minus strand of JAWWEU010000111.1, from coordinate 41,641,063 downwards.
TATAACCAACAGAGATGTGTGCTGAGTTAACAATCCATATTTTTAAGGTTATATTTGTAATTGGTGGTAGTGACATAAGTCATTCCATTCTATTGTCTATTTGGAGATTAGTTGTGTTGGAACCTTTAAAGGAGGAGTTCTGCACAGTAGCTGCAAACAGGCATTCTTACTTCTGAACTTCAAATGCTTTAATTGGGAGTCAGGAGTCTATGTGCAGTTTGCTGCTCTGAGTTGCCCTCATGGTGATTCTTTCTTGGTTTGTAGGAGGCATTATGTAAAACTCATAATTTCAGTTAAAGTTCTGCAGAACTAAGACTTCACAAACATTGGAAGCTGAAACTAACAGTTTACCAGGTCCCACCTAGAACAAAGGTTCTGCCTCACTGTGGAGTTTGAAGTGGATGGTTGAGTCAGTGTGAAGGGATCTAGCTGTAAGGAAGAAATGACATGAGGCTTGACTCCTTGGGAACAAGCAAACTCCTAATCAGCCTTGAAAGCTAAATGGAACAAGTTCACTCCCACTTGAGAAAAGAAGCATTATGCATAGCATGTTGTTGTCTTTAGCTGCTCAAAAACTTGAGTTGGTCATTGTGGGATATAAATATAAATAACCTATGATTACTTTTGCCAGGTAGCATCATTATTGCTTTTATCTATTTTAGGTCTAACAGCTTTGCGTAGTGATGAAGTAATTGATCTTATGATTAAAGAATACCCTGCCAAACATGCTGAATATTCTGTTATACTGCAGGAGAAAGAACGTCAGCGAATAACAGATCATTATAAAGAGTACTCTGTAAGTAATTAGCATATAAGAGAACCACATCTGTAATGCCGAGTGTGAGAAAAGGCTGTTGTCAAACTGACGGTGAAATATATGTGAATTAATAAAATTGTTTTTATTCTAGCAAATGCAGCAGCAGAACACACAGAAAGTGGAAGCCAGTAAAGTTCCAGAATATATTAAAAAAGCTGCCAAGAAAGCTGCAGAATTCAACAGCAATTTAAACCGAGAGCGGATGGAAGAAAGAAGAGCCTATTTTGATTTACAGACACATGTAGGCAGATTTAAATTTCTTACTAATGTTAACAGGTAGCTCCTTACTTGTTCTAGTAAACTTGGTTTTGATACTATTTTAATTTTTATCATGGGTTTTGATTATTCAGTCATGTAGGGACTTACACAGTTTTGCTATTAAATGGGTAATACTGCTAAAAATCTCAAATATATTTAGTCCGAAAACTTTTTAACTTGAAAATACTTGTCTCAGGAAGCTCTAAAAATTTCAGTGTTATTTTGTTACCATGTCTTTAATCTGATGATAGGAGAACGAAACTAAGAGAATTGTTTAGGTTACTAAGAAGCTTCTGTTGCTACTATAACTATGCATTTAACTGGCTAATTCTTCTTCAGAGTACCTCCAAAATTTTGCCAGGACAATACCTGAAGTGAAAAAGAAAAGTATTTATTCTCTAAAAGAGTGCTGCCTGTCAGTGTTATGCCCCTTTTTTTAATAAGTTGTTACTATTATGCAAAATTTGCATCTTTATGGTATTGACCCATGTTAGAGGCAAGACAGTGGATAATTAATTTTATTTCCTTCTAATGGAAGGAAGGCTTCTATGTGAGCTTCTTCTTTCCATGTATTTTTACTTTTAATGGATTTTTTTTATACTACAGGCTGGTTTCAGACTTAGATGGATGTGTTCTTTCTACTCTCAACCAATATGTACCAATAGTGATAATTTGTACTAAGGATGCCACATACAAAAGTTAATGTTTACTGTTTCAATTGCAATATTTTAATTTTAAAATTATTTTTCCTAATACAGTGTTTGAAGTAGTCTTACCTAATGTTTGTTCAGTTCACTAGATACTTAGTGATTGAATTTAATCCATAATAATATTTTGTGAGGGGGATTTCTTCCATTTTAATGAATTGAAGTCAGGTAGCTCTCCCAATTCAATATAAGTGGCTAGTTAAAAAATATTTGGGGGAATAGTTGGTGAGAAAGACTTTTACACAGTTTGTATGTGAAACAAAAATTTCATTGTTTTATATTAAACAATGCAGATTATCCAGGTGCCTCAAGGAAAATACAAAATCTTACCTACAGAGAGGACAAAGGTTAGTCCTTATCCAGTGGCTCTCATACCCGGCCAGTTCCAGGAGTACTACAAAAGGTATTTTAAAAGCATCCCAGCTGCCAATTCTGTTGCACCGGTCTCTTTTCTCTACATGCAGCAGGTGGAAAATGTTTCAGTGTCTTTACTGTAAGATTTTGAATTAATTTTATGTTTGAGACACTTGCTCATCTTCAAAGATGCATAGTGTGACAGCTTCTGTCAACAAAATAGTACTGACTGCAAGAGTACTGTCTCCCCTGATGTATTGCTGTGCCTAAGATTTGACCTACTCAGATATTTACCATAGTAAAAGAAGACACTGATTTCAGTCCTGCCACTCTTGTGTTTACTTATCATCTACCTCTGCACATGTACCAAGATTAATATTTCTTTATCAAAGTATTGTAATCCTGGCTTGTGATCATGTGTTTTCTGTGCTGTCCTTTTTAAATTTTTAGAAACTCATTAATTTAAAAAAAAAAAATTTGATTGGTCATGTGGGCTAAGTCGAATGTTGGATTTGTAAGTTAGAGGCAAAGGCCTTGCAGCTGAATCTTTATATTTAATGAAAAATGTGTACTTGACTGTTTACATAAATTTAAGATATTACTAGGGGGATGCTACAATTTAACAAATATGTAGTAATTTGAAGATTTTGTTGAAGTATTACCATTGGACAGCAGAGCCAATATTCATCTTACATGTGCTTGGTTTTCTTTAGAGAAGCTCTTCATTTGCATGTGCCTTGTTTGTTCCAGTGTGTGTTTGTCCAGCCCAGCCCAAATTGGCATGTTACAAAACATTCTTGGAGGACTTGCAATTTTATTAAATGAATTGAATTAAAATTACTACATATTATGTTTATTTTACACTTTTAAGCTGCAAGTGAAACTGCTTATCCATCTCAGTGAAAGACACAACCTTTCAAAATATTCATCAAAATAGTATCCCATTTCTTACAATGCTTGTCAGCAGCAGTAGGAGGACTTTCACTTTTTTCTTAGTCTTTAAGTAAGGGTTAAAAAAATAAAAAAAGGATAGATTACAGATGTTAAGCTGTATCTGGCTATAAGCAATGTGATTAGATCTTTGCATTCTTTTGAAGTCCTATTTTTATATGCATTTGTTGGTTCTCCTTCAGTAATCACGGAATTCCTATGTACAGCTTTATTCTTTACTTTGGATGTATTTGTGTGCCCTGGGTTAGAATTGTACAAATGCTGTGTGGGCAACTGTACATTTATGAACAAAATGTATGGTCTGTTGGGCATAGTAATTTGGGTTGGTTAAAAATTTGTAGGGATTCCATGGCCTCTTATGATTATGCAGTTATGGAACATTGCAAATACACTCTCCTCTGTTCCATGAATATCTGCTCTTCAAAGAAGACAAGTACTAGATGGTATCACATTTGGGAGAAGAAATTAGCATGTTTCCTGTGTTTTCAGAGCTGCATGTTTGTGTGTGCCTTCCTGTGTTTCTTAATCTTTCTCATTGAAGTCCTGTATACTGTGTGACTTAATATTTCTGCATCAAGTTCACATAAATGAATTAATTTTATTTATTTAACTCTAGATACTCTCCAGATGAACTTCGTTACTTGCCATTAAACACAGCTCTTTATGAACCACCTTTGGATCCAGAGCTGCCTGCATTGGACAGTGATGGAGATTCAGATGACGCAGAGGAAGGGCGAGGTGATGAAAAACGGAAAACCAAAGGCAATTCGGTGAGACAAATTGAAAATATTATGGAACAAAAAAATCCTTGCCCTTCACATCTGTTAGTTTCACTAGTTTGTTAGGGAAGACTTTTTCAAGTACTTTTCTTTATTTTGTCACATTGCTCTCCAGCTTTCCATTTTTAAAGTATTTGAAATTTCAGGCCCTTTCTTCCTTTTTTTTTTTTTCCTTTTTACTTTTAGAAATCTTGAAGAAACTTCCTGATGCAGCTCTTCATTGTGCCCTTTTTCCCAAGGGGAAGTTGCTAGCATTTTTCAGGGGAATGAACACTGTAGTTCAGGTCACAGTATATTCTGCTGCTTAGAGTCCCACAGAATCTGTCCCTAAAGCAAAGGTGTTGACAAGCTCATAACATTTTCTTTTTGTGACATAGAAGCAGGAAGTACTCAGTAAAGAAACAATTATTTTATACCAATTTAAAAAGAAGGTAAAAAGCACTGGGGTTTTTTTTGCTTAACAATACATCTTTAAGAAGAAATTTATGTTCTCTCTACTTACACAAATGCAAAATTAACTGTTAGCTGAAAGTTAAGAGAAACTTGCACATACCCACTTTGGCAGTGCTCAATAGCAGCTGAGCTTCAAATGAGCTGAGTTCTACTGAACCATTGGTGTATTGGTGTAGTTTGCATGTTGGTGACAGCCACTTTCCAGAGGTTTAACCCTAATTTTAACAGCAATGGAATATCACAGCTGCATTTAACAGTTTCTAGCTTGATTGATTAACATGTTTGATGGTGAGTATCTATAATTCTAAATTTTGCCATGTAAATATTCAGTTTGAATTTTGTAAGATACTCATAGCTAAAGAAGAAAGGAAGCGGTCAGCTTGTAGGTTAACAAAGGAGAGTGAGCTGTTTCTGCTTGCATTTTTATGAGAAGAGATCATATAAACTCAGCATGCTAAATGTCAACTCAATTTCAATTTAATCACACTCCACCTTATTTAGAGTTGGTCTTTAACCATTTTTTCCCAGTTCCCTATTCCACTGATAGTCATTCTTGTTAATGGTAAAGAAAAGTAACTGAACCAAGCAGACTATTCTTTGATTTTTCATAGAAGTTCAGAAGTCTTTTTTGGTGACAGATTGCATCATTGAGTTTGAAAAGTGTAGAAAAATGTGGAAAATTGATTATCAGATTCCTGTGAAGTGGGTTTGGCTGTGGAAGTAGGGATTCTTTGCTAGTCATTGAGGGTGAGCATATAGTTCAGAAGAAACATCTGTTGAGCACAGAGCTGGGCTGTTGTCAGGCCTGTGTTTCTAAGTTTTGTACTACTTACCATTTGTCAGATCTTCCTGGTGAGTCCTACGGTATGCTTTATACTTTTTGCTTTTTCACCTTCCCCATTGTTTGGAGTCAGTAGCAGTTTTCCATAGCATTTAATGGATCTGTCCTAAATAACCCTTCCCCTGAAATAACGGTGAAACAGAGCGCTTCTTGTTGCCACGTAGTTTGATTTTCTTTTGTGTTACAGTCCTCCATTTGCCCTGTATCTATTTTGTCTGTTTTGGTTTTAGGCACTGGGGCACAGGCTGATTACTATTATGTTTGTACAAAACATGTTTTACTTTAGGATAGCACTGTTATTTGGCCTCTTAGGTTTTATTTTAATAAATGTGAATAATCATACTGCTTCCTTCTGGAGCTTTTCAGAAGCCTTTATTAACACTTTTCTGAGAAGTCTTGTGCTGCTGCTCTTAATTATGCTTACATTGATTTCTCACACTCTTTGAACCTCTTCCTCTCTTTCTTGCCTCCTCATTCCTCAAAAAACAAAAGCTCTAACTGCAACATCCTACAAAATCCTATTGTTTGGTTCTGTATTAAATATGAAAGTGTGTTTTGCCATTGATGGCATTCTTCTGCTGCAGTCCAGATTAAATATTTAGATTGCTCCTGGTGGAAATGGTAGATGATGGTGGCAGAAAAAAACTTGCCATGTTTAATTCAAGGCAGTGCTGTTTCGTAGTACACTTTAAATGCATGACAAGGGCACTTTTAACTTTTTGCTGGCCCTTTACTTTGTAAACAGCATCTTGCATATAATGGATTTCTTGCTGACTTTGAATGGAAAATGGTTCAAAGAATTAGACTGTTGTATTGTCCACTCTGGTGCCAAGACCAGCTGGAAAACATGACTGCTGTTGCTGATGCCAATCTCTTAGCATGAGAAAAAATAGATAATGAATGCTGTGAGCAAAAGGTGTTCTAGATTGTGATAAACCCCATGCTGTTACAGAAGGAATGGCGTCTCCTTCTCTTACTTTAGTTGGCTCTAAGGGGTGTACAAAAGACTTGTCTGTCTATCCAAAAAATAAAAAAATATAGCTATGGTATTTTTATTATAGGACAATTCGTCTGGCAATGTATCTGAAGGTGATTGCGCCACAGACAACCAGGAGGATTCTTTTCAGGGAAGACAAAAAACAAGAGACAAAAGTGCTACTCCAAGAAAAGATGGTTCCAAACGTTCTGTATTACCCAAATCAGTTCCTGGGTACAAGGTGGAAGAAAAAAGCCCCTGACTGAATTTTACTCACCAGCCTCTCCCTGAAGTATTTGTTTTTTCAATAATATGGAACTTCTGCTTGCTGTATTTCACTAGCTGTTCTCCTGTTGTGTGCTCCATCTGTTTGCTTCTTTATTTCCTTTTGGCTTGTAATTCATGTGGGGCTTTCCTTTACCCTAGCTGTACAGTGGCCTCTGTTCCTGTTAGCTTCTTAGGTTCCTAGGCAGTAACACTAGAAAAATCCACTGTGCATTTATCCTTGGAAATCTACATCTTTCTGTCTGCCTTAATATAGCAGTCAGAAGTATGTGCCAGTTTAAAACTATCATTCACTCTCAGTTTGGGTTTTTTTCTACTATTTAGTATGGCAGCATACCAACAGACCAGTGCTGTAAAGTGCAGCTATATGTCTGAACATATTGTTGTGACACTGATTTTAAATACAGCCTTTTATCCTGTGATGTTATGATGTATAGGATGGAAAGCAAAAAACTTATTGCAGTTGTATAGGCAACACTACATAACCACTTTAACAGTATATGGAAAATAGCTTTTTATGTAGTTCATAATATGTAGAAACATTTCTGGGCAATATGCCTTTATCTAAGCTAAACACTTGGTGAGAATGTTAAGACATTTCAGCTGTCAAGCAGTGATTGCTGAACCTAAGACTCAAATCTTTAGTATTCCTCCTGGATAATGATTTTAAAAATTAAGATAAGAATAAGATCAAGATAAAAATAATATTAAGATAAAAATACTTTTCAGAAGAAATGGGAATTGACATGCATTATTTATGTGTTATTATTCTGCATACTGAGAAAGGATCAGAATATCCTGTAATACTTTCAAAGCACATAATTGTCTAGTCCTGTTCCACAGAGAGAAGTAAGAGTTTTCCATTAACTTATGTGGGAGCAGGACTAGACCCATAGAGAGGGAAAACACTACATTAAGATACGGTTGAGTATGTAACAGTCAGGAATACTTGTTGAGACTTACAGGACAAGGAACGCTTCTGTCAGTGACAAGTTTGTCCATGCTGAGAAACTGTCTCGGCAAAAGTGAGCTGTTGATGGCTTGCATTTTATAGTCATAAATATTTACTATCTGTATTTATCAAGTTAATAGTGAATAAAATATAACTTACATTAAGAAGCTAATTTCCAGCAAGAATTGGACAGCTTTGGTAAATTTCCTTTACTTACAGTATCTGTACAAGTTCATAACAGATAGCAAGCTCCAGTTGCATCTTTTCTTTTCAGGAACCTACTAAGAAATATGTCAACTATGGAGATTTAGACTGTGGTTACCATATGTATATTTTTTTATATGTAACTTTGCAAGATGTTGTAGACACAGAATGCATATTCATATTCCCATGAACATGAAATCCAAAGATGGAGCCCGAAATTTTGCTTTAGCTTTGTTTAACTTGACATTAGCGATTATGTGCCACTGGTTTACAGAAGTTTCACTTAGCTGTGAGATGCCCAAATGTTTGATTAGTCCAATCTATTTAATGGCCTTGTAAATGCCTAAAGAGAGAATAAATGGAGCAGAACTTTCATCAAACTTCTGAACTTCCAATTGCAGAAGAGCAATGGTAGTATACAGCATTGCATTTTGAAAATGGATTCCCATAGCAATTATTTATTCATTCAAAATCACCAATTCTGTTAGTAACAAGGTCTTACTGTAAACTTACAGTGCCACATCTTTGCAACATCAGCATACCCAGCCTGTCAGCCCTCTGATAAGTCAGAGATGGCGATGTTATGTTGGGAGGGTGAGAGGAATGGCTTTCTTGTTTGTGGGAATGTTTGAAAGCTTGCAATAAGCCAAATTATATGAGCTGTTTTAACTGGTAAGACAGAATGATTCTTGTTTGTGAGTCTATAAAAACACCAGATAACTATATACCTACCGTATGTGCCTAAATGTTAAGGCACTTTGAGCTGAAGGCTTAACTGATTTAAAATGTTTTCCCTGTGAATTCTAAATCTTTATAGTACTTTTTTCTGTATTGTTCTCTAATACCAGACTATTTTTGTAGAACAGTAATCTTTTGGTTACATGTTATTAAAATTGAAGGATAATTGCTATGGCATCAGCATACATATGTATAGGTATATCTACATTATGAGTATTACAGGATTCCATACATTTCCACTGAGTTATGTTTGACTAAAAGAAATACTGTATTTTATATGGAGTCTTTTTTATTGTCAGTTCTTTAACAAAGAACGATTAGCATGTGTTTTATGTTTTGTCATGTTACAAGTAGCAAGTCTTTGTTGCTGCAGGACTGACTACTACAATTGCACACATAGGGTACTGTTAAAAGTACAGATTTTTTGCACATAAAACTGAAATGTATTGAGAATCTATATTTTGCAACACTTCTGCTTCACATCACTATATAAAAATGTAATGCTTTGCATTCAGAATAGGATGTTATAAAAATGGTCTATTTGGAAAGCTGACTTTGAGAGCTGCAGCACAGCAGAATGGAAGTGAAAACTTACAGAACAGGCAGTCATTGTTTTGATCTTGCATTCATTTTCTTTCCCATCCTTATCCCAATAAGATGAAGATGTAGAAAGCAAAATTCACTCCCAATGAGATAGGATATTGTGATTTCCCATTTGAATTTGACAGACTTTTTTATAATGTTTCTAAAAGCCATTTATGATGGTAGAATTGAGCTGGTTTGAAATATGAATAGTCTTGCCTTTTTTTTTTTTTCCATTTTTGTAAAAATACTTCCATACTGTTGGAACTTCATTATTGATAGGCTGTGATTCTCATCCCCCCCCAACATGCACGGTTTCTAATGAATATAATTTAGTGAAGTAAGACTAGAGGGAAGCATTGTTAATAAATGCATCGATATCAATGTCTGTCTTGAGAGTTATGTGTATCAGAGTGTGAACTGCACATACCCTAACAGAGGTACAGTGCTCACTTTAATTTGGCTGGAGTACCAGGGAGTGTGCTGTTGTATATTAAAGGCAGTAAAATTACAAATCTAGAAAAATACAAAGCTAGAAGCCTGATTAGAAAAGTGTACTTGCTATTCTAGGAAGGCTTGGTTTTCCTAGAAATAGATTGAAACAAAATTAAAGAAGTAGAATATAGCCTAAAAAATAGAAGGGTAAATGCTGCCACACTGACGAGGTTTAGGCATGTGCCACTTTTGTTGGGAGGAGCAGGGTATAAAGGTATACATGTAGGACATGTAGTATAGTTAACAGTAAAAGAGTTTGTGTGTTTTTGCTTTCATTATATTTATTATTTTGTAGAGATGTTTGTGAATGTTAGACTTTTTATTGTTTTATTATATTTATGTATAAAACAGGTTGACTTGGCTTTTTTTAAAATAAATAAGCAAAAAAAAGTATCTATGAATGCCTCTGTCATCTTTTGAAGGAAGTTCTGGTGTGGTGGTTTGCTTTCTTGAATAAAACTCTTTAGACCAATCAGTTTGAAGCAAGCTGTAGCCATGTTTTGACATAAAAAGCAGATGGAAAACTTCAGAAAACTTGAAGCAATGTATCCTGACTACTCTAAAAATGAGTCAAGATTTTAATTACCTCGCTAGGTGCTAGAAAAAACTGGCTTGGGAAATAAACACACTTAGAGATAAGTGGTATTGTAAAAGATTTCGGTAATTATTTTAAAATATATATATATATATTTGCATTTTCACTTTTAAAATTTATTTTAAAATTAAACTGCATTCTTCCCATGTGTGTTTTATAGTTGACTGGGATTCTTCTTGCTTACTGACAAGCTGTTTAGAAGATGATATGCCTTCAGCTCCCTCTACTGGCTGTATATTTGGAGCACCATTGTTTTTAAAACTGACACTAGTCAGTTTAATGTCAGTGAGCACGTTAATTGTCAACTACATTTCTCATGTTATGCATATATATGCATATATCTCTCTTTTGTTATGCAGTGGTCAAAGCTCAACAATACAACTACTACCATGTTTCTGAAATTCATAATGCCTTACTACTTCCTCAGTCCTCTCTGGGATAAAATTGTTGGTGTATCTCTGGAGTTGGGACACAGAAAAGACACGCATAGACAAATGTTCCACTGCTATTTCTCTTACCTTTTAAATGGGTCTCATGGACTCAGACACACTCCACATGATCGCTTAGAAAAATTATGAATGTAAATCTGTAGTTAAATGTAAGGCTCTGTTTCTTTAGAATAATCGTGACTGGATACAAGAAGGAATGGTAAGAGCTGGCCCTGTATGGCATAGCTAACCAGATAATTTGAAACTAGATAGAAAAAAATCAAATGTATTGCTTTTGTAATTAATTTTTAATATTTAGGGACAAATGTAATGCAAATAGAAAAATTGTACATAATTTCCTCCAGAAACAGGAAACCCACATGGAAGTTCATAATGTAGTATTCTACGTTGGAAAAAACTTAGTGAAATTTTTCATCCTATGTCATGTTTCGTTTACATTGAGGAGAATGTTAGCGGATGAATTCATAGGAAGAAGCAAGTACATGCTTTTGATCCAATTTGATCTATCCATAACTCACTATGTATGATAAATGCAATATTTTATGTAGTTAATCTACAATTTTTTTCAGTGCCACTGCTTGTCAGTTATTGTCACGTGTTTTAAGGTTCACACATCCTAACAGATAGTTTATTAATTTTAATAGTTAAGGAGATAGATGACATTTCCTGTTGAATCTGTAAGTTCTTCTGGAATGAATTTATAGCCCTCTTCTACCCTTCCAGCCAAAGGTCATTCCAAATGCTATATGTGGAATTTGTCTGAAGGGTAAGGAGTCCAACAAGAAAGGAAAAGCTGAAGCTCTTATACATTGCTCCCAGTGTGACAACAGTGGTAAGTATCTGCGTACACTTAGTGGATTCCTAAGGGAGTTTGTCTGACAGATCTTTTTGTGGACATATTTACTGTCCTACACACGTGCAGCAACAGTTCAGTTGCCTTTTCTGTCCTTTGTTAAGACTCCATCTCTCTTTCATGTTGTATGTACTCACACACTCGGTGCACTGTGGGATCTCACAAGGAGGTGAGCTAAGCTTCAGCAAAAGCAAACAGTCTAACTAATTTTAAATTTCATTTCAGACATAAAAGTAATAATGCTGGTTTTAATCTAGGCCACCCTTCTTGCCTTGATATGACCCCGGAGCTTGTTGCTATGATTAAGACTTATCCTTGGCAATGTATGGAGTGTAAAACGTGCATTATATGCGGGCAGCCTCACCATGAAGAAGAAATGATGTTCTGTGATGTATGTGACCGTGGTTATCACACTTTTTGTGTGGGGCTTGACGCTATCCCTTCAGGTAATAAAGTAAGAGTTACTTGTTCCCTTCCCACCTCCTCTGAGTTCTGGGTGCTGTCTTTCAGAATTCATACATGCACTGCTTTTGAAAGAATAGTAGAAATGCCGTAGGAAAGCATTCACGCTGTAGGACCAGATTTTTTTAATAAGCTTTATTTCTGTATATTTGGTTGTGCACAGTTTAACCTGGCAATTCCTGTATAGGAAATATAATTAGCTTTTACAATATAATCCAAACAGGCTCACTCAGAACTATTTTTTCCCATGTCCACAGAATACTGAGGGTAATGATCTCTTTTCATAAAAGAAGCTTATAAAAGACTGTATTGCTGCATATTGCTAGAGTATAGCTTTCACATTAAATGTTGGTGCAGCTAATTCAGCTTCTAAATTAAAAAGTTGTTTCAATATTTGTAAACACCTCTTTCAACCCTTTCTCTCTTTTTTACTTAAACACCAAAGCCATAACTGAAGTACCTCTACGACAGGCAGGCAGCCTGCACCTTTAAATTACCCAGTTAGTCGTATCATCTGGCCAACTCACGCCTGTAGAAAGAAAATGACAGGTGCTACTGTTGCTTTACATGTAATACTAAATCAATCTGTGGTAAGTAAGTTCATGAATAAGTATTCAGTGACAGTGACAATACTCTCTGTACAGTACTTCAAACATGATGTACAGTCCCATTTTGAGAAGCACTGGTGCTACCTGTCACTTTAGTACAGGTTCTGTGGCTGATTTCACTTTCAGGCCAACCTAAGAATGTAAACAAAATAGATTATATGTCTACAAAACTACAAAATTACCAAAGCAGCCTTTATGATTTCAGCTGTTGTAATATAAACAGCTAAATGCTTCCCCAGCTGTCATTCATTTTTGCTCTGGGTAACTTCCCATAACCTTGAACTATACTCATTCACCTGAAAATATAAATGGCAAACTCGAACATTGTTTGTCAAGTTCTTATCTATTAACCACCTCCTTAGCACTGCTGGCACTTCTTGAGGTCTGTGAAGATTTGTGTAGCCAGTGGTTACACCTAACAAGTCTGCAAGGGAGCGTGAATTGTATATGCTGCTGTATAGAAAAGATGCTTAATTTCAAAGAAAAGCACTGGTTGGTTGTATAAAGGAAGTACTGCAAAAAGGTAAGCACCTCTTACAATGGTGAAAGGTGTGTAACTAGATGAGTGAGTAACATAGTTTCCCAGTAATTGATAACTTTCTTTTCTTAGGTCGCTGGATTTGTGATTGTTGTCAGAAAGACCCTCCTGTACCCAGAAGAGGAGGAAGAAGGGGGAAAAACAGCAAGGAGGGCTAAAAAAAACCCCAAAAACTTGCTGTCCAAAACTTAAATGCACAAATTAAAGTGATACTTTGGTGCTATTTAACCAACCACTCTTAAGAGGAACAATACCACTTTTTTTCCTTTTTACCAAATAAAATTTAAATTTGTCTATATAATGATTTTTTTGTGATACAAGTCACTAATCATGTCCTGTCAGATGTTGAGATAAACTACATTCCCACTTAAAAAGAGAAGTCTTTTAGTAATGAAATTTAGATTGTACATCCACTGTTTGTACAAAATTATAGTAATGTACTTGTTTATTTTAGTGCACTCATCAGTAAGCTCTGTGAAAAGAAAATTACAGAGCAGTTTAAATATACTCTATTTGCATAGCAACTGGTTATTTTGAAAGACTACCAAAGCAAAAAATATTCCTGGGAAAAGGAACTTTATGGGAAGAGTGGGCATGACATGACCTTCTTACAAGGTACTGCAAATTTCTTTCAGCACAAATTTTCTTTGCAAGCTAATGGCTTATGCATAGAGATGTGCTAAAAAAAAATCAATCACAAAAAGCTATAAAGGGAAGTGTACAAAAGCACCCCTCAACTTTGAGATACTACATGCTGTGTTGCTTTTAAGGAGATGAAAATGCCATATTGGCAAGTAACAACAGCTGAAGGCTCCCTCTCCCTGCAGCACTAGCAAGGAAGTAACATGCACTTGATTCAGGTCATGGATTTGCGGTGGTGATGAGTGACTGGACAGACCTCTGCTTGACAGATGGTTTATGTGATGTAGAGCACACACAGCCAAAATATAGACCATCTATTCCCTTAGGTGATTGATAGTTTTCTCCTTCCTTTCCCCTAGGCTCCTCAATGATTAATACACTCAAACCCATTGCTAATTAGTTTTTCTGGAGATACTTGCTCAAAAAGAAGCAGGTTTTATTTTTAAATATGCTCTGAATTGAGAGGGGAACTGAAGTGTGGGAGTTTATTTCATTTTTCGTTATAAAAAAAAGTAGAAAATACTGAATTGGAGCTGATTTTCCTAAGCACCTATTTAAAGTGAATTTAACAACATCCCAACTATACATTCATTTTTAAGCCCTGATCTCTGAAGAGCACTGCAAATACTGTGCTTGCTGCTCATTTTACATATAGGGGAGGATTTACAATATAAAATTAAATATGGCTTTTTCTCCCCACCTCCTTTCTGGTTTAGGAAATGTAACCTGAATACCTCTTCAGGAAACATAACAAAGAGTATTAAATATTACAGCAAGTCATTCATACTCAATTTCACAGGCTGAAGTGTGACTTAGTCCAGTGTGTATCAGTTTAAAAAAGAATTTCAAGTATTAATTTCAGGATTCCAATAAGTATAGTCCAGAAAACAGACTCCTCATCCTGAGATTCATCTTCTGTAGACTGTGAGTATTTCTGGTTTGCCTCCATCTCCTCAGGGTTATAAGAAGCCTCACCAAAGGGGTACTGTACAACTGTTCGATCGTAGTACACTTTCATTTCAAACTCACTCTCCAGGTGAGAGGGATGGCCATAGATCCCTATTCCCACAGGGCGGCGGAAGTGTGCAGGCACGTGGACAATGTCTTCGCCACAAGTCACAGACTGTAACTCATAGTCGTCGAAGCTGGGGTGAAGTGTCACATCAGATACATACAAGTCTGCGTCACCTTTTAAACTCCGCATGTGAAGGATTATCTTTCCCTCATGATTTAGTCTCAAATAGCTGTAGTTTCCTGCTCCGATCTGACCTTGGACAACATGAAGAAGAATCCATTCCTCAGGTACATCCTCTTCCTCAAAGGCATTAACCACAAGCAGTACTTGAGCTGTCACAAATATTACCAGCATTTTTCTCCAGTATGCTGCCATGGTCTTCAGTTGTATATGGACTCTTCCTCTCTTCCGTGCACTACCTTGTGAATACAAAACACAAATCAGATTTTAGTATATTCCCTTCTTGGAAGGAATAAATTTTTTTTTAAAATTTTGTAATTTTTATAAATCCTCTCAAGACCATACAAAGTTAAACAACTTCAATTAAGTGTGTTCATTAACTTTTATTTTTCAATAGTAACAAAATACATTGCTAAGATTCAGAGTTCTGGCAGATTGGAATGGCCTGAATTCCCTAAAAATAAACAGAAATTAATCAAGCTGGTGTTCTTTCATACAGAACCAACACAGAAACTGTAGTTTCCTTCGACCTGCATACCTGACAAATTTGACAGGTAACCAGAAGGGATGAAACACAATAATTACTTAAACTTCAGTTTAAAAAAAAAGAAATAAAACTAGTTAAAAAAAGGGAAGGCTTTTGCATGCTTGGAGAGGCTTAACTTTGTCTGAGGTATTTAGGACATCCTATTTGTTTCTCCCATCCTCTCATCTCAACTTCAAAAGACAGTAAAGGTGCAAATCCGGATGTGCATATGAAGCAGTAAGCATTCTGACTTGCACTGGGAATGGAGTTAGAAAGAAAAACATATTGTCTAATGAGGTAGTACATTAATCTATGATTCTGATGTGTGGCTTATTTCTTGGCCCAAATTCGGCTTATTTTACCTGAAAAAAATGCATTTGCTTCCAAGAAGATCTTGTTACTGTACAAATGCGCAGCCTTTTACAGGACTTGCTTACAAAACATAAGGTTGGAGTTACCGGGGCAATGGGGAGATGGAAAGGACTGCTGCAAGATCGAGGCTCTTGCGCCCTTTTCTCTCCTTGCTTCAGGGTCCCAGCTGGGCAGCCTGAGCGTTCCTGCCACGCTACTGTCCGCTGAACAGCTGCAATAAGCCTGTGCGTGCACAGCAGCAACCTCCGAACCTCGCTAAAGGCTTCCAAAGGATACAGCTCACTGAATTTGACATGCAGATCACAGGAACCACAAGCCTAAACACCACGTTTAAGAGGAAGATTCTCATCCCCTCATTCCTTCCGTAAGGACACTACAATTATACTAAACATGAAAGCTGCCTGTAAGTTGTTTTATACCCTACCAGCATCAAAACAAACTGCATTACTTCCACTGAGATGTCGCCTAAACCTTAGAGGTCTTACAATTAAACAGATCTACGGGGGAAAAACGTGCAACTGTTTCTGTAGTTCCAAGTTTTCTGCCCCAGAGGCCCCTCTATCGCAAGGCCACAGTTCTCCGAAGCCAGCATGAAAGACGGAGGCGCAGCATTCGCAGAACCTGCCAGACTGACAGAACTCCCTCAACGGCGACAGGAAAATAAGAGCCTTTTGTCTCCCCGTCACGCGGAGCTGACTCTCTGCCCCTTTTACACCGAAGCAGTGCTGAAATACCCGAGCGGAGGCACAGCAGGACCTCCACAAGTTCTGCAGCGACGCGCGAAAGCGGCTGGCGCAGCGCTGGGACGACGGGTGGAGAGGGTGGCTCTGCCAGGTGAGAGCGGGCTCCTGCCCCAGGTGGGTGCGGGCTCCTGCCCCAGGTGAGAGCGGGCTCCTGCCCCATATGAGAGCG
>JAWWEU010000111.1:41570071-41623956 GCA_035583155.1 Acropternis orthonyx | reverse complement strand
GGCGAGCGGGGGCCTCGCTGCGGGCGCAGCGGCCTCAGCACCGCCCCCCGATCGCCGCCGGTGCCGCCGGAGTGCCCGCCCCGCCCCGCCCCGGGCACCGGCAGCGGCCCCGGTATCGCGAGAGCGGCGGCGGGGGCGGGGCCGCCGTGGGTGCCGAGAGCAGGGGGCGTACCGTGCCGTGCCGGGCTGTGCTGTGGCTCACGCAACGGAAGAGCACTGCCAAGAGAGGAAAAAACCAAAACATTGCTTATCACGGAATCGATAAGGTTGGAAGGGACCACAGTGGGTCATCTGGTCCAACCTCCCTGCTCAAGCAGGGTCATCCCGGAGCACATTGCACAGCATTGCATCCACATGGTTCTGGAATATCTTCACTGAGGGGAACCCCACATTTTCCCTGGGCAATCTGTTCTGATGTGCAGTCACCTGAACAGTAAAGTTCGTCCTCACATCCAGGTGGAACTTTCTGTGCCTAAGGTTCTGCCCGTTGCCTCTTGTCCTACTGAACACCCATTGATTTCATCTGGTACTTTGACTTGGCTAAAGTCTTTAAAATCATAAGCAAGAATGAAGGATTGAAATAAAAAAAAAAATAAAAATTGCATGGAGTGCATTCTGTCCTAGGATATTCAAGAGAGTCTGTGTATGTACCCCAAGGGCCCTGTATTAACTGAGTTAATGTTCTTCCTTCAAAGACCTCTAATTTCATAAAACCCATATAACTTGTTTTGTTCATTCCTACCTTCAACAAACTGGCTACATAAACATGCCAGATGGAGATTCTGAAGAGTTTTTTAAAATCAATATCAATCCTATAAACAGACTACTGCTTAAGACATTAAAATATTAAAGCTGCTAAACCTCAATTTTGAAGTTCTTACAACGATTGACTATTGAGACCAAGAGAAATACACTGTTAGCCACAAAAGCATGATATAAGAAACGACTATTTACCTAAAATGCCCTAAATTGGAAGAGTCTCCCATTTTTTACACCGCTGTCAGTTCCATTTGACAGTGGTGGATACCCAGGATGTGGGAACATGCTGGAGCCAAGGTCTTTCAGGCATTGTGTTGCATAGAAACAGGTCATTGCCAGGAAGTGTTTCGTGGGGGTGTGGTGAGCTATAAAATTCTCCCTGCACACTTAAATGTCATTAATGCTCTCATGAAACTGTCACCCTGTCCCAACAAGGCAGAAATCTGCTGCCAGTCATGGTGCTGGATGAGTGGCATCTCAGCCACTGAGAAGCAACAGCACCAATTGGAAGAGCAAAAAGCAGTGATGGTCTGAATTGGTCTCCATCAGATTGATTTTACTGGCTCAGGGTCCAGCTGCAGGAAGGGAGTCAGTGTTCTAACTCCTGTTGGATCAGTCAAGAAATCAGCCCAAGATCTCTGATACTTCCTTGGATTGCTATTAGTTCCCTAGTTGTTATGGACAGTGAGTTGTTGAAAGTATTGTAGCTACAAACATTGAAAGATGAAAATGAACTATGGTGAAAATTGTAAAAAAAGCATATTAAACTGCCTAGAAGCAGTTACAGAGACACTACAAGTTTCAGAACAAGTTCTTTAAGACTCATGGAGTTTGCTTGCCTACCAGAGCAACACCTTTTTTTTTTTTTTCTGTGTCAGCATTTATCTTTCTTTACTGATGACTAAACTGTCATAACACATTCATAAATGTATCACTCATGAAAATTGTCACCAGCAATAAAATTTTCTCTAGTATTGCCAGTCATGAGCCACAGTTCAGAAAACACTGTCATGTGCAGTGCATTGAGTTACCTCTGTGAAGCTGGTGCTCAATACAGTGGCTTTATCCAAATCCACCTGCATGCACAAAAGATATTTTGGACTGGTACTTTCTCCAGGCAAAACTAACATGAGGAGATTGTGCTCTCAATGAAAATAGATCATCTATAGGGCAAAAATGCTTGTAGTCTTAATCACAGACACAATAAAGAGAATCCTATAGAAAGTATCTGTTTGAAATGCAGTTGAGCTAGACATTGAGTCCACAAGTTGATCTGCATCAAAAGGGTTTAAGTTGGTGCAGATCACACACTTAATCATAAAAACATAACCTGGTTTGAAAGGGGCCTCTAGACTTCACCCAATTTCCTGTTCAAAACAGTTCTAATTAAATTGGGTTTCTCAGGACCATGTCATTTGACTCCTGGACAACTCCAGGGATAGAGACTCTTCAGAAACTTGTTCTGATGTTCAACCACCATCATAGTATTAAAAAAAAATAAAAATGCTGACATCTAATTGTGTTTTCACAGCTTCCAGCTTATTACTGCGTGCCTCTGAGTAAAGCCTGTCTCTGCCCTGTGTCCTACAATTTTGTAGTTATAGGCAACAATAAGATTTCTTCTGTCTCTTCTCCAGGCTGAAGAGGCCCAATCCTCTCAGTCTTTCCATGTGCATCACCTTCTCCAGCCCCCTGACCACCTTTCTTGCCCTCTACTAGAATTGCTCTAGTATGTCAATATCTTTCTTGTGCCAAAACCCCCAAAACGAGACACAGCACTGCAGATCTGGCCTTATAGATGCCAAACAGAGGGGAGGAATTACTCTCAGGGCCTGCTGGCTACTCTCTATTAGTAACACAGCCCAGGATGGAGTTGACTGCCTCTGCTGCAAGGGCACAGTGGTGGCTCATATTCAGCTTGTCCAGCAGGATCTCTGGATCCTTTTCTGTGGAGCCCCTTCCCAGACAGCCATCCTTTAGCCTGTCCTCTTGCATGGAGTTACTCTGTGCCAAAAGTAGGACTTCACTTTTGTTGGACTCCACAAAATTCTCATCAACTGGTTTCTGACTGCTTCCCCCAATTTGGTATCATCCACAAACTTGTTGAGAGCAAAAGATTTTTTTGTTTGTTTGTTTGGGTTTTTTGTTTTGGTTTTTTGTTTGTTTGTTTGTTTTGGTGATGTTGCTCTATGGGCTGGTCTGTGCCACGCCCTCTGCATCACAGAACCACGGAATGGTGTTGGTTGGAAAGGACCTACCTTTCAGAATCATTTAATCCACCTCCCCCCCCTGCCATGGGCAGGGATACCTTCTAGTACACCAGATGAAGCTCAAAGCTTCATCCAGCCTGGCCTTGAACACTTCCAGTGGCAGGGCATCCACAGCTTCTCTGGGAAACCTGTTCTGGTACCCCACCGCCTGCATTGTAAAAAAAATGTACTCCTTATATACAATCCAAATTGACCCTCTCTTAGTTTAACACCGTTATCTCTTGTCCCGATCTTACAGACCTTGGTAAAAAGTTTCTCTCAGTCTTTCTTATATGCCCCCGGTATATTCAGGGACTGAGTAAGGCATCCCTGGAACCTTCTCTTTGCCAGCCTGAAAAAGTTCCACCTGAATATGAGGAAGAACTCCTTTACTGTGTGAGTGACTGCACACCGGAAGATTGCCTGGAGATATTCAAGAACCACCCGGACACAATCCTGTGCCCTGTGCTCTGGGATGACCCCGCTTGAGCGGGGAGGTCGGACCAGATGACCCGCTGTAGTCCCTTCCAGCCTGACCCATTTTGCGACTGATTCTGTGCAAAACCCCAACTGTCTCAGCCTGCCTTGTGACCGGAGAGGTGCTGGCGTCGGTCCCTAAGGACCGGCTCCGACAGGTCCCCGTCTGCCCCGTGCTGGATGCAGCGCTCCAGCTGGGGTGGAGCGGGGCCATCGCTCCCCGCGGTGCGCTGGGCAGGGCTGCGGAGGGGCGCGGGGAGCGGAGCGTCCCGGGCGGGGCCGGCGGGTCGCGGGGGCCTGGTTGCCCGGGCGAGGGCACGGGCGGTGCGCGCCCGGTCAGGGCTGTCCCGCCCGGCCTCCCGTCGGGCGGCGGGGCCGGGCCGTGCCGAGCCGGGCGGGGCTCTCGGGCTCCCCGCCGCAGGGCCCGCCACCCTGTTGAGCCCCGGACCCCGCGGGATGGAAGGCGTCGGGGCCCCATGTCCTTGCGGGGGAAGCGGCGGTCCTGGCGCGGTCCGCGAACGGCACTTGTTTAAAGCCAAAGTGCCCGAGCGCCTCGTTCAGCTGGCGTGCAGTCACCGCCACTGTGCTTTCCCTGCGAATGGCAATGAGTTATGCGTCTGGGACACAGCCACCGCTCAGGTAAAGCCAGGCACATCACAGGCGGCCACTGTAAACTAAGACTTGTAAGGAAGACATAAATAAAATACTTGAGGGTAATGCACAAGTGTCAGGTTTCGCTTTAATGCTGGAAAGATACCAGCGTTTGCTGTGAGCTTTATTATTGTGATAAGAATAAGGTGTTTGCGGTGGGTTGCCCCTGGCAGCTGAACCCAGTGCCCTGCTCGCTCCTTCCAAGCGGGCTGGGGAGAGCGTGGGACGAGCCCAAGTGAGAACGAGTCAAAGGTCGAGTTAAAGATAGTTTAATGAGTGAAGGGAAGACAAAGCAAGAAGCCATACGAAGACGGTCACTTACCACCCCCTACAAGCAAACCAATCCCAGCACAGGCTTTGAGCAACAGCCATCTTAGAAGAAAATCCCTTCAGGCCCTCAACACCTTCATGCAATACCCCAGTTTTGTTGCTGAGCACAGCATCATAGGGTAGGGAATATTCCTTTGCTGTTTCAGCAAAGTAACAAAGTTGTCCCAGCTGTGTCCTCTCCCAGCCTCTTGTGCATCTTCAGCCTATTATTGAGATGGGGAAACCACGAAAAAGTGGGAAAAAGAGGTGATCTTCATGCTGTTCAAACTGTGTTTGGCAACATTGCTATGTTATCATCACTGTTTTTGTCGAAAAATCCAAAGCACTGTACTATGAAAAAAGTTATTTCCATCCTAGCCAAACCCAGTACAGCTACGTTGTAGTTGATTAAGTGATTTTGAAACAATAAATAAAAACTAGTTATTGTTTTGTTGATTGCATGTACATTATCCATCTGTAGTTTTGTATTGTTCATAATCTGTTTGAAGAGATTCATTTAACTCTTCTTTATCTACATTTGTCAGCCATTATTTTTGTCAGGGCATTGTTACTCAATTTCTGCGTTGTCATTTGGAAGTAACATCAATCCACTTCTTCTCTGCTCTGCCTCTCATGAACGTGTGATAGTGTGGAATCTTGATGAATGTACACAGAAGGTGCAAGAAGGTAGAGTGTTATTTATATAATATATATATATCTGTAAGAGTGGCTGAAGAATCACAGAATATTCTGAGCTGGAAGGGACCTACAAGGATCATTGAATCCAACTCTTAAGTGAACAGCCCATACAGGGATCAAACCCACAACTATGGGATTATAAACTCCATTCTCTAACAAACTGAGCTAATCTCAGGGTCTATATACAACAAATTTTTGTATACACACACACACACACACATATATATATATATGGAAGTGATGCAAAGGGAATCATTCACCACCTGTCACTCAGACCGATAACTGGCCAGCCTCTGAGTGAGGCCACCTTGAAAGACCACCCCCGACACCTCATTTTCTCCCACTGCTCCTTCTATAACAAGACGGTTGTTTCTGAGAAGCACACCTCAGCCACTCAGACTGAGCAGCCCTTACAGCCATATTAGTGCTTTGTTTCTCTGTTGCCCTTCCGCGGCGATGCTGTGCTGGGCCGGGGACCGGGGGCTGCAGGAGGGAGCTGACCGAGGTGCTGTGCGGGAACAGGAGCCTGCCGACAGCCTCGGGGCAAACGCAGGGAAGCACTGCGAAGGCAGTGAAGTTTTGCCACTGTGACATAAAAAGGACAGAAAAAGAATTTTATCATAGTAGTACTGCATAATTAAACATGCCATGCCGAAATAACTAAATGCTGCCTTTTCTGGAATATCTGTGATATGAGTATTTTGCATCCTGCTTTTTCTAGTCCTGCCTTCCTGTCTCTGGAACGCTCTTGGTGTGTGTGTGTGTGAGCAATTCAAGTATTTGACTTGGGAGGAAAGTACATGAGTGAAAGAGAGTTCTGGTGACATAATGCACAGAAAGCAGGAGTTTTAGTATGCTGATCACCATCTTGGTTTGGAGCCTCAACCAATGGAGTTAGATTCTAGTTAGATTCTATAATGAAAGACAGAAAAAAAAAATAGGAGCAAGACCCCCAGAGTTATGACTCATTGGAATCCCAGTGACACTCTGTCCAAAATATGTTGTTATGACATGATAACCAAGAGGCATTACAGTCCCCCTTTGGTGTCTATATTTAAAGTTGCACAGCATTGTCCAACACTATTAAAACTTTCCTTCTTACCTCTAGTTGGAGATTTGCCTATGACTTAACATGATCTGTTCTCGAAGCTCATTTTATCTGACTCTGTAATGATATTTAATGATATTCCTATTTCAGCCCTTTCCCACAGAATAATTAAAAGTAGAGAAGGAAGATCTCCCTTTTTGTTGGCTGAGTGGCTGGCATATTCTCCCAGAAGAATTATTTTTCAAATCCCTGTTTTGCTGGACTTCTGTCAGGATTTCTTACCTCCAAAAGGAACATGGCTCTGCTGGGTTCCATGGGCATATCATCCTATTCAAAAAATCCTGTTTGTGGCAATCTTCAATGGAAGCATGATTTCATGAGAATTATTAATATCTCAAAGGGTACCAGATCATATCTAGGCAACAGGGCAGATGGAGGAATGGTGCATAGTTCTGTGCTTGGCTTTCCAATAGCCTGGTGTAATTAAACAGTGTGTTGTTCTGCATATCTTCCTGACAGAAACTGGGACAGCTCTGTGGTTAGATAATAACTATGGAAAGTTTGTAAACATCTCACTGCACAAGAATTTTATATTTCATTTGGTCTCATTAACAATACAATTGCTGCAGGGTTTACACCTCATGGAACCGTTATAGGAACTCTTTTGGGAATGGTGCTTCATGTAAGGCTTAGCCCAGATGATCAACAAGTGGCAGTATGTGCTGGAAATCGGATCTGCATGTTAAGTGCAAAGGTGAGATACCATCCTATGTAGCCAAGGTACTGGTATTTCTTTAACTGATTGACTTTCAAATAAAATTATGATACAGAAATGTTAGTATAAATAAGCAAAGCATTCATTTTATCTCATAAAATTGGTATGAACTGATGCTTGACAATGCATCATATATGATACAGAAGACTAGATTTAAAAAGTTGAAATGAAACAATATCTCAATAACTTAGAAGTAGAAAACATTCTTAGGTCATCTGAAAAATTACTCCTATATCATTCATTCTGAAGAAGCAAATGTAACATGTAGTGGTTTTGCCAGCAGGATGATATTACAGGGCTGCAGTTTCAATAAGGAAAATCTTATTTCTTACTTTGAAAACTAATCTGGCAATGTTTAGCAACAGTTATTATTAAAACATTTATTTAATAGTCAATTTTAGTTTGAAATCTAATCTGTTTTTATTTTTGACTTGACTAATCACAGAATGAAGCTGTACTAGCTGAACTGGATGGCCACTTGGCTCCAGTGACTGCTGCTGAGTTTTGCACATGGGAGAAAAGTATGCTCATATCAGTGTCAGAAGACAGAACCTTTAAGGCAAGGAAACTGTAGAGATAAACTTAAAAAGAATAGTTTAGTGAATATGTGAAATAATCCTTTTTTTTTTTTCCTTTAAATATTTGCTGAAGA
Source organism: Acropternis orthonyx (assembly GCA_035583155.1). NCBI lineage: Eukaryota > Metazoa > Chordata > Aves > Passeriformes > Rhinocryptidae > Acropternis > Acropternis orthonyx. The sequence goes on along the minus strand of JAWWEU010000111.1, from coordinate 41,616,337 downwards.
TGAAGCAGAAAACTTCTTTGACTTTACAGAGAGAAGGACATTATTCTTAGAGTTGCTTGGGAAATTATTGTGAAAATTAATTTCTCTCTTTTAAAAGAGCCATGTGGGTTTTGTATATTCAAACCTTTCCACAGTGAATTGTTAACTTTGGTGATTATTATCATCTGGCAAATAAAAATAAAATATTTCGATCAGTTTATCTGTAACTGAGCTGAATGAAAACATTTCACTTTGAGTCTGCTAACATTGATTTGGATTTTCTTTTTTGGGAATATTGGCTTGGGTTGTTGTATGCAATGGCTGGCTTATTGCATATTGGTAGGATTTTTGTTGAAGACAACTTAGGCAGTAAGGGTAAACAAGGAACCTGAGTGAACCCAGATGTATCTTCTGGAAGATATTGGGATAGGTACCTTGATTAGATACAGTTTAATCTACTACTAATTGACCCCAATATGATTCTAAATGTAGCCCAACATTTGCTTCTACAAGCTAAAATAAATATCAAAGATTGTAGGCCCATTCCCCTTTCCCCTCTTCTCCCGCTGTTTTCTTTTCTGGTTCATGTGTGTTTCTTCATTAATTTAACTAAAATCACTAAGATATCAACCTAAGCAAAGATGATAACAAGTACTTCTCATTACATTGTGTATCCATATCATGTGAGTTTCACCTTTTTCACCATGGGTGCTTATCAATTAAACAAAGCTCTTCTTAACTAGAAACAAATGCTTCAAAAAATCTTTGCCTAAGGACATCACTTTCATTGGCTGCATTTCTTTGTTTTCACCACGTGATGGCTGTTAAAGGTTGCGTTTTCGTTAGAGGCCTAAGTAGGTACTTATCTGTATGTCTTTTTTTTTCTTTCATTTAAAGGTGTGGGACTATTCTACCAGCCAATTAATATATCAGTCAAGAATAATAACAGGCAAGTTTTCTATTTCTATGTCTTTTTTTTTTTCATAGTAAAGACCTCCTCTCTCTAAGCAATAGTATGTAATTATTATAGAAGTTTTTAGTTGACTTAGTGAAAATAAGAAAGACTAGGTAGCAGTAAACATCCTTTAAAACCAGTAGTAAATACGTTTTCCTTTAAAGTGTACTTCCTAGTGGATAGTTTTAGTGTATTTTCATAAACAACTCTTTTAGTGCAGGGTGTGCGTGGTACCTGGCCACTTACTGAGATAACCAAATGGAGCTCTCTCATTTTGTAGGTAGAATTTCACTGTCTGAGTACTGTGCACTTGTTTTCCTTCACATTTTGTGCATGACATGAAAGGAAGTACTGCACTGTATGTAGGTTTACTAGCAGCATCTGCAGCTGATGGCATGTATTGACTTTAAAGGTGAAAGCTACTTTTGTGGAAAGACAAGAGCAAAAGGAGGGAAGAGGAGGAGGGCACGCATTGTCCCCAGTGTAGCAGGGAGCCCTCCTTCAAAGCACTTTTCCTACAGGAATCATACAGTTTTCAACAGGACCTGCACAAAACTCCTCTTTAGTTGTTCCTGCTTGTGGTGCTGTTAGTGGTGATTGGAGAACACTCTGGGGGCATGAGTTGTGTGAAGATGGTTGTTAAGCTTAGTGCATAACATTCTGTTGGATGACCTCATGTAAACTAAAAGCTGAAAACATGTTAGGAAAGGAGAGGAAGAAGTAGCAAATCCCCTCATTTGCCTGTGGCAATTGTTTCTCTTGAAAACCTGCCATAACCACAAGGTTTGTAGGTGCAAGACCATGAGAATAACTGCATGGGCTCCACAAAGGAAAGCCACTGCCACAGGGACTCTGAAAACCATGCCACAGCAGCTTAGGTAAAAGGCAGTCCACAGACCGGCAAGTGGAAAACCCTTAGCAGCACAAAGACTAAGGCACACAAATCACTGTGCAACTGTAAGAACTACGGTAAGGTTTTTTCCCCTGTATTTATGAATAGAGGGATTAATTTATAAAAAAATTATTTTAAGTAAATGTATTTTATTAAAACCCTGATTTGTGTCTAGTCTGGGCATACTTGTATCTTTTTTATTTTATTTTTTTTTTTTTATTTTTATGCAGCATTTCCTTTGCTAAGTCTGCTAATTGATGAAGAAAACAAACAACTTATCACTGGATGTGCTGAGGGACAAGTAAGAATTACCTATTAAACTCAGTCTCTGTGTCAAAACAGTCAATTATTATTGATGTTTCTGTCTATAAAAAAACCCTCAAAACTGCATGCGAGTTTTGAACTTTTACAACAGTTACTTTAGCAATCCTTATTCAATGTTTTGAGCATAAATCACATATGGTATATAAGACCTCTATTACAAAACAGAAACTTTCTCCTGAAAACCAGGAAAGTTTTAAAGAACACAATCAGTGATTATGTAAGAAGAGTACACTGAGAGGCTATAAATGTACCTGTTTTAAAAGAAAAAAGATGAAAAATAAGGCTATGGTTTCAGCATATGGGAATTCCAGTAAAAATGTGATAAATGTGAATATGCATTTCACCTCTAATTTAAAGTATACATTTTTATGAGTTTTCCCAGCTGTTTTCCTTCAGTATTACTGTTCAGTGAATTCTAAGGAAAATTAAAGATTTAACTATACCTTTGTCTAAAAAGATAAAAGTATAAATGAAATTCATGTGCATGACCCAGTTAGCAATTATATGCAGGTTGCCTGTGATTTTCAGTTGTGGGAACTAGTCTATGAGGAATCTTTTTTTAAAGATGCGGAAATTTAATGTGCAGTTCAAATAAGTTCATTAGTTACATCAAGTTTTAAACACAAGTTTTAAATACTGGATCTTTAGTTTGTATTAATGTAAGCTTTTTATTTAGTGTCAAAGGGTTATTGCAATTGCCTTTTCTTTTTCTTGCAGCTTTGGATCTTCAGTTTAATCAGTGATCATAATTATCGTTGTGTAACACATATCAACTTAAAGAAAGAGCAAGAGAAATTCTGTAATAAAGTGTGGAAATCTGGAAAAGAAATAGGTAGCACAGTGCTTCTAGAATGCTGTTTGTGGTACATTCTAGCAGTTAGTGGCTACTGAGTGTGTGCTTTTTATACCATGAGATTTTATTGTAAGTGATAGAATTATGAGTCTCAGACTGGCATGGAATTCTTACTGAAGCTGATATGTAGTTGGGTATTGGCCTATCTGGAAAGAATTATGCGTGTATGTCTGTAATGAAATCTTGGACAATGCATTTGCTTATAAAATGTTACATGATGTGCACTAATAAGTAACTTGTTTTTTAATAAACTTATTGCCCAAGACTTCAGTGAGAGCAGAACCAGTGCCTAAAAATTAATAATTAATCCCTTATCTAAATGGAATACCATTTTTCAGTTACCTTTGAAGTTTCTAGGAAATCTCTCTCTCTTTTTTTTTTTTTTTTTTTTTACTTTTTTTTTTAACTCTTTATTTTTCCTTAGGCATACCAGTACCTCTCCATGATACCATACTTCTCTGGCTGTGGTATTTCATGTGGTAAAACACAGAGTAGTTGTAAGTCTTTAAAGGCTGCACTTCAAAGTGACTCCCTCATATCAAACTGGTTTGAGTTCTGTTGTTCTGCCTTGGGGTCACACTGATCAGGTAGTATCTTTGTTACCATGAGAGGTAAACCTCTCCCCGAGGCAGTGCCAATGCAGATGCCCGTCCCCTTGGCAGTGCTGTGGCTGTGTCTGCATTTCCTTATCCATTTCTCTTTCTTCCTCAGAATTCCAGAAGTCCTTCAGTGCTACCTGCCCTGGCTGCTGTGAGCAGCACAACCGTAGTCACAACAGGCGTGCTGAGTGCCAGATTGTCATGTGAGGGGCACGTTTGCTGTGTCATTGCTGCATGATGGGCATGTGAATGGCATGGGATCGCTGTGTGCCACCAATCTGCTGGACCTGCCTGCCACAGCAGTGCTCAGGGGTTGGGTACACCAGGGACAGGGTTACCTCTTGTGGTACCAAGGCTGTCACCTGCTCAGAACCACCCCAAGGCAGAACAAGAGAACTGTCGAACCAGTTTACACCTCTTAGCCGCTTGGTCTCTTGACGATCCTTGAGGATCAGGCATTCAGACTACCTGCACACCAGCTGAAGTGGGTTGAGGTCCCTCTAAAGGCAAGCTTTCTTAGGGAAAGGGACATCTGATTTCCTTTGCTGTTTTTTTTTCTAGGTCAATGACTGTTGTGTTCTTACCTGCCTAGTGGTCCAGCTTCCACAGTCCTAAGGTCCTAACCTAAGGAGAAAGACTGCTGCATTTCTTCTTACTATTTAAAATTTATGACTGGCATTTTTTGTTTGAAAGTGATGTAATGTGTGTCCCTAATGCTCAGTTTGATACTAATAAGTCTCAGGTGTGAATGCACATGCATAATGGATTGGAGTTTCCTTGGGAAGATAAAACTCAGGTGGATTTTCTCCTTGTTTTTGGATTACATACGCTGTAACTTTAGTGTCAAGGGACTTTTCAGACTAAGTGGAAAGATCCCCAGCATATTTAGGCACATACGGCTTTCAGTGCCACTTTTTGAGATGAAAACCTAAATTCTGAAAACTCCTTTTCAGGCTGTGAGAAGGCTCTTTGAAATTTATCTCTAGGTATTTGAAAGAAGACGTTTGATAAAACCACCTAAGAATGAGGAAAGAAATTTCAAGAAAGCTAGGACATATCCATCTTTTGAAACAGAAGTTTCTTGAGTGTGGTGCTGGTTTACTAATTCCAATTCTCTCTTCAATCCTATCTGTTTTCCTTATTTCGTTGTTTTTTTGATAACTAGTAATGTTGATTGTCTTTCTTAGGAGAAGGGCAAAATAATTCCAAGGTTGACAAAACAAACAACATGGGACCAGAGGGATCAGTGGAAACATCATTGCCTGTCCTCTTAATTGAACATTGTGACCTTTTAGCATGCTTCCATAATGAAGAAAACATGTAAGTCCTCTAAAATACCCCTAGTATTTGGCTTGAATTTATTCCTAGGAGTTCCTATTGGTTCTTGGATTGTTCTCACTGCAACTTACTACTTTTTAAAAAATGCAGTAGGAAAATCAAATAATGTTTGTAGTCATCTGTAAGTTTTGGTGGCCTACTCTAAGAAAGTTAATATACACAAACTGATACAAAGTTAAAACTGGTTTCTATTGTAAAAAATAATTTTATAAGACTGTCATTGGGAATATTCATTTTATCCTCTATTGATACCAGTTATCAGGAAATATGAGTGAAAAAGTAGTGAAGAAACCAAATTTATTTTGAGTTTGTTTTCCTAAAGGAATGTCTGATGCTGCCACTGTGTGCCTGTGCCAGTTTGCCTTCCAATTTAAACACTTTTTAAACTACATAACCTGCTCCAGTCAAACTTCCGTCATAGAGACAGATGTTTCAGAATATGATGTTTTTACTCCTTGCCGTGAATGGGTTGGCCAGGTAGAATTAATCCTTACATTGCATTTATTTCCTTGAGAGAAGTTTAACCATATTATCAGGCACCTGGAGATCTGTTCAGGACACTGATACAAGAAATGTCTCATAGAACAACTTGTTTTTATTGTTATTTATAATTGCCATTTGGATAAATTTCTCAGCCACCTCATGTTTTAGGAAGCTCTTGTCTTAACCTTTGCCCTGTGGTGGGTTATACAGATATAACTGATTAAACTCTGGTTAGATACATAAGCAACTCCTGATAAACAGAGAAGAAAAATATCCAGCAGTTCTGGATAATTTTGGTTGTCTTTATGTCAAATTTAAGTAATTACTAGCAGTTATTTTCATGATGCCTGCATTTTCAAGTATTACCATTGAGAGAAAGGAAGTGATGATTTTTTAAGATGCACACTTAGACATACTTTAATGGAATGACAGCACTTTAAGACCAGATGATGAATTATCACAGTCTGTCTTATTGCTTGTATAATGTTATCAAAACTTTGTCTTCATCAAAACTATAGGTTTGATTTGAACTACAACAAGTATTTAGAGATTCTTTCTGGTCATAAAGAATCCACCGTGTCCCTAATTAAGTTGTTCTAGGAACTGACTCATTTCATTTTACTTCTAGTCTGAATTATCCTCTTTTCATGTATATTTCATGTACATTACCCTCTTTTCATGTAGTATGTTTTTTATTCTGATAGTCCAGGGCAAGCCATTGTCAAATTCTGCCCTTGGGTATCAGGTTATTGCTCATGAACAAGTTACCTCTACACTTCTGGATAGAATAGCTTGTTCCTTGCATAAGGCATGTTTTGGGTAACATTCACTTTTGAACTTATTTCTGAAATTCAATCTCATTTCTTTCTCAATCTCTTTTGGAACATGGGTGCCTGAAATGGATCTAAAGTAATAGGTTATTTGAAATGCTTTTCTGAATTGAGATAACATCACTTTCCAACACCTACCTGTTACTGCCTCACACTGTACGTCTAAGGACTATTTGTTCTTTCAGCTATCACATCACAGTTGAAGGTTTTGTTCTGCTTATAAACTGTCTATGCCAGTCTTCTTAAAGTATTTGACTATATATGTTTGGGGACTTTTTGTTTTCCCTTGTTCTTTTTTTTTTAATAAAAAAATATTTAAGCCACTGTGGTGAGTATTTTCATACCAAGTTTCAGCTTTATATTTTTCCATACCCTTACTTCAACTCTTGTGGTCTGACTTTACAAATAAAACTGATAGATCTACTGACTCCTATCTGGAAAATTTATTAAAATGTTGTTGTCAATTTTTATATATTCTGGCATCAAAGCATTTTTAGGTTTTTTTTAGAATGACAACTGTTATTTTGTTATAATTATCTTATGTTTCATAACATTTTTCTTTTGTGAGGGTGTTAACTGAAATTATAACCAGTTGATTTACTCTGTGGTGATTGCAAAAGCTGGATTTCATTACCTAACTGCAGTACTGCTGCCACTAAGCACAGGCTGAGACAGACATTCCAAGCTTGGCTGTTATTTTTTTTCCCCCTTAGTTTGTGAGGGCTTTTCTCTTATACTTTAATTATGTATAAACATACCTGAAATTTCACTTCTTTTTGAGTGTTCATATGAAAGTGGTAAAATTAAGACTATGTGTGGATTTACCTCTTGGTTTGAATTTACTCTTTGTGTATACAGTGCTTTTACAACATCTCCCACCTCTTACAAGCTACAGTAATTTTTGAAGGAAAGTATTTCCTATGTTATTTTAGACTTGCCATAAGAACTTATGTAAAATCAAGGATTGTGTTCTACTCTTAGTTTTCAAAGCTTCACTAATTTCACTTGAAAATTTTTACTTGGAGCTACAGATTTTAAAAAATTGTGCTGTAAATTAAAAATATTTGGCTTTTGGTGTGGTTTATTATTGTTGTACTGGGACTGGGTAATAAGTATTGAAAAACCCAATTGCTGTGTGTTGTATGGTAATAAGAAAAGCTTCTTTATCCTTCTCAGAGATATTTTTTCATTGTTTTAATAGATGTTCTGCCCTGAATACTAGCTATTTTTGGATAGGAACCTCTACTGGCTTGTTAATAATTAATTTGGCAAACTTTGAATTAGAAGCTTTTCTATCTTACAAAGGTATGTTCTATATTTGACTACAGTATGATGTGATTGCTTTCATTATCTGACATAAATAGTATAAGAGTTTGGAAATAGCAGAATAGAATAGAAACCATGTGTTTCTTAAAAAATATGTTTTTTTCCCAATTAGTTTTTGTATGTTTTCCTAGCCCTGATGACTTTTCTCAGAAGATGTGTTGACACCAGATTTGTGTAGTGACTAGCAATGAATTTTTATAAGATTTTGCAGTTCATGAGTGTTAAATACAAGGAAAGTTGTTCTACTCCTACTTAACAATGGGAGGGTAAGACTAGAAGGATATATGCTGAAGACGGTGGATTAAGGCCATGTCATATTAGTATGAGTAATTTTTTTTCTGCCTTAGAGGTGTTAGGTTCTTCTTCTGAAATGCAAATATAATTTTATAGCACTATGTTCTTTTTTGGCAAAGATTACAGTGACCTCAGCATTCGGTTTGCCAGATCATGTGCATTGACAAGGCAGACAGTTAATGGAAAGGTGAGTATATAGTAACCATTGATTTAATGAATGTTTACACTTCCAGTTATTTTCAATAAATAGCAATTATCATTTTGTTTAGAGATTAATGTGCACATTTGTTTTACTTGATGTGAATCACACAGTAATTTCTTTGGAGCAGATTGGTTCTACTGTATGAAATCTACTAGTTTAAATAGCTGGTAGCTCTCACAGCTTCTATATAGTCCGTAGGGATTAATAAGGAAAAGGTGCATTTTTCCAGTGTTTGGGGTGTGTATCTTGAATGTTAAGAATGACCACTGGAGAAGCAGAGGGAATCTTTTAAGGGAAAAAAGATATAAGCATTGTTACACCTTGTTTCTGAGCCAAATGTTAGGATGAACTACTTCTGAATTCTTCCAAGAAGTCTGTCAAAACTATTTCAGTGGTGGAAAGTCACTAAAAGTGATTTTAAGTAGCTGGAAGGCATTTTTGTTTGTATCCTTCATTAATGATGTTGGAGTTTTCCTGCAGAACTGAGTTTAATCTAGGCCTTTCTATATATTTTACAGAGCAGTGTCTTGCTTTAGAGAAGGACTTTGTTTTAAATTCAGCTCCTAGCATGTTCTCCTCATGTTGCTGAAGCCAATCTTTCTTACATGTGGACTTCTTTTCTCACAAATCTTACTGCGGAAATATTTCCAGTGTAGAAGGTTTTGGAATTCCTGTCTCTATTATGTACACAAGTCTGTTAAAACACTTATTTAAGCAACATAAGCATTTGTTAGAAGGACAACATTAACCACTCGGTACTGCTTAATGCTCTTCAGGACTAAAATGGATATTTTAAACTAATTTTCAAAAATGACAGAAAGTGATTTAATTTTAAATTATAAATGCTTTGTTGTTGTAGCTTAAATTATGAAATAAATGGAGTGTTATTTTATGGTATAATTGCTGCAGGTTTTGTGCTTGATCACCTCAGTGTTTGGAGATATGATTGCTGTGTTGGAAGTTAACCTTGCTGTATTGGTGAGAACTCAGCACAGTGTTTTCCTCCCATGTGGAAATGAGAACAGTCTATCAGTTATTGCCAGGTACAGAATAATTAAATATTTTTTCTCTGTGTTAGATCTTGTGTATCTGGCATATAAATAAAGTGTGTCACAGGTTTTGTAACTGCCATTTGTTGACAGGGGTTTATTTTACTTATTTTCCTCTCATGCTTTGGTTGTATAGAGTGGGAGAAACCACAGAATCACAGAAGGGTTCAGTTTGGAAGGCACCTCTGCAGGTCATCTTGTCCAACCACCCTGTTCAAACAGACCCACTTGGAGTCAGTTGCCCAGCACCATGTCCAAAGAATTTTTGAGTATCTCCAGGGAGGGAGACACCACATCATCTCTGGGCAGCCTGTGCCCATGCTCAGTCGTGCTCACAGTAAAAAATTGTTTCAGACAGGACCTCCTGTGCTTCAGTTTTTATGCAATGCCTCTTGTCCTGTCACGGGGCACTGGGCTTAAAGCCTGCTTCTAGATTGCCTTACTGGTATTGTAGGGTTGTTCTTCCACTGGTGCAGGACCTTGTACTTGACCTTGCTGTACTTGACAAGGTTGCTGTCAGCCCATTTCTCCAAACAGTGAATGGGTCTCGATGGCAGCACGACTGTCTGTTCTTTAAGACACTCCTCTCAGTTTTGTGTCATTCAGGAAACATGGTAGGGTACTCTCTGCTCCTTCATCCACAGGTGAAGGATGTTGAATGAAATTGGACCCAGCATTGACCCCTGGTGTACTCCACTAGTACAGCAGACATGCAGAAAAATACGTAAAAAGGAGTTCTGACACTGTTTCCTAATCTGTCCATTACAATGCTCAATTTTTGTGCTTGGTTTTATAACTTAGGTGTTCTTTATTGGCAAGTTCTCCATTGGGTAAAGGTTTAAAGAAAAACATGAAAGAACCTTCTAGTAAAACCCTTGGTAAGTATAAACCAGTCTTGAAATTAATTAATGAAGTTATATTTTTAATAACAGAAACTGACTTCCTACTGGTTTGTGCCTAATACAATCAATATATTTATTTCTGTTTTAAGTATGTGTTGCGTTATGTTTTTACCTTAGTAGGAAGAATGTTATATTTCTAGTAATATTTCATATCCTACATATGTATTTCTAGTTGAAAATGATGGTAATAAGTATTTTTATTCTTTCAAAAACAATTCTCTGAGAATGTTCTGTGGGGTTTAAGTGTTAGAATGTAGAATGTTTATATTTTCATAAATCATTGTTTTTTGATAGCATGCAGTATATTTTTCTGTGTAATTTGTCATTTCTTTCTTAACTTTGGTTACCTGTTTTGGTATATTTTATTGTCCTGAATAGTCTTTTGTCAAGATCTGTGATTTTAGGAAGTCAATTTTTGCCTGAATGTCCTACTGTTTAAAAAAAGGAGAAGATCTGACTTCCAGTTGCTGTTGAAGCACTTGTAACTTTTTTTGGTTAGCAACAATAAAGCAAAGACCAAAAAATACTTACAAAATAGTGTTTTCATTGTCATTTTTTACTTAGGAAGGATGTAAAAATGCTGGTAGCTGTAGACATGTAGAAATTGTGTAGTTTTGCTATGTTGACTGCATTTGTTGGACCTGTTAGAATGTCAAAGGTGATATCTTTAGTGGTTCATGATATTCTGAGAATGCATCCACAGTGTTTTAGCTGGAATTCCAGGCTGATTTGGACACCCAGCACTGACACCTGTACTGCCTTTGTTGACATCTCATGCTCAGATACATAAGGTGCTGTAAGGAAATCCTTTGGTCTCTTAAGGCAAGTGGCACTGGATGTTTCTTGGGAAGGACCTTTTCCTGCCTCATTCCTACATAAAGAGAAAAGACAGTGGAAGTTGAAGGGAATTCTATTCTCAGCATATGTGTCCATGAGCTCACTCCCAATGCATTTAAAGTTTTTTTTTCTGGGAATATGAATAAGATTTCTCCCTTTACAACATTTATTTGTTTTGTTTGTTTCTACTGTTATGAAAGACTCATATTCAGTTTGGGGCTGGAGACTGTCCTTTGGGCTTCCTAGTATGGCACTGTGAATACAGACATTACCAGTGACCTAAGCGATGTAGAAACATGAATACTTTTATGTACCCATCAGTCAGTTCTTTTGATGATTTCCATGTTCCAAATATAAGATGTGAATACATTATAGATAATGCATACAAAGTCTAAGTATAAAATAGGCAGCTAGAAAACACATTTGTGAATGAATGATGAAAAAAGTGGTTCAGAACAATATTCTTTCTACTTGAAAGTTTAAAGAAGTTCCTGCTCATCCATATTGTTGGAGGAGGCATGTTATACAATGTAGCAGTTCATATTTCTTTCCTTTTCTCTGCAATCATTACTTTAGAGTGATTGGTCAGAAATGTGTTTTGTAACATAAAAGGAAACATCAAATATTTCTATTGTGCTAGCCTATCTACCTGAACTGTAAAAATATAATGTTAAAAAAAGCCATTTAAATGTAAATTAAATTATTTTACTGTAGGATTGAAAAGCACCGTGAAAGATAAGCCACTGGTTTTCCATAATAAAATTAAGTCATCAGGATATGCAGCAGCACCACAGTGAGTAGATACATTACTATTTTGCCTGTTTTATTGGTGTATGATATTTTTTCATGTAACAGAGCCATGTAGTCTCATGACTGTGATATTAATCACCTGTGAAAAACAGTTATGATGTTATAAAACAAAAGAATTTAAAAAATTTATTGTAAAACAAAATTTTCACAACTTCTGGTCATTGTTCAAGTTCTTTAGAAATTTCCTTTAGGCATCCTGACTCTTTCATCTCGTTTCTTCAGCTTGCAGGAAGACTTGTCTGAGAACTTTATTTGAATGGATTTTGACCTTCAGAATATGCTATTCAACAAATAGCTCAAAGTGCAAACTCAGGCATCAGATCGTTAGAAATTTATATTGTCATCAAAGTGTACATTCTCTTACCTGCTGGCATTATCAGTAGACATAAATAGTAAGAAAGAAGTAGGCTTGCTTTTCTTTGAAATAAACTATTTCTCTCATTACAATGTTTAATGTTTCGTTTAGGAGAGTTTGTTTTCTTTCTTGTAGAATGACCATGTTTACTCCAAATAATCACCTGAAAAAAAAAGATGTATCAAAGCAGAAGACCAGCTGTAAATGGTAGGTAATCTAGCAAGTCCATTAGAGGAGGAACAAATTAAAATGAGGTAATTACATTTCTATTGAAAATATGGTTTATCTTTGCTTCTCTCATTTGAACTTTTTAGTTAGGGGCATCACTGGAAATAAAAAGGCTTTGTAAATTTGATATAAAATGACTGCAGCAAGTGATTTGTATTAAACGATCAATTAAATTTGAGTATTTTATTAAAAGAAAATATGCCTATCCATTTTCTTAGATTTGTGTTGGTAGAAAGATGAACAGGTGCTAAATGTGGTTGGAAGCAAAGTCCTAGCATGTTCTTAAGCTGCAGTTCCAGTCATAAAAATAACTGAATGTGATGCAGGTAGATATAGTGATTTCAGATCCTGTGTCTCATTCACCGCTAAAATCATATAATCTTAAGCTAACAGAAGCTTACTCTAAGGGATTTAAACAGAGTATACATAATGGTATGAACTGACAAGTGGAATCTTCATCCCTGTGGACACAAAGAACAAATGGTTTTTTAGAGCTGGCACTTTCATGTTCATTTGTGTGGAAGGTTAAACTGGGATATTGCACACATTTTTTCTCTTTACTATTATATAGTCTTTGATCTATGTAGTACAAACACAAAAGTAAAGAATGATTAATGCCATCATTTTTTTCATATAAAAAGACCTGTTAGAGTGTTAAGAAAAACCACTTAATAGCTCAAGACTAAATTTCTGTAATACTTGCACACAGAGGTAAGGTTTTATATGAGCACTTCAGATAATTTCTACTTTGGTTTGCACTGTTTTATGATTGTTTAAGCTAATTAGTATTTTAAATTTTGTGGGTTTTTTTGCTGCTTTTTACCTAATATTGCTTTTTGTCAAAGAAGGTAGAGTTTCCATTCTTTAAATACTTTTGTTAGATAGCTATGCAACTTAAGAAACTTGATGTTTTTACAAGTCTATGTTAACTCTTGATCTCATGAATTCATAACAGTTGGTGATAGGAGTAATTTGAATATAACAGTTTAAAATTCAATTGGCTCTTACCTTGGATTTAACATGAGTTTTCCAGGAAATATTTATATAACCATGTTTATAATAGTTTCCAAAGCACATTTATTTAATAACTGAAATGAAAATGTACTGCTTTCTTTTTTCCTTCTTTGAAGTAAAAATAAAGAATATCCATTGGAAAGTGATCCTCCAAACAAATATGAGAAAGAGGTATCTGTTACCTGTAAACCAACCCCAATTTTTTGTGTTCAGTATTCTGGTAAGTACAGACTTTATTAAATGTGCAGTTCTGTCAGTGTGCTGAAAGAAAAACAAAATTTGTGTGGCCTAGTTTATAGAGACCATGGATTTACTAAATAAATTCCCAGAAAACCTTTTGACAATACCACATACTGTTTGGTCATAATTTTTTATCTTGCAAAACCATGCAAGCTGTTAACATGTATGCTAGAGGATTCTATTTCTGATTTTCTATTAGTGTTTCCATTTGAATTTATTCTATGATTTTCCCACTACCTTGAAAATGAGTGGTTCTTTCACTAAGAAATTTATTTTCTGAGACATTTACTGTCATTAGGTTGTATTATAAGTTTTGTTTCAAGAGACTCAGAATACTCTTATTTCTTATATAAATATTATTCAGTTTTTATGTGTTGTAATATAAAAAAAAGAATTCTTCTGTGTAATCCAAAGAAGGACATTTTTCTTAATTGCCTTGGATACATGATTCTTGCAATAGGTTTAAGTCAGTTCCAATGTAAATACTATTAAACAGAAACCACTTCTTAAATTAGCAATCAAGCATTTTACCAAGTATATAATTATATCAGTGTACACCCTGCAAGCCACAATATTTTCAAAGTATTTAAAAATTTATATCTTTATAAGTATTTTGAGGACAAGAGCAACTTTCATCACTATTCACAGTGAACCTAGTAACATTGATTCAAATTCTGTGTTTCATTTTCTTACACTCTCACATTGCTATCTTGTCTTGGCTTTACCTTCCCTTATTTTATCCCAGTGGTTCACTTATCTGCCTTTTGTTATTTTATTTTTCAGTGAAAGCTTTTGAGTAAACAGTGAAATTTCACAAATTTCTGCCATTAAGTAGATATTAAGGGAGTCTATCCTGTTATTGTGTACCCCTGCTGATTGCCAATGTAAATAAACAGTCTAACTGCACTTGGATAGTTTTTAGGATTACTTTATGAAGCAGATTCATTATCTATAAGAAGTCATTCAGAATAACGTAATTTTTTATTCTAATATATAAAAAAGTGATAGAACTTCAGTAGGAAGATATAAAAAATGAGTGTAAGAAAATAGATTTAAATGACTGCTAAAAGTTTCTGCACTTAAATTTTGTAGCACACTTTTTGTGAAAAGTGTATTTCTGCCTTGTGATGAAAACCGTTTAGAGAATGTGTCAGGACAAGAAATGAATGGTATACAAATTCCTACCAGATTCTACCAAATACATGAATTTGTGCTGTTCATACAAAATCTCTGTTAAAACATAAGAAATGAATATCTGGTTTGTGTTTTGTTGTAGTGACATACGTGACTTTTATGCTTAAAAGAAACAGCGTATTAGGTCCCTGTTGCTTTCAAATGTAAATAATTAGACACTCTTCTTTACAGGGGATGGAGAGATGCTGGCTTGTGGCCTGGCTGACAAAACTGTGCTGATATTCAATTCCAATCTCACCAATACATATAATGTTTTTTCAGGTAAATTTATGACTTATATTATCAAATATATAGTGTATGATTGAGTTTGATCTAGAATAGCATAGTAATGAAAAGATTCCACTTACCTCACCTAGAGAAGAACAAAGGAGAGGAAGTACTGATAATTCAACACGTAGAATTTATTTTTCTGATTGCTTAATTTAATAATGAATTAAGTAGAATTAAACTGACTACCAGACTTTCCCATTTCTCAGGTGTTTGGGATGTAAGTAAAATAACCTTCATCAAACGTCATGCTACTACAGCAAATATTTTTCTGGTGCCAGTTTTAAGGTCAAGTTAGTTCTGAGTCTTGCTTTAAAAAAAATTGATTTATTACTAAATTTTTCTTCCGACTATGGCTTTGTTCTATTAGTTTGCTTAGGTTTTGCACTACTATCTGATTTATTTCATTGATACATTTAATCCTTTATGTCTTTTTTTTAATTTAATGATGGAGAGTCTTAAAAGCAATGTAAGCCACATTCCACTTCAGGCTTTTTAGGTAGCATAAAAATGAACCTATGGATGTAGTTCTTTTCAGAAGCATCACAAATGTGAAACTGCACGATTCTGTATTGAAGGGGAGTAGGAACCTCAAACCATCAGTTAGTACTTGCTTATTTCGTTCATGTAGTTCTTCTATGCAGTCCAGATTTATCATGAAATCACCTGTTTACTTTCTACTTTTCATGGCCTTGGTTTAGAAGTATCATAATGTATGTCTTTTCATTAAAAACCATGATGCATTACTCTTATTCAGAGCTGCAATCAAAGGGAACTTTATTTTTTCAAGAAATGATAATTTTATCTGTTCTATTAAAAAGACTCAGTTTCAAGGCAGCATTAGCATGTGGATATAGCTGCATGTCAAAAAATCGTATTTTTATATTGCAGCATGAGAGAGGAACGACATAACAACAGAAAATTTTCTATAAGTCTAATGTTCCCTGGAGTGTGCAGCTACAGTTTTAAGTAGTTTTGCACTCCTTTTTTCAGTGGTGGCTCTTCAGATGTCTGTGTCCTGTAAGTTAAGCTAATGTTGACCAGCTGTAAAGAGTCAGCATGGCCTGTTGAAGAAACCTTTTTACAAACCCAGCTGCTCTTCTCAATGTGCCTGGGGACTGGGGAACCCTGAATAACGCCTGTTTTGAAACTTACTGGGCTCTTGCAGGCCAGCTGGCATCTCCCTCACTGTGCTTTGGGACGGGGGGGCCCGGAGTGCAGAGATCCTAAAGCTTTTTGCGTGGCTCTTCCAATTTTCCAAATGTCAGATTTTCCTAAAGTTTCTCATGTTCCTTGCCTTTGGAAGTCTGCTTTGTATGCTTTGTTGTGGTGGTGTTTAGTGTCTTTTTTTTTCCATTTGGTTTGTTTTGAGGCTTTTTGTTGTTTGTTTGGTTTTGTTTGGGATTTGGTTTTTGTTGTTGTTTGATTTTAGTTTTTTGTTTATTTTTTTTTAATGCAGATAATTCAAGGTTTCCAAATGTTTTTAGAAAAGTAAAGGCTCTAAATAAATATTTGTGTTGTGAATAAAACAAGTCTAGTACTTACATATGTATTTATGCAGTACCTATGTAGTTCTCTGGTGAAAGTGCTACAGGTGTTTGGAAACTGGGAATTAAAGTAGCTGATTTATAAGTCTTTTTATAGACACATGTGATCATGGAAGATCTCAATTGTTGAAATAAATTGAATAACCTTCCTATAATTTAAAGCAGTCTGTTTTTTTTTTAACGTAAAACTTCTGTTGACTAAAGAGAAAATGTACACAAGAGGGCAGCAGAAGAACTTTGAATGTTTTAATGCTAAATGAAATTGATCAGACTTCATCTGACAAATAGGATATTATGTGTCAAAATTTGTTAAATTTGATTGAAATTTGTTTGGTTTTGAACTTTTTGATCAGTATCAATATAATTTTAGATCAAATTAATAATTTTAGCTTTTGGATAAGGTTTCTGGCTTTGAGTTCTTTCTTTGTAAGTTTATAGTTTTGTTTTTAACTGTGTCACCTGAAACTGGGAAGGTCTGTTTCTGGTAGATGCTAAATGCAAAAACGTGAAAATTAATAGCAAAAGGCTGTTAACTGGAATTATAATACTTTATGTTTTTTAAACAGGCTGTTACATTTTTTTGATCTAACCAGACAGCCCTGCAGAAGCTGCTGTAGTGGCATGTTGTGTTTTTACAAAAACAGCTAGCTCAGTAATAAAAGGCTAGTGAATAAAATAAAGTATTTCAACAATTTTCAAGGTCTTAAGGGGTTTCCAGATCATGTTTAATATAAAATTTCATTATAATATAATACTCAGATTCTCTTTTTGAGTAATACTGTATCTTTGCTTAGATTTACTTTCTAGGATATTTTGTGAAAACGCTCTTCCAATGACTTTGAAAAATTAAAGTCAGAATTATCATTTTCTGATCATTGGTGAGAGATATTTTTCTTTGTTTTTTGGTGGAAGAAATAATCAATATCTGGTTTACTGTTACCAGTTTTAATTTGACCATTTGAAATCTATGGTTAAAATGTATTTTATTATTCTGCATAATTATATTAAAACAATACAAGTAACTCTGGAGAAATGTATGAATGAAAGAAATGATCTTTATGATATTTCCATTATTATTTTTATTAGGTCATGATGGTGCAGTTAACTCTGTTGGCTGGAGTCATGACAAGAAGTGGTTAGTTTCTGCATCAGAAGACAGAACTTTAAGGATCTGGTCAGTCTGCAATAAGGAACCTGCCCTAATTCTGGTAATCAGACACTTCCATTGGTTTGCACACAGAGGACACTGTTTTGCACTTTCATCTACTTCTGTTTTAAGAGCTCTGTAGAAGGAATATACAGCCTAATTTTTAGAGCTACTGAGTGGTGTCTCCAACTCATATAATGATTGGGGTGGTCTCCGTTAACTTCAAATTAAGTTTTTCTCATGATAGTTTATGAGAATTAAAAATCAACCTCGGTAGAAAAAAATGAGAGGGCATGTCTGAAAGTTTTGATTTTATTGTCTGCTCTGTGAATTCTGTTTTCATTGGCTCAGCTCTGCTTGACTTTGTAGTCTACTCCCTAATTCAAATGGAAGTTTGGAGTATGAAACTAGATTGTATTATGTTCGATTGACTACAGATTCTATTAAATTTACTGCCAACTAATTTAAACAGAATGAAAACTACATTGAGATTAACAGATGTCAAAAATAGGAAGGATCACTACATAGTACATTAACCTCTTGACCTATGATCAGGATAACAGGGAGACTGCCTTAACACCAGGAATCTCAGACAAAAAGTATTTTTTTATGTTTGAATCCATTCTTACTAAACTCCTTTGCATTTCAGGGTAAAGAAAAGTTTGATAAGACTGTACGCTTTGCAAAGTTTTACTTTTTAGATGCATTTATATTGCTGTGTTGTGGAGCTGAATTTCATCTATTAAGTTTCCATCTAGACACAACCAAGGATGACCTCAAACGGTGGGTACAATTTCTCATTAGCAGGCCTGTGAATGTACTTGTGCTATTTCATCTGGGATTTTGTGGGTGGTGAGGTGGGCTGGGGGGCAAAAATATTACACAAGAAAAAAAAAATTGAACAAATTGTAAAAACTAATTGCAAAATTTCTTTGTTTTGAGTGGAAGGAGAAGAAAAAATTAGGGCTACAACACTGAAGTCTTAATTGATATTGTGAGTGGTATGTCCTGCCTGTTCATGATATTAAACAGTATTGGGTTGCATCTTTAAATGGGAAAAACTGGTCTATTTCCTTGACAGTTTTGCTGCTGCACAGAAAAACACACTAAGCATAAGCTTAAATATGTTTTTCAATAGGACTGCTTTCCTGGATTGAGGCATTAACTTGGTTAGGTGGAACTTCACTGAAACATTAAATGGTCAGACAGAAATATGCCTAGCCGAATTTTGATTGACTTGCACTTTGAATTGAACATGTACAGGACATGTAACAAATGCATTATGTAAACAAAAAAAAAAATAAAAAAAAAGTCATATGGATTTTTTTCCCCTCTTTGGTCCAGTTTTATCATAACTTGGATTTGATGAATCTCAGTTTACTGTTGGTTAATTTGCTTTCTATGTGAAATTCTACCTGGGCAACTCCCTGTGAGGTGTTTATCTGTGGGGCAGTCTGCAGTGTAAAAGGGAGATATTTCCTCTAACTCAAACAATTGTGCTTGCATTTGGGAGCTATCTGTTTCAGTAAGCAGCTTTCAGCAGGGTAAATTAGACCAGAGGAAGCTTCATACTGCCTTCATTAGATTGTTCTAATACCCTCAGCTTATTTAAAGTTACCTTGGATATCTTTACCCAAAAATAGAGATAAATAATTTACTCCTGAAGTCTAGTGCAGTTTATTTTTTCAGTTTACTTGAATAAAGTACTTGTGGAAACTACAAAAGCTTCTTAGATTAAATTGCAAAACGCTTTACTTTATCTTCTGCTTTACCATCACTGCTGAAGTAGCTCTAATGTCTACCTGAAAAGGTCAGCAGACCATTGTTTGAGAATGACAGCAAAAGGCAAAAGCAAGTCAATAATCATTTTTCTTTTGAACACATCTGGCTGATAAACATACTGCTTTTGTCAAATGATCTCAGTTTTGCAAGCTTTTAGCATTGTTGGAAAGAAACAGTAATGATTTCTACAAGCCTGTTCTGCATGGACTTTTGTACTGTCATTAGACAGATGTGTTAAAATGCAAGTATAATATTAACTGTTACAGTGGAATTATTTTAACACTGTGCAGACACTGCCCAACAATAGGTAAAACTGTGGTGTGTTACCAGCATTGTTTTGGTCACAAGCGTAAAACTTAGCATCGTACAAGCTACTATGAAGAAAATTAATTCCACCCCAACCAGACCCAGTGCAGTTCTTATTAACTCTGTTTATGTTCCTTAGGTGACTTCTGTGAAAATCATGCTCTTCTTGCCCCACATATCCATGGAGTAATGTTTTCTGTTTACTTAAGAACAGATCCATGTGTTGCCTGTGCTGATATATTTCAGCAAACAGAAAGATCTAATTAGATTGAATAGCAATGGTCTTGTGTTGTGTGATGTAAATAAGTCCAAAGCCATTTTAGAGGTCTTGGCATGTTTGCCACATCTGCATGGAGTTGGCAGATCCAGAGGATCTTGCAGAGTTCTGTGTATGTTGGGAAGCAACAGTTCTTTGATAGTGTGATCAGACCCTGGTTCTGCTCCTGTCTAAGTGGAAGTTATTTCTTCATGTTCTTTCTGATTGCCCTATGAGCAGTACATTAAATGCTATACTGAAACTAATGGTTTTTCTGCTTTTTGAACATGGGTGCTTCAAAGATTTTTTTTTTTTCCATTTCAACATTTTCAGTATACATACAGGATAATTTCAGCATTTCGTGTTGATGGAAGACCAGTCCTATGATGAATATATTTCTTTTCATCCAAATGAGTTTGGTTACCATGTTTCTTAATGGAGTTCAGCAATAAGTCAAAGATCTGTGGCTTTAATTTTTAATAATTAAAGAAAGCATTTTGATTTGCTTTGTGATTCCAGTGGGAGTTTACTAGTGACCACAAATCATAGCTTATTTCATTAACACTGGCATTCATTTGGTATTCTTTGCAGATACAAACAGAGAAGTGTTTGCAGATTGGTACAGAAATTTCCCATGGCTTCAACAATGGAGATTACCAGCCTTTCAGCAGTAAATGATTTCTACTCTTGTATCCTTTTTATTTTGTATTTTCTTTGTATTCTTCAGACTTAAAGACATGGACATAACTTCAGTTAAAGTAAGTAGCATCTGATTATTTACTCCTTCTTTTCTATTAGAGTAAAAAAGCTGGGGTTTTTTGTGATACTGAACTTCCTCCTTGAACATAAGTTTTTAGTGCTGTAAGATTTTTGGTGCTGCTCATAGAGAAATAAATAGAACAGAGTTTTGATATATATTTATTTATCTGTATTTTTGTCTGTCTATATGCTTTAGATCAGTTTAACTTTAACACAGAGAAATGTACAGATATTGTACTTACAGCTGGCAGTAATCGAGCATTGGAAGTTTTTGACCTCAATGCAGGCTGCAGCACAGCAGTGATACCAGAAGCTCACACTAGATCAGTCCATCAGATCTGCCAAAATAAGGTATATACCTTATTGAATTTTGTTAGCAGTACCACTACAACAAAGAAATTGGAGGGTAAAATTCTAACTGATAGTAGTCAATAGGTTTTTATATGTTGGGGTGGATGGGCAAGGACTTGAGTCTGTGTGATAAAGGCATACAGATTTAATATATTTTCTAGTGTAAGTATGTGAGAATGACTGAACAAGTTCGCTATTAAGGAAGTGTTTATTACCCTTTGCCTTACTTGTGCTAGTATGTAATACTGTAGGTCAGCAGGAACTTTTCCTTTGGTAACTGCTCTTTAAATTTCAATCTGGCATTGTCTTATTTATTCTGAAACTTCAGAAACAGCAACAACAACAAAAAATAATTCTCAGTAATGCAATAGAATAGATGGCTAAAATGCCTTCATCCTTGCTTTTTTTCTTTTTTTTTTTCCCTTCTTGAAGACTGATTTGAGTGTTTGGAGTTTTTATGGTACCATACATTCTGGAATGCCTGGTGTGTTCGGTCTGGTTGAATGTGGTTCTTCATTCCATTCATTGGAAAGTCCTTGCTTCTGTGGGTTTGAAACAGTTCCTTGTTATTACTGTTGCAGAACTCTTTGTGGGTTTTCCTTATAGATAAAATCTGGTAAAACACTTAAAATTGTGCTAACAATTTCAGAACTGTTTGTAACACATATAGGCTTAAAGTTCTGGCTTTTCTTTTTGCTTGGTCAGCTTAGTACCTTCAGGTTATTTAATCAAGAAAAACATTGATGCTGTGGGCAAGTATTCAGTTGGGGAAAAAACCAAGAGGTATGTGGTATAGCAAAGAAAATTGACTATTTTGGAGGAAAATTATACAGGAAGGTTCTCTATTTTTGTTTTCACTTATGTAAAACTAATACTTTAGATAAGTCAAAAAGAAAATTATTTTATTACATTGAATAGTTTAAAGCTACGGGAGTGAATATTACTCTGCATTTTAATTAAGGTGATATAGAAAAATATTTTATAAACCTATAAAAACATGCAGAATGCTGTGTGCAAACAACATCCTGTTTAAAGTATGAAACACAGAAACCTAAGGTTAGCTAATGATGAGAGGTGATGCAATAGAAGCAAATCTATGGAGTGAAACAATTGATGCTGAAGATGTAGTGCCTATATATAAAAATTTATGAAGGCTTTGCTTTGGACTATTTCTAATCTCCTCTTATGGAGTGAATGTTCATTAATGATTGTATATATTGTATATTTAGATGTTCTTAAAGTGCATTTTGAAGTTTAAATTCAGTCAAATCAGTTCTCATGTTTCAAGACTGCTTTATGATGCTACCTGGATGCTAGTAAGTGGGAATAATCAGAAAATTTATTCTTTAAATAAATAAAAAAGATAATCTTTATAGAAGGTCTTTGGAAACATTAGGGAAAGTTTAAGTGCGGGGGAAGTCTATTAGCAAATTATTAGGTACATAGGATATTCTAGAAACCTAGGTGATCAGCATGATGTGTTATTTTTGGTTTTGGATAGAAGAAGCTGTAAACAAGTATATATAATTTGCAATGTAATTACTTTGATTTTAAATTGTCCTTTTGATCTGTTCTAGAGATTGTTTAGAAGAATTGCCAGTGTGTGAAATTCATTTTAGCCTGCAGCGTACATGATTAAGCCTATTGTATCATTCCATTGCTTTGAATACTAACTCTTAAGAGACCTAGTAAAGGGAATTGATTGAAATATCAAAACTGCCTTAAAGTTTAGGAGCATCTGAGAAATAGATGGCAATTTGAGATCAGGCCACAAAGATTCAGAGCTTTAGTATTAATAACCCATTTAAAATGCTGCAAAGCATATTCTTTGAACAGGAATCTATAGCTGTGAATCACAAATATTTGGATGGTATTATGTTCTGCTAGCACAGTTATAGAGTACACTTATTTTCACAGCAACAGCAAGATTTTCAGTTTTCTGCTCAGACCCTTTTGTTTCAAAATTCATTGGTCCGTTAATTAGGAAATGTATGTGATGTGAAGGCTGAAAAATATAGTAGGCAACTCAGAAGTTTCAGTTAGTTACCTTTTTCCTAACCATAGTTACAATGCTGTCTAAAGGTATGTGCTTGCCTGGAACATATGGAGTGCTTTCCGAGACATCGATCGATCAATGCCTTTAGCATAAGCCAGCTACACTATTTGGATGACATGAATGGTGCTCATATGGAATCAGTGAAAGAAATAGGGATTCTATTGAACCATGTTCTTTTTGAGGCCAAATTTTATGTGCAAGTTGCAATGTAGTTAGTCCATAGAGAAGCTGAGAAGGGATTGCAGTTGTGGATGAGGAAGATGATGGGACAGAGGCAAGTGGTTTATCTATCAGAATGAAAGAATGTAGTTTCAAGAGTGTATTTGAATATGTTACTTTTGGCATCAGATTCTCATAAATAATAGATTATCATAAAGTAAGGGAATATAAAAACACAAAGGGATAAAAAAACCTCAGCTTGTCTGTTGTCCCAACTAGTACATATTTTCATGTCTTCTATAATTAATGTTCAATAGCAAATGTAGTTTGAAGATACAAGTATAGCTATGTATTAGTACAGTGTACTGCTGAGAAAGTGTCAGGGCAGGGAAGGAGAAAAGGGATTACACTTCTTCCCTAGTGTATTCTATAGTAAGGGAGTTGTGCCTGAAATAAATGTCTATGTGTCTGTAGAACTTTTTATATTGGACTCTGTGATCATTGCTGGCTGAAGCCGAGTAAAATTTTCAAAAGCACAAACACTGCTCTAACTTTTAATGAACACTATCCTTTGGACAGCTATTGTCTTTGTCTTTTCTGTTACTCTTTTTTTTTTTTTTTTTTTTTTTGGTAGTTGTACACAGCTAATGTGAGAATGTGTAGACTTTGTTGGGAAATCTGTTGCACAGTACATTTTAATTCATCTGTTAGAGCAAGCTATACACCAGCTTTCCTAACAAATAGAACATTCCTGGCACTAAAACACTGATTGTGGGAAATTACCTTGAGATTTCTGTGATGTATTCAGTCAAATCAAGAATGTGAATGGTAAGGAAAGGAAAGAGTTTTAACTATTTATATTTAGTTCCCTGGAGAAAGACATTTGTAGTCAGCAAAAAGGCTGGGATTTGCCAATGTGGATGTTAAAAAATAATAGGTTTTAGACTGGATTTAATTGTTTAAAGGTATAAAGCCAAAATTGGTGCTACTATGAATGAATGCAATTGCTACTGCAGTCAATGGAAAGCGTGCCCACTTAGCCCAGGGCTAAACATATAGTTAATTGTTGAACTAATTTTTGATCCCTTCCTTTTCACTGCTCTTATTTCCTCCCTAAAGGTCCCATAATGTTGTGTACAGTCACAAAAAGATCTTCCCTTATGTCACATTGTGGATCCCATACCCTGGTATTTAGCAATCCCTCAGGCTGTGAGATGACTTGGAGAGCCTGACCCAGAGATCCTCTCCCATTGACTCATCATGGTGGGTTCATGGCTGTCCTGGGACAGTGCTGAGGGGAGTCAAGGCAATGCTCCATTTCTCTGACTGGGTTATGGGACTTTCTCCACATGCCAACTTTCCTCTTTGCTCCTTTGTATATGTGCAGACAAGTTATTTTCACATAACCTAGAACACACTTACTGTTTATTTCTTAAATGGACTGAATTCTTCACCAAGTGTGGTTGGTCACTGGACCAGACTCCCCAAGGAAGTGGTCCTGGCACCAAGCCTGTCAGAGTTGAAGGAGCATCTGGACGATGCTCTTAGTCATATGGTGTAATTCTGCAGGGAGCAGCAAGCTGGACTTGCTGATCCCTATGGATCTATTCCAACTCAAGATATTCTATGATTCTATAAATCATAAACCTATCTATAAAACACCATGAGAATACTTACCTGAAACTGAATTACTATTTTACAGGGATCATCCTTCAGCACTCAGCAACCCGAAGCTTACAACCTTTTCATGACCACCGCTGCAGGTGATGGCATCAAACTGTGGGATTTAAGAACACTGAGGTAAGAATGAATTAGGTACCTTGGAATAAAAAGCCATACTTTATTTTTATTCAGAATTGCCATACTTGTTGTGTAGAAATTTTCAGTAGAAATTTGAACATGGAATCATATCTACAGTCAGGCCTTTAAAAAAAAGATAATGAAAGGCTGATTGAAATTTACTAATTTTAAAGGACCAAACAAAATGCTCATTCCTCAGTTATAATATGCGGAAGCCATTATAGATTTTAAGATTGTATTTATCATCCATATTTACTTACCTTTTTAGATCTAATTGTATGTATATAATAGTATACTGAACTGAATGCTAGTGGTATTTCCAAAAAAGCATGTTGTTACTGCTAAAAGAGGTAAAATGTATGATCCCTCTTTTAAAATACAAATGCATTTGTAACAACATAATTACAATTTGTGTATGTAATGCTATTAATTTGCATAATACATTATCATAAACTCAGAATTAAATGCTACACTTTTTCTAAACACCTTTCAGTGTTGTACTCAGGAAAGCTGTGGACAAAGGAATAGCACGTCAGGGAGGGAACATTGCTCATGAAAATAAATACTTGGGGCAATCTCTAGTGCAGGCTAAAAGAGTTAGGTTTAAAAAACCATGGGTGTGGACAGGAGGATGTTTAAGTTTAAAGAATAACTTCATATTTTCTTTCTCTGTGTGTGAATATATATTTATTGAAAAATGTAATATAGTTTTTCAAGTACTAAATTTTCTATTTGGGCAATGATTAATGAACCTTTTATTTATATCTTTCTATGGTAAGAATACGTTAAATCTATAGGGGGCATGTATGTTCTTTCCAAAAGCATTGCTGTGTTACCTGCACTGAATGCCAGAAAGTAATGAAACTAGAGACTGCTGGGGTAGGAATCTGTTACCTTCTTATGTTTTTCTAATAAGCTGCTCAACTATGTTGCTGAAGAGTAATGAGAAGTAGAAAGCTTTTCACATATCACTTATCTGTCTCTGTTTCTAAATACTAATATAACTAAGGTAGGTGAATGGTAAAATAGTTAAAGTGTAAAATCTGGGCAATCAATTAAATGCATATGTCTTGGGAAGAAGGGACTAATTCATGTATGTTCTTATTCTGTATTTAATTTGGCAAAGTCAGTGTATTCTGGTGTCCACTGTGTTCTATTAGCCAAACTTCTAAAAAGTAATTTAAGTCCTTAACGACAGATACTTTAAGGGTGCTTATTTAGGTATTATGTATGTGTGTGTATTTGCTACACATTAGACAGTGATTGATGGTATTAACTGTTGTGGAGAAGAAATAGAGAAAATTAATCATTACTAGCAACCTTCAAGGAAAAAAAAAACAACAAAAGCAAGTTTTTAAAATGAAACTTTCTGTCACTGCTCAGACCAGAGACTGAGCCTTCTACATTTTGAAGTCTATTCTTGAGTTCTCATAAGGAGGAAAACTGTTCAATTTTTCCTATGTGTTCACCAGGTGTTCTTCACATAAATAAATTTGAAATGTCTGAGTTTGGAAAGCTCTATCTGAATTTGGAACAAGTCTCTGCTGAAGTGTTAGGTCTGCTATAGTTACACAGACTGAACAGTTTTGCTTATTTTTTTGGTTCATAGATCTTGTCCAATCAAATCCAGTCCATCCCTTGCACTGTTGAGTACTTACAGGAGAGATTGGTTCCTAAACAATCTTATGGTGGGCCAGTACCTTTAATCTCTTAAAGCTGTTGATTTGTAAAGTTGGTGCATCAGCAACTGTGTTTTAAAAGGTCCCTCTGGAATGACCTCTCTTTGTTTCTGCTTTGGGTTTGCCAGAATAGGGTTTGTTTAATGAAATCTTTGTCCAGTGTTCTTGAAATATAGCAAAGGTAAGTCCACCTTCTCATTTATACTGTTTGCAGTATTGTGGATAGTAACACTAACTGCAAGATCTCAACTTTATTATTTGTTTATTTTCTTCTAAATGTCTTCCCTAGACATCCAAAGTAAAAATTTTGATTTTCTTTAATCTGCTTCTTGCCCTTAAGAACTATATCCATTGTTATTGTATTTAACAGTATCATAAAGTACAAATTTCTGATTAAACAGGGGGAAGAAAAACCCTCCAGCACAGTCTTCTTTGAACAGCTGTTGAAAGTATGGGAAATAATTTGCATAATAACTCTGCACAATTTCCCTAGGACTCTTAGGTGTTTTTAATTCAGTTTCTTTGATGATTATTCCTTTTTTTATTCTTACACTATGAATTCTTTTTCTCACAATTCACTGAGGAATCATAACAGGATGCTCAGGTTCTTTTTTGATCTTTGCTTAGATTAAATCTTCAGACATGTTAACTTGGCCTACAGCTTAATAAGTTTTGAATATATTGATATTTTTGTTCTGAACTCCACAAGATTTTTTCTATTCAGTCTGTGTTATCAACTTACAGTTTTTCCCAGTGGAAATTCATTTAACTTCTCTTGTCTTTTGTTCTTGAAGTTTGAGAGAGTATTTTGTAACATCAATTTTTTTACCTTTTCTGGATAAAGCTGTGAATCTGTCTGTCTCTTTCACTATTGATGATTGGCATTCCAAGGTTGCTTCAGAGGTGCCAGAAAGTCTTATGGGTTCCTCTGAAGGTGGTACAAGAAAAGGCATTTTAACTTTCTGATGTTGTCAGCCAGCCTCACACAGCCAGGTCGTCTTGCCAATAAATGAGGGAATCTTGGACACTGCTAGTGGTTTTTGGATTTACTCAGACTCCTGCTTCATTTGCTTTGAAATGCATGGATTTGTAAAGTTTCATCTGAAGATTTTGAATATTTTTATACTTCTGCATGCTCCTCATTTATAACTAAGAAAAGCTCCAAATAATCTCTAAAGTAGATTTGGGAATAAAGAAGCAAGGAGAATAAGTTTTTTTGGAAGAAGAACCAACAATGGTTACTCTTCTTCCAGATTAGGATAATGAACTCTGAGGCCTTATGAAAACATGCTTTAGGGTGAGATAATGACCTTTGACCAACATCCAATACATTTTGCGGAGCAATTTAAGTCTATCTTGTCTAAAAGCATGGCCACTTGCAGAACAAGTAAAATTACTTTCTCTTGTGAAGGCATTGAGCACAGCAGTTAAACTGTGGTGCCATGGGAATCCAATTACCAGGCTTCAGGATTCCTGAGAAAGACTCAGGCAAACATTTAATGTTTAGGAGGTACAAAAGACTAAGGCATTCTTAGATTTTTTTGAAGGAGTTGAAGTGTTCTGTGATGAAACACTGTAGACTTATTTCACATGACAGGTTTTAATTCTGCTTAACTAGTTCTGGATCCTTTCAATTTCTCACTACCTCCCACTTGTAGATTAGATAATTCTGTGCATTAAATGTCCAGAAGAAGGGAAATGTCTTTTATCATTATATTAGGAGGAAACCATAAATTCAAAATGTTACCCTCTTCACTTTGTTAAATGCCCTTAGAATATTGACTAAACACTTAGTAGCAGCTCACATGCACTAGCAAAGTTTCATAAATCTTCAAGTTTCATATCTTCAAGAATGCCTGATATTGAGAAAAATGGGGATTTCTGCAGCTTCCACTGCATTATTCCTTCCAAAGAGTCCCTTTCCTAAAGAGAGGTTCTAGAATGTGAAGTGGTGTAAATTTCACAAGGCGGATTTCAAATCTTTTGTAAAGCTTTTAGTCTCCTATATGGACCTTTCTTGCACATCAGTAAACTACGGCCAAAGCCATAATACAGTAAAGCTTCATCCTTCTTTGTGCCAGTAATTGTGTGGCCTGGCTTGGTCTCAGATTTTCAGATGTATTGTTACTCAAATTATGGGCTGCACCGTGAGGACTCTCAGTGCACCACTGGGCTTTAATTGCCCTGACCAGCCTTGGATCCCCACCCGTGAACTCTCTGCTACTTGTTTCAGGCACTGCCTTTAAGCTCAGGCCTGGACATTTCATTCTTGTATGAAATTTAGCAAAAGTAAGTGCCGGGCTCTCCACTTGGGATGGAGCTAGGCGAGGCTTGAGACCAGTGCTGCAGAGAGAGACCTGGGGATCCTGGTTGATGGCAAGTTGAACATGAGTCAGCAGTGCCCTGGCAGCCAGGAGGGCCAACCCTGTCCTGGGGGGCATCAGGCACAGCATCGCCAGCTGGTCAGGAGAGGGGATTGTCCCACTCTGCTCTGCACTGGAGCGGCCTCACCTTGGATATTGTGGGCAGTTTTGGGCAGTGCAATATAAGAAGATACTAAAGTCCTGGAAAGTGTCCAAAGGAGAGCAGTGAAGATGGTGAAGGGCCTTGAGGGGAAGCCCTGTGAGGAGCACCTGAGGTCACTTGGTCTGTTCATTCTGGAGAAGGGGAGACTGAGGGGAGACCTCATTGCAGTTACAACTTCCTCCTGAGGGGAAGAGGAGGTACAGGCACTGATCTTTTCTCTGTGGTGGCCAGTGATAGGACCTGAGGGAATGTCAGGAAGCTTTTTCAAGGGAGGTTTAGGCTGGGTATTAGAAAAAGATTCTTCACTCAGAAGGTGGTTGGGCACTGGAACAGGCTCCTCAGGAAAGTATGTATAGCACCAAGCCTGAGAGATTTCAACAAGTATTTGGACAATACTCTCAGGCACATGATGTGATTTTTAGGGTTGTCCTGTGCTGGCCCAGGAGTTGGACTTATTGATCCTTGTGGATCCCTTCCTGTTCAGGATATTCTGTGATTCTCTGTTGTAATGTACCTGTCTGAAGTCCTGCCTCCAGCCTTGTTTCCTACATAGATGTTGACCTACCTTTTAAGTAGCTTGCCTTGAGCTTTCTCCATCAGAATCACATTGCAGCCTTGCCTCCAACCTTGTATCTGGCTCCATCTCCTGCTGCTCCTGACTGGACTGCCAGGACAGATTCTGAATCTGGTTCATCATCTGACTGCTGCTGGAACTGTCAATGTTACCAGCACACTACTTTGCCTACCCTATCCAAATACGTGGGACAGTGCCCTGGTCAGTGATGACACTGTGCCGTGACCACCACTGGCTTCCCAATCATTTTCCCTTTGCAGCACATTTTCCCTGTAGCAGCCCCTGATGTTGCTGTACTCTGACAGACAGTCACCATTATATCTCACACAATGTGCATAGGTTGGCAAAAAACACACTGATGAATGCTTTTATTTTGTTTTTGCTCAAAAAAAAGTGCTGATAAGTTGGTCCTGGTAATTATCAAACGTGATCCATGTAGTTAATTGGAACCAGAAGCTGCTTAATGTTCTAAGCAATACTCCTAACTTGAAAGTATTTTTTTCCTCTTCTGAAAGGGGTAGTAACAGAGGAACTATATACACAGCTCTGTAATGTGTTGTATACGCAGATTAAGTCATGCAAGGTCAATACTTCGTTGCCGAATGGCTCTGCACTGATGAATTTTCTAGACTGTGAGTACAACCAGCATATGAATATCCTGGTCATTCATGCTAGGTGAATAATTGAAGAAATATGTACTGATTTTACAGAGGTTATCCCATACAAAAATACCTTTAGTGAGTGAAGAGCTGCTCAGTTCTTTTCATATTCTAAGACATGAAAAAAATACTCTTATAAGCTATTGCCTTCCATTTGAATGATGAACACCTGCATCAAAAGCAGACTTCTTAAATCCAACACATTCTGTGTTTGGCAGAATATGAGATGAAACAAGACACAAGTTGTCTTTGTGGCTGCATCTTTATATGGGGGCTTTATATGTTGCCTTACAGTATCCATTCAGTAATAATTCCTATCTCTAGCTGACCAACAAGACATAGTTTCCATAAATTTCTGATGAGAAGGCCCATCAGAAAGGGCAAGAAATAGGACTCAGAGAAGTTCAGGCTGGTCAGTGTCACCTCAATCCCTGGGAAGATGATGGAGCAGATAGTTGTGGAAACTACTTCCAGGAGCATAAATGACAATGCATTTATCTTGAGTAAACAGCATAGATTCACCAAGTCATGGTTGACCAATTTGATAAACATATATTATAAAATTACTGGCTTGGTAGATGAAGGGAGAGCAGTGGATATTGTCTACTGTGACTTCAGTAAGACTTTGCACACTGTCTTTCATAAGATCCTTATAGAGAAGCTGATGAAGTATGGACTAGATAAGGAGACAGTGAGGAAGTTTGAGAACTGTCTGAATAGTAACCTCATTGGGTGGTGATCAGTCACATGAAGTCTAGTTGGAGGCCAGTAATTAGCAGTGTACCCCAGGGATTGGTACTGGTCCAAATCCTGGTCAGTATCTAAATTAACTACCTGAATGATGAAGCAGACTGAAGCAAGTTTGCTGGTGACACAAAACTAGGAGGAGTGTCTGATACAGTGGAGAGTTGTGCTGCCATTTAGAATGACCTCAACAGCCTGTAGAACTGGGCTGACAGGAGCCTCATGAAGTTCAGCAGGGAAAGTGCAAAGTCTCCTTGGTACCAAATGCAATCCCCAGGCACTAATATATGCAGAGGGGGGCAGCTGGGTGGGAAACAGCTTTGCAGAAAAAGACAGCAAGAGGAATATGAGCCAGAAATGTGCCCTTGTGGCAAAGAAGGCTAATGATGTCCTGGGCTATATCAGGAAGAATGTTGCTAACAGGTTGCACGAGCTGATACCTCCCCTCTCTTTAGCATTGGTGAAGCCACACTGACTCTATGTGGGCAGTGGGGTAGGATAAGATGACATCCAGAGCTGCCTGCCAACTTCAACCATGATGTCACTTTGTGATTTTATGAAATTATCATTTGTTCTTTGTTTGCCACAGAAATATAGGTATGGAAAACTTGCTGGGGGAAGTGATGCAGTATTGAATAAGAGAGCAAGATGGACAATAAGAGCTGAAATTGAAAATTAATTTAGAAGGCAGGAATTGGACAGTTGTGCTGTTCTGTCAGATGTGTTTGTTATCTACTCAGAGACAGGGAAAGCAGAGAAAAGTTAGTACAGCCCAGTTTAGAGGTGCAGGATGCTACTCTGGTAGGTGTGAGGAGGTAGATGTGGTAGCTGCTAGATTACTGTTGATTACTGTAGATTACTGAAGGTAATGAGAATAACAGGGCTAAGGTGTTAGGGGTAGCTCCAAACTGCTTCCACACTAACACCTAAATGGCAGGAGCAGCCTCTCTGACTCACATTCTGATCAGTTGAGAAACAGAAGTTCAGCTGCTCTAATGCTGTTTGCTGCTGAAGTAGCAGTTTCTCACCACTTTCTGAAAAAAAAAAAAAAAGAAAGAAAGAAAGAAAAAAAAAAAGGCAGTGGGTGCTTCATGGACCACAATGAAAATTTGAGTAATAGTGGACTACTTGCACATATTGAATTGCTTCTGGGGAATACTCAGCTGCATGATAATGCTTTGATGTATGATCCCAGGGAAAATCAATTTCACCTTCTTTCAGACTCTGAAAGGATTAGCCAATTGTATAAACAAAGTTTTAGATGTTGAGGTAAAATCTCCATCTAGTATTATGAACCTGTGCAACTAGATCATACCCTGGCAACATATTTCAGAAGAATTCCCACAGCCACATGGAGCTCATGTCATACATTTTCTCACAGTTGCACTTTGAGAGCCTTAGGGTCAGACATACAGTTTGAATGAATGACCCTTCAATTTCAGGGTACTTTTCAGTTTGCATCTCCACTGTGAACTAACTCCTTGACATCATCCTAAGCAAGATACACATATACACATACTCAAAATTTGATTACTTGGTTTGTTCTGAACATGAGGATCCCATGACTTACCATATTTTTTTCCCCTTGGTGTTTTTGAGTCTAGTTGTTTGGATTCCGAGGGATAAATCAGTGGCTGGAGTTCTTTTAAGTTTGGGATTAGAGGTGCATGAAAGTGTAGAGGATACAACATGTGGTGACTGCTGGATGCTATGGTGAAAACATGCTGAGCTCCTACTTCAAGGATTTGGTTTGTGTTTAAAATGAAACCCATGTGTACAGTACATCTGAGGTAGCTACTACTACTGTCAAGTTATGCTTGTATTTTGCAGAGCCTCAATGGATCTGTTGGTACGGAAGGGTCTCTGAACAAATACCAAAGCACTGGGACAAAGTAGTAGAATACAAAGAGAAGGGGTTAAAAAAAAAATTTAAAAAAAAAAAAAAAGTTGTTTAGCTGGTAACTTTTTTTTTTTTTAGTGCATCAAGTAGAATGAAGTAGTCATATTTGTGAGAGTATTCTCTTATTTCTAAAGACACACAACATTCCAGTATCTTTCCCTTACAAAGACAGAAAATATGCTACATTTTTTTCAAATATTCGGCAAGGTCTTTTTCAACCTAAAAAGATACATATTTTGGAATGTAGACTAAAAGATGTACAAGGGAGAACATAGGGAAAACTTGCCTGTTTTCTGTCCCATGCAATTACCAGATGTTTGTCATGGTAACCTCTGAAAAGCTCTGACCAGAAAAGTGTTCTTAGGAGGCTGGACAGCATGCCAGCTGGCCATGCAAAGCCTGCAATATCCAAAATAATTTTGATTGCCACCTGTTGCTACTTAAAAAAAAATAAAATAAAAGAGAAAGGATGGGAAAAAACAGCCTGAAAGAAGAGAACCCCTAAAATAATACATATAGCATCTATCTATTTATTCTAGGAATTTTTTTTTGTCTCTTCTTTTTCCCATTGCTGTGATACCTGGAGATATCTAGAGTTAATAGATTGCATAACAAAGTTTCTGCTGAACTCTGTGGAACGTTTAATTGGAATAACTTTTTTTTTAAAAATGTCTTTTTAGAGAAGGATTTTGAGGGGATAGGGAAGTAGCTAAACTTGTGATAGAACATATATCCTGATATAATGGAAAATTTGAACAGGAAAACAATTAAGAAAATAAAATCCAGGGTATTGGTTATTACTGCAGTTGTAGTAGCACAAGGAAAGGAGCACTGTTCTATGACTCAGACATTGCTTTATATTGTTGTGGTATAGCAGAGTAAAGATCAGTGAAAGCCTTGGAATACTGTTAGTTCTTATGTATCCATTTATAGTTGAAGCAGTTGAGTTATTGGTCACAAATACAGAGGAGTCAAATTCTTTTGAAAAGAAGTGGTTTGAAGTGTTTTATTAACAGACCGTTCCATGAAGAAGAAAGACCTCACTGAGGAAGTTATCTTTTACATACCCTGAGAATGGGATCTTAAACACTTAGAATTAGTCCTTATGACCAGTGCTCTACTTAAGAATGGTCATCCTGAAGGGTTGTCAAGAAGGACAGTGGATATATGAATTTGGTTTATTTTTCTCGTGAGGAAATTTCTTTCCCAGGACTCTGAGGTATCATACAAGTATGAGATTGAAAAGAAACTTTTTCTTCAAATTTTCTATGAAAAGGCACTCAGAAGGAAAAAAAAAATCACTCTGAAATTTGCAAACAGTGCAACTAGGATCTGACTGAGACAAGAAAAAACATGATTAAGGCTGAGTTGTGGAAGAGATTTACTCTACACCATGAATAATGTTTGGTAGAGCCTAACTGAGGGCAAAATCTTGCAATGCCACATCTGACCATGAAGGGGGACTGCAGACATATAAGTCTTGTGTTCTATTTCTGTCCATCTAAGATATTTGAAAGAAAGGCTCCCTCAAAATTACAATAATGCCTTTGCTGCTTAATCGCAGTATTGCATCATGATTGTGGTTGGAAAGCACCTTTGGAAGTCACCTCGTCCAACCACCCAGCTTTATGAAGAAGCTTCCGGAGTCAGTTGCCCAGCACTGTGTCCAAATGACTTTTGAGTATCTCCAAGGAAGGAGACACCACAAGCTCTTTTGTCAGCCTGTACCAGTGCTCAACCCTCACAAAAAGGTGGGGAAGTGAAAAAGTGTCTCTTGGTGTTCATACAGAACACCCTGTATTTCAGTTTTTGCCTGTGGCCTCTTGTTCTGTCACTGAGCACCACTAGAAAGAGTCTACCTTTGTCTTTAAGGTCTTCCTTCAGCTCACTGATGGCTGATAATTACTGTGAGGCCACTTTCGGTTGTCTTGGAAAGATCATGATGATCAGGAGAAGTGTCTGAAGACTGAAGGAAAGTAAATGTCACTCTCATCTTCAAAGATGGCATGGAGATCCCAGGGAACTGGA
Organism: Acropternis orthonyx; assembly: GCA_035583155.1. Lineage (NCBI taxonomy): Eukaryota > Metazoa > Chordata > Aves > Passeriformes > Rhinocryptidae > Acropternis > Acropternis orthonyx. Next base: position 41,581,093 of record JAWWEU010000111.1, on the reverse strand, counting down.
CAGTCTTTCCTTGATCCCTGGAAAGGTGACAGAGCAACTAATTCTGGAAAGAATTTCCAGTGACTGAGCTCTGGCACAGGTTGCCCAGTGAGGCTGTGGATTTTCTCACCTTGAAGATATTCAAAACCCATCCAGACAAGGCCACTGGCAACTGACTGTAGGTGAGCAGAGTAGCTGGGCAAGATGACCTCCAGAATTGCCTTCCAACTTCAGTCGTTATGTGATTTTGTGAAGTCTGCAGCATGGGAAGCATGGGGTGTCCTTTATATTGTCTTTTAAGCTACATTCCAAAAAAGTGAAGTTTTTTGAAAATATAAATCAAATATATATTCTATGGTGTGTCCTGCATTGCTTAACACTTGGAGTCATATGTGTTAGAGTGCTGGATATGAGAGGGGACTGAGGTAGCTAGTATTCTCCTTTACTGTCAAAAGAAGCTTGAACAGAGGCAGGTTATTCAATAGACCAAATATGGCCATTGGTTATTGAACGTCCTCTGAATATTCATTAGAGAAAACTGCAGCTGAAAAATGTTTTTACATCTTAGTCACAGTGACTGACTGTCTTTGTAAGTTGCTTCTCTTGAACTCTAGTGTTCCCTTAAAGTGGATTATTTATAGTAGTTTTAGGGTAGAACTAGTCTGAGGTAAAAGGTCTGGGTACTGTATACTCAAAATGTCTGTTGATACCAGTAGCTTTGTTATACAGAAATTCAGCCATATACATACTTTATATGTTTAGGGTTGGGTTCTGTAAAATTATCTATTTTCATGCATTCAGAAGTGTCTCTTTTATGCTTTAGTAAGTGATAGCAATTGGATCAGTCACAAAGTAATGTTTTTGTTTAGTTATGCATGTTTCACCTGGGCAAATGAAACCAAATTGGCATTTAGTGCATTCTTGCACACACATGACTGTCTACAACAGAATGACAAGGTGTAAAAATTTAGAGCTTTCTGCACGTGGGTTCAATCAATTGAATTTACATAGCTTCTGTGTTTTCACTGGCCAGGAAAGTGTATATCACAGCTGTTGGCAGGAAATTTTACTATTTCAAATTTGTTCCTGGGCCTAGCATACATTAAAAAATAAAAAAAGATTATGTGACAGCTGCACTGTGATGAAGTATGTGAATTTGTTTTGTAAGGAGAAGGATAGGTTAACAGCATTCATAATAAAGGCAAAAGAAGAATACAGGTTATTATAAGTCTGTTTTGAAATGTTACCTCATAGGTATAAAAATAAACCTCTGAAATTAAGTATACATGTTTAAATTACAGTTCTGAATGGGGTTGAAACTTCTATCAAAATTTATTTTAATATTGAAGAAAGTCTAAAGAATATTTTTTTCCCTTAATTTGGTATGGACTGCAAAAAAAATGGTGCTTTACCACATTTGTTTTTTTTTTTTTTTTTTAGGTGGATATTAATCTTCATCTCATTAAGACCATTATTATTTTTAAATGGCCCAAGTGTCCTCAGCTATCTGAAGCTTAGTTCACAATGCTAGTTGCAATATTAATATGAGAAGTAGGAAATTAATTATTTGCATTAAACTTAAACACATTCCTTCCTTTAGACTATGTTAACGAAGATAGGTAAGAAGTTATCTACAGTTATAGACTAGGTATAACTAGAGTTATCAGTTTTGAATGTCATTTGGATATTGCCTTTCTTGAATTACCATATACAATAAATTAGTGTATGGAGTAGGAATGTAAATAGGACAACAAAGTTGAAATATCCAGATTTGGTGGTTAAAAAAAAGAGCAAGCAATAATTATTTATGTTATGATTCCACATACTGTATCTTCATTTGATATAAAGCACTTGTGGGAAAATTCTAAGTCTTCACAGAGCAGACTTTCACAATACCTTCCCCTTAATGCAGGAGTTAGGCTTCCCCTTCTGAGGTGGCTACCTAGGGGGAGCTTAATGGAAGGGGTTACTGCTCCTCATTTCTAATTACTAATGTTCTTTATATGTCTGTAAACTAAACAAGGCCAAAGCATGGGTTTGGTCATTGTCCTGGGGAAGTTTTGTGTATTCATTTTCTTTTCAGTCATTAATGTTTTTCTATGTCTTTCAGTTTTGTCAAAATCCTGCTGCAGAGATGTTTAACACTTAATTTGTGGATTTGCCCTAGTCAATTTGTAGACTAAGAAAAACAGATGAGACTTCAGTAGGATCTCATGAAAATGGAAGTGAAAAGGTAATTAATGAAACTGAAATGTCTCTGTAGGTGTGAGCGTCGTTTTGAAGGGCACAGTAGCCGCTGCTATCCATGTGGAATTGCAGTATCTCCTTGTGGACGGTTTATAGCCAGTGGATCAGATGACAAATATGTAAGTAATGTTTTTGCTTATTTTCCTCCTAAACTATAGGAACTACTTATATTGTACATAATTGTTAAAAGCTTCTTTCTACAGGTTTTCATAGTGCTTGATGCTGAATTGTCATGTGCCATCAAAGATGAGAAGAATGGTGTTCCCTGTAGCACAGCTTTGTTTGTTGTTTACTTATCTGACCACTAGGAACCATGTAGCAACTACATATTAATTTACTTAAGCTTCCAAATACAGGACAGTGAATCTTATTATATGGGTTTCTTAGGAACCAGTCAGCTGAATACAAAATGAGAAGTCATTCTGTTGAGGATCAAGAAAGTTATGAAACATTTTACTAAGTGGACTCATGAAGAGGATCCCGCCGAACCCAGTGGCAGTAAACAACTTACTACATTCTCATAAGAGACGTAGTATTGGACTTTCAATGAGATTATAACATTTGCTACTCTTGGGAGTACTGGATTTTCATGAATGTTTTGTTGTTATTGGAAACTGTTTGGTGTTCAGGCAATGTAGGATTTTACATGTTATTGTTATCAGTTATGGCTGGTTATGTGTTAGCAATATGGCTGTTCTCCCTGTTGCCTTTCCCCTCATGTTCCTCCATATTGTCTCTTTCACCCTCATGATTTTCCCGCCTCTTGCCCGGTTTCCCCGCCATTGCCCCAGACCCTGGTTTGTCATTGGTCCTTTGCAGAGCCGTTCCCAATTGGCTATCCAGTTGCCCTAGTTACAAGCTCCGCCCCCAGTTCTGTCCAATCCCGTCCCTGTTACCAGAACCTTCCCCGTACCCTATATAAACCCCCACCTTCAATAAATGTTGCCCTTTTGAGCCCACAACCGTGTCTGTGTGGTCATTGGGGTCTCGGTCAACGACTCTCGCATCACTCAATTAGTATTAGAACTTTCTGCACCCTTGGTGTGTATTTTCTCACCAGTCTCTCTTCTCCATCAGTGTCAATGATATTAAATTATTACACTTAGAAGAGAATTCTGAGTAAACATGTATTGCTACCCTTTTGAGTATGCACCTAATTTTAATTCAGTTATTCCTGCACTGTTGGCAGAATGTTTTCCTCAGTGTTTGCTAAGAGAGAGATGATTGCCAACTTGTACTGTAGGCCTTTGAAACCAGACTGGGATTCTGTTCTTTGTAAACACATTCTTTCAGAACAGCTGGGTAGGAAAGCTTTTGATTTTCTTTTAGGTATTTCTAGGTGAGTCATCAGAACATGACATAGTTTCTGGTCAACTTCAAATTCAGAAGGAGAGGAATGTACTCTTATGGCTAGTTTTGAAATACTGGCTCAAATCATGCATGAAGGTTAGAGATTTTATTGGAAGATTTCCGGAGGTCTGGCAATAAGTGTGTTCTTGATATTTCCATGATAAAATAAGCTTTTCAAGTTTCTGGTAAATTGCATTTAAAAATGTAGATTGCAAAACAAAAGAAGGGTGTTTTGGTTTGTCTGTGAAACAAACATATCCAATATTTGTCTCAGCTCATAATGTATATGATACAAATATATTTATTTGAGATTACTACTTAAGGCCGCTTTTGAATTGTATAAGAAGAGGTGTAGTCAGAAGACCTTTTGTCTTCTCTTTTGCCTTAAGGTATTTGGAATATGTGCTGATACAAGAAAAGAAAGACAGCATGATTTTGTCCTTACTCCAAAGTTTTGGAGGGTCATCAAATGATACTGAATAACTGGAGTGCATCCTGCTCCACTTGGCATGTGGTTTCTGGTGGACACAGTGCCAGTCAGTACTTTTTAGTGTGGCTCCTGGGTGAGAATTTTTTGCATAATTTGCATCCTATATCTGTAGAGAACTTTCATGGTTCTTGTCCCCTCAGGAAAATGGAGTCAAGTTTTGGAATTGTGCTTAGATTGTACTGTTAGGACAAGGTACAATTTGGGGCATTTTTAGAAGGCTATCCTTTGAAGTTTTGAGACTGGGTTATACTTTTGTGTTTTCCTTTTAAAACAGAAAATTAACATGGCACTGAATAGTCCATTCATATTCAAATAAAAACATCCTGACAGATGGGCTAAGGTGCAACTGGGACAGAGTTGATAATATCAAGAACTCACATATTTTTGCAGATTCTGTGAGTGAATGTCCATTGGAATTTATAAAAAAAAAACTGCCTAAAAAATCAACAGTGTGGATACAAAGCACATTCTGGAAATAAGTTATGTAACTTTGCACTGAGCAGCAACTGCATCTTCAATCGTCTTGGAGTTTATCAAGTGCAATCCTTGCACCCTGTGGTTAGCAAATGTGATTGATTTTAAAGCCAAAAGAGGTGTAATTGGAATATAATTGAGAGACATTAATCTTAAATTGCCTTTTATATTTCACAATATCTGAAATATTTGACAGAGAGGAAAATGTTGTCTACATTGATTAATAACAAAATCACATTCCTACAGGGCATAGAAACAGGAAACCAAAATATGTTGTTGTAAAAAAAGAGATGAAAGTTCTGTCTGCCTTTTTCTCTACTCAGAAAGTGTATGACCTATTTTATTTAAGAAGAGCTTGGTATAGCTTCTGTGTGGCTGAAGTAGCCACTTGGTTTTGTTTGAACTGCTGTTTGTGTGCTTTCATGAGATTTGTAGGTACTGTATGCCACGTAAAAGGGGGGAATATGCCCTACCCTTAAAGGTTTGTTTGTCTGTTAACATCCCTGGGAAAACGAAACCATAGGAGTCTAATCTAGTCAGTCTTGTATTCTGCACAGGAACCCTTCACTGAACAGATTCACAAGATCGAGGTAATTCAATCACCCTTTTTGGCGACTGTCAAAGTGAAAGGGAAAATCCCTCAGCAGATATCTCCCATGGGTTATTCTGCTGTCAACAAACTGTTATCACCTTTATAAAGGACTCTCTCCAGCAGTTTACAGTTTTTATTAATACAAATTTTGACAAGTTAATAGGGGTTCATTGTTGTCAGTGATAGGGTCTAGCTACAAAAACACACTTAAAACCATGTAATAATAATAATATAAAGCAAAGCACAAGCACAGACTCTAAGCAAAGCAACCTACTAAAACACTATGAAGTGAAAGCAGACTCTAGTTCCTTAATGGCAAGTAATGGACATGCATAACTTTAAATTTCTCACCCAACTGGCATCATGGTGGGGAAGGAAGGCAGGTACAACTTGTCAGCCAATCCCAGCAGTTGCAATGGAAAACTTCCTTCAACCTTTTCCCCATCTTAACCTCCTTTTTATACCTTTTTTTCTTCTTAGAGTTTATGTGACTTTAGTCGTAATTACTAAATCAGGGTCTATTCTTTCTTGATGAATGGATGACATTGGTCAAAAGGTTACCACGTTCCCTGCCTGCAGAATGTTGCAAAATAGGTTGTGATATCTTCATATTGCCCCGTCCGTCAGTTCATTCATTATGCTTAGAGAACTTTGTGAGGCAACATGACTTTTATCTGGGAAGTGGTAGCTGAAGTCTGTTCTTATCATCAGGATGTGGCAGCTGGTCTTTCCTCTGTAATTCTTATTCTAACTTTTGACTTTATCCATTACTCCACACTGTAAATTGAGGGTTGAAAGCGTTTCCTAACCTTACTCCAACTTCTTTAAGAGAACCTTTATCAAGACCTCTGTAGGACCTGACAGTCTGATCAAAGTAGGTAACGAGTATCCTGTTTTGACCTGTGATTGTCCTTTCCATAATTAATCATGATTAGAAAATATAGAAAGTTGACGTTTCCAATATCAGATCTTCTCTTCATTTTAAATAGCCTAAGGTTACAAGTGGAATTGGTTGACTTTTCTCAACTAAATGCACATATTATTTTAATTTCTAACAATTTTACAAGTGGAAAGTTTAAGATTTCTGACTATCAAACAATACCATTAAGGATGTTGGACAAATACACCCTAATTTGGTTTAGAGTTCCATTTTGCTGGGCTCTGTACAAAATGTTTACTTAAATGTTTGTTGACTAAAGAAATCTTAGTGTAAAAAGACAAAAAATGTCTGGACAGTGTGAAATGCTACTTTATATAATAAAAATAGCTCATTTTCTTCTGTGGTCCATGTAGTTATAGTTAGCTGTTATACTTCATGTCTAGTTAGGTTCTTAATTTTTTTTCTTTGAAAACCTTAGGGCGCTCTGAATAAATTTCAAGTTTCCAGAAATTAAGTAGGGAATGCAGGAAGAAATATTTGGATCTTTAATTGTTTTCAGACTTACTCTTGCTAGATCTCTTTGAACTGTAGACTTTAAGAGGCACATTTTGACCCTAGTACTGAAATTGAATTTTCTAACATAAAACTCTCTGTCCATGTCAAATCTCAAAGCCTGAGTTCCCAGTTCAGATGGATAGACCCATAATGAAGACTCAGAAGTTTTTCAGCATAACAGGTTGCTACATCAATAGAAAATTACATGGGTAATGTATGATGTTGTCTTCCCTATTGTTTACGCTTTTCAACAACCTAGGGTTCTGCTGATTGCATTGTCTTTGAAACATATTCTAAATCCAGGATTAAATTTGTGCCTTCCAACTGTGAAGGCACCAAAGCTAGAGAGACCAGGAAGATTTTTTTCTTCTTACCTAGAGGGCATCAACACTCAAAGGTGTAACAGGAGACAGGATAAAGCAATTTGATTGTTATACATAACATTAGTCTAATAACCACTTATTGATCCCTGAATGTTTTGTGCGAAATTTGTTTTAGAATAAATTCCCATTATGCAAGTGGTGCTGGAAAGTGATGCTGGTCAGGAGCATATCCAAGAAGTTCTGCAAACCTGTGAGTGGTTGCAGACTCAGTTGTTTTCAGATACAAGATTCTGCATCAGGCATAACACAGACTGTTAGAACTTGTTTACAGTTGACACCTTAGTTTTAAATAGCTATAGAGGTTGATACTCCAAATAGAATATCAGTCCTGCTGAGCAATATGCTCTAAAGTTTTGATATACATTTGGAGGTTTGGTTGCCAGCACTATTTTTTTCTGTGCATCTTGCACTGCACTACTGCATCCTAATGTAATCATTGCCAGAGAAGTTTATGATATATTTCTTGATTCCCATAAATATATTATTAGTCACATTGGTCTTTCTGTGGCTCAGTTCTGATTTATGAAATGGAGATTAGCAACTGTCTGTTTCTTCTCTCCTTTGGTCTTTAAAAGAAGAATTTATATGAAGCCTATTTCAGGTTCTTATTGCTGTGATCAGTTGTTCTGATCTTATTGATAAGAAATACTTCCATCCTTGTGTGTCTGTGGTGTGATAAGCTTCAAAATTGCATCTGATTAGGTCCAAAATTGCATAAAATGGGTCTAGATATCAAAGAAGAGGCACCCCAAGAATTCTGCAATGTGAATGATAAAATTATGACATTGTTTGTTCTCCACTTGGGACTTCAGTTCACTTGAACTTTTTAGGTATTTATGAATGGAAGGTAAAAGACTACAGATGAGGGAAGATGCAGAGGGTTGGAAAAGATATTCTAGAATGGATGTATGCAAATGTAAGAGATAGGACTTCTTAATAGCTCAGAATGTTTAGTTCCATATCTCTTGGGAGTGTATTTTGGGGGTATCACTGAGGTTTAAATTAGGTATCTTTAGTACAGTAGAGTATACTTTAATACTTGGCTTGAAAAAAATAGGAGGATATTTTCTTTACTGGAATATTATTTTTAGAAATGTGTGATAATGATACTGTATAGTATTTATTGTCATGATCTACACTTCATACCAGATGGCTTGCAGAACAGAATGTATTATATGAAGCACTAGTAGCGACTATCTGAAGCATTTTGGTTTTCAGTGTCATTGGTATCTCAACTACATGTTGCTCAAGTTTCATTTTATGTGTCCAAACTGTTTAACTAAGATAAACTTAAAGAGAAAACATCTGGAGAAAATAGCATTAGTAATGTTTACTCTGGAAAAGGCAGGACTGATGTTGTTTGGCAGAATAGAATCCAGAGAATAATGAGAGCAGAGAATGAGTGATAGAAACTTAGACTGCCTCTCTGCCAGATATTGCTGGAGAAAATCTATCACTTTCCAAAGAAGAAAAAAATTTGTGTTACTCTTGAACCTGAGTGTCTCGGATTCTTTGGTAGTGTGGTTGGCTGGTAGGCTGATTGTCCTAGAAGCAAAGACGTAAATATTGCTTTCTTATTATTACAGCCATGACTTTGGGTATTCTGTTGCTTCACTGTCTCCTTGGGTGTATATTTGAAGATGACTGAAAGTCTTAGCCTTGGTAGATTACTTTATGAACCATGAAATTATGTGAGTATGAGCATATTAATTGCTCTTGTGTGCTTTTTGGTCAGGTCAGACTATTGCTTTATCTAGGCTGATACACCTCAGACCCAACCACCACAAAACCAGATTGGGAGCTGAGAGAAGGGGAAGATTTTGTGCTGGCTATAGATGTGTTGTTATTTAACTACCCCAGAACACCATTTTTTCCTGTCAAACTAAATTTTATGAGGTGGCAATGTGTCACTGTGCTAACCTTGAAATTTGGTAATGTTTTTGAGATCTGAGAAGAAGTACAAGAATTTAGCCTTTTTGCTAAAGAAAACTAATTTTATAGAAAATAATCCGTGTTCAAATGTAGGCAAAACATTAAGTCAAAGTAGAAATTAATACCACAGTTTCATTTTGGGATGCATGCAGCAGTGAGGTGCTAAAACTGGATATGTATAGTTTTATACTGGCAGGGCTTATGTTTTCTATATGTATACCTCTTGGTCTACAACTCTGACAGTAGTTGAATTTTGTGTATCATTGGTACATATGACTATAATCCTGCTAGTTAATTGGATTGTGCTTGCAAATTTATTAAGATTGGGTAATCATTTATAAAGTTAACGAAATTGCCTGTATGCCTAAAAATCTGATTAAAGATCCTGTGCAGCATCTGAATCTTTTAGTACTTCTGTCAAACAGTCAACACCAGAACGCAAACAGGGAATTCAATTATTGATACAGTTGGTACAGAGAAGAATTTCAGTAGCAGTCAGAAAGAAACCATTTCCAAAGTGGGTGTGATCCAACCATGCTGTTTCATAACGAGAGGTGAGGTAAATTTTCTTACAACAAAATCTTCAATTAATAATTCTGCACTCCGACAATACTAGATATATTGTAAAAGTAAAAGCAACCTAAATTCAGCAGTGTTTGCTACTACATAAATTTAATAGGCAGACAAATGAAACCAATCATATACATGAGGCCTTGAAACTGGGTAATTAAATGGGAACTAAAATTGGCAAAAATTACACTTTGGGTGCTTCAAAGAAGAGTAGCTTACAGAAACAAGTCTGAGATATGGATTAGAACTGTTTATGTAATCTTTTTTAGTGAGGAAAATTCATAACGTGTTATCTATAACTGGCAGCAGACTGATACATTTGAAAAGTATCCCCTGCATCTTGAAAGATGACTGATCTTGATAATATTAACTATTTTAGTAATAAAGAGCATTTTTATTGTTCAGTGTTGCTCCTATTGTAGTTATGTGAAAGAAACTCATATGGAAACTGGGCTTGTAATGTAGTGGGAAATCTCCTGTGACTACCACAAAGAGAGTCTCCATAAGTGGCATTAAAAATGGACGGGACTCTGAGAGGGCGTATTGTACTCAGCATTTCAGTGCCAGGCTTGATTAGACTTTCCATGCTACCATGTGGCAAGCGTATAAGATATCTTGGGACTGAAGAGCATTAATCAGTGCTTAGAATACTTGTGAAATCTGTTTTATTATGTGTGGATTTGGCACTGATACCTATAGTCACGGTAGTCTAACACTTTCCACTATAATTCTGTTTTCAGTTGCTTATAATTGAGAACATTTTGGGCTGAAACTTTCCATGTTGAGTGTCTGCTTCAGGCTGATTGTTATTTTTCTTTAGTATAAGTAGTTTAGGAGCTTTTCCAGATTGAGATTGAGGAAAAATACATGGTTCAGTAGGACATGTACCCCAGTATAAACAGGAGGCAATGGAGTTCAAGTCAAACAATTTTATTGTAGTGGGATTATGCGTCAAGTTTGGTGGCACTTATGGAGGCAAATGGAGAATAATGTCTTATTAATAAATGCAGATATCTTTTATAAAAACATAAGTAAGGATGTTTATTTTCCTAACAAGGGCCTTTAACACTTCTATATTCTGTACCTCATTGGAAATATTAGAAAAAGTAGTCACAGAAAAAGGATGACTTTGACCAATCCATGCAGAATGTGTGAAAGAAAAAAATCTCTATTTGCATAAGGCCAAAATAGATATCTTAGATATCAATGTCTTTTTGTTTGTTTGTTAATTGATTTTTTTTTGGTCTGTGATCTGTTTGTAAAATATGTACTACAACTTGAAGCCACAGCAGTTACAAAGGGTTTTCCTTGAAACTGATGTTGCTTTTCTGATCCCTGTGTAAAAGCTGATAACAAGGAGAATTTTTCTGTTATTCTTCAGTATTTCTGTTTCTGATTTGCTTCCCCCTCTTTCCCATCCCAGGAGGGGCTGGAAGGGTAAGTAGTTTGACACAAATGCATATGGCCCTGGGTTGGACGAGGGGGCAGTGGGAACAGGTTTCCTTTGAAGGTATGGTGTGACAAAACAGAGAAAAGAATTTATAGTGAAACTCTGCAGACAAAGAGTCAA
>JAWWEU010000111.1:41518593-41554512 GCA_035583155.1 Acropternis orthonyx | reverse complement strand
GCCAGGTGGTGCTCAGCACAGGGGTTGACAATCACCATTTTGTTTGTACCCCAGGGGTGCTGGGTTACACACTTGTTCTTTGTGGGTTAAACGGACCTTTTCCTCTGTACCCTTGTACTTATTGTGATCTTTTTTATGAAACTGTAATTCTGACTTGTAATCTGTGAGTTAGATTCATTCCTCCTGCTGGTTTACCTTTAAACCAGCACACTCAGTCTGAAGTTGCTTGTGTTCCCAAACTAAATGCTTGCAAATGTTTTTGAGGTGAGCAATGCCTGTTCATTTTCCTGTGAACTTTTTTTCCTCTTTGTAATCAATTTTAGAGATGCCTGAGCTGCTTTCTGTGGGGACAATAATAAAAAAAAAAATAAAAAGAGCTTGAGAACAACAGTAATCATCAGAGTACAGGTCCATCTGGCCCAATGCTCTCTCTTCCAGTGGTCAACCATCATTTTCTAAAGGGTAGCTGTGTAGGTCTACTCCTGCTGGGGTTCTGGGAGGTCTTGTAGACCCCAGTGGCTGGGACTGGCATTCCCTGGAGCCTCCACTCACACTGTCTCCTGCTAAGAGGCTGGGATTTGTGTCTCAGCTCAGCCTGGGGCCCTCAGTCCCTGCCTGAGCAATGCTGTAGATGAGTCTGTTTCTGCTCTTGTTTCCTCGGTGAGCCTGGGACCTGCACTGCAGATTGTTGCTCTCCTGGATGGACCCCTCAAGTTAGGTCATAACTGTAGGCATAACATAGCATTATTCTGTTCTATTCTATTCCTTGTGCTTATCATGAGCTGAATAATAATAAGGCTGTCTTTTGCCTGAAATGTCAGGCATTTTTTAACTCTAAAACCACTTTCAAAGACACATGTCAGAAAGATTACAAGTGGAAACTGGATTTTTATTTGTTTTCTTTTGTCTTTCTGGACCTGTTTCAGAGCCAGTGCTCACAAGAATTGACACTGTCTCATAATCTTCACATTATTCAATTTTTCTCACAGCTAATGCAGATATGTCAAATCTTATCATTTAGTGGTCTTTTCTCAATCCAAATAATGTGCTAAAGTCTATTTGTTCATTATGGTGAATTACAGAGGACAACTTTAAGATAAAAATTATTTTAGAAGCCAATTTGTCTGTTGGCATCATTCCATAGACTTTGCTTTCATGAAGCCTGTATCTTGTGTCTTACTGAAGTAGAGAAATTATTTTTGCGTAAAAAATGCTTAAAGAAGAAAGGGCTATATTTTTTTGTTTAGAATTGTTGGGAAAAAGTGAAGCCTTTTCCTTACTAAAAAGTTGAAACTTGAGCTTCCACTTAGAAAATTGCTTAATTTGCTTAAGGGAAGTACAATTGCTGCTATGCAGAGACTTTGAGAAACAACAAGGACAGATAAAGCTTAAAGAAATATCTGAAATTCTTCTCTATCCACATTTGCCTGAAAGGATGTATATATTTATTATCTATGTGTACTGTATCCATCATAACTAGGCACATCAACAGTGCATTAAAAAATAATGAAAGACACACTTTTCTGTTAAAGTGTGAAAGCTGTGAAATTCTACATTGAATTATTAGTAGCAGAAAACCTTTGAAAAATTTTTGCCTTTTTTACTTCTAAAGAGATTTTGACCTTGATTAGAGAGAACATTTTTGTTAATGCATTTAAAATGTTGTTTTCTTTACTTTCAAATTTAGCAATTTAATAAAATATGAATTCTTGAAACAAAAATATTATTACTTTTTTTGCCTCTTTTACTAACACAAGTCTTAAAAACTGACTAGTGAAATATGAATCTTGTTTATCAGTACTATGCTGAGATAAATTTCAGGCAAAGGCTTTTTATTAGGGTATCCAAAACCAGATTGAATGCTCTTAGTTTTAAGTATCAAATTATGAATTTTTATATTTTGCAGAAAGAGATTTTTTTTTTCCTTGCTTGCAGTCGAGACAGAATCATCCATGTTTTCACAGTATATACTCAGAACTCATGGCCATAAATTCAACAGTACTTTTTAGGAAAATAGACCTTGCATTGTAATTACATGATATGAAAGTTCCTGAGTTGCAGCACAAGTCTGTCAAGTATGGCTTTCGCAGGCATAAACTGCGTGGATCACCTAAGGATTTAAGGAAGCTCCTTCTTCTCTGTCTTCTGTTGTGCAGTCGTCTTTTCATTTACCTCTGAGTTCTTTGTTGGTTTATATTTTGGGTTTTCTCTCCTTTTAAGCATTTGGAAAAAAAAATAAATAAAGAGGGACCTTTCAGAATATTGAAATTTGCTGGAATTATTTTAGCATCAGAACCTCATGGATAAAGTGAAAATTAGTAGGACTGCTATCAATGTGAGAATATCCTTCACTAGTTGTTGGGGGTGCAGCGGACTATGAGACCTGGCTGAAACATTTCACAAAGTGGACTTATGAAGAGGATCATTCCAGACTGAATGGTGACGCGACATTTACTACATTCGCCTGAGGAATGTGGTATTGGACTTTCAAGGACATACAATATTTACTGCTCTTCAGAGTGGTAATGGACGTCTATGAATATTTCCTTGTTACCAAAGACTGTTCGGAGTTTGGATTTCATGGGTTTTTACATGTTACGTTTGCTGGTTATGATTATTCATGTTTTGCCAACATGGCTGTTCCCCTTGTTGTTTTTCCCCTCATGATTCTCCGTATTGTCTCCTTCACCCTCACGATTTTCCCGCTTCTTGCCTAGTCTTCCCACTGTTTCCCCGAACCCTGGGATTTCATTGGTTGCTTGCGGAGCTGTTGCCCATTGGCTATCCGGTTACCCCAGTTACAAGCTCCACCCCCAGTTCTGTCCAATCCTGTCCCTGTTACTACCCTTGGTTCCGGAACCTTCCCCCATACCCCTAGATAAACCCCTGCCTTCAATAAACGTTGCCCTTTTGAGCCCACAGTCACCTTGTACTTGTGTGGTCACTGGGGTCTTGGTCAATGGTCTCCCGCAACTAGTAAAAATTATTAAAGAAAAATTATTGATATGCTGATAGCCTATTATCCAAGATGGGTGATGGACTCCACAGGGAGAATTGTTCCTGTGTATCCACTGCACTTCAAAAGTAATGTAATATGTGCCATTGCAGAAGGAGTTTATTTTCTTTAAAATTAAAATTTTAAGTCTGAGATATCGTGAGTATAGTACAGGAGCCTTTGTAGAGCAGAATAATTGGTATTTAATTACCCACTTTGAATTTGGGCACAACACTAGGGATGAAAAGCCTGAAGCAGTGAGTAACAACATCTGATTCCAGTTATCAGAGTTGAGCTAACCTTCCTATTTTAAAGATTTTTTTTTCATATCACTGTGTAATGCCAAATATAATAAATAGTATAATAATAAAAAGGGAAAGAGAAATCATAGAACTAGCATTATAAGAAAAGGCATGAAGTAAGATTACAGTTTAAACACACTGTGACATAAATGCTACTCTTTCAAGAGTACATATTTCTATTAGAATTTCTTAAGAATAATACATATAGAGCCAGCAGATGAATCTTGAGAACTTCCAGGAAGATGTACTGTAAACTAAAAGTCACGCTATGTCTGGCAGCATTTTATTGTATCTGGAGAACATAACATTTTCTCCTGTGATTCTAACTAGAAGTTGAATTCTTTGCGTTGTATTTTCAGGACTGTTTTAATGTGAAGTCTGATAAAAAATTGAGAAATACATTTTTTGGTTTTGCTTAAGGAGCAATCCAAAAGTCTATAGGAATACATTAATTTTAACAGTAGATTCCTATAAGTACCTGTCATATCAAGTAATAATAATTACAAAAAAGGTACTGTTTTGGAAAAATCACTTTCTCATTGGGCCGTTTAAGAGAAATATCTATCAGTACTCATTTTAAGATTAAAAAAGTACCTAATGAGGGACACTCAAGCTCTGATTCATTAAAAAATTCATAAGGATTTAAAAAATCCCTTCTCTGCCTTGCAGAATACTGTTTTTTTAGTGTGATGTATGAACATGGACTGGCTTTTATTTTGCTTGTAATCTAGACCTGATATGGAAGTTTTGTAGAGGTTCCAGCTAGCACCTGAAGCATTGGCATCTGCTCTGAAATGAAACTTTTGAGGTTTTTCCATCAATAGTTTGCATATGAAGCTATGATACTTATAAAGAGAAGTGTTTTTCACTTTAAGTGCCTTCTCTTTCCCAAGCTCAGTCTTTGTATTTGAAAGCTGGAACAAATTCTGTCTATGAGTGACCCAACTTCAAAATGTTTTGTTTGCACTGCAGAATATGATACACTCTCCATTGGGAAGCTGCTAGTCTGGCAGGTTTAGCCAGTTTTCCCACTGACTTACCAAGTGTTATGCAAGCACTGCTATCCCATGATTTGAACAGCTTCTGTTACTTTTACTTTAGATATGGAAACAGAGCTTTAAAACATCTTATTAATAATAAGATCCTTCATGAAAGTTAAGAACAATATTTCAAGATACAAAGGTCTGTATGAAATAAATATGATTCCACTTTCTTTAACTGTGATTAATATGCCTTTATTATTTTTAAACAGAATATCCTTTTCTTCTGAAAATATTTAAATATGCAATATGTCATTTAAAGTCATGGTTTTGCTTTTGGATTTGCTATTTCCTGAGGAAAAGGTGGATTACCCAGCAATAAAATGAACTTTCTTTCTGTAGGCATATAGATATAGGGTGGAATAATTAATGAATGAAATATATTTGGAGTCCTGGGGTATATCATCCAGGCACATATACATATTATAAAGGTCTCAGCCACAGAGGATGAGTACTGTCCAGAGGAAAACAAAACCTTTACTAAAAGGAAACAAGACTGAATTAATAAAACCAGTTGTTACCTAGGTCATTCAGATGGAATGATGAGTTTGTGTATTATGGAACTCTGACTTTTGTTAGAATGGCAGAAATACTTCTTACAGGTCCATTATTTTAAAAGGCAAATCACTGTTAAACTTCCAGGAAAATCATCTTAATATATAACCAATATATTAAAATTGACCAATGTGATGGAATTTCATAGAGTGAAATGAGTCTTATTATCTGCTATTTGCATGCGAGGAGAGGAAATGCAACAAAATAGACCATGATGGAATCTGGAGAAAAAGGGACTGTTTGCCAGGAGCAGTTTAAACAAAATGAATGTTAATGTATTTGTTTAATTACATAATTAAGACTTGTACTAGAACAGGGAGAAGCTTTTTGGTAACCTAGCACACTACGTGGGAAATGGTGAAGAAGCAAGAGATTTTTATTTATATCAGTAAAGCGTTTTGTAAATAAACTGTATGATATCAGGTCTGGAATCCATTTGATTGACATCAGTGCAGTGGGCCAGCCTATCATAGTGCTTATGGCTGAAGTGAAAAACTCAGTTTCTAAGCTCCCACTTCTGTAAACATCTCCTGTTCCTTTGAGTTATTTTGGGAGTTTTAACATGCAGTGGTTCCAAAGAAGTGGTTCCAATGAGTAAAGTATAAAAAGCAGTAGAAAATCACTTATTTAGTACAATATTATATATTAGATGGCAAATTACCTTTCAACTTAGCTATGAATACCTTTGTTTCTGACATTATTCGGTTTATAAAATGTTTGCTGTTTTGTGCCTGATGGACAAAAGTATGATCTTACAGTTCAAAAGGAGAACAAATGAGAGGGTCCACCAGAGTTATAGTCAAGATGTAGAATGCAGAGCTTTGTAAGAGCTAAATTTAAATTACAGATCATTAATGGATGATGTTCAAACCATGTGTAATGTACATCCTTTAATTTTCATTTCCACTATGCTTCTAAGTTACAAATTTCTAGATTTAAAAATTGGAGAGATTTAAAAGTAAAAATAAATACTACTACAGTTGAAACAGAACATCAAAGTGACTGAGATTTATATGATAGGTGGGAGGGACAATATTCTGTAGGAAATAGAATTTTTGGAGTGTAGCTAGATCATACAGCAGTGTTCATGACAGAGATGCTTGCAAGACAACAGTGGTTCTTTATTAATAGTGATATTAGAGTCTGGAAGTAAAAGTAGATTGTAAAAACATGCAGCCCATATTAAAGAGTCAGTTTTTGTACTTTTCCAGGACTTCATGCAGAAGAGTGTGAGGTATCTGCTACAGATGTTGGCTTATGGACTAAATAGTAGGATATAAAAACACTCAAGTGATTTAGGCTTCTGAGAGCTTAGAGATCCTTTTTGAAGTTGGACTGGAGTCTGCTCTCAAGTCAGTTATTTAGTTATCATTTATTATTTTTTTAGATCTTTTATTCAGGATTTGAGCTTTTAGTCCTTTAGCTCAACTCATGGAGGCTCTTACTGTTGTTGAATGGCCTGAGTTGAATTCTTCAAGCAAACCCACAAAGGTTGGTCATAATACATTGGCAGTCCGGAAGAGTCCATCAATAACAAATAGCTCCTAAATAAGAAGTATCATGTGTGGTCCAAGAGTTTCCTGGGAGGGACAATTTCAGGAAGACACTGTGGTTTGAATGGAAGTAGTGCTCTCTGTTCATAGGTGTTTAATTCTGCTAAGCATGGCTAACCTTGTGACAGCCACTCCTATGGGAAGGAGACATATAAAAAGAAGAGTCTGCATACATAATAACTCCGTATGAAACAGTCTCACAGGTCGCAGTCTCATTTTTAGGCATACTTTGGTTAACTGGCTTTTTATTTTTCAGTGAAGAAAATCAGAGTTTACAACTCAGTCTGTAACTGTAGAGGCAGGTATAGCTACTGGATTGTGGTTAGGTAGTGAAAGATCAGAATATCTGATTACACATCTTGTAATATCTTTACATTAATTGGTATAGTTACATTCTTCTGAAAGCGTACAGTTTTACTTCGCAATACTGTATACATTTGCACTCTTGTGCTGCTTTCTTGCCAAACCATAGAATTTTTTCAAACCAAGTTGAAAGGAATTTGTATGCCAAAATGCAGTAGGGAAATGTTAATTTGAATTATGTTTGCTAGTATTGGAGGGTTTTTTTAACAATTACCTTGTTACTACCACAAAGTTTCTTTTTGTTGACTGTTACTTAAGAATGACACTATCTCCAATAGTACAGCTCTTTTTGTTTCAAAATCAGTGATGCTATCACTAATGGTTTCAGTGCCTTTCATGTACTCCCCAGGTGCCAGTGCATTTATCAGTTCTTAGTGTTTTATATTAATATATTTATATCAGAGATGGCAAACTGAAATTTAGCCATGGCAAATCAGAAAAGTAGTCATTTTTTCTCTTTCCGGTGGTCTGGGTAGTATATGCTTATTCTTCATTAAATGCAGTCTTATGCCTTGCTTTTTATAAAATGCAAAACCTGCAACAGCAAAATTTTCTTTTAAGGGGAAAAAATGAAGAAAAATCAGAAAAAGCATGTTGCTATAAACAGCTATTAGGGTTGAATTATGCTAGAGTTTTGTGAATGTTTTCATTTTAGTGTGTTAGTAGTTTATTAATTTCTGATGTTTTTTGCTTTTTGGACAAATTAATAACATGTTTTTCTTCTCAGCTCTCAAGAAAAAATGTTTTCATACTTTTAAAGTAAAAAGTGAGCAAATAGGCATTATTTGCACTTTTGTTGTGCTTGTTCTTGTCTGTCTTGAAAAACAAATACTTCAGCAACATGAAATAGATGTTAAAATCATAGGAAGGATCTAGTATTTTCATAAAGTATCTTTCATTGGTTTACGAGAAAACATTGTTGCTGTTCTCTACTGCATTATTTTGCATATGTGCAGTAAACCTGACATGAGCCTTTACACTGCCTAATTTTGGGGGGGGAAACGGGATCACAAAGAAAGAAACAATCTACTACACTGCATTAATATTGGGTAATTCTGACACACAAAATAGCCTTTAGATCAGCTAGGAGCAAGCTGTTGGTAATTTTGTAGTAAATTATGCAAACATATAAACCATATAAAGCATATAAAAATCTGTAACATGTCTCCATTTATTCTTGTTTTCCTACTTCTCTGATAATATGAGAACAGAACCAGACTAGTGATGTCTTTCTTTTAGCTGTAATTAGGTTTTTTTGGGGGGCGATTTGTTTGGTTGTTTGTTTGGTTGGGGGGTTTATAATTGCTGTTTAGAAATATATAGCATATTAGGCTGCAGAATTGAAAGTTTGATTCAAGATAAACGCTGGTCATTGAATTTGCAAGTGCGAATTTGACAACCTATTTTAATTTACTGCAAGTTTGCTTGGTGAAGAGTTCAGAAAAATTGGCTGTTGGTTTCATTTGCTCCCAAAATTCATAATGTGAGTCTGAAAACAACTATTGCATCACAACAGTTTGATCTCACAATTGATTACTTGCATGGTGTGGTCTCTCCTCTGTATGTTAGTGTTGATGAAAAGAGTAAACTTTCCCTTTTTGATTTTGAATTCAAATCACGGTTGTTCAGCACAGAAATAAGCAGGACTTTCCTATGTAGAAATGCTAGTAGAGATCCTCAGATAGTCTATAATTTACCATTCTATTCTGAAGAAAGCTTCAGGTCTAATTAATATTGCCAAACTGCAGAGGCTCAGACACTTTCAGAGTTCTTACAGGGTTTACGAATGTCTCTGGTCAGCAAAAATATGTCTCTTACTGAAGACAAGTGAAGGGGAGGTGGGAATGTAGTCTTGTAAACTAACATCTTTTGTAGCAGGTGTGCTAATAGTATGGAGGAAAAAACCCTGTTATCTACCTTATTAATGGCCCAGTTCCATCACAGATTCTGAAAGTGTTAGCCTGATCTACGGTGAAATCATTATCACAGATTTAAGCACATTAGGGAAATTGTTGTTTACCTTGTGTACTTGTGTGCTTGAACTATTTGTGCCTGCCATTGCAGTCTGCTTATAATTTTGATGCTATAAATACTGTCACTTGTCACTGAAGACATTTATTCCTTCGTGCTATTTAAGAAACGCATTTTTTAAAAAAAAATTAATTCTTTGGGTAAAATGAAACCCTTTTTTTTACAGATGCTAATGGCAAAGAAATCTTTCATGGAACTGCAGTGAATGAAAGCAAATTAATTATCTATTTGTGCTTTCACATGCGTTTGAATATTTCTAAATGGGAGTCAATTCAGGCAACAACCTCTTCCTGTCAGCACAGCTGAAAAAATATTTTTACACAGCTCGATCCCATATATGATCTGATACCATGCAGGGATAATTAAATCTTGTGGAACTGTTGACAGCACTTTTTGATTTCCATGTGTCCTTATCCAAGCTGCTCCACTGTAATTTCAAGGAGTCTCTTATTTGTAGGTGGCTCTGCTGGACAATATATAACCCTAGCCTGAGCACCACTTTGCTTTGGAAATTGAGCAAGGACAATATGCCATTTTTGGCTTACTTTTGCAAATCATTGCAAATGCTCCCAAATACAATTAAAAAGAGAGTATATATTGTCTTCGTTAACAATACAGATCCTGATTGCAACTGTCCCTATTGAAAATCAGCTTAATATTAATCCTGCCTGTGATATAAAGGTGCAATATTGTGTTTCAAGAACTGTTGATTCTCTTACCAGTTCAGTAGCAGGTTTTAAAAGATTTCATGCTAACAAATGTTACAGAAAATGTCAGGTCTGCAGAAAAGCTCCTGTGGCTCTGTCTCAGACTAATGGACTGTGAATGCTGAGGATGAATAATGAGTCATAGCCTGATGCTATCAACACAGTGTAATTTGGTTCTTTTGCCTTATATCAGTTAACAGAAAAAGATCAGTCATAAAAGTATTGGCAGAAAAACCAAACCATTACTTCAGTCTTTGCTGATTTAGTTTTTTTGTGACTTTCTATGTAAAAGTTATGATAATGGTAAACTGAGGGAGTTGATAATTTTCTTAAGAAATTATTATGTGTCCAGAGTTTGCTGGTCAAAAAAAGTACTGACAAAGTAGTGACTTAAATATAATCACCATCTTGGCTTCAGCATAGCAATTGATCTGCAAGGAAACTGTGCCCTCTGGAAACTGCATGGCTGCTGAGTCAGCAGTGGAGCAGGAGGGAAGTGGGAAGGAAGTATGTTGATGAGAGTGAATTAAATGTAGGGAAGGAAACAGTAGCAAGGGAAAGAAAACAGAGGAAGCCACAAGGAAGAAAAGTGGACATAATTACCTACTTTGTCTGAATTCTAGACATTTATTAAGGATGTATTTCTTTGGAACAAGCACTATAAAATTTTCTAAACCTTAAGCAGATGAGCCAGAGTGTTTGCAACAAGGTAAGAACATGAATATTTTGAAGAAATGACTACATATGCATCTGTTGTGTGTCTGCCTGATTCAGAAAGTTTCTTGTTACAGCATTCAGAGATTGCTTACCCTGACTTGTTAGAGATTGTCTTGTGCTATAGAGGAATTCTCTGGTCAATGTGTGGGTAAATGTGAACATTGGAATTTCACATCACTCCCACATTCAGCATACCCAAAACTAAATACTGCACATTCCAAAGAAACTTAATCTGGGCTTGACATTAGCAATTTTTATTGAATGTCCATTTTAAACTATTTTTTGGAGACATGCAAGTCATATTATTATACCTGATGTAATATGGTGCTTTTTTTTTTAACCAAGAGATTATGTAAAGATTATATGTTAGATATAGCTATATATGAAATGTCTTGGAAATAGTAAATATTTTCAATTCTAAGAACTGTTATATTAATAATAACTGTCTGTCTGAATTTTTAAATCACAGTTATTTTTCTCCACTTGCCTGTGAGTCTTCCTTATGCTGCTCAAAATAAACACGTAAGAATTTCTCCATCTGTAAATCTGTATGGAGTCTTTGGTCATTCTGTGAAACAACTTTGCATGGACATTTTCTATTAGTAACCTTCAAGACATAATACTCTGAAAGACTAGCAGTATACCGTGCATCCTCTTACTTTATGTTATCATAATAGTAAATCTCAAGGATTATTATAATAATAATGGCCAGACTTTGCGAACGAAGATCTGGGGAAGGGCTCTCCCCACGTGGGTATGGCCTTCCAGCCTGCACAGTGGATTTTTTAGGTGAGGCACAGCATGCGCAGAACTGGCCCCCACCATTTACGTCCTAAGGTCCATTTGCCAAGGCCGAGCAAGCTTGGACAGTGACAGTGAAATCCTCGGGACTGTCTACAGCGCCCGGTACTAACCGGGGCTGACCCTGCTGAGCATCTGAGATCTGACAGGACTGAATGGCAGGGAGGCATTTAACTGCCCAGGGAACGGTCCCACTGAGACTCGAACTCAGGCCGTTGGGATTCAGAGTCCAGAGTGCTAACCATTTTGCTATGGGACCACCCCTTCAAGGATTATTACATTTATGTTTATAGACTTTTCAGAAGTAATTTTCTTTGTAATTTTCCCATTGTAGCTATTAATTTAGTTTTGAATCAATTAGATTAATTTCTATCCATGCAAGTAAAAATACATGGTTGCAGTACTGAGAAATACTTTGCAGCATTTCACAACTGTTTGGTTCTTTTAAATGGAAGGGCAGGCCAAGGAATTACTCATTGCCATTATGTCTGATGCAGATGAGTTGTGCTCCTGTGTAAGCAAGATGCTCAAAGCTTAATGCAGAAACAAACTTTGAAAATTTGGTAGTGAAAATAGTTAGCTTAGGTCTGATGCAGTGAAAAAAAAAGAAAGGGAGGTGGTGGCATAGTCACAGGTTTGTTTTGAATCAAGGGGTGACAATAGTGAAAGAAAGGAAGGATAAAAGCAATTAACAAGCTGAGGTAAAATGAGATCGTTGCAATTGTTATGTAGACTTAGATAAATATTTTAGCTATTTAAATGAATATGGAAGACCATACCCTTGAGATCTTAAGCAGAAAGAATCTGTAGGACTAACACATAAACTCAAGGTGATGATGTAGGAAATTGAAGCTGCAGGTAATCTTCAGTTTTTCTATGCTGGTGACAAGTTACTGTCTACAATGATGAAAAAAGTTTGAGAAAAAATTCCAGTGGAAAAGAAATAAGAACCCTTGTTCTAATCTTGTTGGACTTGAAATAGTGGTGAATCATTACACTGGTATGGAGATTGGTCTGGAAGAGAGGTTTAACTGTGAGTCATGCTTAGAGAAATAGTGGTTTGACATTATCTGAAGTTAAGATGTAAGGGAGGCAGGGAAAGAGAAGAGTAAGGGCAGACTTGTGAAATGTTGTTGGGAACTGACTGGGATACAAGAATGCTCCTCTGAAGGACTGATAAAAGATAATGAGGACAGAGAAGAATCAAGGAAGCCAAGAGAGATCTAAAATCCAGGAAAAGCATTGTCAACTTTATTGAAGGCAGTTTTATCGATGGAAGCAAGTAAGGATGACACATTTATTGTCAGTTGTGTCTGGCAACAGATCATTAGAAGAACTGTCAGGGATCATTTCTGTGAAATTCAAGGGCAAAACGTACATTGGACAAGAGAACTGGAAAAAAACCCCACCAAACCTGACTGTAAACAGCACATGCTTTTTTATTACATAAATGAGAGATGATCTGTGACTGTAGAAACAAATGTGGACAACAGCAGGCCTTTTAAGGACACAGAAACTAAGGAATGTTTACATTGGAAGGGGGAAGAATCAGATGACATTGATATGTTAATAAGTAATGGAGAGAATAAAGGAAATAAATTCATGTTTGAGACTGGACCTCAGAAGCAAGGGAAGAAGAGCAGAAGAGAAATATCTCAACTGACAAGGAAGCACTGCAGTAGGGGAAAAGAAAAGGAAGACAGAAGTTGGAAAACACTGAAGAAATAAAGATGGTTAGGAAAGACAGTGTAGGGATTACAGAAATGAAATTTCTCGCTAGAAAAGAAGCATTATTTAGCCAAGGTAGTAACCTCACTAAGAGCAGAGAAAGAAGTTTCTCAGAATCATAATTGAAATGCTTGCTCACAATTCCTGCAGTTAGATGTTTCCAGTTCCTCTGCTCAAATGCAACAGTGCAGTTAGCCAAGTTGCTTCTGGAACCATATACATACTAAGCAAACTTAGTCTGTCATTAGGGCAGGGGTTTGTAGGGTATTTCTATTGCAATTCCTGGTAACCTTTATTTTATCTTCAGTAGAACTTGCCTTCAAGATCTGTACTCACAAATGTAGCAGAGATAGCATTTCACAGAATATGCAAAAATCCTTGCAAATGTTCTTTATTTAATCTTTTTTTTTGGTATTACATGTCTTCAAGTGCTGTGAAACTCATGCTTTTATGGAGTAGAGTTGTCTTCTTTAAAAATATTGAGAATGATTTCCTCCCAATTTTAGCATACATCAGTTTGAGTCTTAAAAATTTTCTTTAATAGCTGTGTAGGGCATTATATTATTCCTTTTGGACTAAATTTTATAGGAATGATGGCAACTCAAAGATATTCACTTTCAATGTGATCCATCAGTCTTACAACAACTTTGAATTCTGACTTTTTCAAATGAAAAAAGAAACAAGGGAAAGGATTTGCTTTATGGATACAATTCCTACCAGTGTTATCTTCTACCATTAATGTTTAGATATTTATATGTCAAAAAAGTTATACTTTATGTTCTCCCATAGTAAACACTAAATTCTTAGAAGGCTAATTGCATCATCCTATCTTACATTTATATATGGAAAATATTATTAATCTGATTGCTTAAGTTAATTCAAAAAGTACCTTTAAAAGGTGAGGCATTAGCACTGTACATACCTCTCAGACCTTGACAGTTTAATGTTCTTGACTTTTTACTGACACTTTAAAAAAATAAGAGAAGATTATTTGTTTCAATTTGCAAATTCTTTTGTTCCTGAAGGAAATGCATTTACTGGTTAAAGATGTAATAAGATTTCTCCCTGTTTCTGATCTGTCTACAAACTAAAGGAGAAATATTACTCAGGGAAAACCACAGAGAAAATTATATCTAGATCACAAGCGTGTTCTTTAGAATATATTAAAATACATTTGACAGTGATTTGAGTAAAAATTAGTCTTTGAAAAAAGTATTAGCAATTTATCACTAAAACATTATATAAAATAATTGTTGACAATTAAACTCACCAAACATAACAAGAAAGAGAGAGAAGTAGAATAGAACCCAGAATAAAAGAAAGAAACAAAGAACAGTTGTATATTCACACAGTTTTAGTGCAAAGCTTTAAAATTACAGGAAAGGGTAGAACTGACATTTATGTTTGTAGGGTGAAAAATTCTTAAAACAGGAAAGGGTAATAAAAAAATACTAAAAAATATCGGTAAATATGAGATGGATTAAAAAGAAATATGCCTTGCATTTGCAAGACAATGACATTTAGACAATTAGAAATGTACTACACTTCACCAAGAATAAGAAATAGCAAGTAATTATATTAATAATATTTAGATTGTTATTAAAAACAAGAACAACGGTAATAAAAACAATTAAACAGAGATAGAATTTTCTCTGATAGCTGTGTGGGTGAGAAAATTTGTGTTACACAGCAGTGGATTCTCATGTTATTGTTTACATGTAAACTGCAAAGGATTTTCTAGATCACTGAACATAAGGATGGACTGTGGTTGTAGTGTCACACATACTTTTGTGAGTAGATCTGGTTTTCCAGACTTATAACTTTAAAAAAATGTATTTTAAACCCCAGTGTTCTGGGAAGGAAGTTGTTTTAGTAAGTATTTTATTTTTAAAAGATATAGCATATTATTATTTTATACCAGAGACATTTTCCAATACCTGTTAAAATTATAGAATAACTGGAAAAAAAGCTTAATTAATTATACAAGGAATTTCAGTCCTTTATGATATACAATATACTCACAGGATTGAAAACTCCGGGTTTGACAATTTTTCATCAAATGTTCATAACAGATCCATGGTGCTATTTTATTTGGCTGTGGAGTCTGCTTTTCAGGCCAAGAACTTTGGGTTTGATTCGCCCAAGTAGGACATTACACAGTATGTATGGTAAAAAATCTTAATATTTGGAGACAGGATCTCTTTCTAAATACAGACCTTTTTTTAAAGGTTAGACATTGTAGTTGTACTTAATTTGACAGTGATTTCAAAATATAAGCAAGAATGGTTTTTTATGTTTGTGTGCTCAAAGTACAGTATTGAAACTATAGACCTTGCTTTTCTTGGCATTAGTGGAAACATTTCATTTGGAGCAATATTGTGTCTGGAGTCTGTCATGAAATGACAAATAGTAGCAAAGCCCACTGGAGGAGTACCTAGAGCCACAGTTTTGATGTTATATAACAGAATAAATGGGGAACCCATAACAACAAACTAATACAGCTTGTTGTGGAAAGGCTCCTATACAATAGGTTTTTAGGTTCTTTTCCAGAACTTATTCAAGAAAATGTTAACATCTTGAAAATCTGAAGAAAGACTTTTGTAATTATTTTCTAAGTATTTCACACAGGTGGATGTAACTGATTTCCCTGTTTTCATGCACATCTCTCTATCTGCTAATTAACTTGATAGACTTAGATGTGTAAAGATAAAATTAAAAACTGACCTGCCAAATGTAGCAGCAAACATTACCCCAGGCTTTTGTAGCTTCTGCAATACGTCAGGACGTGTTCCTAATTTTTCACTGTTTACTCTTTGAAACTCGTAGAGAATGTACCACCTCTCTTCTTAACTATGCAGCAGAGGTAAAGTTTTTCTGATGTAGTGCTTTAGTTGTATTCTGCATGTTCATCTTCTGTATTAGTTACTGGATCTTGGTTTATGTTGTCTGTGTTGACATTTTAATTTTGTCCTTTTTCTTTCACTATTGACTTCTCTATCATCTCCTAGCTGAAGGGACTGAGCTTCACCTCTGCTTCTGGTTTGGAACCCTGGTTCCACTCTTTAAAGAATGAGCACATACAGCTAAGCATTTGGGTATCCAAACCCTGAATTAGGCAGAAGTATCAGGAAACCTGACATTCTCTCTAGTGTTTGGCTCTTTAGGAGCTCGTGGATGTTCATCCTTGGATTCTTACGTAGTTACTGAGAAAAATATGAGTGGTTTTTAGTATAGAATTTGGTTTTAGATTTCAAGGATTTTTGTTGGTCCAGGCATTCTCACATTCAACATGGCTGCTCAAGAAGCTCTTAATAATTTGGATCAAAACCTGGTGCTTATGTATATTACATGTTAACCATTCAAGGGTGTATAAAGGAAGAATACAGAGCTCTGCTCCCCCTGATACAGCTCATCCCAGGAGCTTCTGCTGCTAGCCAGGACTTAGCCCCATAATAGCCTTTTTTTTGATTTTCCTCTGTTGCTAGCTCTCCTACTAACAGGACCACCTATAGGAAGATGCCAACTTTTCTGCTCCAGGACCAATTTAGGGTTCCCTGTTCGATCTGTCTTTTGTCTTTTTTGAAGGCTCTAATATGTGTTCTTTTGTTTCCACTTTTGCAAGCTGTTTTCCTTTAGTAAATACAGAGGAAAGCAAGGCATTATGTTGCCAAGAAAATTACTTCCCGTGCTTGGTAGAGAGAGGTCATGATTCCAGGGACCTACTCTGCTTACCAATGCATATTGAACTTCATGACAGACTTCCTTAATGGCTTGGAATGAATCTTCCACACCAACTTTATAAATCTGCTCCAGGGAATATTGAATGACTCTGAGGGTTAAAGCAAACTTACTTGGCACAAAATTAATAACTTGAACCTGAAAATACATAGTGAAGTGAACATGGCCTTCCTTTACCCTCAATACTAGAGCAGAGATAGGCACCCCAGCCCCAACCCTTCCAACCCAAGAGTCCAGGATAGAGGAATGTTGGAAGGAAGACTTTTCCTTTGTCAAAGAGGATTGGATTAGAGAACTCCAGGCAAACTTAACATCCACAAGTCCATGGGCCCTGACTGGATGCGTTAATGAGTGCTGCGAGAGCTGGCAGACAACATAGCAAGGCTGCTTATGACCATCTTTGAGATGTGGTGATCAGGAGAGGTGCCTGAGGACTGGAAGAAAGCAAATGTCACCTGTCTTCAGAAAGGGCAAGAAGGATGACCTAGTGAACTACCATGCAGTCAGCCTCACCTCAGTTCTTGGAAAGGTGATAAAATTCCTCATTCTGGAGTCTGTGTCTGTCCACGTGGATGACAAGAAGGTGATCCGGAGTAGTCAGCATGGATTCACAAAAGTAAGTCATGCTTGACCAACGTGATGGTCTTCTGTGATGAAACAAATACCCAGATGAGTGAGGTGAGAGAAGTGGGTATTGTCTACCTCGGCTTCAGCAAGGCTTTTGACACTGTATCTCACAATGTCCTTATAGGCAAACTCAGGAAGTATGGACTGGATGAGTGGACAGTGAAGTGGGTTGAGATCTAGCTGAACAGAAGATCCCAGAGGGTTGTAATCAGTGGCACAGGCTCTAGCTGAAGGCCTGTCACTAGTGGTGTCCCCCAGGTTCAATACTGGGCCCAGTATTGTTTAACCCATCCATCAGTGACTTGGATGAAAAGGCAGATGTCTCCTCAGCAAGTTCACTGATGTCACAAAGCTGGGGAGAGTGGCTGATGCCCTGGAGAGCTGTGCAGCCCTTCAGAAGGGCATTGACAGGTTGGAGAGGTGGGCAGAGAGGAACCATTTGAACTTCAACAAAGGCAAATACAGAGTCCTTCACCTGGGGAGGAACAATGCCATGCACTAGTATAGGCAGCTCTGTGGAGAAGGATCTGGGGGTCCTGGTGGGCAACAATCTGTCCATGAAACAGCAGTGTGTTCTTGTGGCCAAGAATGCCAATGGTATCCTGGGGTGCATTAGGAAGAACATTGACAGCAGATCGAGAAAGGTGATCCTGCTCCTCTACTAAGCCCTGGTGAGGCCATATCTGGAGTGCTGTGTCCAGTTCTGAGCTCCTCAGTACAAGAGTCATAGAACTCCTGGAACAGTTGCAATGGAGGGCTACAAAGATAATTAAGGGACTGGCGTATTTCTCTTACAAGGACAGGCTGAAGGAGCTGTACCTGTTCAGTCTCAAGAAGAGATGACTGAGAGGGGACATCATCAGTGTCTATAAGTATCTGAAGGGAAGATGCCAAGAGGATAGAGCCAAGCTCTTCTCAGTGGTGTCAAGCAATAGGACAAGAGGCAATGGGCAGAAACTGATGCATGAGAAGTTCCACCTGAATATGAGGAAGAACTTTACTGTGCAGGTGACTGAGCACTGGAACAGATTTGCCAGAGAGGTTGTGGAGTCTCCCTCATTGGAGATATTCCAGAACTATCTGGACGCAATCCTGTGCCATGTGCTCTAGAATGACCCTTCTTGAGTGGGGAGGTTGGACCAGATGATCCGCAGTGGTCCCTTCCAACCTTAAACTATTCTATGATTCTGTGGTTCTGTGATATTCACATAAGTGTGCATGAGGGATCCACCCTTGTTGTAGTCACATCAGACTTAAACTCATCAGCAGAGTTCTTACAAGCCAGTCTGTGGTCTGAGACAGTTAAGCTGTTTTATTCCAGCACTGTAGATGAGCTAATCCTTACTAACTCCCTGGAAGGTCACACTAAGCTAATGTGGCTACATTGCCTGTATGCTCACACAAGTAAGACTGCATAGCACAGTGCTAAACTATATGGACCTATTGCCTTGATTCTCTGTTGACTCAGAGAGAACCACACCATGGTCCATTTCGCAGTACAGACATGCCCTAAATTTCATGCCTTGAAATTCTTTGGTTTTGGTTCCATGATGATATAAATAGCAGACTTCTCCTTATAAGACTTACAGTTGTTTAAAAACTTGGGTTTAAATTTAATGTATTCT
Organism: Acropternis orthonyx; assembly: GCA_035583155.1. Taxonomy (NCBI): domain Eukaryota; kingdom Metazoa; phylum Chordata; class Aves; order Passeriformes; family Rhinocryptidae; genus Acropternis; species Acropternis orthonyx. The sequence goes on along the minus strand of JAWWEU010000111.1, from coordinate 41,535,730 downwards.
ATCTAACCAAACCACCGCTCCTCCCTACCCCGAGTTACTTAATACAAACATTTTTATACGTATATTTGAGGTACAGCACATTGAATGAGCTTGTTACTTGACATGCTACATTTAAACTTCTCATTTGGCTGTACAAATCATGCACTTAGGAAAAACATGTTTTAAGAAAGCTATTAATCTAATTTCTCTATTGTTTTGGGTTTTTTTTTGTGATCGAAGAAGTTCAGGAAACTAACTCTGGTTAGTCTTTAGTGTCTGAGTATTTTGTGAGTGTGTATTATTTTAGTAATTGGTTTTGTTCCAAATCACAATATGGTGTTGCATTTTTTTCCTGCAAAGTATTTCTCCATATTTGCAATTTTGAAAAGTTAACAGAAATTGGTAAATATTCAGTGCTCTGAAAATTAGAATATTATGGAAATTGAGTGTTCCCTGTGTTGCTAGCTAAAGGGAATATTTATCTATGTCCATATTTAGGGTCTTTCATATTTTATATGGTTGTAGTCAAAAACATATAGGAATATGCGTACATGATTTTTAAAATAAATTAATTTTGCATTTTTGCACAAAGATATTTTTCATTTCAATTTTCCACTGTAATATATTATATATGCTGTCCAAAAGATATCAAGTTCATGAGAAACTGAAAAACAAAATTTATCCCTTGTAGGAACTTCAGATATAGTCCTTTATTTCCCAAATGCCAGCAAGCAACATTAAATATTTTGTTTATAAATAATCTTCATTTTATGAAAGAAGTAATTCCACGTGTAGAGCCTACTGTTTCATAGTCAAATTGTAATGGAGAGGAATCTTGAAACTGCACCTTTGATGAGTTTATTTCAGCTAACAGAAAGATTAAAGTTCCTAATTTAACAAAGTTAAAATGTAAAGTGAAAAGCAGTCAGTTCATGTTTTCCTTCTATTCCTGCTTGCATTTGTGGGTGGAGAAGTGAAGAGCATTTCAGATGCAATGACCTACTCTTTGTAAAAGTGCAAGGTTACAAAGGAAAAAATATGTACACCTTCATTGAGTATTTTGCACAGGAATAGGAAACTATTGAAAAGACATTTATGTTTAAGTATCATTAAGACTTAGAATATGGATTGAAAAGATTTAAAGGTGAATCCGCACAAGATTTCAATCATCTTAAAAATTTCTTTTTAAATTTTATCAAAACAGGACTACAAACTTTTTTTCATATTCTCTATTGTATTGCATAGCTTGGAATATATTTATAAGTTCAAGAAAACAATACTTCTAAAAATATCTTGCCTGTATAACACAGGTAAATTCTTCCTCTTTCTTCCTTGTGATATCATGAGTGGTATATGAGTTCTTTCATTCTGTCTGCTTTCACATCAGCCTTTGGTGGTAGGAAAGTCTTATTCCTGTTTTCAAATTGGTTAAGAAACTAAGAGGCTGGTTTTTGCATTTGGTCATGAAGATTTGCTTTTCCTGATGAAAACCAAAATCAGCCTGAGTACACACAGTGCTGTTAAAAAAGGCATTTAGACTTATTTCCTAATCCGACCAGTTTAGCTCAGCCCTGAAGACACTCACAAGGTGGTGGCAGGAGAGTTTCATTAGGGTGGTTCTGGAAAATGGAAGTGCTTTTTGACACTGTTCAGGAAAAGAACTATGTGTCATCCCAGAAAATGCATTATCTGGGACAGTTTTCACCCAAGCAGTACAAAAGAAAGATGTGCCTATGACATGACAGACCGAGCCCCGCTGGCATTTCGATACAGAAGCTGGTGAGTTACCGTTCTCGTGGCACACTAGTGATTGCAATGGAAGCATTGTGACCTGTACTTTTACTGGGTAACAGACTTGTAGAAAATGCCTGTAAGCACAAGTCAGCACACCCTGGTGGACTTTATTTTCAAACTAATTTTGAATTGTTAGTCTGAGTGTTCATCTAACAGTCTAGAGTTTTGCAGCTTAAATGGATACTTTTCATTCTCTAGCAGAAAAAGCAGAGGCAGCCTTTGTTGACTTCAGATAAATGTTGTATGTGCTCCTTGAGGAGTTCCACTTAACAAGAGTGAACTACATTCATGTGTCCACAATTGTGCCCTATTTTGCCATGAAAAGTTTGTATCTCAATATGCTTCTTGTAAATATTAGTGTCAGCAATTATTATCTCAAAATATAAGACTATTTGAAAAAGTTTAGAATAATACTCTGTTGAATGGCACAAGTGCAACCAAGATGATTATACACACTGTGGTGATTCTGAATGGAAAATTCATGCCATGCAGCTGATCATGCCACATAGTCTTGTAGGTGCGTTTTAGCTCTCTGCACTGTAAAATATCATCTTCCATTTTTTTGACAAGAGAGCTTTCCCATTTTAAGGCAAGAAAGCACTCAGATTTAGGGCTCATCCATGTGCTAGATTCCAAGTGACTCTCAGAGTGTAGCCTGTGGAGACTATAAGGCACACTCACATTGCTATTAATGAGTCACCTGGACTCTTTCATTTACAGACTTGTCACTAAGTAGTAGGAAGACACTTTTTTCTTGTGGTGACATCTTATTATGTTTTATGGGTTTTGAGTGCCAACAACTGTACTTCATTATACATGGAAAACACATTTGGCTTCTCCTTCTGTTCAAGGTTCATCTTAAGAATTACTTTCAGCAGTTGCCTCCAGAAGTATTTTTGACACAGTAGAACTTTTTTCATTCTTTGAGAAAGTGATAATATAATATTACTGCACTGTTTTTTTATGGAATTATGTTTCCATTACCTTGATCAGGAGGGTACAATTCTGCAGTTCATGTATAAGGTTGCATTTTAACCTCAGGTTAAACTTTGTTGCATACAAATGTTTATGGAAGATGCAAATATAAATTTCCTTGTTTTCTACCATTTTAGGCCAGATCTGTAGACACCTGGAATTCTTTTAATTTAATCACTATCCCTTTGCTTTAATAAATTTCAGAATATATGTAAATTAGTCTACCTAAAGGTCATTGGTAAATATCAGAAGGCTTTATAAAATTTAACTTACATAAAAAGATCATATATATTTTGTAGAGTAGGGCAGAGCTCAGGTTTTTTTACATTTCCATTAATTTAATGTACTTTAAAAATTACACTGGTGGCATTTTTAGGAAAAAAATGTATTTAAGCAGACATACTACATATCAGCAAATTTTATGGTATAAGAATGTAAGAATATGAGTAACTAATAATTATTTATTTTCTTTATTTAAATTGTTAACCCAGAAGTAAGCTAAAACCCAGCAACATTTATGTTGCCTTCAGCCACTGTGGTAATTGCTAAATGTTTTAATTATCTGTCTGCTTTTATACCCCTTTCTTTTAAACAACTAATTTGAGAGATCTTCTATGAATAAGAGGTCTTTATATACTTTAAAATCTTTTAAACTATTGTGACAATTTGAACTGTATATATAGGTACCCTGAAGAAATACATCCACTTGCAGTTGCTTTCAATTGGGTCTAGCTCTGCCAGGCACAAATGACTTCATTATGCTGCTTTTTGCCTGTATGATCATTACTTAAAACCTACTTGGAAAAAAAGTCTTGCACTTCCTCAAAGGTCTTTTTAACACACAGGCTTTATGCCACCTGGAGGAATTTTGTAAATACTATGTGGGGAGAGAAACAACACTATTCAAGATGAATAATTTTGAAAATTTCCTTTTACTCTTGCTTCTTGTTTTGAAAATGTTGAATGTGGGAAGAAATAGAAGTATTTTCAAACAGAAGGTTTATTCTTTTGATAGGTGTCTGTCTTTTGTGATACATTGTTTTGTGATGAATTGACTATTTTAAATATGAAAATTGCATGGGAATATCTGCATTTTGGGGGAAAAAAAGCAGCATACTCTAAGTAAACATATTCAGTCACTTGAGTGTGGAATAATAAAAGAAGGAACATAAGCCTGTTAAATTCTGATACAAACTTCAGTTTTAGGAAGAAAAATCCATTTGTCTGGTGGTTCAAGGATAATTAGGGGTATAAAACTACTGCTTTAAAGAGGACTGGCTTACTATGCTTGTGTGGCTAGGTTTGCATGAAAGAGTTTTGGTCTTTTAGTGTATTTTGCCATGAGCTAATGTCCAGATTTTGAAGTGGAATCTGAAATTATACACCTGAGTAGGACGCTAGTAAAAACTCTTTTTCATGTTTCCCTCAGTTTTTTCAGTTACTGAGTGAAGAGACAGGATTGTAATGACAATGATGTCATGCAAACATTAGTAGCCTCAGAGATTATGGTAGGCTTTTGAAGAATGTCTGAGATTACATTTAAGATGTTTCAAACCCATCGTTAAAGCAAATGATCTGGAAAACATTCCTGATCATTTGTCCAGCCATGTGAGTTTCAAGTGTATTCTGCAGACTTCCAAAAATTGGTATTTTAAGAATATAGTAAAAATGTTTTCTATGTTAAAAATGTACTTAAAATACGACTAATTTTGTCTTTTAATTTTTTAAATTTAATTGGACATTGTGTTAATCCACCCAAGTTTGGCTAAACTTGGCACGTTCTTTCTCATGCCATAATTATTGAGGCAAATTACATACTCTACTGCATTGCACTCTTTGTGGTTGTTCCTCAAGCAGCACCTTCAGATCCCTACTTCACCAACCTAGTACCACAGAATCACAGAATGGCTGAGGTTGGAAGAGACTACTGGAGACCATCTAGTGTAACCCCCCTGCTCAAGCAGGGTCACCTACAGCAGGGTGGTCAGGCCCATGTCCAGCCAGATTTTGAATATCTTCATGAATGGAGACTCCACAATCTCTCTGGGCAAACTGGCAGTAATCTGACTGCTCCAAGATGGCCTTCAATATGCTGTAATAGTGACAACCCCCATATTACAGTGCCCCACATTTAAAGTGGAATAGGTAAGAGATATGTCTGGATATGTAGCTTAAAAAAGGAGCAACCAGACTAGCAACTGTCCTCTGATTTGTGCAAATTTGTGTCTGCTGCACAGAACTTGAGCTAGGGAACTATGTGGAAGGGAGAATTGCCTGAAATCATGAAATAATGAAATATTGTGGAATGTGGAATTCTTAATAGAATTCTTAGTCCATCCATGAAACTTTTTTAAAGTATTCCTTAGAAACTGCAATCATGAAAAAACTTAAAACCTCTTTCCTATTTTTCTGCCTAATATTCAAATGAGTGGGGACCTGGAACAGATTTCTAATTGGAAGAGTAGGGCCAGAAAATCTTTTAATTGCAGAATGGATCTTGATGATATATGAAACACATCAACATTTCTGCCTCTAGAATATTCTTTTTCATTCCACGTCCTATACCCACTTTATGTGGAAATGTCAATGTAGGTTATTATTTAGATCATCTGGAGATGAATGACACTGCCAGCTCCTGTGCATATATCTGCAGCCACGTGCCATAGCATATAGTGGAGTTTCCCTTCCTAGCATCAGTTTCTCTTATGTGATATCCATTCTTTGATAGTACCCAAAACAATGAAGGTCCTTGTCTAAAATAGTTTGCTGTTTGAAGTACATTTATATATCTATATCTCTGAAGTGAATATTGAATAAAACATTCAGAAGCTAAAAAAAAAAAAACCAAAAAAACCAAACCAAACAACAAAAAAAAACAAACAAACAAACAAAAAAAACCCCAAACCCAAACAAAACAAACAAAAAAAAAATAACAAACCAAAAAAACAAAACCAAACCAAAAAACCCCCTTGTGAATTGCAGTAGTGAGCCAATAGTTACAGCAATGCAGACAATAAACAGGCACGTTCAGGAAAGTGTTCTAGGCCATGAATCTTGAGGGAAGGGAGCGTCCCACTGCCTAGATTGTGGTAAGGAGCATACCCTGGGAAAGGATGGAAGTTAAGGCATATCTCTGATTTCATCGTTTCTCTGTTGGTATGTGTTACCAAACATCTCCCTGCTCAGCATGCTGCTCTTACCGACTCCATTCTGAGGGATATACCTTTTCTTGTGCTGTTCTATGGAGAGCTGAGGTGACCATTTTCATGGTCAGTTTTTGTGGTAGAAGGACCATTTGCAACTGAGATGTAACTGACTATGATATTAGTCAAAACAATGGAAACATGGACTTATAACATGGAAACCAGTAGAATTATCCAGTTTAAATCTGGTCAGGAATGAGAATCTGTTCCTAAGACTTTCATTATTCTTACAATTGAAAATATTTTTGTGACATTCCTATTCCACATCTCAGTTTCCTCAAGATTTTCAAGCTCTGTGAGTCTGTTTTTGTGACGACAAAACAGATGTAACAGTCAATATGAACACCTAAAGCAGAAGCGGTAATCTCTGATGGTGGTATAAACCACAAACCCCTGGAGATTATTTCCAGGTCTTTGTATTTGCTGGTGACTTTCCTCTCAATTCCTGTGGGAGCAGGGCTTTATCCAGGAATATGGAAGTTGTTCAGCTTTTTTGTCAGAAAGCAAAGAAGCGCTGACTCCAAGTATGAACTCTCAAAGAAAATCCCACATATGAATGCTTACAGGGTTTAGATACTGTAAATTTAGAACAAATTATATAGGTCTACATTGGGTTACTCTAACAATAGGAAGGTTTATTCCTTCTGCTGTTTTTCTGTACATGAAGCAGCAAAGTAAGACATTTTAGATTTCCTCAGTGTAATATCCTGAGGCAAGCCAGCTGTATTTTAAATTGTGTTGTGTGTTTTTATATGTTAACTGGTGTGTATTTATAAAGACATGGTAATACTAACACAGCACTCTTGTTTAAATGCAGCTTTTCGAACCTTTGTGAGTTCAGTAAGAAAGGCTCTGAGGTATTCTTTATCTGAAACACAACCAGTAAATAAAACAACTTTTAAAGTTTGAATAAAGTAAACATAAACTCTGTGTATGTGTATGGATATTAGCTCATGCATAAGTGCCCATATAAGCATGCATTTTTAATGTATGGCACGATTTTACCAATAGGGCAGTAAAGCAAGGTTATAGTAGAAGAAATGTTCATGGTGTGTTCTTATTTCCTTATTGATGCTGATGTAATTGAAAGAAAATGGGAGCCAAGGAAGAATTAACAAAAATTAACAAAAATTATTTTATCTGTGACAGAAATAAAATTGAAATAACTTCAGGTGATTAGCATGATACCTTTAATTAAGGCAAATTAGAAGACCTTTTCTTAGAATACAGACATAAGTGGCACATGAAGTTATACTTTCGGTTGCCAAAGTTTTGCACTAAGTGCACTGAGTTAGGGATGACAACATATTAGTGTGAGGCATCAAACAATTTTTGCAGTTTTTCCAATCTACATCAGTGATTCTATGTCATCACATGGGACAGTGTAGCAATTTTGGGGCATTGCATTTCAAGAAATGTTCTACTGACCTCAAGAAATGGTATCTATTGCTTGACTCCAGTAGGCTTGATGCAAGCACAATTTAGCCTTTGCCAAGGACGGACAAACTTCTGTATAAGGTGGCCAAGAACCATATATGGCAATTTGAGAAACAGCATATGTAGAATAATGTATCACAAAGTGCATCACTGGTGAGAGGAAAATCTCAAAATCACTTAGTTTTCACATGATGAGATTCACATGATTTTGATTCTTCTTATGCTGTCTGCAGCAATTGTGTCTTAAGCATCAGTGGTATTATGCTGCTTTCTTTGTGCCCCTCTAGAAGCCCTTACTCTAGTCTAGGTTTGTCCCTTGTTCATGAATTAGCTGTACTGTGTGTGGGTTCCCTGACTGGGAAGGATTACTGTGTTGCTGTGCTACAGTCAGACAAGCTGACATTTGCCCTCTGCTGTAAGAATCAGTGTGGACTATTGAGTAATTTGGGACTGGATGCAAGATGGGGTATCCCACCATCTCAGTGAGAGGGAGTGTGTCCCCCCAGGGATGTGGGGACTGTAGGGAATGCTGGCCAAGCTGGATTGAAACCTGGAAGAATCTGCAGAAATTATAAATGTCCTTGCTGTAAGATTTTGTTGTCTGAAATGTGTTTCCTCTTTGTCTTCTGAACCTGCTTCAGCTCTGTTTTTCAAGCAAGTCAAAATGCTTCAAACTCTTATTTTGACAGTAAATTTGTTAGTTAATGTAGTGGAAGTATAACTAAGTAATCTGAAGTAACTGTTGGCTTTCTGTGCATCAGTAGTCTGGCAAGGGAAGTCAAAACAACTGATGAGGTGACTAATATACATGTACTGTAAAATAGAGATCTTAAGTGCAGCCCAGGAAGTCAACTGGAGTTTTGCCTTTACTATACTGAGAGTTAAAATCCCTGCCTTAGGTATGGCATCCTCTTTTTATTAATTTAAATAAGGCTGAATGCATTGAAAGACAGTTATAGTTTGCCTGAACCTGAGATGTGAGCATGAATTAAACCTACATGGCTCAGTGTTGTTTTGCAATTATTTCTTCTTTTTAGTCTTCAAGGGAGTCAACAGCTCCTCCCAATTTTGTGTCATACAGAGCAAAGAATTGCACTTTCCTTTGTTGCTGTGTTTCAATACCTTGACCTTTTCCTGAGTGTATCATTTCTGGAAGGGAAAAACGTAGTTCACTCTTTAATCTCACATATATTTTCTCAAAACTGCCATTTGTGACCTGTCTTTACACAGTAAAAACACATTCCCATTAGCCATTCAAAGCAAGTAGTATACTGTGTTTGATAAGTACTATTTTGACAAGGAATTAGCTTCTTCAAAGCGTCAGACTCCATGCATCCTGTGAGCAGTTCCCCAAGGTGTTAGACCACCAGGATGGAGTTTCTCTTTAGATAGAACTTTTTGCTGGAACCAAATTTAATAAATAAAAGATTGTTAAAAAATCCAACTGTACTTAATGAGTCATTTTCTAAGTTAACCTTTTATTGCAAAGCTGTTTGGGGTTTTTAAAGTAACTAGTCTTTTGCTCTTCAGCTTTCTGCTTATAGTGTAATCAATAACAAAATTAATAATAGTTTTTGACATAAAAACAGGTATGATGTCGTAAAGCCCAAGCCAATGTAACAATATAATAAAAAAATAAAAAGTTTGGAGAAAAAGAACATATGTAGTAAGCAAAGCTCACACTAAGGAAATGAGAGAATAATTTATTTAGGTTCATGGTGTAAATTTTGTTTGAGGCACTTTCCCAGTAGTTCTCCTGTCAAATAACACTTCATGTATAAGAGTGCCTAAAACATGAATGTTATGTTTATTGAACCATTCTCCAGTGTTGCCACTCCTCACCCCATCCTGTTATGACTTATTTTTATTTTCAGTTATTTTTTAAGTTGTCTTCTTTCATTTGTATTCTCAAGCTGGGATTTGATGTACTAGTATGTATTTAGTTGTGTGAGGAACATTTACCAGTACTTTGTCCTAGTGGTCTGCACACATGAGACTCTACTGCCAAACTGGCGTGTTTTCTGGAATGGAAATGTCTAATATGGGCTATGAAAAGAAAACCAGCCTTTGGAGGTCTGTATATGTTATCATTAATAATATAACACGAGTAGTCAGACTAGATTTTTTTCATTGCTTTGAGCTGTGAAGAGTAACTGAATTAGTGTGTTGTTCCAGAATACCTCATTGGTCAGTGTAAATCAGGTGGCCTAGCCTATGTCAACTCCCAGGAAGAGGAAATGCTACTCAGCTAAACAAACCCACTACAAACATACTATTCAATGTCTGTTGAAGTCAGAGGAAACTTAAAACAAAACTTGTTGGACCTAACAAGCATTTATCTTAAAGCTGAAAAATGTGCAGAGCTTTCCATAAAACCCTTTTCTGCATCACTTTTATACTCAGAGCACTTGCATTGCTATGGAATTGACCTGTCTTCCAAGAGTGGTATAACCATTGTAACTACCTTATCTCATATATTTGTTTCTTCATTAACTATAGTGGCAGAATAATATGAAGTGGATAATATTCTTTTAGATTAGGGTATTTAATCTATTTTTTTATTATACTGCTGCTTGAGGATTATTATATACTTACACAGATTCTTACCCATGTTTGAGAAGGCTAAGTCAAACAAATCAGATCCATTAAAAGAGTTTGAAGTTATTTGGGGTGGTTTATTGCTTTAGGTTTCCTTCATGAATATCATATTTAAGTGAAAAAGATTTCTGAATATTTTTATAGAAGCATAAGATTGATTTAAAATTGTTTGACATATTATATTTTGATCAAATAATTTTAACATCTCAAAAGACTTAGTGTGAGTTACTAGTTTTATTTGCCTATAAAAATGTCATGTTAAATATAGATGAGAATTTTGCTTTTATTGAGCCATAAATAATGTTTACTAAAGGCTAACAGCAGAGAGATGCAAGTGCTGAAATGGGTAATGTATTTAAAAATATGATACATTAGGGAAACTCCCTGGGAGGTTCCAGGAACATCTGTCCAGAAGAGATTAATTTAATCTGATTCATAAGGGAACTAAGGTTTTAAAACTGAAGCTTGAGTTTGGTATGACACTTCTGTGAAAGATGAAGGTGCAGAATTTCCGTATTTTCACAGATATGTCAGAGGGTAGAAATAGTCAGGTAGGAAATTCAAGTTGGGCTGCCAAGAAAGGAACTAGTGATACATTTGCACAAATACTAAGAAATAAAGTGGGAAAACAGAGTGGTCAACACTGGGTGAAGGCAGCCCTGGGTGATGTGTTAGGCTTGTCACAAATTTGATGGACGAGGGGCAAGCAGTGAGGAACTGCAGTACATGGTTACAAAGTGTACAGTGAACAGAGACTACACCTTGCTGGCAGTGGAGATATGGTTTATGTTAAAGAAACAGAGAACAGAGGCAAACTAATCAACCTCAACAAGTAATGAGTCCTGTAGAGGCTGAAATTCCAGTCCTCTATAGGAAGAATAGAGTCTTGGATTTATATCCTAATAACAAGGCCAGGACAGCAACACTGTCTGTGTTATGATAGCTCAGTGAGGGCAGGAAGGTCCATTACTCTGTCGTATCAGGGTGTATGCAGATGTTAGATGCTAGGAACTACTGTCTTATCCTGAGGATGGTCACTGGAGTCAAACCTTGGCTACATCACCAAATATGTAGAAACTGTATTTGGCTAAGGAAGTCATAGCATCATAAGAATAATTATGTTTGGAAAAGACCCTTAAGTTCATGGAGTACACCTGTTAACCCAGCACTAGGTTAGATTCCCTAGCAAAGACTATCTGACTCTTTTGTAGGTATTTGTTTATAGCAGTCTTGGAGAAGATGCCAAGATGAAGTGTAGCTGTGGATTGTTGCTCCAGTTTATCTATTTTCTGCTCCAAATAAAAGCACTTGAGAAGTCTGGATAGAAATGTCAAGTAAACATGTTCACCTTGTATGGCTTTGTCAAAGTATAACAATTTAAAAAACTAAATAACTAGAAGCACAGGTGAGGTGATAAAATTAGTTGTTGCTTTCAGCTCTGTGTCCTTTAATATTTTATTTAAAAAGAAATGAAAATAAGAAGTTTTAAAATAAGATTTTACGATGAAGATTCAGTAGAAAGCTAGGTTAAATGACATCTCCAGGTTGCACTCAGTTATCTTCAAATGTATCTGCTAATTTGCTTGAGTGGCTAGTTAAAATACTGCATGTAGCGGATCTATTGCGTTATTCTTTAAGTTTTTGATTTGCACATATAGGTGACCTGGAAAAATGTCTTTATTCCTTGCCTTCTCTACAGCTCCAGCTTACTAACTCTGAGACATTGTTTACCTGTTATACCTTCAATCTGTCGAATAATTTGGCTTTCTTTACAATTATCCTTCCTACCAATTCTACCAAAAACTTTCTCCTCTTTAAGGCCAAAAGCCTACATAGAGCATCAATATATATACATCATCAGTGGGTCTTTTAACAACTCTTTTATTGTATTATTCATGGTGGCCTCTGAACTTGGTTACCTCTACATAGGCAAGACATATCTGATGTGCAAGACGTATCAAATACAGATATTAGAGACACTAAAAGTTAAGTGAGATGAATTTCACCTGAAGTGTCAGTCCTTCTGACCTAAGCCTTTTAGAATTTTATTTAGACATGCTTAGATTCACTTTCTGACATTTTTCTGTTCATTGATAATTTCTGTGTGGAAATCAGAGATGTAGATTCTGTGTGAGAGAGAAACAGAAAGAGAGGAATGTACTCAGTCTACACTGAGCATAATGAGAGAAAAAATGTGAGCATATCATCTGTAGGTGCTATAAAAACTGAAGTTCTCAGCTCCTGAGTGACACTACATGTACTTACCCCCCTAGATGGTTATGTGTGTGTGATACACCTCAAGGAGTTATGGTTAAAAGCTGCTAACCTGCTTTTTATATTTTCTCCTCAGTTCCCATTTCTGCAGTAGGAGAGCTATCTTAACAGTAAAAGCTTCTGTCTGCAAAAAAACATGTGGCTTTGATCTAACTGACTGAGCACTTTAGAATGCAGCTGTCAAATTAAACAATCATCTTTCAAGAAAACAAATCTTTCCGAAGTGCTACTGACAATGTCTTCTGTTCTTGGCTTAAACCACAAAATCAGGGTTGGTAAAGCCTTCATGCACTATAGATCTTCAGGAGTAAAGATGGTGCATTAGACACCTTGGAGAGCACTTTCTGAACAGGAAAAATATAACAAATGCCAGTTCCATAATGTCTCCTTTTCCTGTTGCTCTGGATTGTTGCTAGTTGTGAAAGCAATGCAAAATTCAAGAGCATTGGTTCTACTTGTGGCATCTTATTTTCACAGAATAGTTTCAATAATGAAAGTTAAAAATACTAAACCCCTAAAAATTATATTCTCATCTGTTCTGCTGAGATACTTGACTTTTGGCAAGATGATACTTTTTGCTGTGCAGCTATCAGACCTTTGCAAAATTTGTATCTCTAATTGCATATTATGCATATTTATACTAACTAAAAGAAAGCAAAATCATATTAGGTGCCTCTAACATGAAACTAGCTGCAATTGCTTTGATTCTTGTTATTTCCTGAAGTATGTCAAAGTCTTCCCTGTATCCATAGGTGTATGTGTGTTGTGTGAAATATTAAAATATTAGTTATGTGTATTTCTATACAAATCCAACTGTTCATGTTTGTGGCTTAAAAACTGCCAGGTCTCAAATTTACAGCATGTTTGGTTGTGTTTTTTTTAAACGTGGCATCACTACAGAAACATATTTCCCACCCTTCAAAGGTAATTCTAAAAGACATATATACTCTGTTAATATAAAAGGGAATGCAATTAAATTTCAATGTCTTGAAATTTATTCTGTTGGGTAACTGACAGCCTTCCAACACTGCATACCACATTTTTGATTTTATTGTGGTAAACTTTTATATCTTGTGCGGCCCATGAAGTAAAGAACTATGATCCAGAACTTGGTCCTCCCCGTTTTGGCACCAGATGTCAGAGGTGCTTTCTAAACCTTGAATTTTCTGTAAAAAGCACTAAAATTTACAAAACTCCAATCTTCTCTTCCCTACTTGAAGGTCTTTTCTTCACTCATATATCCATTAGTATTAAAAAGAGTCCATGCTTTCATGCACCCTCCAATATTTCATAATGTTCTAGTGTTTGTCCCATAGGAAATCTTTACATAAGTTTTAAATTATTCACAGAACCTATGTCAAAATTTGAATATGTAATAGTAAGACATGATTACTTTGTTTTTTGGTTTTTGTTTGGTTGGTTTCATTTGGTTTGATTGCTTGGTAGTCTATACTTTGGGCTTACACAACTGAGAGTGAGAAAGAAGAAAATAAGAGAACAAAAGTCATAGACTTGGGAGATAAAAGTTATGAGAGACTAGAAGAATTGATCATTAGACATGTTGAAGGTAGGAATACAAAGCCAAGCAGATAATTTATTGACCACAGAGGCTCTTTATCCAGAGGAATAAAACAAATTATTAAATGTGTCAAAGAAAGAGCAGATCAAGAAAAATGAGGATGCAAAAAGTTAACCAAATTAACTGGTTGGAGCACAAGATGCGTGTTTGGTTCCAGCTCTTTAGACCTTCATCACTGATATGAATAACTGTAAATCCTAATATGCAAGGAGTAAGTACCTAGAATTTTTAGTGGATAGTACATGGTACCATTTGTAGATCATCTGTTTCTAAGATACAGCAGGTTTTCAAGTGCTTGTTTGTAGAAGTAAGTGTAGAAAATAATATTTCCTCTTCTTTTATAACCAAGAACTTCTGAGACTGGTAAAAGAAAGCTAATGCAGTTGAAGGCTCTTTATGCATGTGTTCAACACTTGCATCTTCATATAAGTTTTTCAACATACTTTCTTACAAAGGAAATTCTTATTCTACATTTAACACCAATAAAAATCAGAAAACTGCATTTGTTGGTATGCCTGATTTAATTCACAGTATTTTCCATCTTCATTTATTCCAGCTCTTTCTTATTTCTTCCATACTCCCTTCTTGAGTCATACACAGTGAAGTCTGTTTGATTTTCTTTGTGGTTTAAACATATGCTTCAGTTTTACAGACTGTTGATGTGTTAGTGGATGTTGACACAAATTTGAAAATAGTTGGGAAAGAAAAATCTAAGTAAAATGGATTAGCTTGATTGAGAAGAGTCTATAGGTTACATTCTTCCTTTTTTTTTTTTTTTTTTTTTTTTTTTTTTTAATGAAGCCTGGACATCTTAACATAAAAGTAATTTAAACATCTTCTTAATGATCTACATTCAGTTTGTTGCTCTAAAACAAAGTGTGCTCACTGGAAAGATCTTTATTAAAGCCACGTGTTCTTTTCTTTTGAACTGCAGCTCACCACAGCCACCTTGGATGGCAAACTCCAATTGTTTCTACCGTGATACTTGCCAACCTGTGGAGCTTTGGCCGTGGTACTCTGAGAATAACAACTTGCTGAGAGAGAGGAGACTGGTAACTGGCCATAAGCAAGTGGCCTAATGTTCCCTTTTAAATTACAGTTTTCTTCTGACTTTATTGTCTGCAAGTTCCTCAAGCTGTTCCCAAAGTTCTTCTGTTGTACAATCTGTTACCTTTATTGCAAAAATAAGGGTGAAAAATGAAGAAAAAAAGGAGGCTACTCATTCTGACTTCAGTCTAGCAAATCACCACAGAGGTGGCTTTGAAAGGACTTATTATTGAATTCTTATAGTTAGGTGCATTATATAGTGCTTTGCTAGACTGGAACCACTTTAGACTGAAAATGAAAGTAAAATAACAAGTGTTCCATTTTAAAAGATAGATCTGTCTGTGACAAAGTTTTTAAATTAATCTGAAAGAAAGAAGAATTGTATGTCTTTCTGAAATGCCATGAGAGTCCTTCCATTATACTTATTTGGGGTTACTGGAATCAGCATGGATGTTGTTTGGAGGCAGAATTTTACTGTTTTACTAATTATCCTACATTCTGTTAATTTATTAGGGAATTTGTGACAAATATGTTCTCTTTAGAAGAAACTATTTCTGTATTTTAAATAAATTTTAAGTATTTTCAAAAATGTTAAAGTAATATGAAAATAAAATGATGGGGAAAAAATATCCATTTCTTGTTTGTCTTGATCTTGATTTCTTGGTTGTTTTGATCTTAGAAAAGATTTTTTAGACAACTGGATTTTTTTAAAAAGCTATAAATTCTCAGTGTTCTTTGACTCTAGGTAAGAGTAGAGAGCATGTATGTGGCTGGTGAAAGGAGGCAGAAATTTTTCCTTGCAAAAGTGTGCTGCCATTTCAGTTAAATTTGCCAAAAAAGAATTTATTAATCATATTTCTTTTAAAACAGAAGGAAAAAAATTGGAATTACCACTCCACTTTAACACCAATCAGTATGACCAGATCACTTTCAATATTATAAAGAATGTTATATTTAATAGACATCCCTAATTTATGCATTTAATATTTAGTATAAGTAGATACAGTCATTTCTATCAGTTGTCTAGTTTCCATAACAAATGTTCTTTTGTAAAGGCTTTAGCAGTTTTTTGCTGAGCAAAATCCAATACTGTCACTGTGAATCATATCCAGATATTCTCCAGAACACAACAGTCTCATCAAGAAATAAAAGAGTGTAGTGCAGCCAGATCATACCATGCAGGAATCTGAATATCAGAATCAGGTTTGGTGTGATCAAAGCAAATGTGGAATAACCCACTTCAATACTTTTTAATACTTGTTCAGTTCAAAATCAGATTAACCAAGAGATCACCTTCACTGCTGCAGCTGCACACTGGTACACTACACTCGTAAATTGCTAGGAAGATTTAGATTTTTATTTCCACCACAGGGATCCTCAGGATGGTCTTCTTCAAACTTCATTTAGCTAACTTTCTCATCTGTGTGCTGGACTCCACATCAAGAGTCACTATCCAAATAGAGAAGAGCAGCATGGCCTACAGCTGTATTTGCAAGCAAAGTGTTTCTGAGCCATGGGTTACAACTTAGTAGTGATGACTTCAGAGAGGCTGAAACATGTGCTAAGAAGGTGTGAACTGTAATTATTACATTGGGTTTTTTTATAAGGAACCACATTTTTTAAACAGAAGAATAACATTCTCAGAATAAAGGCAGAGGACACACTTAGAAAAACTATGAATCCTTGAATCCTTGCTGCAACCATAGAGGTTGTCACAATCCCCATAGGACTGAAATAAAAGGGAAAGACTTCCATTTTCTAGATGTCCTACCTTCTAGGACTGACTACTGTCAGTCCTCAGTCAGCCAGTGTGTATCCCCAAAACCCCTCTTAATCTCGGGCTAGTTTGATCTCTGCAGGAGGAGCTAGTCTTCCAAATCTAATGTATTATCATTCTTTCCTTTAAGTGAGACAGCTGTATGGTGCTTTCTGTTTACTTTCATGAAGGACTTTCCTGCACAGAAAAGCCCTTTGGGGCATTTTGGCCATGACCAACAACATCATCAATCCATGCTGAATGGAGATGTTCATCCGTTCAGCCCTTGCAAATGTGCAGCTTTTCCATAGCCCAGGAATTTGTTAACCTCTTTTTCCCTCAGGGGAGAGAGAGAATCTGCCCTACCACACAGGCACTAGAACTTTTCAAACGGAAATTCAGGACAACCTTTTTGTATAAAGAAAAGAAAAAAGAAAAGAAAAGAAAAGAAAAGAAAAGAAAAGAAAAGAAAAGAAAAGAAAAGAAAAGAAAAGA
>JAWWEU010000111.1:41490587-41515304 GCA_035583155.1 Acropternis orthonyx | reverse complement strand
GTGGGTTAAACGGGCTGTTCCCTCTGTAACCTTGTACTTGTTGTGAACTTTTTATTAAATTGTAGTTCTGACTTGCATTCTTTTTGTGAGTTGGGTTCTTTTTCTCCTGCTGGTTTACCTTAAACCAGCACACCCATCTAGCCTGACCTTGGATGTTTCCGGGGATGGGACATCCACCACCTCTCTGGGCAACTCTTCCAGTGAGAAAGGCAATTTCCACTTGGACCAACTATGTTGGCCACAATGACTTCATAATTGTTTTAAATCTGATCTCTGCATTTATTTTCCAAGAGCTGTTCCTCATTTGCGTTGATAGAATTAAGAGGAGTTAAATCTCGGACGTAACTTCCCTCCAAAGTCCTTGTATTGAGGCAGCACTAAATGCTCAGGGAATGAGGAACCAGCCTCAGGGAATTTGCATCAGTTGGAGAGAGAGAGGGAAAGGAAAAAAAAGGCTACTCCTCTGGTCTTCAAGAAAGCATTTTCTGATGTTTTATGTAGTTTTCTTGTAAAGGCTACATTGCACCACTGCAGGAACCTACTGGACCTGCTGGAGGCTCCTGGCTCCTGTTTCTCTCATTCACCATGTAAAGTACAGGGAGCTTGGATATTATTGCATAATATTTCTCTGAGAAGTTAAATTGAGAGGAGAAAAAAATTATACAATTTTCTTAAAGCCAGAGGAAAAATGCAAACTATGTGAAGTAAGCAATTTCCCCATTGTTTCAGGCTTTTCATGTGGTAGTTAAGAATAATAAAAGCAAAGGATAAACGTTAACCTGATTTTGATATGCCTTGGTTTAATTTTAAAATAGGACAGTATTTCAAAGTTATGAACCTTATTAGCCTTAAAGCTCTGTTTATCCAAATTTTTTTTAGTCTCAACATGAAAGAATTCTTCTAATCATGTTCAAGCATCACCCAGCATCTTTCTGCTTGGTGACTGAGAATGTGGGAAGTTGGGCTGTACAAGGAGTAAGCTTATGCACTGCCATGACACATTCCATTATTTCAAGCCACAGTGAAACAATAAATAAAAAAAAGGCAGCTATAGCTTAAGTACAGACTCAAATTAAGGGTTCACTGGAATATTGTTTATTTCCTATTTGTTTGTTGAGTCTGTAAGAACAAACCTATCCTAGAGCTGACTTGTAATGTGAACTGTGAAAAATAACAGCACGTAGTAACGTAGTTGTGGTTCTGCTTTCATGCTGTTTGTTACTCAGAGATCTGCCAAAATGCCTGTATGAAGCACGTTTTGCTTTCCTGGGGCAGCACCTGCCCCAGATTTGCCATTTAAGCTCTCATTTTGGAAAAGAGAGATGTCTGTATATAGTTTACCCTCCTACAATGCCCAGAGGTGTCTCATTTTACCAGTTTGTAGACAGGACTCACAGGCAGCTGCCAATCCCTGGGTAGAAAGCATTGCCTCACGTCTGTGCATGCTGACTAACCAACCCAAAAGCCATGCCTTGGGGAAGGATGCCAGTTTCAGGTGGTTATGATCCCAGAAAGAAGGGGGCCAGAGGCTGAAATTGTTCCTGGCCCAGTGCCACACACTTGGCTAGGGTTACATCAGGGGCACAAGACCTAATGAATATAAAACACTCTCTCCACAATAATAGATAAAAAGGCATTTTGAGGAAAGGAAGTAGAAGCTGAAATAAATGAATGAATTGCCTTCTACCATGTGTGATCCTGGACTGTGAAAAATACACTTGGAAGGAGCTTTTTTCCCTTCTCTAGCTGAAACCATTTTGAACAGTGGTCTGACAAGAGTGCTGTATTTCATTGTACCCATTCTTCCTCTTTGCCCACACCCATGAAGTCATAACAGTGAATATGTTCAAATGAATTCTGAGATGTAGCTGTGGGATTTGCTAAATGCAAATTACTTTTTTTGTTCACTTATGTAAAGGCTTTTTCATTCACTGCATTTTTTAAAAAAAATAAATTATTTTATGACAGTAAGCTATAATGAAAGAAAACAAATTTGGGTAATGAGATAGTGGTAAAAAAATAATTTCAGGTTTCATTCAAGAGACATACTGATGTGCTTTTATTCTTCTTCTTTAGAAATATTTATGCTTTCTGCACTTTCCAGACTGCCAGTTGATACTCTAATACAAATAGTCATCTTTATCATCTCACTTTTAAGCACCTTCTAAAATGACTTACATGCTGAGACAAGGCAGAATAATCTAATATCCATTATTAAAATAAAGACTGTAAGGATGATGTAAAAACAGCATAATTTGGGTGGAGGAGACTGGAGATTGAAGGCATTTTTCTTCAAAGTGTGGACATTCACTAAGGGTAATGAAGTTGCACACCCATTATGTATGTCATAATATACACACACCGTCATCATCCTTCATAGTCCTTTGGCAGACAGACTGGAAAATCATTTCAAAGTACTATATGACAACTGGAACTAACACCCAACAATATCCCTATGAATTTCATATTTATTGTGTAGTTAATACATTACTTAAGAATACCTATAAAATATAATTAGGAAGGGAAATAGTTTTCTCCCAAAGGGAAACCTGTAAGAAGGGTGAGGTTTCCTCTTGTAGTACTGTTTCCAAATTCCTTTCGAGTAGGTTACCAAATTATGTTCAGTTCTCAACCTTTTCTGACATTCTCTAGGAACATATACTCCCTGTATTTTCTCTAAATGGAGCAGAAGAAATATGCCTGGTTGACTGAGTAATTTTATGTATTTTGATCTATGGTGTTACCAAGGCCATATGTGATAGGAAAAGCTACAACCAAACCAGAAAGGATTTTTTGCCGATAATACTGACTCCAGGCTCATGGAACCCTCACCTAAGGTAACCCACTAAAGAGTCTTCTCCATAAAACTGGGCTTCTGTGTGAAAGAAAAGAGATATTTCTATAAAAAAAGATAAAATTAAGTTAGTTGCTACAGCCACTTCCTCCTCAATTCTAACCCCTTCACTAATATTCACATGGAAAAACTTCTTAATGTAGAAGTCTGAATTCACAAATAATGTCCGAAAAAGATGTTCTGAGGTTTCCTTGGTCTCTTGACCCCTCCACTAGATGCTTGTCTGTGTCTGCTTTTGCAATTTGCCATTCACTGCAAAAAGGATTCTTCCAGCCTTAATTTTGAGTAAAAGAAGCCTCAAATGAAATGCCTCAGGCACCAGAATTCATCCTTGGCATTTTTTCCTTAAGGAATAGACCTCTGCAGAAATTCAAAGCTCCAGTAACTTTTAACTTCTGCTTCCCTACTCTTCCTTTGTGTGCACACTGCAGAGAGAGAGGGAACATGTCTCTGGCTTCCATCTGAAATTGAACTAACAAATAGCCTCATCGGTGGTGCTGACAAAATGAGAATATCTTCCTGGGAAATGTTGCTATATTGTTAAAAAGGGCTTTGTTCTAAATGAGTACAAAATGTCAAAGGACAGACTTTGGGATTTATTTCCCAATGTGGGGAGATTTCCAGGAAATTCTACTTAATGAAACAAAAAATTGATTGCTTTGCTGTCCTTGCTGTCTGGTTTGTAGGCACACAGGCTGCCTGTCTCCACATTCTTGTTGTTCAAGATAGGGATCATGGGAAGATGGTTAGTTGACAAGAGAGATACCTGGTAAGGAGAACACCAGAGACCTAGGTGAGTTCTTGCAGGCACCAAATAGCTGCTCTTTCCCCAAGCAATGCAGGGAACAGCAGAGTCTGGAAGCCTGAGAATCAAAATTACTGGATGGGCAGGGAGTTTGCCATGGAGTCCAATGCCTGAGTGCCAGGCTAGCCCATACAGTAAGGAGAAAAGCTTGGAGAACTGATGAGCTGCTTGCTCACTTTGGAGTAGCCTCTGACACTTGGAAAACCAAAGATCTACAGATCCCTGGCATGTACTTAGAAAGCCTGAGGAAAAAACCGCAGAGGTGAAGACCTCAAAACAGGTCTTTTACCAGGATGTGTACAGAGAGACCAGGAGTTCAAAGTATAGTTGTGCTGAAATGACAAATAAGCAGCCAGTCTTCTGCCTTTTCTCATGGAAAATTGCCTCCATGGAAAAATTTCCACCAGAGCTAGTTAGCTGTTCTGTATCAGCAAACTCCAGAAACATACAGGTTTTCAAGGGGCAAGAAACTAGAGTGCCCATTTGCTCTGACAGGTTGTGCCTGCAAATCCAGCCTAGAAAAAAGTCTTAGTACTCTTACCCTTTCAGATGAAAAAAACTGCTTGCCCATATGCTATTTTAAATAATTAATTTTAAAAATGTTGCTTTCCTATCCACTAGAGTTCTCTTAGATGTTCTCATATCCTGAACTTCCAGTCTGGAAATAAACTATGCTCATCAGCTCATTCTTACTTCCAGTGTGTATTTGCAGGAGAACAAGACATTGCGTTTTTCCCATTTTTTCCCATAACTCATTGTCTGTTAAACCATTTATCATTTTAATGATAGTTTCAATCAGAAGATGAGGTTACAACTAGACTAACTGGCAAAATCCCATTGGAAGTAGTTACTTGAGGACACATCCTACTGCACAGCAGCAACATGGGATCTCCAGACTATGAGAAGTATGTTTTCTGAGTGCAAACCCCCTGCACAGTTGCTAGTCCTGGCAGATCACTTTGTGTTCTAGTGTATTGATTGTTTTGCTAAACAAAGCAGGAAATGGGAGAGGCTTTCCTTGGGTACAACTTCAGTTTTAAAACCAATCGCTTGCCATTCAAGACTTGTCACTTATGTTATTCTGGAATCTGCTGCTTTGTTCTACCTGGAGATCGCAGACCACAAGGGATTCACAGGGCTTGATCAGCCCATTGCAGTGCTTCGTTCACCAGAGAGCCCACGTGTTTGGGAGAAGTCAGTTGTAGCACTGACACATTGCCCTGATGCTCTGTGCAAGCACAGGGTCTCTGCCTGCAGTATTAGCTGGGATAAAGCCATGACAGATTTGTGGCATGTCTGCCAGATGTCTCAAGTCCTCTGATTCCATCCAGACAAAGCATTAGGTCTCTACTGACATGACTTTCAAACACAATCTTAAATATGAAACAATATTCTTGATAGCATTTTAAGTTTCCTACCACACAGATTTTCTATTTCCAGTATTTTCTATAGGATGAGTACATGAAAGTGCGAGGGTTGGGGTTCTCAGTAATTTTCAAGTAAGGGAGATACTCATGTGATGTGAATTTTCATTCTGGTACAAATGCAGAAATGAAAAGAGTTAAAATTCTTGGGTCTGTTGAACTCACTGGCCTCAAGGCAACCAGGGCAACTACAGGCCAGTACTTGCAGGTTCTGTGCTTATCATATGTGTTGAACTCAGCGTGCTGGGACTTGAGTTACTTTCGAGTCTCACTGTCAATTGTTTGAAATTCTCTTCTAGTTTTAACTGCTGTAAATTCCTTTTGTGTCTGACTTCCAGATAGCAAAATGATTCAAAGATTTGTTTGAACTTTGGTACTGAAAATCAGACTAACACCGAGTGGTCAGGCTGGCTGGGTGTGTTGTGTGTGAACCCAAAGGCATCATGCTGCACAGCACAGTCAGAGCTGATACGTGACATAGGATTTGACCCAAAGTACAGGTAAAGCACAATGCATCCATGTTGCCATCTGGATATTCTTGTGGTGCTCTGTATTGGAATAGTGGGTCTCTGTTCTCTGCTTGTGAGAGTATCCTGTTTCTCGAGACTGTCCTCAAAGGCTGATGAGAAGAGATCCTCCTGAATTTTTTTGCTATGATGTTCTTTGTGAAGTTTTAAATATGAAATGCCAAAAAAGCAATGCATGCAAAAAAAGATTGTCACTTCCAGTTCCAAATGTGAAGGGTGATAATGAAGTTCATGTAACATATGGAAAACAGTACTGCTTTGTTTAGCCACTTGGCTTGAAATGTAGACTCCACGGTGCTTGCTATGCAAACAATGCTCAGTTGATCCATCAAAACAAAATCATGGCCATATATAATACTAACAATTAAATGCTTATTCTCTATGATCACATAACATATGGCTTTGTGCTAGAATGTACGGAATCTCAAAGGACATTATGTGAATATAAAAGATTGTTGACTCATGATGCCCCAGTTGTGTTCTCTGGCAACATCTCTTCAGGAAAGTGAGACACATACACAAATATGAGGACTATAATGGGATTTTTTTTTCCCCTTCAGCTTAATGCATTACTGCCAACAGCGTTTAGGATCTTTCTTAGCAAAATTGCACATAAATATATTGGTAACTTTGAAGTCCAGATTGCATTGACCATCTAAGAAGCCAGATTGAAGGACAGGGTATTGACATATGGCAGCAACTTTGAAAATGTAAATTTTTTTTTTCATTCTATTTTGCATGATGCTTTTCTTCATGAGATAATAAATAAAGAATGGGGCAAGAATAGCTTGCCTTGACTTGTAGAAATCCTAGGAAATACTGTTGGTGTTAGACACAGACTTTTCAAACCTGCATCCTCTTACTGTTTTGGCTTGTTCTTGAGGATAATTTTTATTTCTCTTTTCTTGGACTCCCCTCTTTTGGTGCTAACTGTTGCATGTCATACATATATTTCTTATAATTCCTGTCAGCCCTGCTTGGCAACTACTAAACCTTTTATTTACTGAGCTAGGGAAGGATGGTGATGGTCCCCACAATTCTCTTTGTGTACTTCCTTTGCCTAGGCAGCTCTAGCTGGAGTCTGAAACCTGGTCCAAATGTGTGGACTCTGCTGCTTTCCACCGGAGTGGAGGTGCACAGAGGAAGGAGTGATAATGATTGGTGCAGGGATCCAAGCAGGTCCTCTGAAGTCTTTGGGGGCAGAGAAGGAGCGAATATCCCTCCTGAATGGGAGTGATGGTAACCAAGGTCTGACAAACCTGCTATTAGCAAGTGCACTGAAACCTCCTACGAAAAGGGAATGGTGTTGCCAGGCCTCGTTCTTTGAGGTGGAAGTCACTGCGTGGATGACTATACCAAAATCCTGCATGCAGAGCACTGCCCTGCATCTGCCTGCACCCAAATCTGGGAGTCACCTTTGTCCTTCCTACAGCAGATTGCCACCTCTCCAGGCATATTTAACACCTAAAGCACAGTGTGGAAGCATTGCTGCATATTTTCAAATCAAAGTCGGATTAGCAGAATTTACACAATAATTTGTTCACAGGTCTTGTCCCTGTTTGTTTATTATTCATTCTGAAGTGTTTCTATCTAAATATAGGCATTGTAAAAGTTTTTTTCTTTTTTTTTTGCATTGCTTGTGTGTGCAAATAAACAGTATGTTTGAGTATGTGAATGGCACAAGTGACTTATAAACTGAGTCACCTGCAGCTGCTTCAGTCCTTAGTTTGGATTAAAAATTAAATTTTGATAAATTTTATATCTTCCAACACAAGCAGTGAATACTTCTGACTTAGAGATCTTCCTGTCTGATTTACAGATGGATTTTAGCAGGAATAAATAAGCACTAGAAGATCTGCTTCTGTGTTAGTCTGTTGCTGACGGTCCAGGAGGAAACATGTGTGTTGCAAAATAAAACCCCCAAAGTTTACAAAAATATTTCTGAAATGCTCAGCGTTTTTTCTAATTAAGGTATTATCATTTGCAAATATTGTCCTTACTCTATGAGTATGTTCCTGTTAATCTGCCTGCTCTGATGCTTTCAGTTACCTGCCTTCAGAATACTCTGGAGATAAAGTCCTTTACTTGCCCTCACTGTGGCAGCTCAGTTCCTCCACAGAGATGTAAGTGGAGGTGCAGAGCTGTTTCATTTACACGGCAAACCTTTAGTAGGTGTTGGGGAGAATCTCAGATTCATTATTCTCCCTCCAGCCAACCCACGAGCTGCCTCACTTCAGTGCTATCTCAGCTGCAGGGCTGTGAGTTGGCCCTGTCACTGGGAAAACAACCATGATGGTTTGTCCAGGAATTAAAAATCCCATGCTGCACAGCTGTTGATAGTTTGCTTCCTGAGCCAGATTTAGGCAACATATCAGTAGTTTATAAAGCAAATCTTTTATCTTTCCTGCCTCCGTTCAGCTAAAGCTGTAAACAGGACATGTTGTGTAATTTTTCTAAGATGAGCTGGGCTGAACGTGGCTGCAGCTGTTAATCAAACTGAGTAATTGGAAACATTTGACTGTCTAAAAAGTACTGAAAGCTCTGCTTCGCTCTCAGCTGCAATCAGCCACTCTGACCCACAGGAGTATTGTCTTCTGGGCTATCATCTGAATTAAAAGCTATCAGATGGACACAAATCCATCTCTGAGTTTTGGCTCTGACAGTAAAAGCAAGGCTGCAGGGAAGGCAGCAGACCAGTTTGCTGAGAACTTTCCAGCTCACTGGGTAAAATCTCAGAGTAAAATGTTCGACTGCTAAGGCAGAAAGCTCTGTATGAAGTGTAGACATCTATCTGGCAGGCTGCAGTAATGTGCTGGCCAGGTCAGAGATTTATACAAGCCTGCACCATGACTAGGTCACTGGCAACCTGTGGAAAAAAAGCAGGTTGTACTACAAAGTGAAGAAGCTGCTTTCCAGGTCCCGAGGAGAGGGTTTGTGTTTGCCAAAACATTCAGAAATCTCATAAACAGCCAAATGGAGACTGACATAAGTTCTTTATCTGAGTCGTTTTATCTTGTCTGCCAAGTCCTTTAGCTCCTGAAACAAAGAAACTCTGTCTTTGCTCATGCAGAGCTTGGCATCTACAGCCAAAATCTGGAGGTGCCTTTGCCCTGACAGGCTGCGTGGCACTGTGTGGCTACAAGGTCATTCCCAGAGCTGTGCTCCTGGCACAGGCTCAGAGCCAGGGCAAGCCAGAGCAAAAGCAAGAGGCCACTGGCATGCAGTGGTACCAGAAATCATGGAGGGGGTGAAGGTGTTGGCCACACCAGTGTCCAGGTGCTGATTTCTTAGAAAAAAACCCAATTCTGCTTGAGGAATGCAAGAACAGAATTGAGAATTGAGAGCACAAATCCAACGGGCCCCGAACAGGGACAAAAGTGCCAAGTGAGACAGAGAAACCTTGGTCTTCTGCAAAGCATAGAGCAGACAGCCATGCATGGAGAAGGGCTTGTGAGGCCATATGCTTTACAAGAGAATTAAATAAGAGCTGTGAATAACAGAATCACAGAATATGCTGAGTTGGAAGGGGACTACAGGGGTCATTGATTCTAACCCTTAGCCCTGCAGATGACCATCCTCAAGGGTCACACAAAGCCATGCTTTGAGCTGCATTTGGCCAACATATTAAACTAAGGAAACCTGCGCCCACTGGTGACTTGATACAGAGGTTGAGTTTTGCAGGTCACTGGTTAAGCCCATGTTAGCTCTAAAGACATGCATATGCATTGAGGATGATCAGTTTTGAGACTAGAAGACAACATCAGTTTTCTTCATGGCTGAAAGGGACCATTCCCTGGTCAAATGGAG
The DNA here is from genome assembly GCA_035583155.1 of Acropternis orthonyx. NCBI lineage: Eukaryota > Metazoa > Chordata > Aves > Passeriformes > Rhinocryptidae > Acropternis > Acropternis orthonyx. The sequence goes on along the minus strand of JAWWEU010000111.1, from coordinate 41,505,887 downwards.
ACACTCAAGGGAAAGGGCGTCAGTGACCCCTTTAGTATGACATATGTCCTTTACTGTTGTAATCTCCAACCTCACCATTCTGCTTTGCAAATGATATTTTGAAATACAGCAGTTTACAGTGTGAATGTTCTCCCCCCACATTTTATCATTTTTTCATCATGATTATTATTTTGTCTTTGTTGTTTTGCTTCCTGCATATTGTTAAGCGCTTCCAGACGACCCTGTTTCCCTGCTCCTTTGGCATACATGTTATTGTATTTCCTTGGAGCAGCTAGCTGTTTCCTTACAGGGACACAGTTGGTGTTGGTTAGTGGATTTCTCTATAATGCACATTTGAGATGATTCCCTTCTCTTTGGAAATTTTCTTTCCATTCCGAGGCATCTTTTCTGTTTCTCCTTATGTTGACAGTTAGTTAAAAATGCATGTTTGCCTTCACAAGGAGGTTGGGTTTTATTGTTTTCCTTTTGTGACTGAAGGCATATGCTGACCTCACAAGTTGAGTCCTGTATAGAGCAGCATCCTTTAAGTAGACAAAATAATACTGATACAGACTGTGATTTTTAAAGTCTGAATTATGAATCAAGTTCTATTTAATGGATGCTCTTGGATGAGCCATACTATATAAACCAACAGCAAATTAGGCTCATAAACCAGACAAATATTACTTAAAATCTTATGTTGCATTAAAATGTAATAAAGGAAAACATAAATAAAATAAGTTGACTGGGACTCTGCTTCTCAGAGCCATTATTTTCTATCAATATTAGGCTAAGAATTTCAGAACTGTAAAGAACTGATCCTCCTTTCTGTAAAGTCCTCAACAAATACAGTTCAACCAGGCAAACACAAGAGCTACAATGGGTGCAAGACTCATTTAATACATATATATCAGGTGGCACGTTATGAAAACTTGTACTAATAGTTACATATAAAAAGCTTTAATGTCACCAAAGACATAAAAATAGAGTTTTTCCATCCTAAAGCCCCTGGACTTTGAACAGGCAAATGTACCCTTAACATCATCAAAACACTGGAACATGCTCTCTGAGGTGGTTGTGTCCTATACACAGGTCTCCTGTGGGATAAACTCAGTGTTGCCAAGCAGGAGGGTACTTTAAGAAATGAGTTGCTTGAGGTGTGTTGATTACATGACTTGGTTGTACCATCAAAAAAAGAAGAATGTCTCTGGCCTAAACTCATGATATAGTGGCAAACTCACAGAATCAATTAAAAAGGCAAAATATCATCAACAGAAAGTGTAAAAGGAGAAAATAGAAGTCAATATATTTTTATTGTATTCTTATGTCGTCAGACACAGATAACTTATATCCAGAAATTCTAAAGCTGAGATTATCTTTGGCATTCTGATACTAATTTTAAATAAGTCTTTGAAAACTGAGAACATTTCAGAAAACTGGAGTATTCTACTGTTTTGCCAATATTTAAGTACTACACTATGTTCAGATAAAAAAAATGCTTGATCTGAATTTGGTCTTGGGTAAAATCATAGTCAAATTGATACAGGTATCACATGATGGTTTAAAACCAAAGCTATAAATTCTGACAACATAATGCGTGAAAAGTTATGGTGAAACAAACATTACAACATCTTTGATGTAGTTTCTAATGATCAATGCAAAAGAGCTGCATAATGCAGTGTATTTAGACTTTGTAAAGCTACTTGTTTAGTATGTCATGGTATTTGAAATTAGCCCTGCATGCTAGCAACACATTTTAAATGGATTAAGGATTTTGTGTGAGATGAATCTCATAACATAATGAAAAAACAATGGTCACTGGGGAATTACTATCAAATGAATTATCTCACAGGGTACTCTCCAATGAACCTTTGTTGGGCTGGCAATTGTCAATGTATCTGTAAGATGGAGGGGAGGAGTAAATATAAAATAGATAAAATTTGTCAGTGGATAAAAACTGACAGTCCTATACAAAAGTGAGAACACGACAGTTGGAAAAGAGATCACAGTAGACTTATAGCTAAAGATTAATTTGCAACATGAAACTGGGATACAACTGAGGAGACCTAGGAGAGTAGCAGAGTGATTTTACTTTGAACTCATCACTGAACATCAATGCTGCTGCCAACCAGTCATCATGAGAGATGAAAAATTAGAGAGTGAATGCAAAAAAGAATACCAGAAACAACTGAAGAATTGGAGAAATGATTAATATTGCAGTATTTAATCTCCTTCAACTGTTTAGCTTATCTAAAAGAAGATGGGTCTTGGTTATTCTATTTGAATACCTTCCTGTCCGGGGCAAAGCAAATACCAAATTTTTATTTAATCCATACAATAAAAGATAACAAGAATCTGTAGTTACCTGTTTTTAGCAGTGCATGAGGAAAACTATCAAGGGAAGTGGTGGGTTCTTCATCTCATGAATTCACCAAATAGAGGTGTCTTTGACAGTTCTGAGAATGAATCAAGTGACAAGAATGGGGGAAAAGGACCTCCTCCACAACAGAGACTGAATGCCTTTATATTCAACCTAATTCTGTGTTGACAGGAAAGGTGTTTGGCCATATTGCTTCACACAGATCCTTTCTAGGATGTAGTTAGTGTACTCTGGAAAGACCTTAAACAGCGATCTCAAAGTAGTTCTTCGTTCTTCTGTAAATTAAAGTAGAAGAGGTATATTAGTAACAAAGTTACAAGCAAGAAACCTCTTGTCTGCTCCCACATCCTTTGCTCCCCAGATGCTCGTTTTCACTAAGAGAATGCAGTTATATTTGAGAAGACAGGGATCTTATGCTGGTGACATTCATCACCAACATTTAACTCCATGTCCGCAGAACAGTCCAGCACAGTGGGCAAGACTGACAGTGGAGTTGTGAGCCATCTGCATCCATTTTAATCTTTTTGTCGTCCAGGGGAAGTAACAAGGCCACTGACATCTACAACTCTACACAAGACCAGAAAAAGCCCCAAAGGTCCTTCCTTGCCCCCATTAATCATTCCTGTCTAGGCTGGTGGGTCTGAAAATGTTAATTTAGTTATAGGGGTGGTAATTTCTTAAGTGAGAGAGTTGTAGGAGTCAGTCAGAAGTTCAGAGACATCCAAAAATTTTGCTTGAATCAAATAGAGTACTAACTAGTGCTTCAAACTCAGGAGGTGCCCTTGAGATGGGCATTTTGGAGGTCAGTTTCCTCACAACTAGTCTTAATTTATTCTTAAAGGTAAATCAAGCAGTAGAGTATTCATTGAGTGTTGGATAATTGCTGAATTAGTGCTATTAGTTTCTTTTAAACAAAGAACTAGATGCCAAAATTGTGCCTGACAGCTAATTTAGACTTATGGGGAAATTCTAGGTCTAGGGTTTTCACCTGGACAAGCGTGTGTTCTAATCCCTGAGGTTGTGGTTACTTGAAAGGGTGAAGTCAGAAGAAAGAGGTGCAGAATCTCAGGGAGGGTTAGAAAAGAGGCATTTTTGGAATGACCAGTGTTTCAAGCCCTGCAAAGGAGGTTGTGCACAGATTTGAGGGTGAGTGTGCAGAAAGCCTGGGAAGGTGCAGACTTGCTGTGAAGCCTTGGACTTGAGTTAGTTTTGCCTTAGTGCAAAGCACCTTTGAATATTCAAGTGCACCTTTTGGAGTTGCTGCAAAACATATTCCTCTGGTGTTGAAGAAATACAAATTTAAATTGGGTATTGCAATCTGTGATGCTGTAGTTAGAGTATATACTGAAATCATATCTACTTTGGGGTCCTTTTTTTGCAGTGTCCTTCATAGGAGTATGGTAAGTTTTTACCATCCCTTGGACTGAGATTTAATTGGGTTACTGTGGGATACCAGACCTGTACTTATGGTGTCTGCTCTTTTTTTTTTTTTTTTAGCACAATTGAGACACTAACATCATCTGCTTTACTTTTTTCTTGTGTTGGGTATCTGAAAAGTAAATTTCATTTGTATAGCTTTCTTGACAACAGAAAAGGATCAAAGTTTTTAAAGCCACTTACCACACATTTTCATGAAATGTTGTTATTTTAAAAATTTTGCTTCCTGTTAACTGGCACTTCTCCAATTTTAACAATTTACAGGCACTTCATGGGTTTTGGTCTCTGTGCAGCATGCCCACAGGGAAATTTTTGGTCAGAAATGGGAATAAACACTGGGAACCAGACAGTATTTGCCACCTCTTAATGACAGGGTTATTTTAAGGAATTGTTAAATACTAGGTACATGCTGCTGGTTTTATTTTTTTCTGTGAAAAATGAAACTTCTCCTTGTGGAATTTGTTCTGTTATTCAGAATCATGCTAGTGAAGATATGATTTACGCTTTTTTTGGCTGAGAATCTAGTTGTTCTCTACAAAATGATCTCTGAGAAGCGGTTCAACAGCCTCAGATCTCAGCAGGACTTTACTTCTATCCTGTGGATGTCGTATCACAGAGAGCATGCCGGTGGTCTGCCAGAGTCCATGTACCAACATCAGGGAATGCTGCACATTGTGTAGTTTTCCATGTAAGAAATAAATAGACTTATTTTGAAGCACAGATCATTTTATTGCCAAAAGCATGCACACACTGTTTTAAGGCAGTGTGCTGTACCTGCAACTTGCAGGGTTGTTCCTAATGAAAGGAACAGTTCAAGACTCTCAATTCCTCACTGTGTGTGAAAAAAATAATGTTAAAAAACTACTGCACTAACTCAGCAACATATTTCAGAGGGAATACTAAACTCTGTTCTCTGTGTCCACCTGAATTTCTGCTCTCCTTTCAGTGTTGTGAGAAAGTTGTCCAGAAGCACTGTGTTAGGTAATACCAGTTTTAGACAGCATGAAAAATGAGTGAAATGCAAAGCCCATAGAGCAGCAGAAGAGTTAATTTCTGCCCATAGCAAAGGTACTGAGTCTGAAGTACACAGATTCATTTGTTTTCTATAATCTCATAATGAAAAATGAAGCCAGAGGTAATGCCATTTTGCCAGTGATTCTCACTGAACTATGGCTCATTAGTTACTTTATGTTGCTCAGCAAGGTCTGTTTACATCTACAGAAATTCAGCTAATTCAATGAATCCCTTCTCTCCTCACAGACATCCCAGTATTCTTGTTTATCTGACCATGCCCTGTGGGTTTGCCATCCATGTTCTGTGTACAGAGCTGAGCACATATGCTTATTTTGAGGAGGAAAAAACCCCTGTTGATATGTATTCAAGCTACACTGGCATTCATCTGGGCTATTTCAGGCCAGGCCTGAAGATATTTCACCATGATTCACCCTACCTTTTCCATGTTTTTATGAGATTAGAATCATGTAACTCAAGTCCAGAACTCTTTGAAATGCCACATTTGAAGAATACAGTTGAAATCTCTCTTCACCCAAGCCATGGTTCTTTCAAGCATTCTATTTTGGCACAGATTAAAATGACCTTTACAAAAGTTCTTCTTACATGTGTAAGTACCTGAGGTACTTTTCTGTCCCTGATACTGAGCACATATTGCACCCTGGTGTTGGACAACAACTCATGGATGGCAGTGAGAGAGCACTTCATCAGTAGGGAGCCTTAGAACAACTTGCTGCATGCTTTGAAGAGGCAGCAGAAAACCAAGGAATAGCTGACAATCAGATTGGAGTTGCTCATGAGCAGATTGCTGTTTCCAGTCTGAAAGGGACCAAGGGGGCCTTGGGTTCAGGATTGTGCTGAACTATTTGCTCTTGTGTGTAATGAGCTGGTGAGGTCCCAGGGACCTTCCTTAACTGATTTACAAGCTAATTACCAGCACAGATAAATATATGTTACATGTTTGCTTTTTTCCACACTCAAGTCTTTATTCATGCTGACAGTAGGAACTAGCCATGGTATTTCATAACACATACTGTGTATCTGCTGTGAAGTGGTGCATTTATGACAATAATATAAGCAGGCAGATAAATACAAACATGTAAAATGAAGTTTTCCTAGCCCTTTATGACCTTCAGTAAACTTTGGTTTTGATTTAAGGAGACTTATACTCCTCAAATGGTTTTCCACTGTGATAGTTTACAGATGTGATAACTTTCTCCTTATTAAAAGAATGAAGCATTGAGACAAAAGCCATCCCACGATTTAGTCTTACCCAAACCAGTGGTTAGTATTATTTTCAGTATAGAGTTCAAAGTACAGAAATCACCAGCTTAAAACTGTAGCTTAAAACTTCATTCCAGGCACACTAAATATTATGTTCACTTTACTCAAGATATATTTTCTCAGCAGCACAGGAATATAGTCTTGACTCAGTCTCCCATTTCCATGAAATTCTTTGTTTAAGTCCTTCTACAGTGAATTTTGTAGACAAGGAGCCAAGTAAGTAAGTGAATGAATTGTTGGCAATTTTTTGAGTGCACTGAATGGTAAATGACTTTAGGATTCCAACTTTATTCCTATTTTCATATCTTTACATGATTTTTATGCAAACAGGAAGGATAGTTAAGAATGCCTTATCCTCACCTATTCTCTCTGTAGACGCACACACAAACAAACAAACAAACACATATTTCTAGAAATTCAAGTCAATGTTTCAGCCAATGGAACTCCAGGAAGGCCCAGCTCATCACCTGAGAAAAAACACCATTATGTGCCACTGACTAAGATTTAATACGTGCATTTTTTTTGGTTTTGTCTTGTTTTTATTTTTTTTTTTTGTTTTGTTGTTTTTTTGTTTTGTTTTTTTGTTTAGTTTTGTTTTTTCACCTGAAACATTGAGAATCCCCATCCATGGCTTCCTCAGATTTCAAAGATGTTGAAAATGCAGCTGTTAAGACATACTAGACTCTGCTCAGCAAAAAGTCTTGCTTTCTTGGCACCAAAACGCCCATCTCTCTCTCACCTTCCAGATGCTTGAATCAATGTAGATTTGCCTTCTCACCTAGACTAAAATAACCAATTGGAAACCACAGTGGAACAATACTTTTCCCCCCCTTTCTTCCCAAATAAGTTTCTGCACATACAGGAATGAACCAAAGGGATGAAACACAAGTAAACAATTGACAAATGAATTAATTTACATCCTGAGGTAAACAACAACGCTTTAAAAAGAAATCAAACTAGTCCATTTAAGAGGAATGAATAACATGACTAAACTCAACTGACATCCCAACAAGAACAGCAGCATCTTTCACAGGTTCTAGGCAAGCAAAGTTCAAGCCAGCAAAATACTTTCCAGTTTATAAAAGTTTTAAAAACTGCCAGAGGATATGTCCTGGCCTTCCCAGCAATGGAGCAAGAATGAGCTCCAGCAAATCACATGGAAAAAGCGTAAGGGGAACAGATTTTCCAGGCATTAATTCAGTGCAAAAGGGGGTCTCCCTTCCAATATTACAGAGCACTGATGTGTTAGTGGTCTCCTTTCCCACATCACTGAACCCTGTTGGATGGATAGCAGGGGGTCTCTTTCCAAATACCATTAAGTCCAAAGAAAAGGAAAGTTCTCCCTTCTCTAGTATCAATCAATTATTAGCAAAAGGATATATAGAAGGTCACAGATTTTGCTGGAGGGGTTTTTGCTGCAGGGGAAGGCAGGAATATTTGCTATAAGCACTTTGGCACATAGCCCTTATGGAAAAAATATGATTGATTTTAATAGAGTGATAGTCTTCCTACAGAATTCAAAAATCAATTTATATAATTGTATAGGAGGGATGTTGGATAAAATTTCTATTGCACTGTTTGGGCTTCACTCTTATTACATTTCAAAGGATTTTTCCATAAGTGTATATAGTGTATTGGACGTTTCTGCAGTTTACCTGTAAAAATACAGTTACTGAAAAAATTCTGAATGAGCTTTATAAATACACAGAATCTTCAAAAGGTTGCAGTTATTACAATGTGCCTTCACTTTTGCATATTTCCATTATGTTGATGTGTTAGTTCTTGTATAGTTTTCTTATAGTATATTTTCGTGATCTTTTAATCTGAAAAAGCTGAACAAATCAACAAATCAAAATAAAAAAACAACCTATGCTTTTTCTCCTTTTGTCTTGTAAGAGGGAGGTGGTTAATGGTTTTAACTCTCTTTTGGAGACAACACAAACAACTTGATCAGTTTGTATAGATTGCCATGAGATTATTTTGTACAAGAAATGCTATTTAGACTTAATGAAAAACCACTGCAAACACTCATGCACAGCCCTGATGATCTGTCACAGTAGTTTTCTAAGACTTCATGCTCACTCTGTTGCAAGCCTTCTGCAGCCACAAAGGGAGTGTGCTGGGCATCCAGACATGGCCTCAGGAATATTTAACATTCCCATTCCCTTAGATAGTGAGCACCTGATCATACTGATGGCTCTGAAAATCATCTTGTGAGTTTTTTTGACAGAGATAGATGGCTAAGACCAGTGAAATGAACTGTTCTGGGAATATGTCTAGCAGTTTCCGTTGTCTGCAGTAGTTGTATAGACAGGTAAATCACTTAGCTTGGATGTCTATGGTTTTGGGACTCAAAGCTAGGTGAACTGAACCCAATCCTAAGCAGAGACAAATGTACTGGACCAATTCTGGAGGATTGCTCAGGAGGAACCCTCTGTTGAAAGTATTGCTTCTTCTCAGCATTCAAGAAGGCATTTTTCTCATACACATTTTGTTTCTAAAGCTGAGAACTCCTTCATTCACTTTGGATGTGCTTTACAGCAAAGAATAACCCAAATGTCTAATTCAAACTTTCCTATCTGACTTAACAAAGTAAATAACATTTTTATTGTCTCCCATTGTCCCTGTATTTCTTCTTGACCTTTCAGCTACTCAGACATTTATAGCAAACCCTTCTGTTTACCACCGTGTTCTAGATAACACTTATTTCAACTGTAGGCTTCCAGCTGTGCAGCTCTAATCCATCAACCAGCTGCTGAGCACTACTGTGGTCAAATGTGTTTATTTTCCAGGCCAGGAATAACCTAGAATATATGTCACTTTCAGAACGTGTGGATGTTTATATCTTAACCCTTCCTGGGTCACAGAGTGCTCCCTACATTTTTTGGGGTTACTTTTGTTTTTTAAGAGCTGGAAGAACAAAAGGCAAATTTCAACTTTCCCCTGATCTAAAATCTCTTATTTTTAAAACAGAATGAAATCTGTCAAAACACTGTCAAAAGAGAGATTTTTAATTGTTTTTAATACTTGTGAAATATCCTAGCTTTGGCTTATTTCTTTAGATGCCTCTGTCTCTCTGACAAATCAAATGCAACAGGAATGTTCAGCTGCAACTTCTCCAAGGATTATCCTGGAGGGATATGTTTGTGCTGTTCCTTGAAGAGTGAGGTATTATGGCTATTGCTGTTGGCTGATCCTTCAAAGCACAGGTGTTGGGATGAAAGATACCCTGGACATCTAAAATCAAAAAAGATTTCATAATATTATCAAGACACAAATCAGATGCAGCTAAAGAAAGGCAGGCAGAAAACATTGTTTTCAGTTCAATATGGGATACAATTTCTTTTGTTTGTTCACCTTGGGTCAAAGTGCAAAGAGAAGTTTGTGTTTTCCAGGAAAATAGCAAAGCTGGAAGTTCTTCCCCTTGAAACTCTTCTACCTTGGGCAATGTAGTAGCTGGTACAGACAGCTACTAGGAAACATGTCTAAGGCTCAGAGATCTGCATGAGATTCTTTCTGTGCTACATATTGCTGAACAGCTTGGGACAGTCTGAAGAGGAATTTGTTGTTCATGTTTGCCTTCTTAGTTTATTTGGGATGAAGATTTTAATGCATATTTTAAGACTTATCTGCAACTGAAGAAAGCATTTGAAGATCTAGAAGCTGCACAGAAGTTTAGTGCCTTCTGTCAACTGCAGTGATGTAGTAATTTCCCTTTTGCTAATCATCCAAGCACTCCACATTAAAAAACATTATTCTTTTTTTAATCTTTCATGCCTTACATTTCCAAGATGAGCACAGTACTGATTTCTTTTGTACTGACTAATTCTATTCTAGTAACATACTTGAATCTAGAGTTTACTGAAAAGTTATTTAAAAATATTTTATTTTTAGTAAGTTGAAGAAATATTGTCTAACATAAAAAGTGGAAAAGAATTCAAATGAGCTGCAAAACTGTCAAGAAAATTTGTCCAATGTGATGAGGTTTTATGTGCACATTGCTCAGAGTGGAAGTTCCCCCTGTGGTGCGGCAAGACTCCTTGATTTGGAAGGTACAAAGTTGAATGCTGAGCTGACCTGAATTTTGAACCACCCAAACTACTGGAGTCTGTGCAAATGGATCAGAAATCTTATGAGAAGACCATTTGGGGAGTGATTTTTGATGCTTTGTTTTTCTAGTCAAGATGGAGAAAACCCATCTGAAGGTTAGTCAGAACTCCAGGTGAGTGGATCTTGGTCAACCCTAAATAATGAAACCACTGTTTCTCCTGTGCAACAAAGACAAGTCCCATGTTTGTATCTGGTTTTATTTCAGGCAGGAAAAATATATTGCTTGCCAAGTAGAATAGGCCTTGAGGGACTGTTTCTGCAGTTTTGGAACCAGATAAAGTGCCAGAGCTGACCTCTGCTCTCATTCCATACATGTGTACCATGAAGGTTTCTGCTTTTCTTTCTGCTGTGGAGACAGCAAGAAAAATGGAAACTGATCATTCACTTTCCATGTTTGTCCCTGAGATTCTTGCTAGAAAGCAAGAGTTATTTCTAATCCAGATTTTGCTGCTTAGGGTCTGTTGGTGTAAGAACTATGGACATGTGCCATCCCTATTCTCTCGTCTCCTCTGCCTTACAGATCAGTGGCTCTGTATAAGCTGTAATAAAAATAAATCCAGTGAGTCTGGGGTGATAACTTTCCTCCAAACTTTCCTTCACCACAAAATGCTCTAGGAACTGGAAATAGAGCCGAATTTGGAAAAAAGATCCCTCAGTCAGGAGTTGCATCTGAATTTGGGAGTTACTTGTACAGGGCAGATGAATGTGTGTGTCCTTATGTTGTGATTTCTGCCTCTGCAGATTTGAAGATTCACCACAGGAAGTGAATAAGCATGTCGTAAGTGCAGCAGATGTGGCTGCTGCAGCTCAAGGAGAGTTGATACAAACGAAGTAGCATAAACAAATCTTTAGGACAGTGCTGATACCTGTTGCCAGGCTGCATTACTTGCTGTATAGAGATACAGTGAACAATCTCCACTCTCAACAGTGGCTTAAGGAATTATTCCACTGAAAAGCAAGAGCCACAGACACCTCAGCCATGCAATGCCTGCAATGATGCTGTGCAACATATGCAATTGCCCTTGCAGTTCCAGCCTCATGTCATGAAGGGAGCACCAACCCTAAAAGTGGGAGGTGGTATCTATTTTAGATCGGGGAATATAGTCAAGCATGTCAGATCATTCCTTACCTAGGCACCTATGCTGCAGACAGATTGGAGTTGCATTCCCAGGGCTGGACTGAGTTCTCAATCCTGTTCTGGTTTGCTTTGCAGCAGGATGTCTGGGAAACATGTATTTCATTTTCTGCAACAGACCTGCTGCCCAGGTGTGAGTTCCAGCATGGGAGAAGGCAGAAACAACAGGAGAGCCTTGCCATGAGCCTTATGGGGGGAGGCATGGGCACAGCCAGGCACACTGTGCTGCTGCTGACACCCTTTGCACAGAGTAAGGCTGGCTGTCCTCTTCAGAGAGGGGCTCACAAGTGTAGCATTTTGTTGGCATTATACGGTGTAAGCACTGCAATGTCACTGCATTCTGCATTTTTTTTTTTTTTTTAGACAAAACAGCTTTATTGACTTCTTTTTTAGCCTCCTCCAAAATCTAAGGCACATCAGACAGAGAGCTCAGACCATATTGTGTCAGTGCCTAAGGCCAGTAAATAAAGTTTCAGTAGGCAAGGTTTTTGTTCAGGACAGACTGACTCATTCACAAAAATTGCTATGAGATCTTTTTAGCCACTCTAACCTCATACTGTACATTTCTAGTAAAAAAACCAAAAAACAAAAAACCCACCCAAAAGCTAATCACTAAGAAAACAATTCATGTGCATGTGCATTTTGTAGCACAAAGTATTTTACAGCTTGAACTGGTGTCAGATCTATTTCAAAACATGTGCAGAGTGTATTCTCAAATGCTTATGTCTCTGTCTGTCAGCCTTTAGTTCTTCACATATTCATGCAAACATTCATGTTCCCATGCTCACATGTGTATGTTTCCAGCCTACACTTTCATGCCTAAATTTTGAACTGCAGGCAGATTGCACTGTGAATGTTTTCAGTCTTTTTGTTATTAAAGCCTCAAAGTATAGCTATTATAGATAATCAATATAATGTAGGCATTTAAAAAATAATGTTATTTCTAGTTTCTATCAGTGAGATCTAGAAGTTGGAAGTAAAGAGAGGTTCAGGTGATCTTTGTGACCAAAACATTTTCAGCAAGCTTGTGGTGAAGGAATGTTTATCTATGAGGTACAGTTTGGTTACTAGATGATCTTTGTCCCAGCAATAGGGATCTGACATGTGCAAAGCCTAACTTCAAGGATGACAGACTTCCAATACCCAGTCTTGCCTTTCCTGATACTCTCTGGGAACCCTAATCAGTCAGCTAAAATATGGGGACAGGAGGTGTTTGCACATTCCATGCTCTCTTGAAGAGGACTTTTAAAAAAAGTATTCTGCACAAACAACAAAATATCATATTTTGTGTTTATTTCTGTGTCTAAGGCCTCTCAATTATATATCCAAATGTCTGGATCAACGCAAGGAGTGTGATTTAGGTGATGGAAAAAAAAAAAAAGAAAAAGAAAAAAAGTCACATAAATAGAAACAGAAGACAGCAGAACAGCAATGCTGAAATAATGAACTTGACAGGAGGGAGACAGCAATAAGAATTATGGGACGTTGGTGCACTCCCCATGAGCCAGATCCAATTCCTGGTATTTTGTACCATTTAAGAACATGTACGAGAATTGCTTATGATCAATGGAATGAAGGAGAAGGGAAGACAGCTATCTCCTTTGGCTGGCCTTTCCCAGTGAGCCTGATACACTTATGACTCAGAGGAACAAACACATTGAAACCCTCAGCCCAGTCCTTGTTTTGAAGGTTGTGTAAGCAACAAGCCACTCCAGTCAATTGGACATGTTTACTTGCTTTATTTGCATATATTTCAGTAACAGCTGAATGATTCTGTGCTGTGTTTTGGCATTTGTTTGGACCTATTTGTTTGTCTTTCTTACATATATATCTATATTAATCTTACCTTTACTTCAGCTGAGGAAATTCCTGTGAGGTTCTACCTGACACTCCACAAAGCTTGAAGGAAAGATCAAAGTTCCAAGTCTATAAAGGCCAGTGTGGAAAGCAAATGAGAAAAAAGGGCACAGAAGGTAGCTTTTTTTTTTTTTTTTTTTGGTGTAGGCTTGAGGGCACATTTTTTGTTTCAGAACATGCAGGAAGAAATCACTTTTTGGGAATGGGAAAGCAGCCTGAAGAAATCCTAATAGAGTTTGACATCCAATAGCTCTCTTGCTTCATGTGGCTGTGCTGTGCCCTTGCCTTTGGGGTGAATAAAATAAATCCTACTTCAAAAGAAAGGGAAGCAGACTCTCAAGCAAACCATTCTGTTGCCAAAAGGTAGAAATGAGTTTCCTTTGCTTCTCCTGATGTCTGTCATTTTTTGCAGCTTGCTTGAGGTGTCCCACTCCTTCAAATGAGGTATGGTCAGAAAAGGAGGAGACATAGCTTTCTGATGTCCAACAGTTTTATTTTCATTTTTCCTTCACACTTACTGCAGAGACAGATCTGGAGTTGTCCCTAACACGTAAATGAGGGAATAGGCCTCTTAGGATGATGATGAGACTTGTAGCAGCAGTAGCAGGCTCCATTCTTTTTCCTTTCCTTGGATTCTGAGAAGTACCACCCTGGATGTGAACAGTTTCTGCTCCTCTCCCTGGGCCACCTTCCCCTTTGAAGCACTCTGTGGGACATGTGAGCACTGTCTGTGTGCTCTTGGACAGAACTGGGGATGCTGCCTAGACCCCACTGCCCTTTTTGAACCCCACAGGAGCAGTCCCTGCCAGGGTTTGCATGTCTCCTTCAGAGGTACTTGGTGCCTGGCTGGGCTGGGAAGTGTCCCAAGGTCATGGGTTATCTCTCAGTATGAAGTTCAGCAGGGATCCCAGCAAGGTAATACAGTGAGACAAACAATACAATGACTTATAATAAATAACCACAACTTCAATTTGTAAAATGAGTTTACCATTCCTCTCCTTTCTTGCCTTCTCAAGGTAATAAATGCACTCATTGTCACTGCCTTTTGGGGTTTTTCATTGTGTTCTGGCAGCAAAGCTCTCTGAGTCATAAGCAGAAACAGATTGATATTAATAGCAAATGTCTACGATTAAGCTATGGACATTACCCATCTCAAGACAGATAGATAGGCTCTCAAGATGTGCAGGAGTTGGAATTAATCCAGAATTGCTACTGATACTCTGGATTTAACTCGACTCCTATCTCCTTTCAGGAGCACACTAAAACTCCAATGTTCCCATTTAAAAGCTTGATCTTTAACTGGTTTTAAATAGTTTCACACTCTGGCAAGAAGGAAATAAAAACAACCCTGAATCACACAGTGAATGTTTTTTGGCTTAAAGCTTCTTTTGCACTTAAGTGATGAACCATCACTGGGTACATTTAATTAACAGATATTAATAATACCTCGTATTCTCTAACGGACCAGTCAGCAGCTGCACAACATCACAAAAGTTTTATTTAAAATCATTGTGTACTCCTAGGATAATTCTTAAAATATTTAAATGCAATGTAAAATGTACTGAAACTGAGAAGGCAGGGGAAAAAAAAATCTAATGAATGACATTCATGAAAGCATTTTTCATAAGGTGTTCTGGTTTAAGGTAAACCGGCAGGAGAAATGAACCCAACTCACAAAAAGATTACAATTAAAAATTACAATTTAATAAAAAGATCATAATAAGTACAAGAGTACAGAGGAGAAAGTTCGTTTGACCCAGAGAAACAGATGTGTAGCCTGGCACTCTGGGGCACGAACAGTAGGGTGTTCATCAGCCCCTGTGCTGAGCACCACCTGGCCCCCCTCAGTACAAAGTAAAAGGAAAGAGCAAACCTGTTGGTAAGTATGTTGGTCCTGGTCTGGTCACGAGTAGCAGTTGCAGTCCTGCTAAGGCTCTGATCCTCCTCTGGATCCGACGAGACAGCCCCAGTCCCCAAAACCCCCAGTTTATATATGCTTAGGCTAAGGTGGGAGTGCCCAGTACCTCCTCCAGGGTGGGGAGTTTCACAATGGGTGATTTACACTCTGGCATATTTTTGGAATCCCTGATGGCCCATTAGCAGACAT
>JAWWEU010000111.1:41420097-41490487 GCA_035583155.1 Acropternis orthonyx | reverse complement strand
ACCTGAGTCACTGGTGTGAAGACAGGAAACCTTTCTTATCTCACAGAAGTTCCCAAACACCCAACTTGTAGCCTGAGAGGTCAGGTGTGACCTGCAAGCTGCTGCAAATGATCCATTGTTAGCAGTTCATGAGAAATTACATAGAGGATGTAGAATACACAGTCTTAGCTACACCCACACAGTGACAAACTGGTCCTGGCCACTATAATCAGGACATAAGGTTAAAATTCTGCCAGAGCTGATGGTGTGGCAAGACAGTGCACGCTTTGCCAGAAATGGCTTTTGGTGGAAGATGCACATGGAGAGGACACTGCTGAAGGTGGTGGATGGATCCTGTGCTCACAGTGTGTTAGAGAAGACTGGAATTTCCCATCTCAGGTATTGTTATGTGTTAAATCTTCCACTGGTGTAAAGACAACGTAAGATGATCCTTTGGCTCTACCTCATCACAGAAGGTTCATTTCCACTCTTATGCCCCAGCTTGCCAGCTTGAGCTGTGTTTGGGATGTCCTTCTGGGTTGTTACCATGGACATACCCACAACCAAAAACTTTTGTCTTGGGAGGAGATGCAGAGGGGAAAAACTTCAGCATTGGTGAGCTACAGCCTAAGGACAAGTGGGAGTGATGGATGACGGAAAAGTGAACAGGAATGTAAGCCATTTTTGCCATTGCAGGAAACCTTCTTCATCTGTCAGCAGTTGCGAGTACTGAGTGTTGCACGGGAATCAAAGAAAGACATGATGAACAAAACAGGGCAACAGCATGCTGTGACACTGCAGTCACATATCATGCTGGAAACCATTTCTGTGCCAGGCATCAGCCCATTTGCACCCTGAGCCAACACAACTGTTGTTCTTTCAGATGGACCAACTTCCCCCCAACCCTTACTGCTCATGGCATCGAGAGAACTGAGATTTGTTTCTCCCACACTATTTTTCTCTTGCCTTGCCCTCCTTGTCCCTTCTAGGCTCTCAGGTGTCAGGGGAGCCCTAAATGCTTGCAAGGAGTCAGGCTGTGAGCCATCTGCATGCTCCCCCTCTCAAGTTCGTGGCCAGAAGAGACTGATTTCTGACTGGGGACTGCTGATGTATTACACAGAGCAAGAAGTTAGTCCCAAATGTGGGATCCTCCTACTTCAGTCAGAAGCTTTGGCTGCTCAGCTGATTAAATTTTGTAACTGAAAATATTATTAGTGGTAATAAATTTGTCTGCCCTGTTGAAAATCCAGCCAGTGAACCTCTGCTCTCCTTTGTAATGGAATGTAAAAGGACCAGGAAAGGCTAAAGTCCTAAAAAAAAACTGCACCAGAGAGTTGCAGAAAGTAGAACGCACCAGTCATGTGAGAAGAATGTTCACTGTCATCCCATGTGGGTGTTGCTAGAAACACCAGTTGAAAGGATTCAAACAGAAATAAACACACAAGACACACAAAGGCTGTACTGTCGATCTCACAAAAAATTAATACCAGCCAATCAGGCAGGGACTCCTTTATGCATCACATCTCTGCAGAAGTGAGACCAAACTTGGTCCTTAGAATGGAAACTCAGAGGAGCTGCCTGGGTCTAAATCTCAGGCAGACTTGCACAGAATAGCTAGTGTGGTGTAGGGGACAAATAACAAAACACCCATATTGCACAGGTTGACTTGTGATGTTTCTTTTCAGGTGACATTTGCAGAGCGCCCACTGAAGTGTGGGGGTTTTTTTGGATTGTAACAGCGCAGGACTAAGTATGAGGGACTTGGAGCTGTGTATTCACTAAGGGTTCTGTTTAGCTGGAGGAAGATGAGTATGAATGCAGAGTGTTCTGGCTTTGATATTTTTCTTCATGCTCAAGTCCCTCTGACACATTCATAGTTTTGCATAGGATTGCTTGTGACAAGTGATCACACATGTGAGGAGGAGAAAAGTGAATAAGATCCTCCAGAATGAAAGTTTTAATATGGCAAGAGGAAAATATTTAAATATGTAACTAGTATAGAAATAGTAATCATGCCATGCAACTTTACAGCCAGGAATAAACCTGCACTTTGGAAGCAGACCCTGTCTTCATAGCAATGGTGGCATTTGTAAAATAGGAGATGGTTGCTTCTCTGCGTGGCAGGAAGACACAGGCTTCCTACACCTCCCTGGGCGTACAAGACCACGAGCTACTTGTGGGAGCTTCCTGCAGGCCCATTGAGCCCGGTGGGCTGCAATGCTATCAGACAAACCTCTCTGGCCTGTCAGCAAAGGAACAGCCTTCTCCCCTTCTGCACATCTCCTTAGCTCTTCTGTTTGGGACAGGCACTGGGTCCAGGCCACACACTGGCAACTGGGAGGCAAGAGGCACACTGATGAGCACTGCAGGTGAGCTGTCAAAGCAGCCATAGCAGCTTGGGTTCATGCCTCACTTGGAAGAGTGTGATCATCTCAATTATGGCTGCTGCTTTTAGCCATATTTTTCTTGTTTGGTCTAGGATTCTGTTTTTGACTTTGTTTTTATTTTTTTTTTTTTAAATTTTCCTGAAAGGAGAAAAGAAAGAGAAATACGAACTTGCAAGATATGTGAAATACCTAACATCTGCAGCATTTGATGAATTCTTTTATTTGGCAAAATGCAGAATTTGCCATCCTATTGGGCTGACACAAATTATACCTTTCCAGCTTTTTGAGACACTTTCCACATACATGGAATTTTCTTAAAACAAGAGGCTAAAGAATCTAAATGTAATGTTCTGACAGAATTGGGGGGCGGGGGGGGGGAAGCTAGGAGGGAAGTTAAAAAAAAAAAGAAAGAACTAAAAAAGGGTCTTCCAAGTAAAACATGTTTGGACAGTTATGACCATATCTCTTGAAACATTTTATTCCTAAGAAGTATTATCTATTTCTCTTAAATGCAAGAGAAATTTTTCGGTAGACTAGTGTTTTTTACTTTGCTAGTGATCAAACTTCTGTATTGCATAAAGATGGGATAAATTAAAGTTGAAGATCTGCTGTTGTCAGAAGATGCCTTTTGAAGATGGGGCCAGAGCACCAGTTACTCTCATAGGTAGAGTCTGTCAGCAAAGGTGATCTCTCTGGGGAACAGTTCTGAGTGCCTCTGATTATTAGATAACTTGTTTCTTATTTCAATAGCACCAGTGTTGACATGGTCTGCTTTCAGAATTGGGGAGAGTTAAAAATGGGTGTAAGAAAATGAAGATTGCATAGATTTTTCAGGGGTCAGTCTCCCTTCTTTGATTAACAAATACCTGCACAACTGAAGGAACTAACAACATTTCTAGATGAAACGTGAAAGTTGTTGAACTGAACTACATCCCAAATCCATGTGACCCTACATATTGTTTCAGTCTGTGGCCAGCACCTAATGCTCCAGAGAAGGGAACAAATAGCCTTGAGGACAACAGGTGGAGGTTAGTCACCCCCAGCAGTTAAAAGCTGGCTAAGGCCTAAAACACTTATATTACTTTTACCTTTTTTTTTGTAGTAGCAATTTTAATACATTCTTGTAAGTCATTCAAATGTCTCATTGGAGATTAGGCAAAATATTAACTGTGGTAAATTTTTCCGTCACCAGGAAGCATATAGTGGTTCTTGGACAGGAATATAGCTTTCCTGCTCCCAAGGACCTTGGGGTGAATCCCCTGCTTACTTCCCAGAGAATAGCATTAGCTACTACAGGAAATTTTGGATGCTCACATCTGGATCATCCTCAAAATCTAATTTCACATGGAAGAAATGTGTCAGTGTTGCTTGTCCAAGTAGGGATGTTCTAAAAAATGACACAAGAACAGGTCAGTCTGTGTGATAGACTGCAAGTCTCTGATTACCTCTGCAGCACCAAGACTGTTAATCCTTCTGCAGCCTTGTTCCAGTGGTCCAGCTTGAGACAATCAATATCTTTAAAGAGTTAAAAAATCCTTTCTGTCTTAATATTTCTTTACTTCTCTTGGATGTGAAAAGTCCTCCACAAATCACATTAAAGACAAAATTAAGTCAAAGGCAAACCTGATGCATTTCAGAGAGCTACTCTAGGCAGTGCAATTGCTGGTGCATCTCTGAAGAAAGGCTGCAAGCATCTGTGTAATGGAAGTTGCTCAGTCAAGGATTCATTCTCCATGCACTGAAACAGTCTGTTCGTAGGCTCTATTGTAGTGACAAAACAACATATATGAAACCTGTCAAATTATTTTGGACAAGCAATACTTTTGTTCCAGGCTGCCATTGCTGTCATCTTATGAGTCTGATTGTCTTGTTTTCTCCATTGCCTTGTTTATTTGGACATCTTACATGGGCTGGGGTCACTTTTAACGCCTAGCTTTTACCCTAACAAAAAAGTTAGCAATAACTGCAATAAAACTGAGTGTGAGGCTTCAGTAGGTTGAAAATTTTGCTTTAAGACAGGAATATTGCATTGAGGATTCATTCTCATCATGAGGTTAAATGAACATACTGTCGTGCAGACCAAACTCTGAAGCACATGTGCTAAAATCAATTCTATTAAGTTGTTCTCCTCTGAGGTACTAAGTGCTCCCTTCCAGACCTAACAAAGCAAATGATGGCCCTTTCTTATGCAAGGAGACAAGAAAACTATTATCATATCTAAAGATGGAATAATAACCATTACTTGTTGCAGTAGGAATGTCAAAGAGCTTGCCTGGTTATGTCCATTTGGCATAAAACACCTTTGTTTGTGCCAGGCTCAGAGAAATGACTGAATTCATGTCTTTTGATTGAACATTTTGCACACCAGAGTTTTCCTAGGACAGCATAAATGATCCAGAAGATAGTGACGTGATGCTGAGACAACTCATCTTTAATAAAACTACTGTCCATCTGGAATATTCTTTTCAATATACCAAATGAAATTCTGGTTCTGATAGTGTTTTTGTCTGCTAATGTTGTCCTCTCAGACTTTGAGGTACTTGACTCCTCATGTGACAGGTGACCTTATCAAAAATCTTTTTTTGAATTGATAGGAGACTCGCTAAATTCACACTCTGTGATCAACTTCGTTTTTTTATTCAAAAATCTACATTTCAGAATGCGATGAGATGCATGATGAGGTTTTTGCAGCAGACTTGTCTCCCCTTTCCCCCCTCTCTGCTGGCACAGCCCACTTTCCACCACAAAACAAGCCCTTACAGGTGTTTTGCCTTTGCAAAAATGATATTTTTATTCTTAATGCCAAACTGGTTTTGGGAATCTTTGAATCCATGCGGATTCTTGCCCTTGAAGTAGCATAAGCCTCATCAGGAACATGTCTCTGCAGTGTTCAAGGATGTTTTCACTGGTGGTATGTCAGGTCCAGTTTCCTCTTTGACAATTTTACCCATAGCTTTTTTCAGAGTGGACACTTGCATCTACATGCTTGTGAAGTTGAGGAATATGCATGGCCCACAAGTACTAGACCTGCTCTCCTGATGGAGTTAGCAACTGTTAGTCTAGTGCTATTGCCTACTTGGAAAAAACTCTAAAAATTTCTGTGGTGCTAAATGACTTATTTTGGGCTGCTCCAACTGAGAGTACAGCACCTGTTAAGGATTGTTGGACCAATACAGCACAGTTTGAGCTGTGTTACTAGTTACCACTCCCCCTTTAAACACCTTCACACTTGTGTAAATCCTCACATCACTTTTTCTGCTTGTGGTTAATCAATCTGGCGGACCATAGCCTGGTAGTAGACAACAAAGTTACTCTTCAGCCATAAGGTCTTGACACTTGATGGTTTCTAACTTTGTGGTCACTTCATGGTGAATAAAGGTTCGAATGTCATCCTATTGCAATCCTGCTGGCCTCCGAACCTAACTTTGTTACTCTTGGAAGGCACATCAGCGGCCAGATCATGTTTCTTCCTGGTAAACAGACAAAGCCCTCAAGAAAGACATTACCTGGACATATTGCTAGGGGACCTTGTCTCAGTGGTGTTTTGGACTGGTGACACTATGAACACGAAATTCCCAAATTTGCCTCTGACCAGTTACACACTTTGCTAATTGTTCTGTAGTAGCTGCCTGCTCCTGGGACAGTTAGGGCTACAGGAAATCTCTTTGCAAGGATGAAACCAGTCCATGTGGGCTTTGAGGTAGAAGGACTGAGGGTAAGATTTAAAGAATATGCAAAGAAAATATCCTTTCCTTTGATGTCATTTTCTCCTAAGTAGAAACAGATGTGTTGGTAAAGACAGTCTATTTTAAATTTTGCGAACATGAATTTTTTACTCTGAACTTCCCAGGGGAAAGCAAAGAGCCATTGATGGTTTTGGCAACAAGAAAAAAATTGATCTTTTGGTTTCAGATCCCCAAAGCCATAACACATCAATTGCTGGGAAGCATTGATTTTCCCGAGCCTTATACCAGGCCAAGAAGTCTGGTTACTTCAACACAGAAAGAAACAGCTCTAATACCCATCCCCAGTTTCCTTCCTGCATTGTTCCTCCAAACCAAGGAGGAGCTGACATTCCTTACAGTCTGTCTCATGCTGCTCATTGCCTGTCCCTGATTCCTCCCTGTCTTTTCCCATTGAAATGATGCTATTGTTTCCTGTAACTTGTCTCTGATCACTGTTTCCATTTCCCTCAGGTTTATGATTATACAAAAAAGGGCCTTTTTTATAAGAGGTTTGTATATGAAACATGTTGATCTATGTGCTGAGAGTGGTTTGGGGACCAGGCCCTTTATGGACAGTCTGAGCTCCTCAGGTTGGAAATGTAGGCAGATAGGGTACTATGACACTCCCTGTGCTGTGCTGTCATGAAGAGTCAGTCCATACCAGGTATAGCACAAAAGGAAACTCTTGCAAGCTGGGACTCCTCTCCTGTCTTGAAAATGGACTTTATACAGCTGTTTATATAAAAAAAAATATTTTATTTGTAAAAGAGCTCAGTCTGGCAGGTACAACAAAGTAACAGCTTGGTGATGCAGTCCAACCTGACCTCTGACTTTCTGGTAAAACTAGGCCACACAATGTCTCTGATTTGGCTAGTAGTGCATAACAGATTAATGGTAGTTTTTGAGCAGAATCCCTCAACATATTTCTGAGAAAAAAACCCATCTTTTCATAGTTTTAGATCTTGGACAAGTTAGTGGGATATTTGGGAACTGCTAAACATATCGACTTGGACTGTAGTTGCAGGCAGTTGGGAGAGAGGAACGTGCAGGCAGCAGTAAATCTCCACAGTTGCGCAAACCTCCCTGTCATGCCTGACCTCTTACGTGGTTGGTGAGTTATGTTTTGAAGCTGAGGAGTTAAATGTTATATTGCAATAGCAAAGTCTACTGTCCACAGGTTTCATGCTGTAAAGAATTTGCAGACCGTAGGGATCTCACTGACAGGTCTTTACTACTCCATGGGAAGGGTTTCTTGGGAAAACCAAAGGGAAGCCCAGTGAGTTCATGTACTGCAAATGACCAGTGGTCTTGAGCCCTGTAGATTGTAGGCAGGAAGGGGCAGCTATGTCAACCATGGCTCTTTCAGTGACAACCACAGCCTACTCAAGCTGGCCTCTTGCCCATTGGAGACTGATGGTTTCATTTCTCCTTTCTGAGTTTTGCTCATTTCCTCAGGCCTCAACTCTTTGTAGCCAGATCTCTGGATTGTTTTACACTACGTCAGGATACTTTTCAAATGTCTCTATTCCCCCAAACCAAAATTGTCCAATTATCCTAGGAAGAAAGCCTCTGTAAACATGCCCATCAAGCTGAATCTATCATACAGAAGAATACATCTCAAGTATGGTGGATATATTTACCCTTGGGTAGAATAAACGTCTATATTAGCTTGTGTTTCAAATGATGGGGTTAGCATTCATGCCTAGCCACTAAATAATTTGGTTTCTGGAAGCTTCTCTGGATTAGAACACAGTAACTCTAGTAGCTGTATATTATGTAAGGTAAATACTGAAAAACCAGCCCTGCAGGATGGAAAATACCCCATGAGTTTATTGTGGCTTTTCTCCCATTCATATTTTTTTCCTTTTTTCATATTTTTTTCCTTTTTTTTTTTTTTTTTTACTTAGAAGTACATGAACTTCCTTTCCTTACTGAACTGAAAACAGGGAGTGATTGTGGTATTCTTTCAGGTGCTTGGAGATATAGTTAAGGGCTGTCTTCTTCCTAAGTGCAGCCACCACTTCACATTTCAGTCCAAGCAAAATGGAAAATGCAGCATAGACTATTCTTAAATCTGAAAAAGAGGTTTTTTACCTCACAATAACTGCAGTTTTATTAAAAGATCAGTTTACATGCTGCTACATTTATTAGTACTTTGACTCCTAGTCCCATAAAATTACATGAAAAATCATGGCAGTCAGACCACAGGGACATCGACCTTCTGAAAACCTAGAGCTGTGCTTGGGCATGTGGAAATTGTTTGGCAACACATAAGAAAGCCAGAAACTGCCATTGTGCAAGCTGATGGTTTTCTTGGCATATACATGCCCTCCAGACAGGATGGTTTTATGGTATAGTCTTGACCAGTGATTCAGTGTGGGAATTCTTCATTATGTTATTTATAGCTTTATGTCTCTGCCTTTCTGCAAATCACCTTCATAGATCTCCAGTCTGGAACCCCCAAAGCAAAGATCACACATTGAACTCCACTTGAGAAAAGTTTGGCTTTTCAAGCTTTTTAAGTCCAGCTCTGTGGCATCACTCATCTGTCTTAGCCAGGAGCTCACTGTCTCCTGTCTATAAAAAGGCAGGCAAAGTTCCCTACAGACAAGTCTCCTACTGCACCCTCTTGACTTCTCTCAGGGGAGAATACCTATTCATTTAAAGGCATGTGGTGAGTTAGGACGTATAGGCAACCCTATCCAACAGTTACTGATTTTGGAGGGCTCAGAGCTGGATCTTCAATCCTGCAGTAAAATAGGTTTTAGATTATTTATAAATTTCTATTATATATTAATGAAGTAATATAAGGTTTGTGCATGCACGCACTTTGTATGTATACATTCAATTTCTTAAATCTTTAAATAATCAAACGGAAAATCTGAATATTGCCACATGTGCATAATCATCATTTGGCACTTACCTTTGTCTCTTGCCACGGGTTCCATCAACAGTAAAACTCCATGAACACCTGATACTAGCTTACTCCTAGCTTCTCAGTGCTGCTGTTTAGGCCTGGTCATTCCCATTTTTGGTCACACCATCCCAGGGTAGCCACAGTGGATGTGTTTCCATTGCTTTTGTCTCCCATTGCCTCACTGTATCGTCTATCTACTATTTCAAGCCTCACTGTTCTTCATTCAGCTTTTCTGCTGATTTAATTCGTTTCTCTTCATCCTCCCACCCTGAGTAGGCACCCATAACGTGGTCCTTGCACCTTGCTTAGCTGTGTCCCCTTGTCCTCTTCTGCCACATCTGTGGACCTCTTGCTCCTCAGCCACATCCTCTTTGCAACCTCATCTTTCCCTTCCCCAGTGCATCCCTTGACATCACCCCACCTCCCTGCCCAAGTCCCTTACCTACCTGGTCATTCTCCTTCCCACCTGCACATCAACCCAGCAGAAGACTGCATTCACACATATCCTAATTCATTATTTCCAGGTTTCATTAAAGTCAGGAGAAACCATCTAGATCTGTTGAATGTGTAGCAGATTGCAAAGTTGCCATATGTGTTCAGCAATGTTACTCTAGGGGGGGTTGGTAAACAGCCCTGGAGATAAGACTTTGGCCTCACCCTAGGAGAAAAGACCTGGTCTGGCTGGACTTTAAGCATCAAAAGAGGTGGGAGGGGGTTTATATGAGAAAGAAAGAGAAGTCTTAGTGAAAAAATAAAAATCGTTGTAGGAATGATAGACGTTCTCTGCCCGGGCTCACTGAGGAGCTCTATGCAACTGTGCCTGCCTCACTAGATGGCACTGCAGAACAGCCAGGCAGCTGTTCGCACGGGCTTTGACAGGGAGAAAGAGCAAGGGAGGCTTTGCATGTGGTGGGACAATGTCTTGTTTAATCCTCAAAAGGGCCTGTCTAGAGTCTGAGCAGTTTAAACACTTTATCCGCATGGATTGAGATGTGTCTGTGAGCAGGCAGTGGGTTTCTATCATCCCTGAGTGAAATCTGAAAGAAAAATTTCCAAAAGGTTTTCCAGCTTTGAGATCTGGCAACTCTGAAGGAGGACAAACTGAAGTATCAGAGTGTTTGGGGCCAAGAAAGAAAGGTACTAAGAATTCTGATGGTAATAATCTCTACATTCTAGCTACAGGAAACACTCTGGTGTGGGCTCTTAAAAGCCCTTATTTGATGTCTTGGAACTCCAGATTCTCTTCTGATGAGTGGCCAGAGTGCCAAGGACTTCTAGGATTTCATTATGGAGCTGAGAATGAATTCAGCTTGGAAGAGAGAGGCCTAGAAAGATTACATGTGGACTGAAATGGAGACATCACACAGGAAAGATCCTTCCCCTGGGACTAAAAGGAAGTACTTCCCTCTTCAAACACACAGCCAAGGGTGCTGCATTTGGAGCACCTGTTTGAGTTCTTAACAGATGAGAAAACCTGTGAGGCTCCACAGGATCCAAATAGGGGAACAAAAAAAAAAAAAAAACAGTGGAGAAAGGTCAATGTTTTTTTTCTTATTGATCCATTATTTCATACTCAGGAATGAGCATCAGCTCCCTCCTTGGTGGCCTGATCATCTTGCACATCTGTCAGCGTGCCGCAAAACTACCACAAAAAACTACATATCTCCTTCTTTCATGGTCAGGGTCATATTTTGGCTCTGTGGATGTGAACCCGCTGCCGTTCTCAGTCACAAATACACAGCACTACATAAAGTGACCCATATTTAGTGGCATGTATCACGGCCTAACAACACCTGAAGTGACCTGCATCAACACGGCCTGTGGGCTGAGCTGGATTCAGGCTGAGGGGGTGGCTTCACCAGCAGTAGGAACTAGGTGAGTGTTGCCCTGGCATAAAACACACCCTGTGTCCTGTTTTTGTTGTGTTTTTTTCCTGCTAGTCAGAATTCCTCATGTAACAGCTTTGCTTAGGGACCCTCTCAGATGATCTCTATAGTGGATAGTGTCCTGGAGGGAAGACAGCAAATTAGCTTCTCCTATTGCTACAGTAAAAGCTAACAGCAGCTTCTTCTCAGAAAGAAAAAGACAGATTGTTTCCTTTCAAATCTAGTCTCACTAAAGCACCAGGAACTAGAGACTTCTGGCCTTTAGTCTTAATAATGCTGTGAATGAATACAATGTGTTAGTCAAGACTTTCCCCAGGCACAGTGTGTTGCGTTACTGGGAAGCTTAACTGGCTTGAGGAGTGAGCATTGGTACTCCAAGCCTTGTTCCCATCTCTGTAGGCATTGCAGCTGCCTCCTTCAGGGGAAGGTGGCCATGGAAAGTGGTTCCTTCTTGGTCTGTCTCTGGTCTAGCATCTGGAGGAAGAGGGGAGTCCTGCTGTTGGTCTGTTTGTCAGTCCTGACAAGCCCTGTCTGGGCTGTGTGTGGTCGGTGTGCTGCTGTGGGAGCCTCGGGGCAGGAGGGAGCAGTATCTTGTGTGTGATGCTCTGTTGTAGATTGCTACTTTATGACTCCAACCCCGGACATGCACATGTCCTCCCTTTCCCTGGGTTAAGTTAAGCTTCCCCAAAATGACATCGCTGCCCTAAAAAAATTGAACTTCAAATAAACTCCTTTGAGTTTGCTTTATTGCTTTTTTTTTTCTTTTGGAATTTAAGTTTTAACTACACCAAATTCTTCAGCTTTTCTCTGCAGCTCTTAGGGTGAGAAGCTTTGTGGGAAAAATAAACTCACACCCTCCATCTGTAAGGCTTGAAATAAACACCAACATTTGTGACATGCAAGAAAATCTCCTTGACTCAGAATAAAAGGCTAAGATCTGGTAAAGCTGTCTGCTTCTCAGAGCAAGACTATCATGTGACTTTTTCATATAGGAGCAACAAGGTTGCCCTCTCCTTCCTGGTGCCCTCCAAGCTCAGAGTAAGTAGGTCCATAATCAAGGCTGTGTAGATTATCTGATGCTAAGACATGGTTCTATGTTATGGATGCATCAGCTGGTTTGTTGTGGGAGCCAAAACACTGCTGGTCCATTTTACTGTGGCCAGCAAGTATGCACCTGAGGCAAGGAACAATTGAAATAGGGTCTCAGAGTGATGCAGATAAGGCTGCTCTGGAGCTGTTCCTTTTTGTTTTGTTGAAACTCATTAACATAATTCAAAATATACATTAATTTATCAGCTTTACTTTTTATTTTCCCATTCATTATAAATTTTCTAACGTTTAATGCAATGTTGTCCCTACAAAATAATAGCACACTCTGCAGGGAGGGGGGTTGTAACCTGATTTCCCCTTGAGGGCTAAACCAGTCTAGTGGTACTTTAACTGGTGTAACTAGCACTATTTACATTGTGTGGTCCTGTTCTTGAAGAGGCACAATCAAACAGCAAGCAGATAAACTTCCCTAGCTCAGGCACTTGAGCTAGAACACTACTGCCTGATTCCCAAAGCATGTCTTGTTGAAAATATTGCTGAAAATATATGCATATGGTCACTGGAGAAAAAAAAACTGCACTGCGAAACTAACAGTGCAGCATTTCCTCAAATACTGAAGATCAGGTGATTGCTGAAAACCTATATGCATGTGGAGCAACACCCCAGGTGACATTATCAGGATATAGTAGGTAAACTCTTCTTTAAAATTTACTTACATAAAGCTGGGTTTTTGTCTAACAACTTTGCACTTTTACCTTTATCCTTAGCACATCTCATTGAGATCAAAGAGTAAGGGTCTATTTCATATAAGCACATGGTTGGAGTTCAAGAATTTAGCATGTTACTTAACCTAACCTGTCCTTTCTTTACTCACACGTATCACTACAAGTTTAAACGGCACTCTTAGGTTGTAAGATATGATTAGATGGCACAACTGAACCCTGATGGTTGCATGCCTCCCAAATATTGAAGACATGATTTAGAATTGTATTCAACTCATGCATAGTCAAACAATGACAGGAGGAAATAGGCTAAGAGGACAAAACTGAGATGACCAGCTCAGATGCAACCTTCATTTGTTCAAGTATAAAGACTTGCAGAAAATTTAATCAGTTAATGTCTTTGGAGAAATTCAAAGTTTCAAGTGGTGTTTTTAAAAGCACAGATTTTGCTCTCTCTCTCTGATGAAGACAACAATAGTTTCAGAAGTTTACAAAGGCATTTTACTTCTCTCATTTTCATATTCTAAAAAGGTGGAAGCTACTTTCTATCACATTAAATATTGTAGTGGAAGGATGAAGACAAGATTTGATTTTCATCATGTAGTGAGGAAAGAAGTAATGCTGACATTTGGATGTATGGTAGTGTTAGATACAGAAGCTGCTAAAGGAAAATTCAATGAACGTGTCCTTGGAGGTCCTGAGAAGTCTTTGTATATTTGAAATGAATTCTTCAATGTTTGCAGCTGATTTCATGGTGTAAGTAATTTGTAACCTTGGCAGAGCCTTCATGGAAGACAGTGCACTTGTGAATAACCTACAGAACCAACTGAGGACTGGTGAAGACACATCAGTTAGGAGATAGGTAAATATTTTCTTTTTTTCCGCTGTAAAAAAAAAGTGAAGATGATGTATATGATGCTCTGTCTGTAAGTGTACTGCTAAGATGGGATATGCTTTCTATAGCAACCTGTTTAGAACACCAGGTGTTCACAACTTCTGAAGGAATGATTTTATTTCCTCCTTTCACAGTGCCAAAATCATGCTAAGCATATACCCCGCTGGGTTAAGATTAATGAGGGTCATACAAGATGTGCCTTCTTAGCACAGTAACCTCCAGTTATTTCTCAGTGGTGAAATGGATACTTTTGGATAAAATTCTATTGAAAGGCTGATTCAGGACTGAGAAATCCGGGTGTCCAGGGCAAAATAAAGGTAACTCCACATGAGGAAAACTGCGTCAGCCGCCCATCATCCATTGTTGGGCGGTTTAATGGTTTCATGCCAAAACTTCACACAGGACAGGGGACAGGTATTAACATTAAAAGAGCATCAGATAAAAGAGTGTCCACATAACTAGCAGAAGCACACTGGGCTTGTTAACAGAAATTCAAATGTAACTGCTTCTGATAATGATGAAATAACCAATTACTTAGAGCTCTTGCTCACTGTATTATTGTTGTAATGATATATAAGGAGTGTGAAAGGGTGTGGATTCTCTCCTGTTCCCCTTTCTCACTGGTTAGGTTGCTTCCTTTACAGTGAATAAGGGTGTCACAATCCAGGCTGCCACTAGCCTGTGCCATTAATATCTACAGGTATCAGATGCAACTCATGACTTGCATGTCTACAGATCAGGAGTGCAACCCTGGTTCTTCAGCAGATGTGCTACTGAAGTTTTCTGGTGAAAATAGAGTTCCTGTCTGACAATGCAGTGTAGTGTAAGCTTGTGAACAGCCATGCGTTTCTTGATTACTTTTCAGATGCCCATTGCATTTTTTTTTTTTTTTTTAACATTCCTGTCTCTTTCATATCAATGAAAGATCCCTCCTGCCTGTGAGGGAAAAGCTCAAGATGAAGCTTGTCCCCACCTGATTGTCCTCATTGGCTAAGCCAGCTAGATCCCTCCAAAGCTGGACTAGGATGCAAGCCAACACGTAGCATGCACAGTTTGACTTAGCAGGGTTTTCAGATTTCAGTATAAGCACGAGACCTGTTTTAAGGTGGCGACACAGAGCACATGCAGTTCTCTCCCAAATGTGTTGAGTATCAAGACATTTCTGTTCATACTGCTTATGCTGCACATGTTATCTTGGTTATGTATACTGACACAGATATAGGGATGGCTTTGTTTCTTGGTTGGTGAGTAATACAGATTTTCTCTGTATAAAGGCAAACATTTGCTGCCTGATTTTTTTTTTTTTTAAATAAACTTCATGCCTACTTTGTCAGTCTGTGGGGACATATTTGACTCACACCCTCTAATCAGAAAACATGGCTGGGAGGAATAGGCTCACAGGTGACAGCTGGCAATAGCCCCAACTGTACTGGAGTATGCAGATAGCAGGAAGCAGACCCTGTAACTCTAGGACAGCAGGAGAAAGCAGGCAGACAATATCAGAACCCATGTGTCAAGTATTGCATTCAGTTTGTTATGCTGAGGTCAGGGAGTTATTTGTTTTTGCATATGAGATCATTATGTCAATAGGACAAGGAGGTAATGAAATGCAAAACAAAATTCCCAGTCCTGGGAATCTTATCACTTAGCTCACAAGCCAGATTTCATGGAGTCCCCTGAAGGGGAAGTAGCTATACTGGCAGAAAAATGCCTGTTTTCTTACATACCATTTTTATTTTCAAACATAAACAGAGTGCAGAAGAATGAAAGCAAATCAGCTCCACTACTGTGACCAGCTTCCTTGCACGAACTCTCACCCGTGCTGTCTGCATCCAGCAGCCGTCATTCAGCTGCAGTGCTTTAGAGCAGGACTACAGAAATCACCCTTTGTACCCAGGGACCCCAAGTCAGAGCTCCTCCTCCACAGCTCTCTGTGAGAAGCTCTCTCTACTCTCCACAGCTGCTGGGTAGCCTGCTCTGAAATGCAGCAATTCACTTTCTTAGCACTTCCCTACTGCACTGCAGCAGAGTCCCAGATAGGAATTGTAGCTTTCCCAAGTAACAAATCCTCTGGAGCAGCTGAGTTGGAAAGGAGTCTCTGCTTTTCACCCGGCCTGTGTCACCCTTATGGCGTCCGTATTCTTCACTAAATTCCAGTGGAGCTGAGTCTTCACCCGCAGCATTGGGGCACAGTGTCAATCACTCCACTGGTCTAAATAGAGATGTGCTGGTAAGATGAGTCCGATTCTTCTTTTTTTTCCCTCCAAAACAAGATAGCGGAAATGTTTACAATGGTACTCACCTCAATTTACACCTCTGTCAGTGAAAGCAGAATTGTGTCTGATAACTGTTAGAGCATCAGGATGAGTTTAACTGAGTTAGTGCTTGCTTTTGTGCCCTTCTTAGGAACAGAGAGCTGCAACTCCATGCCGGGAACACCCTTATTTCCCCATAATTTCACTCCACTATGTCCCTCACCTCTCCTCCTAGCCACGCAGGGGAGAGGACCTGGCACGAGATGCAGCACAGGTGACAGCTGCAGGGACACGGCAGCCCTCGTGCTAGTGGGAATACTTCCCAATCACACAGGTTGCACCGGCAGGGTGGAGGAGCAGGGTGAGAGGAAATTCCTTGTCCTGCTTCCAGCACTCACTAATACACAACTCTACAGGAATGGGGCAGAGTCTGACCCTCAGTAAATAGGTTCCTTGGGGATGAAAGGTGCTGTGAAAGTGAGACGACAAGCATGTAACAGTTTGTTACTCGCTTTTTCCCCTTCCCTTGATCCTTTGTGGACTTGGCTAGTTGGATCTGTGCTGTTACTGGGTCAGGATTCGGAGAGCAAGCAGCGATGAATTTCTCACTGCTACTGCTCCAGTCCTAATAGCAAACAGCTGAGAGAAGAATGAGGTCCCGGCTGAAAAACAAACAGAACTTCCCCTCCCCTTGCCTCGGCTGTTGCTGGAGCAGCAGCACCTTCAATGTTTTTGTAAGCCCCTGGTGTTAGATGCCAGTTCTGGGACTGTAAGTGTGGTTATATTTAGCCTGTTGCCACTCTATTGTTGGGGAATGGCCCAGACTATACTGCCTTTTTCTGGATAGGTAGAGTCCCAATTTCAAGCCAGGCATAGTCAAATTTGTTTTAAGGGTAGTTTCCTGCATCACATTTTACTGAGCAGAAAAATCACGTGGTGCAGAGAAAATAAAGCAGAGTTTCATTGAAAGTGTATTTACAGTATTTTTGGGGGTTTTTTTTTTTTTTTTTTTTTTTTTTTTTAATAACTGGTAGCTTTATGAAGAAGTGAAAGCAACTTTTTTTTTTCTTTTTTTTTTCTTTTTTTTTAAGCAGTCAAATGTTTTAGCATGCCTTATTTGAGCAGAGTGAAAGTTGGCAGATTTGCTTTTAACTCTCAGCCTCATCAGCTTCTTGGGCTGCTCTACAGTAGTTGAAGTTATGCCAGCATTTCCATTATAACATTCCTCTCTCTTCTCATTTTCAGGGGTTTCAAACTTGGCTGTAAAAATTTGCTCCAGGATAAAATCTTGGCACCCAAAGTCCCAGCCCAGGTGTGACTTCTTAAAATCACCATAAGCCAAACCCTGAAATTAGTGTTTACTTAGTCTGTAGTCACTGGCATACAGTTGTTTGTTCACTTCAGGAGAGCTCAACATGCAGAATTGTAGGGTACAAACTAAGGAGGAATGTTTTCCCTTAAGGGAAAACCAACTAGAATAAATATACAAATATTTGTGAGATATACAGCTGTTGAACTCAGGTTGTACAATCACCCAGATTTTCTTAAACGGCTCATGGAGATACCATCTGTTTACTTCCCAAAGACTTCATAGCCACGTTGTGTAGCTCTGCACAGTGAATGGCCTGCCTTGTGTTTTTCACAGCTCTTGACAAAATGCAGGAGGGAGGGCTGCCCAAGGACTGGGTTTCTGCAGTCCTCCATGCTGTTTCCTCAGTGCCAGTCTGGGCTACAACCTGTATTTCACAGCCCACCTGGTGGTGCATGCGTGTCCAGAGGCTTGCACAGAGCAGTGTGTCCTGGGACTGAAACAACAGGCCCCTCTTTCACAGAGAGGTCACAAGTCTGAGGTGACCCCAGTAGAACTCAGCTGCACCGATGGGGAATAATGCCACCTTATTTCAAAGCTCTTGTGGATATCTGTGGAGAGGAACCATAGCATGAGTACTAAGGGCCAAGTCCCTAAGGAGAATTAATCATATAGGGTGTATAACAGCCTGAAATGCACAACTCCAGTCCCATCAGGAGTCAGATTTTCACCATTGTTCAAGACAGAAGAAGAGTAATTTGCTTTCTTTACCTACTTATGAAAAGAGTGAGTCCTCATATCCAACCCAGAAAGCAGCACTCCTGTCTATGGTGCCTTGTAAAGCATCCAGGGGTCACACTGAAAGGAACCTGTTTTGATCCACTTGCACTGTTGCGAAACCAGGTGCTCTGATACTTGCAGTTAGGTCTAGTCTGTCTCAACATTTGGACAGACTCAGTAAAAGACCCAAAACATCAAAAAACCCATGCTGACACTTCCACAGAAGATCTCGAAATTTCCTATGTCTCCATCCTTGTAACATTTGATTCAAATTAGCATGAAAAGGCCCCAGACAAGTCTGCCCTGCAAGGCTGCCTTGCAAAATAAGGCTGAGATCTGCTTGCCAAGACACATGGAGAAGTGGCAAGGAGAGAATAACACAGGCAGCCTATCCCTCCAAAAGCAAAAAAAGAAAGAGTATCCAGCAGCAACCTCATCCCAAACCATCCACCCTTCTTTAATTTTTTTTTTCTAAATTTCTAAATTGAGTTCTTAGACCTTGTTAAGACAGCTGTCCCTGTGGCCTATTCCTATATTGGTCTACACAGACCTTTCCAGAATCTGAGTCTATGTTAAGTGACATAAGACCATAAGGACAAATGTGCAATGAAGAGTATAAAAAAACAGATTTTGTCATACTTTCCCTAAATCCCTCTTCCAGCCCCCAACAGCTTGTGGCCTACAAACCTCCTCCTTTTACATGGAGTCTTTGTATTTGATCATCCTTGACATCTTTTTCTTCATTAGTTTGGTCAGCTTTGAACTCATGTAAACTTTGCAACAACCAACAGTTCCATTGTATAATTAAACATTGGGGGAAAAAAACCCACCCTTTCTTTGGTTTTACTGGACCCATCACTTAAGAGTTTCTTGCAGTGGGAGAAAGAGTGAGCAGTTGCTCCCTGCTCACCACTCCATGTCATGGCTTTATCGACTTCTGTGGCACATGTTCCTACAGCTGACTGGGGTGCAGCTGTGTGGCTGTGCATGCACTGTAAAGTCTCAGCCTGAATCACTGGAGCTGTGTGCTTGAGTATGTGGACATAGGTGTTTGGAAGGCACTGTTGCCTGTTTCTGCTTAGATTAGTAAACTTTCATTTGTAATTTTCAGGAAGCTTCTGAAGAAATGTTATATAGGATCAACTAACTCAGGGAAAGCATGTGTTGTGGTACAGTGCTCAAAAATACTTTAAAATAACTAAGTGGCACTTTCAAAAATAGTCCTGCCTTGAGAAGAGAAATGAAAAAGCCAGAGGTATAATTACAAGGGAGTGATGGACAGCTAAGCCCTTGCTGCTTCTATTCTCCTATTCCCCATGGTGGCTTTGGAATATATCAGAGGGGCAAGTGTTGGTTGTCATAGCCCAAAAAAATGTTTGCCAAGCATCCTTCCCTGGGGATTACAATTTCAAAGAAAATAGATTCTTTGCTTTGCTAATCACTGTTGTGGTTATCAAACCCCTGTACTTTAAAGATGAGACAACCACAACCATTCAGAGAAAATTTGGATCTATGTTCTCTAACCTATGTAAACCATTGAAATATTTTATATCACCTGCTAACAGTTTATCGTAACCTCATACTTTCCACAGTTGTGTCTTTCTTGTGAGGGAAAAGAAATCTCTTCCTCCACCCACACTACTACCACGTATACCAGACAACATTAGACAGCAGCTGTTTCTAGTTTCAGTGAAAAATATAATAAAAAACAAAATGTCTAATGTGGTATGCAAAAAAAAAAGTGTTATTCCAAATTACCCAGAGGTATGAGTATTGTTAGAAGGAAAATGTCCTTTTCCAATCAGCTTTCCGCAAAATATTCATAGGCCATCACTTTCTATTTATGACCATTTCTATATATGGTGCTAGTCACTTACCTGGTTGAGTTGGGGAAAAAGCTGCCACAGGAGAAAGTGAAAGGATTCATGCCTGTTATTTGTCTATATGGCACCTCAAAATCTTACAGAAAGCATGAAAATATAATGCTGACAGGCGTATGATTAACCTGACAGACTGCACTGTAGATAGAGAATTAAAAAAAATGTGATGAGTAAGTGGATGAAAATCCAAGCTCACAGTATTCACTTCAGATTTTCTTTTACTCTTTTTCTTTCTAGCCAAAGTTTTAAGTTTACAATTTTTTATGTCCAGCAACTGAGCAATTATGCAAAGGTTCCTCTGCTGACATCTTTTTTCATACTTATGGTTTTCCCTTCTTCTTTGAGATTTGCAGATTCTCTGTGGAAACATAAAGTTAGGAATTAATTATGTGCAGTGCTCAGTTGGTATTTTCAGAGAATTACTGTCATAATTTCTTTTTTTTTGCTGTTGTTGCATAGAAAAGGGTATTCAGAGAGGTCAGTGTGTTCCAGTTCCTTCACTTTGTTCACATCCCCTCTTACATGGAGCCAGGATCTACTTATAAGTCTTTAGAGTCTTTGTCTGGATGACTCTAAATCAAGCCAGGTGCAATGACTTATAAATTGGCTGAAGGATGCCATCTTTGCCATGGTATTCATGAGCCTGACCTTTGGTACTGATGACATATCAAGATCCCTTAATTGCACAAACTTCTTTTGTTCTTTTAAGTATGCAATTAAATATATTTAAAATTAAAGGGAAATATATACAGTTACTCAAATTTCAAAGTCAGAAGAGCACAAGAAGAAAGACTTATGTGGCTACGGCCTTGCAGCCCCACCTTCAGTTTTAGCTATATCTAATGTAAACTGAGAATCAAGGGACTTGTGAGTGAGCCAGATGAGGGTGGAGTAGGTTGTGTGCTAATCTTTAACGTACACACAGATGAAAATTGAGTTTGTGCTCTTTTCTTGGTACTTTGTTTTGTACAAAGAAACCTTGAAAACTTTTGTTTAAAGATTCATTTCAAAAAAATTGTAATTCCTTAAATTGTTGGATGTTTATGTGGAGGAATGGAACAGCTTAAGTCTCATGACTCAGTTTCTCCAGAGTAATGACAATGGCTTATGTCTTAATGTAAGAATAATGTAGTTTCTAGTGACTATATTTTACAATCTTTTGACAGACTGAATAAAAATTACACTTTTCTACCTGTGTTTTATCCCATGAATGAAGACTTTGCTCTAGGGAAATAACTTTAGGATTTTCCTGTGCATATTAGACATAAGAAAACTGCATCTGCCTTTTTACAATGAATAGATGCAACATTACAGGAAATTCAAAGAATTCAAAATAATCTTATCCAGAAATTAATAAATATGGTGCATACCTGAACAAGTAGAACATTCATTAAATGCTAATGATAATAATAATGCCTGAAAAATGACTTGAAAAGGAACAGAAAATCTCTTATGAAAGACAGTTCTTACAGCAAAGAAAACATTCTTTTGGTGGTCACATCAATCTGGTCCTTTGCAAATGCACATAATACATCATGGTTGGCTGTTTCCTCAGGAACACCTTGGGAACAGGTTCAGAGGGCTGTTGTAGAGGTCAGGAGAGAGGTGTTAGGTTTCTGTTGCATGCAGAGAAATTTTGTATAATTCTTGCCAGATTAAGGGCACTGCTGTCTTAAACTGGCTGTTTCATCACATCAGGACCACCTCTAAATCCCTATTGTAAAAATAAGTGAAAACCTTTCTCCCCGCCTTAGGCAAAGAATTTCACTAGCAGTGTTTGAAGAAATGAATGGCTCTTAAGTTCAACCAGCCCTGAAATCTGCAGAAGGCAATATTCAAGGCTGTCCTAAAGGGTTTGATGAATAATTCTCTCCTTTTTTTCTTTTTTTTTTTTTCAAGTAAGCAGATCTGTAAACTGTTGTTACCAGTAGTTATGGCCATTTGCATACTTTAACCCTGAGTTTCAAGAGAAAAAAGGTTTGTTCTATGCAACCAAACAGAAAGGGGAGGGAATCTGGGTACTATAGCTCTGAAATTCCCTGGCTGAAGTTTCTATTACCTGTGAAATTGCCTTTTATTGCAATGTCTAGCCTGGTAAAATTCTGGAGCATGTTATATTATGCTTTTTACAGTTCTTTTAACAGAAGCAACTGGATCAAGCACCACAATTGGAGACAGCTTCAAAACACTCTCTCCCCCTCACTCATGCTTTTGAAAATTGGCTACTATTGGCAAGAGAATGTCAATTATTTCCTCTCTGGGATGAGGTTCAGGGTAGGAGACTGTGTATGTACTAACAAAAAAGAATCCGAAAAATTCAAACCTAGCGAGCATCTTGCTGGGGGCACGTCTGTGGCACCTGGCTGTAACTACATCAATGATCAGAGCTGCTCCTGGCTCTGGAGCCTCAATGCCAACATAGCTCTTAGTGCCAATGTGGAGAAAAATGTCTCTCATGTATTATAACTGTAGGTGAGTAGGGAGTTATCACATCTTGTTATAGAATCATAGATTGTTAAAGGGCTGGAATGGACCTTAAAGGTCATCTAGTCTCAATCTTCCCTGCCATAGGCACTGACATCTCCCACTAGACCAGGTTGCTCAAGGCTTTGTCAAACCTGGTCTTGAACACTGCCAGGGTTGCGGCATCCACACCTTCTGTGGGCAACCTGTGCTAGTGTCTCACCACCCTCACAGTAAAGAATTTCTTCCTAATATCTACCTTAAATTTCCCCTCTTTCAGCTTTTAACCATTACTTCTTTTACAGTTCCTGATGAAGAGTCCCTCTCCAGCATCCCTGTAGGCCCGCTTTAGGTACTGGAAGGTTGTTATGAGGTGTCCACACAGCCTTCTCTTCTCCAGGCTGAACAGCCCAAATTTTCTCAGCCTATCTTCATAGGGGAGGTGCTCCAGACCTCTTATCAGCTTCATGACCCTCATCTGGACTTGCTTCAACAGTTCTATGTCCTTCTTATACTGGAGACTCTGGAACTATCCAGCCATTAGCTTTACAGTGCTTGAACTTTTAAGTGACCAAAAGTTACATCCATTTCACTTCTTTCCCCAAAGGCAGACATCCCTGCCTACTCTCACCTGCCTGCACCTCCAGCTTTAACCTTTTCTATTTCCATGTAGCTGCCTTAATGTGCTCATACTAATGATGGGAACAGGGTAGGACAAGGGAGTGGAAAGTGTGTAAAGGGAACACTATTAAGACACTACTGAGTGACACTTAGGAGCTGTGACAAATTTTACAGTGCTCACTGGGCTACAATTTCTCTCAATAGTTTACTAGTACAGAGAAGCAACACTCTGGTTTTGGACTGTAGCATAGGTCATGGCAGTGGTGGTGGTGTTTGAAACTGAGCCAACCAAAATGCTGACATATTAGCTTCTCCCTCCACTCCTCCCCCACTCCATCCACCTGAGGAATATTTCACTAGTGTGATGTGGAAGTCTGTTTCCGAGTGTTGTCAAAGTGGATCCTCACCCTAGACGTGTTTCAGTAACTGTTTCTGATCCTCTCTGTCATATCCCTACTCACCTGAGGTAGCACATGATTGCAACTCTGTCCATCAGCCCTTCATATTATCTGTACTTGTTTAAACAGGTGTTATTTGTGTTTCTGTAATCCATATAACACCTCATAAAGTTAAAGCAGTGGGCACAAACAGCAATGGCTGACTGCCCTTAAATCCAATAGATAGCTCTTTGTCAGTATGACTCAGTTGTGAAGGAAATGTTTGAATAATGTTAATAGCTTAATAGAAAGCTAAAATCTAAATAAATCTATCATAGTGAGTACACAGTATATACAACATGTCATTTGCTACATGGCCAGTATCTAAGTTTGATCCTGTGCTCAGGAAAGTTACTAGGAATCTTTTCACTGTTTTTAGTTTAATGCCTATCTGTTTAGGGGGTATATTTGTATTTAAAATTTAGGTTAAGGTCAGAAGTATATCTCTTCTGGTCAGGCTAGATCTATGCTATATAAAACTTACCATTTCTACTGTATTTTGCATGGTTTTGCATATGCATTTCCTCATAGAATCCTGCATATGACAAGAAGTGAGGAAATCTTTTCCAGCAGAAGTTGTGAGGGTAAAGGTTAAGACTATGTTTAGTCACACTTGGAATTTGGCAGTATAATTGGTATAATGTCAGATAAAACACAGATCAAAGTTCTATTTTATAAAATTCCAGTTTTAGGGATAGCACATCCCAGGAGAGCACGGTGTGCAGTAGAAGTTGTTTCAACACCAGAAAGGATTACCAGCAGTATTGTCTATGGCATCTGGTTTCCTTTGGAGACACTCAATCTAAATGCTATCCATTCCTTTTATTATGTTTGAGAGCCACAGAATTTAATGGAAGTTGAGCAGTTAAGTTTGAAGCATAAGATCATGGCATATCAAATTTCATTGTATCACTTTCTGCTGGCCTTGAGCTGAGTCTAGTATTTGGTGAAAGCAGCTTTTCTAAAGATGGAAAGTTTGAAGCTGGAGGCATGAAGAGTTGTGAATTCCTTGGTGCTTTGTTCCAGTTGCTAAAACCAGAGCAACTACAGCTTCTTTTTCAATTGCACTTGGCTGACCTCAGTCATCAGACATTGTTTTCCTGTCATTGCTTTCTTTCCTATGTTATATTCTTTTACGTCATATATTTTCCTCATATAATCTATACCTCGTACAAACAAGGCATCTGTCAAGTTTCTTTTTACAAGACAAATTTATTAAATCCTTCTTATCTCTCACAATCAGGTTTTTTATCCCTTAACCTTTTTCTGTGACTTTATCTGAACAGTATCTTCTCTGTTCTGACCACAGTATTGATTAATTTCCTGCCTTTTAGCCCTTTTTGAATTGTACTGCCACCAAATACCTTTTTAAAACTGCTCACTTGAGTTCCTAGCCTTAAACTTGG
This sequence comes from Acropternis orthonyx, assembly GCA_035583155.1. Lineage (NCBI taxonomy): Eukaryota > Metazoa > Chordata > Aves > Passeriformes > Rhinocryptidae > Acropternis > Acropternis orthonyx. Next base: position 41,465,775 of record JAWWEU010000111.1, on the reverse strand, counting down.
GGAAAATACCAGCAGAAACCCGGATGTTTGCACACACTTTTGTTGTATTAAGCCTTGTGCATGAAAGTGGGTACTATACTAAGTGGCCTTCTAGCCAAATGTTTCATCTTGCCTGAAGGCAGGGGAATAGACCCCCTGAGGTCCTCTTCAATATGTTTTGTAAGATTCTTCCTTTTTTTTGTGTCACAGTAGCTGATCATTTTTCTGCTTCTTTGGTAGTACCAGCCCAGTGTTAGCACTCTTGCAGTCTGCTGGATTTTCTGCAGAATAAAACCTTGGCCACATGCAGTGAATGGAGTAAAAGGAAGGGAGAAGAAGGGTTATAAATTTTCAAACGGAGACTACTATGGCTAAAGAAAATATAAGCAAAATTCTCAAAATTCTTCTCAAATCAGAACAGTTACTGTAGTGGAATTATGTATCCTTTCATTATTTATCTAGATTTCAGCAATTTCTTGACAATAGCCAGTTAAGACTAACATTGGGATAAATATGTCTTCTGGCGGCATTTTAATTGGATTTTTTTTTAGCATATCTTTATTAAAATGGTAGAAACTGATAACATTTGCTGCTCTCAGTTACTTACTCAGTTTTTCTGACAATATAGAGGGCTGCTTAAGAGACAATTGCAGAAGCTTAGCCTTGTGCTAGAAAATAAAAACTGGGACTTAAAACATTTGACTTTGACGATTGCGCCTTCTTTTTTTTTTTTTTCTCTTTTCCTGTACCAGGCACTAGAACCATATTCTTTTCCTGTGCCATGACTTGGTAGATGAAGTCTTATAATCAAAACTGGCCAACTTTCCATGTCCCCCAGCCCAAAGAGAAATGGCAGACTGATGCAGAGACTACTGACTACTACTTTAGATACGCTTTACAACCTAAATACCCGCTGCAGCAAGAAACTATACTGGTGTAAAGAGGGAATAACTTCATTTCAACAAACAGAAATTCTTCTGATTTACACCACTGAAATTGAGAACATAATCCAGTTCATCATCGATTTGTCTTTAAGTGTTGCCTTTTACATGTGACAAATGTTCCAAATTATTCTTCTATAAATGAAGACTGCACTTACACTGCCAGCAAACTATTTTCTTTCTGCCACTTCCAGTTTGCCAAAGGAACAGTGGGAGAGAGACATTCTCATGGCAGCAAATGTTTTTGAAATTTAATATCTCCATAATTGTGTAGTCTACAGGAAAGGCAAAAGAAAATGTCTATAACCATACTCTAAGTATTGTGTCAGCAGTCTCCATCAGTGCCTATCAGATTAGGCAAATGCTATTTTGGTATCACAGGATTGTTCTTATATTTAAATGTTTACTGGACCAAATTTGCTTATTTAAAAGCAACAACCTTCTTTTTTCTTAAGTTGTTTTTGTATCCAGCTTTTATTTTGTTTTGCTTTTAGAACCAAGATATTTTTAGGAAAATTTTTCTTCTGAGAAATTGCAGGTAGATGCATAATATAGACTGGCAAATCTTATAGCGGTGATGGGTTTCCCCTGGCACGGGCGCTGTGTTTCTTACCAGGGAGGCACGCTCTCTGCCCTTCCCCCCCTCCACGTGGTTCCCTGGGGTCCAGGAACCGCAGCACAGGACTCACAGAGAGGTAGGAGGCAAAGAGACTTTATTTCCGGTGCTACAGTTTTTTCAAGGGAAGGGGGTCATTTTACTATGAAAGGGGACCCATGTTAGAACCAATGGGGTAAAGTTTAACAAGGGCCAATGGGAAAAGGAGTTTTACAACAGGGGTTTGGGGAAAGGGAAGGTACAAGCGAGGTGACAATACAAAATCCACCTGTAACAAATGTTCATATCACAGTAAAAGTTTCATTTGCTGCATTGCCATCCATATTCCATTTATGACAAGAATCTTTCCATACTTTAAATGGTATGTCGACCACTACAAAATCTGTTGACACAATATGTAATGATAGTGTGTGTGAGGGAAATTAAAGCTGTATAGAGGTTGCAAAGCTAGCACAGCACATACAATTAGAAACTCATTTTATGTGAAACAGTTGGAAAAATATGCAGTTGCTTATATGCACATTAGTATTTACACATATTTGCAAAGGAGTTGTTTGTAGACATGAAGGTGCAGTTTTGTCTCTACCTTCCTATCCATTAATACATCCTGAGCAAGTCTGCACACAATCATTTCTGCATATGATGCAATTTAGATTGATTTAAATTAAGTTTGATTCTTATAATAAGATTAAACAGAAAATATTAAATCAAGGAAATTTTTTTATCTTGATCTCTTATTTTGTTTGTTAGACACTGTAATAAAAAATTTGTTTAGATATTATGGAAGTCTGGTGTTAAAAAATGCCAAGTACACATCCTTTTAATGTAAGAGTTGTATGATTAGAAATATATAGCCTGTTTTTCTTACTAACTCTAACGCTCTAAAGTATGTCAATGACTGTACCTCCATAGAACTTTCTTTTTAAAAGGAATGTAAGGCAAAGAAAATAAGTGCTAGCTAAAAATAAATTGGACTTGTAATGCAGTCCAACATTGAACACTGTTGATGCATTTCATGAAGCTACTGAAAGGAGAGTCCCTCAGAAGGCTTTCTGGAAGTAGCCAGAGATCATTTCTGTTAGGCATTAAGTGGAAAGTGCCTCAGTTTCCTGCCAAATTTCGTTGCATTTCTGTCTGAAGTATTGGGCCATGAGTCTGCGGCTATCTTTGCTCTCATCTTACGCTGCTTCAAGAACTATCTGTTTTGTGCAGCATGATAAAGCTCCTTTTCATGTTTTCTGCTTTTGTAGGTAAGAAGACCCAAAAATTTTGTGGATTCACTCCCCTCCCCATTTGATTCTTTGGACTTTGATTTTATAAGCTCTATGATTTTATTTTAATTTTTTCCTATTTTTTTTTTAAATATTCTCCTACAAGAAGGCAGTACAGGGTGCATTTTGTCCCCAAAAAAGGTCTGTTGAAATAGTAGTTCATATGAGTGACTAAGAAGGTATGCCACCTCTGGAAAAATTAAATCAGCAGCCTTAGCTTGCAGCTGGCGAAAAAAATGTTTGGAGTGAAACTGCCTTTCTGAGGCAAAATCAAAGACACTGTTGAGGCAGCCAAATTGGAACAGTACAGGGATCCTTATCCTAGTAAGAGCAAGTCCTGCATACTGAGAACTTTTGGTACTTGAACCAGGACCTCTACTGAACTTTGGATTCAAGCAGAATTCTTCTTGTTGCCCCATAACTTCCAAATGACTCTAATTTTCTGTGATAACAGTGCTTACCTGTTCCTGCACTAGGCTCCCATTCATTTTCTGCTTTGCTAGCCTCTTCTGTTTTAAAGATGTTTAGGTAGGAAGACCTGGGAACACTCATTCTTCATTACAAGTCTGAGTGACTATTTGAAGGACACCTCTGAGGTTACCGCAAGGACCCGTTGTGCTCTCTGTGCTTACGTTAGGACAGCCCAGGATTGTGCACTGTGTACAGATCTAGCCTTGCTCTCTGCCAGGAATAGTTTCTGCAAGGAATGGCACTTGAAGTGAGTTATGAACTATTTTTCTCCAAAAACTCACTTTTTTTTTGGTATTTACATGCAAGTTCAGCAGGACTATTTAGAGAGGTCTTGATTTGGCATGGGTTAAGTCCTTGTGTTATGTGCCACATTCTGGTGTGAGTTGCCTTAATAGCAATCCCAAGTGGTATAATTGCTCTGAATATCGGGATGATTCACTAAGTTTGAGGAAGGTTCTGTTCCACGAATTAAAAAAACAGATTTAAAAAATAACAGATTTAAAAGGCTAAGACTTTGTTGATGTTGTTAGCAGCAATACTAGTAAAAACACTTCACAACAAAAATAAGGAAACTAATGATAATTGTTTTAGACCATAACACCATACTTTTCCAAATGCCTTTTTTGACCTTTAGCAGTGATTTTTTTCCTTGCTTGCCAGTTAGCATTCTTAAATGACTAAGAAGCAGAGGTCCTGCAGAATTCAGGATTCATTCACAGCAGCAATACTATTTTCTGCTAATGCATCTAGAAAGGCTAAAGACCCAAAAGAATAGTTAGGGCTGGAATAGTTGGGACTGCTTCTCAGGATAGGTAGTTACAGTATTTTCACCACCAAGTGATACGGTCATCTGCTTCATAAACTGAAGCCATAGGCTTTAAAGGCCTATAACAGCCTTCTTTAGCCTTCAAGTAAACCCTTCTCTAGTCATTCCGTCTTTTTCAGTCTAAGAGGCTCAAAACCACAGTGAAACATTTGTTTCTTATGTACTGTTCTGCATAGAATCATAGAATCATTGAGGTTGGAAAAGACTTCCAAGATCATCAAGTCCAAGCTTTGACCAATCACTACCCTGTCAACTAGACCATGGCATTAAGTGCCATGTTCAGTCATTTCATGAACACTTCCAGAGTTGATGACTCCACCACCTCCTTGGGCAGTCCATTTCAAGTATTCCAACACTTGGAATGGACTTCACCCTCTCCATGAAGAAATTTTCCCTGATGTTCAACTTAAATCTCCTCTGGTGCAACTTGAGGCTATGTTCTCTTGTTCTATCACTAGTTGCCTGGAAGAAGAGGCCAACCTACCCCTACCTTTCAGGTAACTGTAGAGAGGAAAAAAATCTCCTCTTAGCTTTCTTTTCTCCAGGCTAAACAACCCCAATTCCCTCAGCCACTCCTCATATGACTTACTCTTTAGACCCTTCACCAGCTCCACTGTCTTCTCTGGACACACTCCAGCACCTCAATGCCCTTCCTGAACTGATGGGCCCAAAACCGGACACAGCACTCCAGGGTTAGCCTCACCAGTGCTGAGTACAGAGGGACAGCTATACTTCCCTGGTTCTGCTGGCCATGCTATTTTTGATACAAGCCAGGATGCCATTGGCCTTCTTGGCCATCTGCACACACTGCTGGCTCATGTCCAGCCGGCTGCCAACCAACACCCCCAGGTCCTTTTCTGCCAGGCAGCTTTCCAGCCACTCTGCCCCCAGCCTGTAGTGCTGCACAGGGTTGTTGTGTAGGATGCAGCACTTGGCCTTACTGAACCTCATACTGTTGGCTTCCACCCATTGACCCAGTCTGTCCAGATCCATCTGCACAATCTTCTTACCCTCCAGCAGATCAACACTCCTGCCCCAATTTAGTGTCGTCTGTGAATTTACTGAAGGTGCACTAGCAATCTCTGTCCGGATCATCAATAAATATATTGAAGAGGACTGAGTCAAAAATTATATATACTCAATACTGAGCCTTGGGAAACCCCACTAGTGACTGGCCAACTGGATGTGGCACCATTCACCACCACTTGCTGTGCCTGGCTATCCAGACAGATTTTGACCCAGCTAAGAGTGCACCTGTCAATTATAGTTTTATCTCAACTATTCCCTAATTAATATCATGTTAAAATTAGTTACACTAATTGCCCACAGTCCAGGATATGTGTATGACTAGTCCTAGAAAATCTTTTATACCATATCCCTCTACCATAGTTCCTATATACACTCACAATTTCATGTCTACAAATAGCGTATTCTCTAAACGAAAGGCATCATCTTTTCATTTGATGAGGAAAATATTCAACAGTTTCATCTTCTCTAAAGAAAAAAAATTTCCAGAAAAATTCTGGTTAATTTTTAGTCAATTGCCTTGCCAGCTGAATGATATTTCCTTCATTTCTGCATCCAATTCAAGTAGTTGATGTTGGCCTATAGAACCTATTTCTTGATGAATGTGCACCTCTTTCTTCCTGCATTACTGCCTTTGAGTCTTCTCAAGAAAAATCAGAGGCACAGCAGTCTCAAAAAAAGATCCTCAGCTGTGGAATTTTTTACCCTTTGTTTTGACAGACCATGAATCAGGGAACCTTAAAGGAAAGGTATGTCATTTGTTGCAGTCTTCTCTGAAAAAGAGAGTGGGTGGAACAACATTTTTGGAAAACCAGATTCTATATGATTTATTAAGTTTTGAAAAGTGTGCATCTGTTCAAGGTCCACACATCAAACACTTTTTTAGTAATAATAACATATCTTTTCAAGTAAAAACCTTCTTGAAGGAATACAGTACACTGTGTGCCCTGACTTCCATGTGTTTCTAGGACTCTGAATCTCTAGCTCACCTATAAATGCCCAAAAATTCACATTCTGTTTGGAGATAAACATATTGAGGTTAGAAAAATTGCTAGAATAATTTATTTACTTGACATAAATGCAAATACACCAAAATGCAATCTGAAGACTGTTTCTTAACTTCATCTAGGATCTAGGAAAGGCTTCTCTGTTACTACTTTAAGCCACTTTGCAGTTTTCTCCACCATTTATGCAAATGAAGCAACAAATTCAACTTCACTGGAGTAAGACTGTAAAGGAAAAATTATTAATTACCCTGTCAGAGGTAATATATATTCCAGACCCAGAGGATATATTTAACTGGTGACTTTTATGATCTCAGTTGTGTTAGAAATTCCTGAACAATTTTCAATTCAATCTATTGTGAAAACCTAGATTGTACAGGGGTGTTTTTTTGCCCACACAAATTAGTTGAATGTCATTAAAAGCTTCTTTTTAAAAAAGAAGAAGAAGAAAAATAAGACTAAGAAAGAGGAGGATAAGGAAAAGAACATCAGGAGAAATCTTTTCACTTTCAGTGTGACTGAGTGCTGGCACAAGCCACCCAGAGAGGTTGCGGAGCCTTCATCCTTGGTCCTAGACAACTGGTTGTAGGAAGCACTGCTTAGCAGGGAGGATTGGACAAGATGATGCCCAGAGGTCCCTTCCAACACCTTTTTATGACTGTATTAAAATATGCATAGATTTTTTTTTATACTTTATTTTGAAAAGCTTCTAAATTAAAAACTGAATAAATTAATTTGTGCAACCATTTCACTGTCATTCCACCAAAACAAAAGCTCATCTTGTGGGACAATAGAGCTACCTTTACCTATCAGTAGTTTCAACCACGAGTGAAAAAAACATGCTGGTGGAGGCCACACAGAGGTTTATATTTGTGTTTTGGTTTGATTTTGAAGCACTAACATATCCCAGGCAGCCCAGAAAACACTATATAGAATACATGGGGAGAAGGGAGTAGCCAGTCTTCTGAGATCAATCTTCATGAAATTACATTTCTTGGAAGAATACCAGGGAATGCTGCAAATAAAGTGCAGTATGTGTATAAATATACTGTTGTCTAGACCACTAAGGATTAGGTGTTCCTTCTTTTGTCAAAGCAATGCTGTCTTCTCTGAAAGATGAAGCTCAGTCCCCAATATGTAGTTAGCAGCTGTAGAGAAAACAACTCCCCATGGCAGTTATTAGCTGAGCTCTGTTTTTAAAAACAAAAGCAGACTGAGAATTCCAGATCTTAATACTATAAGAGCTCATACTCATTTCTGTGTGCTTGACTTCTGCTGGGCCTCATGTGCATATAACCTGACACCACTTGTTTGCAGCACGTGTACACTCTTCCTTCTGTTAGCTTGCTGAAGGAATGCTTTTCATTTCAGATCAGGTTTTCCATTTTCAGGTCAAAATAAAAATAACTCTAGAGGATTTACTTTGGAACAAGGTAGGAAACTTGTGTATTCTTTATCTGACTCGTGTAGATCCACCCAATCCAGTCACTGAGGCTCAGAGAGAGGATGCAAATATCATTCTCAAAAGCGCAGTCCATACATAATACTGACTGTGTGGGGTTTTCTACTTTTTTTCATATGTCAGGTTAAGAGCATTCTTAGTTTACAGAATCACACAATATGACAAGTTGGAAGGGACCCACAAGGATCACTGAGTTCTGCATCTGGCTTTGAATCTTTTGAAGCTATTCCCTGCCCCCACCCCCACCCCTTGTTTTTTTCCCCTGTTTTTCCCCTGGAAGAGTGTAGATCTTTATTTTCTTTTCCTTGCACAAATCTAAGTACTCCTACCAAGAAAGTGACTCAAGTACCATTGTCTTGAATGGATGTGCCTCATGTTAGTCACTATAACTTTCTTCTGACCTTTTCCTGTTTTTTTCATAGGTGGCACTACTCCGTCTCACCAGTGTTTATCAGCTGTACCACAAAAAGTGAAATAACTATTCCTAAAAAATCTCCAAAACAAAACCCAGAAAACCATGGAGTCTAGAGTCTAATAAAAGTATCATCAAATTGGAATCCCAAAAGATTTGCAAATGAGAAGGAACCAATTTCTATCCAAGGCTAGAAATTCTACATAAGGAATTGTCAATAATTAATGCATCAAAATAAACACACTTCCAGAATTCCTTCCCAGAGAGTCCAGCTTGGTGCTTTTAGAAAAATTCATTGATTTGTCTTTTTTCCTACTGTTAACACAGAAACTCAGACCTTTGAATTCTGCCACTGCTTTGCTAAAACAGCAGTTTTTTTGAAGCAGTCATTATAGCAGAAAATTATTAGTGAATTAAATAAATCCCTCAACAAATGTCCACCGTGAGGTTTGCAAGATATGCTCTCTTTGGTTAGTCAAGCATCTAAATGCATTCCAGATAAAAAGCACTGTTGTCCAAAGACTTGGTCTGACAGATTCATCGTGTGTGTGCCACATGAGCAAAATGATTGTTAAGGGCTGGAACAAGCTTAATGAGTCAAGACTGAGATCAAATTCAGAACTATTCACTATTTTCCTACTAGGCATCCACATATAAGTGGACTCCTAATTGTAGTGGTCGACATACCATTTAAAGTATGGAAAGATTCTTGTCATAAATGGAATGTGGATGCTGATGCAGAGAATGAAACTTTTACTGTGATATGAACATTTGTTACAGGTGGATTTTGTATTGTCACCTCGCTTGTACCTTCCCCTTCTCCAAATCCCTGTTGTAAAACCCCTTTTCCCATTGGCCCTTGTTAAACCTTACCCCATTGGTTCTAACCTGGGTCCCCTTTCATAGTAAAATGACCTTTCCCTTGAAAAAGCCTGGTAGCACTGGAAATAAAGTCTCTTTGCCTCCTACCTCTCCATGAGTCCTGTGCTGCGGTTCCTGGTCCCCAGGGAACCACGTGGAGGGGGGGAAGGGCAGAGAGCGTGCCTCCCTGGTAAGAAACACAGCGCCCGTGCCGGGGGAAACCAATCACAGCTATACCTAATGGTATAAGATTCAGCATTTTAAGCAACAAAATAATGAAGAAAAGATGATTGTAGAACAGATTTTGCACCTATAGAGAGCTGTGGTTGTAAAACAGATGATTCAGTTTGTGGAATAGCACTAAAAATACTTGAATGTGGAATTTTCCTTTGTGCTCAGTTTGTGATAGCTGCTACTCAGTTAGAAGTTGAGACATAGACAAATTATCACATCATACATCTACTTAACATGTTATTATTATTAACTGTAAATTTTTGTGAAGTAAGTAGAAGCAAGCTGGTTGAAACTTTTAGTAGTTGAATGACACTTTCAGCTTACATGGATAAATAGCAATCTTATCTCTACTGGGACTTGGAATGTGAAAGTGGAATTATTAATTTTGTTTTATAGTACTTGAAAGTTACTTAGTCAATTAACTTGTAGACTTAACATTTTAAAAATGGAAAATACTCAGCTCATTCTTAGAGAATGCAGAATAGCAAACTGGCCAGATGCTTGAAGACCCTGGCTTCTGTAATTTTCCTATGCCATAATTTTCCCTCCCTCATGCTAGACATACCACATCATTACACAATTTTTTTCACAGCGTCCTTTCACAGTCCATATACATCTTTGGCAGTGGGTCCACAATCAACATGGTGAAAATACAGTTTCTAAATAAGAGATTGCTGTGGATTTTTCAGTAGTTGTACACTGCCTCCAATCATCCACAACAAAGTAGGTGTTCCCAGTTGAGGAATTTTGCTGGTTTGTTCTTTTATTTTTCACCTAATACTTTATTTCAAAAAACAGTGTGACTAGGTTCTCCTGGAAATCAACAGGGAGGCACAGAGAGCAATTCAGGATGTGTACAAGAGATCCTTCAATGATATAGGATAAATCACTTCCTGAGGTGCTAATCTCTCTCCTGACTACAGGATAACGCTTGAGAACTACCTCTGACAAGTCATCACAGCTTTGGGCAGACACTGGTGTTTAGATCAACCCCACATGTTAGATATCAGGTCAGAACTTGCACCTTGCAGCTGTCACAGATAGGCTCTGACAGACCTGATTTTCCTTCTCAAGAATATGGTCTTGGGGTTATGACATATATTCCCATTGACATACCAAATCAGCACTTTTGTAGCAGCAAAAACAAAGAGAGAAATGCTTCAGGTCTTATGAGTACTCAGCAGTGGGAAAGAGAAAAAGGTAAAGAATGCCACTGTGTATATTTAAAATTCTTTTGCATTCTGAACTTGGTGTGAGGTTTCAGTGCCCTCATCAAAGTGGGTATGTTAAAATGGTGAATGTTGTTAGGGGGTCACAAGGAAGCTGTGAAAGTTCCACTCCTGGAGGTTCTGAAGTGTCAGCTTGAGTCTAACACTGAAGGTGGCCCTGTCTTTAGCAGGATTTTGGACACATCTAACGATCAACTGCAGCTTTAATTATTTTAGGATGAAAGATAAGGAATAGCATCTGTATGAGGACAAAAATGGTGAATTTAGTGTCTTCAATTCAGAGACCAATTTGGGAGATACTGTAAGTCTAAAAGTTGTGAATAGCTTATAGAAGGTGGATGGAGGGTCAACAGTTTCATTGTCTTTTTTGCTCTAAAAGTGGGAGATCTGACACTAAGTGTGTGCTGCCATCTTTAAAATGAACAGAAGGAGACAGGTCTTCAGGGAGCAGACAACAGGTCTGTGGAACTCTGTTAAATCATGAAGTGAATGTGAAAAACTTACCTTGGCTTACAGAGACACAGAATACACATTTGAGAGGTATATCCACAAATAGTTACTAAACATGCATAATTACACTTGGTTAAAGAAGCCAATGATCTGACCCTCACTGGAAGTCTGGAAAGTATTAAACAGAACTGGCATATATGCTTGGCTTGCTCTTACTCTTGCTTGCTTGCTGATGACCACTGTTGGAGACTGGATTGTGCACTGAATTATCCTTAGTTTAAAGCAAAACTGTCATTCTTGCATTTGTTTAGACCAACAATAAGAAATCCTTGATTTTAAGCCCTTCCTGGCAAAATTACTTTATTTATAATGACTGGCACCAGCACTCAGACATATGGTAGTCTTCAGATTAACTACCTCTTGGCTAATTCAAAATGTTAATACATACTAGAGTCTTTATATTTAGGGGTATATAAATCCCCAGAATTCTGTAGTATATAATACTCATTTAAGTAAAAAATGTATAATACATATAGAACTCAAAATAACTCTATCACTTATTTTTCATCCTTGGCTTTAGAATCTATCACTCAATATCACTCTTAAAGAGTACAAACCATGTGAAGTTCTGCTAGACTCCTTCTAAAGTAATAGCAGTGTCAGAATAGTTTGTTCACATATAAATTTGCAATTCAATGTAAGAAAGAACAGTGGATTTAAGCTTTAAGCTCTCATAGGGCATTCCTCATACTTATTTACAGTTGCAGTTTGGCTGGACATAAAAGACACAAGAATGCCTTTGAATAATTCAATGCATGAATTAGAGAGTTTTCCTGACATGTCATTTTTGACTTTTTTTTTTTTTTTTTAAGTGTGAGAAATGTGGCAGGTGATGTACAAAGCACTTAGTCTGAGCATTGTAAAGCATATCATGTTGATGGTCCTGGCATAAGTTTGGTTCAGGCTTAGCCTAATTCAGGAAGTCAATATTTCTTCTTCATGGGCAACATTTAGAGCTAGGATAAAGCTTCAAGATTGTAGCTATCTGGCACTCTGAAGCACCTTTGGGGAAAATAATACATTTTCATTGACAAATAAATCAGTCTATTCTGTTTTGAAGAGGTGGAGACCTTGTACGGAAGTCTTCTTCCTCTAATTCAATACTCCTGGTTCTCTCCAATACAGAGAGAAAGATCAAATACACTCAGACACAGTGGAAAAGAATAACTCTTTATCAAGAAGAATGCTAAACAACAATACTGATAAAACTGAGTTAAGTTAACCAGAAAATTCCCAAGCTCCTGCCCACCGGACCAAAACGAGATGGTGGTCAGTCTGTCCCCATCTGTTAAAACATGGCAGGAATGGTTTGTAGGGTCAGTGCTGGAGTGAGGCTGTAGTGCTGGCACAGGCAGTTGGAGCAGAGCTGCAGACCCCCGGGTAACTGGAAGGACCCACAAGACACCCACTGGATCCAGCAATGAGACCTGATCACTGCAGCTCTGGTGGTGGGAGTAGTCCTGATGTGCTGAGGTAGAAGCCCTTAGTGGTAGAAATCCTGTGAAGTGAGGGCAGGAGACCCTCAATCTGCTGAGTGAAGTCCAAGTGTGATCTTTTATTTGGCTCAGGGCAGGTGGGAATGTCTCTGGTACCACCCCTGGCATGGGGAGTTCTTCAATGGAGAATTAACACTGAATCTTGGGTAATTTCAAGAGTCTTTGATACCTTCTAAGATGTTACTGGCTGCCTGTTACGTCAGCACAGGTGGATCAATTATAGCCATCAGCAGAGAGGAATATCTTCAGGTCATGTGTGTGAATTGTACTGATGCCTCTCAGAGGGGAGTTATCACAGATGAGTCATTCCTGTAAGGACAAAGAAACAACACCCATCTCGTAGCCTGAGGTGGCAGGTGTGTACACCCTGAGGACCTGGATTGGCTCAGTATTCCAGTCTTTTCACACTTGTGGATATATTCTTCTCCTAGGACAATAGAGTATCACCCTTATCTCTTTCCCCAGTCTAAATTAGCACGCATATTTAAGGAAAGAAAACCTGGATACCCAAGTCTTTGTGTAACCTCGGACTCTAAGAAAAGAGGTGAGCAAAAACGTGAAATGTTTTCCTTGCACTGAATTAGAATTGAGGTAAAACACTGGAATTAATCTCAAAAGACTTTGGAGAAGTCTGGAGATGTAGGTTTATAATTAGGCTTAACACATGTTCTGAAATTTCCTGTAGCACAAGACAAAGTTTAAGGTTTAAATGTAGCATTTTATGGTTATTATCCAAACACTGGCAACAGGCTTATTAGGTTAAAAAATCTTGTACAGGAAAGCAGGTGAGATTGGGCAGAAAAAGATTTTCCTGCAGGCCATGTCTGGAGGAGATGACTCTGTGAGACAAGATGGTAAGAACACTGAAAAACAAATTACATTTTCACCTGCATTGTGAAAACAACTTTTTGGAACATTGCAGAATTTCTGTCTTTCTGGACAAAATGTCCAGCACACAGCTGGATAAACATGCAGTGGGTGAGCAACTGGCTCACAGGTTGAGCACAGAGGGTAACAGTGAATGGGGGAACATCAGACTGGTGACCTGTCACTAGTGGGGTTCCACAGGGCTCCATCTTGGTCCCCGTGCTCTTCAACATCTTCATAAATTACTTGGATGCAGAACAGAAAGGGATACTAAGCAAGTTTGCAGATGACCCAAAGCTGAGAGGAGCTATTGATTCCCTTCAAGGCAGAGAGGCCCTGCAGAGAGACCAAGACAGAATAGAGGAGTCAGCAACACCCAACCATGTGAAGTTCAACAAGGAGAAGTGCCAGATTCTACACCTGGGATGGGGCAACCCTGAGTGTACCTACAGACTGGGGAATGAGATGCTGGAAAGCAGTGCCAGGAAATGGATGTGGGGGTCCTGGTCATTGGCAAGCTGAATATGAGTCAGCAGTGCCCAGGAGGGCCAATGGTGTCCTGCGGGGCATCAGGCACAGCATTGCCAGCCGGTTGAAGGAGGGGATTATCCCGCTCTGCTCTGCACTGGGGTGGCCTCATCTTGAATATTGTGAGCAATTTTGGGCACTTCAATATAAGATATTAAGCTTTTAGAGAGTGTCCAAAGGAGGGCAATGAAGGTGATGAAGGGCCTTGAGAGGAAGCTGTATGAGGAGCAGCTGAGGTCACTTGGTGTGTTCAGCCTGGAGGAGTCTGAGGGGAGACCTCCTTGTCTACAGCCTCCTTGTGAGGGGAAGAGAAGAGGCAAGCACTGATCTCTTCTCTCTGGTGACCAGTGACAGGACACAAGGGACTGGCCTGAAGTTGTGTCAGGGGAGGTTTAGATTGGATGTTAGAAAAACCTTCTTCACCCAGAGGGTGGTTGGGCACTGGAACAGGCTCCCCAGGGAAGCGGTCACAGGACCAATCCTGACAGAGTTCAAGAAGTATTTGGACGATATTGTCAAGCACATGGTATGACTCTTGGGGATGGTCCTGTGCAGGGATAAGAGTTGGACTCAATGATCCTTGTGGGTCCCTTCCAACTCATATTCTGTGATTCTTGATTCTGGACATGATTAGAAGACATCTATCAGAACATTTTGTTCAAATTACTTCTCTTGAGACAGTAATAGTATTTAACAGCAGAACAGGAGATTAATGGGTTTGGAATGATCAGACTATAAAACCAAAATTATGTAACATTTTATTTTGATGAATATTGTCATAAAATATTTCCTTGCCATTTATTATTTTAGTATAAAAAGATTTCCAGCACAATATATTTTCTAACTTCCATATACCTTCAGGTTTTCAGAAGACATAAATAAAACAATTTAACTGGAATACTTCTTATAAAAGCTGTACCTTTCTTGTTGTCTCCCAAACACCAGATTTTATTGTTATTCAGGGTGTTTCTTAGTTCTTTGTATTCAGATTGCATCTAGACCTTGCAGTTTCTTTCTGCTTATCTTTTCTAAGATGTGGGTCTTTTATTAGCTTTCTTTCCCTCAAACTAAAAATTGATTTTCCACCTAAATTATTACAGTATCTTTTTTTTTTCCACCTAGACAAATGGAATTTGCAAATTCCCATTTTCTTACACCATTGTCAGTTATTTCTCTTTTTAAATCTCTTTACAGGCTTCCATTTCTGTATTCTAGCAGATGTATCTAAGACGTAGCTTATGTATCTTCTGTTTTCAGGCCCTTCATGGCCAATCTTCATTCCTCTTGTCATTTTTGATTCATTGCTGGAAAGTTCTATTCCTGCTTCTAATGTGCCCTGGCCTCATCACCTGTTAGGTCTATTTCCAACAGTATGTTAATTCTTCCTGTTTTTTCATGTTAGTGTTTTTCCTTGGAAGGACCTCTGTAAGAGCCAAACCTTTAAGTGACTCCTTGGGATTCTTATTTGTGTTAATATTTGCAGAAAATCTGACACCTCCTTAGCCAAAAGGGTGATTAATGTCATCTTCTTCTCTTAAGCTCTCCTATTCTCTAACTTATCTTTCATTACAATGTTAAATATTATGTATCTTTCTTTGCCATAGGATTTTTCTTGTTCTCTTTCTGTTTAACTGGCTATGGTCAAGACTATAATTTCAAAACCAGACATAAATAAGCAAGAAAATTTAAAAAAGAAATCAATGAAATACTGAAACACACACATTCTCTTTTTCATGTAGAAATTTATCAGCAGTTCTACTAGCCTTGAAAATCTGGTTTTAAATGGGGCTTGAGCAATTTCAGTGCTGAAAGCATGCTCAGAAATATCAGCTTTGCAGAGATGAAAAGGAAGGTTTGTGAGACTATGCTTTAAATGATTTGCATTTGCAAGTATGGACAGTGGTAGGTCTTATAGGATGGAAGCAGGACACATGCAAAGTACTAATAATCTAAACTGAAGAATTGTTCTATAGAGGTATGAGTAAGCCCTCATTTTAATCATATGGTTTTCTTTTTTCATTTTCCTTGCCACTAAAGGAGCCAGATAAATTACCATTATTTTTATTTACTGCTGGCACTTCAGTCATACCTCATAACTATTCCCCAAAGAGCAGTTGTATGTGTGGGCAGATCAAATATTAAGCCAATGAACCTGAGTGCCCTAACATTCAACTTTATAAGCATAATACAGTCCAAGTTCCACCATGATGTAATTGATAGTATCATTACAGAGCCAAAGAAAATAAATGATATATCAGCTGATACTCTTAGGCCAAAATATATTCAGGAAAAATTCTTCAAAGCCAGATCAGTACCGCAAAATGCATTCATTATTTGTAACATGTCAACTAAGTATTTGCTCTGCGTCACTGCACACATTAAATATAGATCCACACACTATCAGCTTCCTCCCATTTTTCACTGGCAATCATGAGATGTTACTTTACGATTACATTAATTTTACTTATTTTTGCTCTTCCTCTTTCAAAATGTGCCTGCACTAAGGCCAGTGGAGAAAAAATAAATAAAATCTTAGACATGCCAGCCACAATCTTTCCTTACAACAGTCAAGTTAAAGTAAACTTTTGTCAGTCCTCCTTGCCCTCTCTTTCAAAATGCTTCCTTCCACCCCGGCCTCTTGATCTCACCTTGGTACTCTGGCCATGCTAGGCTTTGGGGCAGGGCTCTTTTCTGGTTGCTCTCCTTATCATGCAACTGTTGTGCTCAGAGTTTCAACAAAAGCTCTGAGAGCAGTATCATCTCAAACATCAAAAGACCGTGTGTCCAGCTAGTCCGAGCACTTCCCTGAGCAACAGGAGATATTAATCTGTTTCCCTCTGGATGGAACATCGACCAGGCCTACCCATACGCTGGGACGTATCCTAGCCATAATAATATTCACTGTCTCCCCTTCCAGCCATGTTTGATAGTCAAAATGTCCATGGCCACACCCCTTTCCTCTCAATGTCCCATGTGTGTCTGTAGATGTCATTGGGTCATTGCATATTGGATGAAGTAGGACACTTTGCCAGTGTTCCATAGTCCCTACAGCAGGAGAGCTGCCTCTGTGCTCAGCCGAGGCAAAGAGGGTGTCCTTTCTGCACAGGGAAAGCAGCATGAATTGAGGTACTTAAGGAAGATCTGTAAAAAAAATAAATGTAGGCATCTGTGGCCTCTAGGCACCTCAGGAAGCCAGAGAGGGTATTTGTTTCTTTATCTTGGAGCTAAGAACATCAATGATAATTTGTATGCTTGCATACTTTTTTTTGGATCTTATCCTTGAACACATTACAAAGGCCTGAGATTTGTTTAATTATCTTTTATTCTCCAGTTTCATAATATTTCCAAACAATTTTCCGTTACTCTGTTCTGCAAAGCTCATCCCAAAAATATTTATCTTGGCTGACAGCAAAATTAAGCAGTGTAGCTGACATCTGTCACAGATTAGTGGATTGAAAAATTACAAGAAACAAATTTGGTTATCTCTGACTAGTGCCATTTGAAATGTCTTTTCACTTTGTTGTATCACTGCCTCACTTGTGCCTCTGCCTTTCCAGCTATGTAACTACTACCAAGAGCCTTTATATGTCTGTAATGTTTTCCAAACTGAACAAAAGTCAAATATGCAAATCAAATCTATCAACCAGTTATTGTGGAACAAATTTTTTTCTCTTCTAAACAAAAAATATTTGTGAATGATACATTCGTTGTCTCATCACATGGCAATCCCTGAAGAGGTCAGAGCAACTTGTGCTAAGCATCAATAAAAACAGAACAAAAGCATCCACTCCACAATATGTATTCAAATGCAGGAACAGGAGTAGTTTTATTGATCTCAAGGAGGATTTGTAGGTTCTTAAAGACATACAAACTTGCACTGAGTTCTGAATGAGACAAAATGTATGTACAATATTGAAGAACCCTAGTTTGCTCCTTCTGTGCTAATCCTAAGAGAAAAAAACACATTTAAAATTATTACTTTACAGCTTTTTATTCTTGTTTGGCTTCTCTTAATTTCTATTCCATAGTTTATAGGGAAAAAAATCTTAAAAGAACTCCTTCCATGTTACCTTTTATAGAAACTCCATGGATTACTACTGGAAAACTGGTTCTCTACTCTTATAGACGTATAAAATCTTTCAGTACTCTTTCCCAGAGTGGTAAAACATGTATTTTTTCAGTAAAGTAAGCAAATATAATATGGGACACACATATGTGTCAGAGCTGTTGAGTAAGAAGCTACTGAACTGACTTTAAATATGACTTAAAATACTTGAAAGGAAAAGCTGGAGTGGTGAGGCACAAACACTCAACTGTGATTCAGGAAAGGACACCACAGAGTGGGAGATATGAAGATATGAAATGAAGGTACTCATATAGGGAAGAATAAGTTAAGACCAAAAAAGTTCTGAAGGAAAAGAAGATATCAGAATATTACTAAAAACTTGAGGTGACAGTTAACTGAAATTGTTTAGAAGTCAACAAAGACCTCTCCTGAGTTGTGTTCTTCGACTTTGTCAGGGTAGCAAAGGCAAGAAAAGAGATGTGATTGGAAGGCTTAAATTACTTTGAGAAGTATTTCACTTTAGTTTTGATAAAGAAAAAAAAAGTGTGTGCTAGATATGTTGAAACATTGTATAGATGCTGTTTTACAGATGCACTAACGTGACCCTAATTTGATGCCAAAGACATTCTGGATGGGATTAGTTGAATAAAACTTCAGCCAATTGAAAATAAATATCTGGCCCAAACTACTTGTATAGGATCTCCATACTGCCAGTGCAAGAGACAAATATCTCCAGAATATGATTCAGCCTGCCCTGAGTTTGATGTCTAAGGCAAGTGAGATCCAACTTTCCTTTGGCAGTCTCACTCCTTATCTCCTGCATATAGGTAGTGTAAAAGCATTCACTTTTAGACAGTTAAGTCAATAGATAAATTTCACTCTCTCAGTGTACATTAGCAAACCTTGTAACACTCATCTTTCCCTAAGTGAAACATCTGTGGGGTTATCAGTAAGGATTTGTTATGATTACAGAGAAAATAAAACATATTTTAACTTTTATTTTGTGGATAGTTGAGTAACAGCAATAAACAGTAATGCTGGGAAATTACTCAGAAAGAACTTGCACGCTATCTTCAGACAAGTGGAACAAGTAGGATAAGAATTCGATTTTTATAGGGTTTTTTTTATTTGAATAAGTTCTATGCAAGAATCTTCTTCTAAGGAAACAATTACCCTTTTTTTCTTGAGCTCTAAAATACAATTCTCTGTTAGGTGCTGCATGGCACACTACACCTGTCATGTTGACATGTTCTGTGAGAAAAGGACACAAGGTTCTCTTGCTTATTTTGCTCTGCTTTCTGCTCTTTAATTCTATTTTCTCAGTGTTTATTATTTGATTATTATTTATTTTTCACACTAGAAAATAGTATCAAACATTGCTTATGAAGTTGATTTATAAACTGTGGTAAGAACATGGACATCAGCCTCATTGTTCCATTTATCATTTATAATTGTTTCATTAATGCTAATTGTTCCACTGTGGAATTTTAGTAGTTTGAGCAATGAAAATAGATGAAACAGGCTCACTTTTCATTGCTCAGAATTATCTTGAGAACAAGTCAGTGTTGTATCCCTTCAACTCCTGCTGTGTCAGTGCTACTGTACTGGAAGATGCACTGAGTTCCCGGGCATTTGTTGCATTTATAGAAACTTTGATATTCCTTTGCCTGGAACTTTATGGCAGCTCTTACTTAACCAACCTTAAAGAGGGACTCTTACCTCAAAGTTGAGTGACAAAACAACACGCTGTCCCATAGCATAACAGATTCACAGCCTCCTTTTATACCCTGAAGGGCTTTTCCCCCCTGTGCTGAGAGACATTTATTTGCTTATGCCATCCAAGAATTATCTCCTCAAATGGTTAATAAAGAGTTTCTGCAATAAGAACCAGACTACAGCTCCTGTTTCGCTGATTTCGTTGATGAGTTCCTCATTCACTGGGGTGCAGAACTATGTCCCCTTTGTATGCTTTGGTTTTGGCAGGAGGATGCAGATTGTTGGGAGAACAGATTCTGAAGGAAAGACAGGGAAGGTGATCGGTGGTAGAGAATTCTTCTCTCCTCCACAGTCACCACGTTCTACCTCTTGCACACCCATGTCCTACATCAGTGGTTAGGATCATTGCTGCAGGATTTCCATCTTTATGTGCACTGGAAGAGAGTAAGACTACACCTTCTACATACTGTGGTTTGGCTTCCAGGGGTGGTTTTTTAAATTGTTGTTTGTTTGGGCTTTGTTTGTTTGTTTTTCTTTATTGATATCCATGGCATTATATAAAAGAGATTGTTTGTTTTTTAAAAAAAGCAGCAGCCACTGTATTTTAAGGAACTTCTAGGTATTTGTGATGTGTGCACTAGAAAACTATCAGAGTTGAGCCCTTAAGGTTCTTAAGCTTTTTTAGACAAAGAAACATCTATTAAATTCTGATCACAATGAGCCAGGCACTGAGGTACCTTGACACCCTTTCACACTTTCTCAGCTAAATGTGAGATACCTAGGTTGTTTTAGAGACAGCTTCTGTAGTTTGACTGTGCGCAAGTTTCGGTAGCAGCTGGAGCAAATATTTTCAGGATTACAGTTTTAATTTTATGGCCTGTATTAGGCCTGCAAAGTCCTTGAACAACAGTGGAACTCAGGATACTTCTGGTGTTTAATGAGACAAGGGACATCAATTCTGATTTAAGCCCTTCTTCCCTCCTGTTACAGGATTTCAAGATAGTTGACCTGAATCGGTAGCTGCCTTTTTATCTAACAATAAATTATAAACAGAAGCATTGCCTGGAATGTTTTGGAAGAATCATGGGAAGACCACAAGTTGCTCAAAAGCCTGCAATTCAAGTAATCTGAGGACGCTGAAAAAAAGTTTCCAGATATGTGTGGTTAATATTCATCATTATGTGCATTTTTTCCAACATGACTAAAAAGCTTTTAGGTCAGACTTTCATTCCTGCTCACCTAATTCAAACGATGACACAGTGCAATTGGTCACAGTGAATGAAGTGTGCTTTGTAAGCAGTAAACACTTTTCATTTTCTGACCCCGGTCAAGATCCACTTGTCATTTATCTCCTGAGAAACAGGGCCCTCCCCTTCCTGATTTCTGCTGTCTGTCTCTGCTTTGCAAATCGCATCTTGAAAGTACTCTCTGATAAGCACAGTATTATATGTAGCACTGCCAGTGTGGTCTGTGATTGGTTTTGGTTTTATGTTTCTTTCCTTAAAGACATGTCTATATAAAGATGAATGCATAATGCTGTTATTCTCTTTAGGACAACAGGACAAGTATGTGCTATTTAATTCGATGTGGCAGAATAATAATGAGTGCCAGTGAGAAATGGTCTGAAATTGCCAGTAAGGTATTAGGCAACAGCTGGGGCCAAAGCAGAAGTGCAGCTGAGTGAGAGAGGACAGTCAGGGCCAGGGGCTTTCTTGAGGCAGTGGGGGCTCCTCATGGGGGCCCACTGGGGCAGAGCTCAGCAACCAGAGCCTGTCTTACCCCTAACCAGGAGGTGGGCAGCTGGGGGCACTGGGGCTGCCCCACCTCTGAGGCCTTAGTGCCTCTCAGGGGATGGTGATGGGCTGAGGATAGGTCAGGGCATGGGCCTGTGGGTGAGGATTGAGATTTGGGTTCAGTGAAGGGAACCAGGGCCAGGCATATCTGCAGAAAGAACCAGCAAGGCTGAGGATGGGAGCCTCACCTGAGGCAGCCCCAAGGAAAGATGGTTCAGCCCTGGTCGGGGTGTTTTCCAGCTCTTCCTTTGCAGGAGGACAGCTCCGGCAATGGGCAAGCCAGCCCTGTCTGCTGCCAGCTGAAGCCCTGGTAGGGGTGTGTTCAGGACAAGTCACAATAAGGACTCCTTGAACAGCTAATTGCAGTGTCTCTAGCAAGAGGAACATGTGTATTATTACTGCTTCCACAAAGGCTTAGGTATGTGAGGCATTTTATTGGCAAAGAATGAGATAAATTTAGGTGCAATGTGCAAGGGCAGCTTCTTATAGCTGAGTACTGTGGGCAAGGCTCCTCAAACTATGGTCTGTGGCCAGGCTCCATCTGCAAGGCCCAGCCAAGTAGCACCATGCCACAAATGGGTATGGAAAGGAAAAGGTCACCGGTCACTTAAGGTCAACTCTCCTGAAGTTTCTGTGCTATTGTCTCATCTGAATCCGGTACTGATTTGCTGACTTACTCTGTCTTTCTACTCTTTAGATGTCATTTGGCACCAGGCTATGTGGGCATTCAGGAAAACCTGGGATCATCTCATTCTGATGAACAGAGGAAGCTGGAGGTAACATCCCTCACATGCCTTTCAGTTTTCTTCCTAACTGCTGCCCAAAGCTTCTGGCCCTTGTGTAGTGTAGGACCTGTCTGTTCCTCAGCTTCCTCCCCCATCCATTGCTAACTGCCTTGCAGCATTGGCAACCCATTTGGACAGGGTCTTGGCAATTAAGGGGAAGATGACAACATAGATGAATTAGAAATGAGAGGGACACCTCACTAATGAAATAACCTTTGTAGAAAGCAAAACGCACTGCCTTACTTGAATATTGTGGTTCCACTAATGGTACTATTGTGTCCAGTGTGTAATATGTGAAAGCGAAAAAGTGAAGGTGTGCTTCTGAGCTCCCTAGGAACTACACTCAGAATTCACAGCTCCTGCTCCTGTCAAATATCTGAAAGTAGGACATCTTACCACAGAAGAAGACAAAATCCGAGTTCCTCCAATGGCACCTACTATGAGATTACAGGACTCTGATTCGGTCACAAATCAGAAACAGCAATACAGCTGATAGGGTAAAGACATTTTCCCAATGGGTAGCATTGACTACCACTTTCCACTATAGTCATATCCTAAGGCAGCTCTCATTCAAGAGTTCTTGCCTGCCGTCAAAGCCTAACTTTGCAACTGAAAAGAGCGGTAATTGATAAACTGAAAAACACTCTTCTACCTGAAATCAGTGAAGCTACTGCAATCCAGGTGTCACTATAATTTCCACATTATCCAAGTGAAAGCAAAACATCTCTTCCCTCTGCTAATCAACAAAAAACACAATTGGGAAAAATGAGAAAGTTTATAACTTTAACATCCTGTATTCTTGAATTAATTACAGTAGATCGAGTCAGCTGTATGCTTGGAAATTTAATATTTTGGTCCATATGGAAATTTTTACTGCATAAAACAAAGTAATAAATATTATTTAGTGAAATGGAAATACTGTGCATTAGTGACCACATAAACATGTATGAAGAAAACTGATTTCCAAGGAACTGTTTTGGACTGGGAACTGTTCTGGCTTGGGAACTTGCACCTTTCTGAGAAGCAGCAGTTTTCAGAACATCTTTTCCCTTCTCTTCTCCTGTTAGATATGTATATTTACTATATTTGCTTCTCGCCATGTAGCTTGTTAGTTTTTTTTAAGTTCAGCAGAACTTAAATCAAAGAACTTGAGAATCTAGAGTAAATTGTTTCCCTCATGTAAACACACATATCTGTTAACAACAAAGTGGAAACCAATTCTTTTTGTGATATTTCACTATGATACGTAAAATTCATGGTACAATATCCCTGATACTCTTTGGCCAACTTCATAACATACCATTTAAAAGAGAAATTACTTTAATAGGATCACAAATGGTAGATCAGTGTTGGAATCTGTGTTGCAATATTCATCCTGAACTATGGTGGAAATTAATGAGAGCCTAATTTCCTATGAGTTTCCAAAAAGCTTTCCTGAGTTCTACCTCTGAGGTGGTAAGCAACCACTGCTCCAAAGCTCAGCTGTTCCACTCCTTGCTCCCTTTAGAATTCTCAAGCTTTCTGGCCAGCGATAAGCTGCCTCTGGGGTTTCCAATTAACAAGTGGCGAGACCACAGGATGCAAAGCAATAAACTGGTATGTGTTCATTTTTCTTATCCAAATGAATCAAAAATCTTTCAGACTGTTAACTTTGTCCTTCCAAGTTTAACATTGAATCAGCTGGTGCCTATCTAAGTCATTCAAGTTTTATGCCAAAACAAATATCATCTGTCTACCATAGTTGGCACACTGTTGGCTTAAAAGCATAAAGCTGGCATGCAATCTATATCCTGTGTCCTGAATACTTGGTCTGAAATTGTGTACCGAGGATGGATTTTTGTTAAATATATATGTCTCAGTGATTTGGCACTACAGAGATCTGACGTGAATGACTTGAAAGCCACAGATACTTCTCTGCCTAGCTTTAGGTTCTGTCGCTTTACATTCAAAAGATGAACTGTAGTTTAATTTATGGAATTGGATTAACTATATAGGAAGTTTCACATTGACTTCATGGGTTCACTTTCTGCTACACAAACAAGGCCAGTGATTAGTGATAGTTCTGTGATTCTGCTTGAACTCTTAGAAACATCTGGCCTTTTGCAGTTTCCTGACAGAAGGCAGGCATTTTTGCCTTGGTGTACAGTAATATAATGTGTTATTGTAATGACTTAGTTATGCACAAAGCAAAGTGAAGGCCTGACACAATGGCCATAAAACATTTGGAGTCCAGTTGGGAAAAAATACATCTTGGGAAAAGATCAAACGGGAGCTTGTTTTCCCTTTCTTTCTTTTCTTGAAAATGGTTATTGTAAATAAGATTGAGAAGACCTTACCGTATGAGAAATCTTAATGTGCTATTTCAAATAATAGGTATATAAAGAGACTATGGGAGGAGATTATTATGTAACCGACTGAAACAGAAGAATACAGCAGAACGTTTTTTGCAAGCTGTACATAAAAGAAGACGGAAATGTGTAATGACATCGTTGCTGTTAGCTTGAAGAATATGAGAACTAAAGTTCAGGCAGTATAATACACAATACACTGTACGTGTAAATGAACACACTTGACCTTGAGGCTTGATAAAGTACACACAGTAATGAAAGCAAACGACAAAAGTGTTCAGTCAGATGGCTTTAATAATTTTTTTGATTTTAGGAATTGCCTTTTTTAAGACGATTGATTAAAAGTAGCAAAGAACACATGATGTGGCATATGTCTTTTAACTTGAAACATTAGAATAGCCCTATCAACTTTGGAAGTTATCTTGCAATGCTTGCATTCCTAGCTGTACCAAAACACATGGCAGTTTAGCAGTTCTCTCATTAATTTTAGCTGGGCCAGTTTCTTGCCACTTTATACACATAAGGAAGCTTGAGCATGAACACACTGAATAGTGTCACAAAGAAAAAGACACACAGGATAAGCAATTTTCTTGGAACTTTAACTTTTCTTTTAAGCAATCAGTAGTGACCTACAGGAGTGTGTGCTCCTGTACCTGCTCAGAGGTATCAGTCACTATACATTTTCACATCAGTTGTCATTAGGGTGCTGTATCTGACTCAGCAGATGTACATCTGACAGGGTAACATATTGTAATACTACAAAGCAATGGACAAAGATGGATGGATGAATGTATTGAGCTATCAGGGCTCTGCCTGCCTTGTACAGCAGCAATTTGAGAGGCTGAAGGTGAAGAAGCACCCACTTAAAAGAATTTTCTCCAGGCAAACTCTGGTTTTTGTTGGTGGGCAAACATGAAATGTATTTAGAAATTACACAGACATTTGTCTTTTCCCCTAGAAAATGCTAACTCTCAAGTAAAAGAATCACAGTTAAAACTACACACTTCTAAGTGGAACAGAGAGTTTTGACAATAATTATTATTTTGCTGTTAAGCTGCTTAGCTAAGTGCTTGGGCATATGTTAAATTTCATGCACGTGTGTGGAAAACAATAAATCTAGTCATTTTGTTATTTATTGGCTTATATGCTTTATTGCAATGGAATATAAGGTGGAAGAAAAAAAGGGCTAAAAAATGGAGATGTAGTATAATTAAACTAACAGAAACTCATCACTCAAAGTTACTGTAGTCTTTTGTGTCACTTAAATACTAATTTCATAACCAAGAGCATGAAATGCTGTTCATATTGGGGCATCTGCACTCCATGTATTGCTAGCATGTAGCTCTGGGGAGGAGCATTGCAGTCATATTGAAGAGTTGCTTAGGAAGTGGAGAGAATGAAAAAAAAAAGGTTCATTACAAAGCTGAAGGAGGGAGGATGAAGACAATTGTGCTTCAGAGCTCTGTTCTTGCTTTGAATAATGGAAGTGTTCATACACAAGGGCACACAGTACAGCCGGTGTTTCTCCTTTCTGTAATTAAATACCAGAAAAATAAACATGACTGGAGAAATTTACAAGCAGGTCTTCATGAACAGCAAGAAAGAAAAGAGCAAACCACTTCCCAGGCTCTGTGTTTGCTGCCATATCTTCCTCTTTGGAAGACAGATGGACTGGAAAGGTGTGAGGTCTGAGGCATGTCTGTAGGGTATGGAGGATGTGAAAATTTGTGATGTTCATGCACCACAGATATTCTGGGAGAGTAACACACACACAAAAAAAAAAAAAAAAAGCATCTTTAACCTGGATGCAGACAGATTTGACAGACAGCACAGAGCTATAGGAATAACAAGATTCATCAAACTCCCATGTGGTCTTATAGGCAGAACAAATTTGTTATTGATGATGGCAGCATACTCCTATTTTGCACTTTATTTAAAAGCAAACTCACGGTAAGGGGGTGAGGAGTTTCCTCAATGCAACTCAGATTAAAAAAAACCAAACTAACAACCAAACCAAACACAAAACCCAACTTGGATCTAAAGCAATTCAACTACCTAGACCTATGAGATTTAGGAAATTGGTTTGCCCTCTGAAGATTCTCAGAGATTAGATTTCTCTTCCAAACCGAGTGCTGACTGCAGGGCAGTTTGCAGAGAAGATACATTCCTTCTGTAGGAAAACTCAGGAGATTTAATATGCAGCCAGAGCCGGACAAAGCAAAAGCAGGTGCTCTCTGCTAGAGGAACAAAGTGGGGGAGATGATGATTTATGTTTAGAAAGGCTAAATGTTTCTTTCCAGACTTAGGAATGTTCTTTTTTATGGTTGTTATTATTATTACTTTTAGTAAAAGGTTCCTGAGAGGAAAAAAACTGTGGTTTCAAGAGAATTTTTTCCTCGAGACATATTACAGTTGTGCAAGAAACCTTTTTTTTTTTTCTCTCCAAAATTTAGTTCTCATAAGTGGAAATACTTGCTTTTTATTTCTTACTTTACACGCTTTATGACACCATTCATGTTCCTCCTATTTCTTGTTAGATAGATGAGGGAAGCCACAAGCACTGTACTGCTGACTTGACCACTTTAACAATGTCTAGTGGCCCTGATCTGTATGGGTACTTGATCTGTGTGGCTATTGCTGCAAAAAGCTGCATCTAATTACCTTTTTCCCTCAGGCATAAGGACTTTTTTTAATTTTTTTTTTTAACAATAAGAAATTCCACAAGTAGGCCTCAATTAATTGGTGTTTATTTTATCTTTTATTCTATACACATGCATACATACAGAAAAACTCCCCCTCTTCCACTCTGCCTCATTTTTACGCCAGGCTAACATTTTAAAGGAAAATATTTTATAAAAGACTAAGTCCTTTATAAAGACATGCACTTACCCTCTGCATAACTGCCACTCAGTATAATCTAGCAGAGTTGTGGGGTGAGTCCTGCATCCCTTTTAAACATTTTCATTTTTTCTATTGTTTCATTTATTGATCCATGTAAAATACAGAAATGCTCTCAGAAAGAGGTACTAGCCCTTCTTCCCATTGAAGCTGCTGTTTTCTATTCCCTCACAAGCCACTGAAGAACAGAAGGAAAAGAAGAAACAAGAATCTCTCTTCTGCAAAGCCTCAGAAACCACATCTCTTAATAAAACCAAGAAAAAAACCCCAAACTAGTAAGTTACTTTGATCTGTGGGGAAATTTAAGCTGGCATGTAATGACCATTCCATTTGCTTGAAAAACTCTTTTTGTTCTAGGGGATTTCCTATTACGACAGTAAAGACTGTGTTTGTCTGTCACACTTAGAACTGGAGGACCTCTGTAAGTCCACCTTTCTAGATCTAAGTTGAAAGATTGATCTATGTTTTGCCTCTGCCCTTTGCACTGAAATTTATGGAAAGTGAAGCTACCATGTAATTACTGAAATACCAGGCTACGTTCTTCAACTGGTAGAATGTATCTTTTGTAGCACAGTAATGTCATTAGCACTGTGCGGAGAAACTGCTGATAACTCCTCAAAATAGGATATAATTACTTATTTCACTGTCTTCCACTGAATCCTTTTCTCTATTTTATCACTGTTTGGTATTTGTGGCTTATTTGTATTATCCTGCCAGACAGTATGGCAAATGGGCTTTGAGGAGATTGGCTTCTGTTGAGAGTCAGGTCTGTGAAATGATTTCAGTTGAATGTTTATCTGGCTGAGATGGTAAGATACAGGGAGGCTTATTCCATTCAGCAAAAATATAACTGGAAAGAATGGGTTTTAAGATTTCCTTTCCATGTCTACATAATTGAAGTGTTCACTTCCTCACATGGTATTTCTCAAAATATGGGGTTATACTACATACCAGGTTGACTCAGGTCTAAAAATGACATTGCTTTCCCAGTAGGCCAGAGAAATATTTCTTCAGTAATGCATAGCAAAAGAAATCTCTTTATAGCACTTACTTTATTAATGTCTTTTTCCACTTCTAGTGGCTTACTTCCTCTCTCCTCTGCATATTTCTATCTCCATCCCTCTACCTTTCCTTTTCTGCCAACTTTTTTTTATTTTTTTTATTTCTGCTGTAAATCATCACTTCAAGGAAACATCATGTGCTCTTTGTGCTGAATTCAGTCTGAATAGATGACCTCATGGATTTTGTGCTGCATATCTTACAATTATATAAAGAGAGAAATTTCTGTAACTCACCTTCCCTTTCAGTCACCATCTTCATTACTGAAGAATGCCACTCCCAGTCTTTCCAATTGCCTGGGAAAGAAACTATTTGGTCCCAACCAGCTGAATCACAGGACTGCAGCAACCAGAACAGCTTCCTCAAGAAAGCAGCAGGGAAGTTTCTGCCCCTAGTGAAGAATGACCTTGACTCTGTACCTTTCTCACAGATATAGTCTCCTCATAACCTGGATCTTTCCTTCTCTCCTGCATATTCCTCTCCCCTTGCAAGATTCTGAAAACTGATACAATTCTCAGCATGTTTCTTTAATTCCTCCTCAAATAACATCACCAAGCCTTTGTTTTGTTTTCCTTTGTTATGTTTGGAGAAGATAGGATTTAGGTGTAAATCATGTGCAAGGCAATGTGGTAACTACAGACAGAAGAACTAAGAGTAAATGAAGGATGAAAAAGAGAGGAAAGTATTGCATTGGTCTTTTTGCTAGTGCATAGCCAGGGAAGGTACTTAAGGAGATCCTACTTTCTAAATGTACTTTCCACAGCTCTGTATAGCTTTTAAAAATATTCTATGCACAAAACTTGGACAGAGGGCTGGAAACACAGAGGTAAGTGTATCCAGTATCACAGAAAGCACTAGTTACCCAAGTCCCTGCACCTACAGCACGCTGGTTCATATATCAATAACTGTTGGTTCCTGTTAATGTCCCAGGGGGGTCTCAATATTCACCATGCAAGTGCGTGCCAGCATCGTGGATTCGATCGCATTTCAGTGCCTGACCCAAAACAAGTGTAAAATGAGTTTTGGACATGTCTAAACCCTCAGTCTTCAAAAGCCAGGAAACATTTTGTTAAGTGACCAAAAGACCCCTGAATGTGGGCAGGGAATAGAGAAAATCTGCCCTCTAAGGACCATATTTGTGGACAAACCCTCAAAATTGGCTCAGTTGGATGTGTTGAATAAATACTTAGATAATCCTAAGCGGAATATGGAGATACAATGGTGCCTAAATTGAAATTTTGTACTGCTTTTTAAGAAAGAAATCTGTACTTTTTCTGTAATGCACATCAGGTTCATTCCTGAATTGCAGTAAATCAACATAACCTTGACACAGTCACCAGGAAAAAGCCAAATTAAGTTGCAGTGAAGGTTTCAAATGGGAAGATTAGTGTTCTCCTAGCTGTTTGCAAATTCAGTGACTAGAACAAAAAATGCCTCCATGAATTTACAGCTGTTTTTTTCAGCAAAATATAGCATTTCAATGTGCATATGTCCCGTCTGACATGTAAGTTAGTGTAGACACTCTTAGCTGAGCTCATCCAGAGCACAAATTGTGCTTTTTCTCTACAGCCTTCAGGTCATCTAATAGATGGGAGTCACATATCTTGCACTGGCTGTATCAAAGAGTGCTTTTACAATTGCTAGATTCAGGGAGAACAGGTGGTTGTTTTGCTTTTTTTTTTCCTAATGAACTCTTTTTTTTTTTTTTCCTTAGAAAGGGTATCCAGGGTTTAAATATAATCAGTCCCTCCTCAATTGATTTCAAATGTTGAGATTCAATGTTACATGAATTGAACCACTGAACTGTACTTCACCCACTACAGATTTTCTTTGTAGTCCTATATTTTGTCATCCCCTAAGGCTATGGGATACAGAACTGATGTGATCCTGCACTCCTGGCATAGTAGTGTGCACTGAAGCGAAACATGTTTTGTGGGTCATGTAAAGCGGAAGTTCTTATTTCCTTTGGAGACAATGACATCTGGAAACTCTGCCCCTCATGTTACTGTGAGAAGGATCTCATCTGGGGAGAGCTGCTAGTGTCATTTCTGCATGTTGCCATTTTTCCAGCAGGGAATTCCTCTGTGTCAAACAATTCACTTTTCAGACTCTCACGTGTTTAATGAAAAGTAAAATAAATGCTGTGTTTCAACTATGCAGGTCCAAATGCATTATTTGATTTCATGGCAGGCACACCCCTCTCATTCCAAAAAATTAATTAAATCTATCACCCTGACATGAAGAGCTGAGAGAAGAAAAGGAATCAGGAGCAATCAAAAAAATATAACAAGTAAGAGAAGGCAAGGAAATAACACACAGCCTGTGAGGACTCCGTGTTGTTCTGGAAACCATTGAATCAGCCTCAGATGAATTCTATTGTTAGGCTGGAGTGCTAGAGAGAAGATTTTCTTATGAAAAATCAGGTGCAAAGCAACTTGGCAACTACGAGGAGCAGTTCAAGGAGGGAACAAAAGAACAGTCATTACAGTCATCACTCATGTAGAGAGAGAAGAGAAAGTGAAGGGAGTTTTATTGTCGTCATGTACAGCATCAATCACTGCATGTCAGTAAAGACTTCTTTGTGCCAAATCCAAAAAGCTAGTCAATGAAAAAATTTGCTTGTACTATGCACTTTCTGCTTCATCGGCCAAAGAACTCCTATATACTATGGAGCACGCTTCACATCTTTAATTATTTCCCCAGTCAATTTTTTTCAGATATGCTTTTTTTTTTTTTTCTAAAGTTGTCAAGATTTTGTCCAAGATATCTGACACAAGCCAACAAACATTTGACTAGGAGAGTCTACTCCCTGCTCAACTTATTCTCCATCGCTTTCTTGGACCGGGGAAATAGTCCTAATGGAATATGTAAAAAAGTAGTTTTATATTTCTTGTCTAAAATATTCCAGAAGGCTTTTTGCAAACCATGACAGACAAGGGAAATAGCTGATGGAGATATTTTTCAAAATTGGCTAACCACAATATATAAACATACAGTTATGATAAATATAAATACCATTTTTTCTCAATTAAAATATGCATTGCATAACCAGAGGACTGATGTATTCACACTGTTTGCAGACTTTTAACTTTCTATGGCTTGTAATTTTTAAATTACATGGACTTGAAAGAGCCATGGGAGTTCTTTGGTGACTGTCTGACTGGTTAGAACTCAGAAACAAATCATATATTTTCTCAAAATGTCTTAGAATATCAAATTTCCATCAAGACACTTCTAAAAAAAGCTTGAAGTTAAAATTTTATGATCTTAGCTATATTTTAATGAAAATTCTCCTAACTTTGTTATTACAGAGTTTCGGACACAAAAGCTACTACTCAACGTCATACAAACTTCACCCTCTGAAAACAAGAAAATGCAAATAATGCACCTATTCTCTTCTGTCTCTAGAGCACCCTCTTGCACTGTACATCTAAGAAGACATGTAAGAAGAAAACATCTAAGAAGCATCTAGAAGAGTTATGAAGAGTTTCTTCTACAGGATCTGTATGATGTTTCCTTTGCTCACACCACCTGGTGACTTGTTCTGCCTTGTTTATTTGTCAGGAAGCCTACCAGTATAATCCTAGCTAGTACATCAGCATCAATTTCCTTGGAAAGCATTCCTAAATCTGGAATCTGTATATAGATCTTCAAACACCTTGAAAAAGTCTTTTGCATCCAAAACCACTGAATCTATATTTACTGGGTTATAGCTACACTATGACATCTTTGTACATTCCAAGATTTTAGCTCTGCATGCACATACTATGAATTTTAACAAGGGGAAGTGCCGGATTCTACACCTGGGATTGGGCAATCCTGGATGTACGGACAGACAGGGGAATGAGATGCTGGAAAGCAGTGCCACAGAAAGGGACCTGGGGGTCCTGGTCTATGGCAAGTTGAATCTGAGTCAGCAGTGCCCTGGCAGCCAGGAGCACCAACTGTGTCTTGGGGGGCATCAGGGACAGCATTGCCAGCCAGGCAGGAGAGGGGATTGTCCTGCTCTGCTCTGCACTGGGGCAGCCTCACCTTGGATATTGTGGGCAGTTTTGGGCACCGCAATGTGAGAAAGACATTAAGCTTTTAGAGAGTGTCCAAAGGAGGGCAAAGAAGATGGTGAAGGGCCTTGAAGGGAAGCCGTATGAGGAGCAGCTGAGGTCTCTTGATCTGTTCAGCCTGGAGAAGAGGAGACTGAGGGGAGACCTCATTGCAGTTACAACTTCCTCATGAGGGGAAGAGGAGGGACAGGCACTGATCTCTTCTCTGTGGTGATCAGTGGCAGGACCTGAGGGAATGGCCTGAAGCTGTGTCAGGGGAGGTTTAGGTTGGATATTAGGAAAAGATTCTTCATCCAGAGAGCGGTTGGGCACTGGGACAGGTTCTCCAGGGAAGTGGTCACATCACCAATCCTGCCAGGACAATGCTTTCAGGCACATGGTGTGACTCTTGGAGCTGTCCTGTGCAGGGCCAGGAGTTGGACTTCAGTGATCCTAGGCCCTTCCTTATGAACTCCTGTATTCTCATTTTCTTATTTCCTTGGAAGAGAAATCCAGCTTGCAGGCAGAAAGAAAGCAGAACACAATTCTGTCATTGCCCAGACTACACAACCTATGGCTCAGGACACAGATGTACACATTCTGTATTGTCATACATGCCCATGTGAAACTTGCCAGAAGACATTCATTAGGCAGGTGGCAGGAATACTGCAGGTTGTCCAGAGGTAGTAAATGTGAAGTTTAGCTTCCCATCACTGTGAGAAGCATGTCTCTTTGAGCCTTTTGAGCTACTGACTCAGTGCATGTGTGGAGCTCCTTTGCTCCTCAACAGACACTAAGACTCAACATTCATATGTTACTTCTTTCGGCTCATTTTCCTGTCTGGTTTTGAGTTTCAAACTTAAACCTTGAGAAAGTTTTCATGCAAACCCCTTCCCACTATCAGTTTGCCGAAAAGGCCATGGCTGTTATATACTTGAGACACATCCACAAGGTCATGGTTCATTTTGAGAAAGGCTGCGCCAAGTTTTGAGCCTTTGTTGTACATAGAAAATGAAGGATTGAGTGGCTTTGTGTGCTGTTCCATAGGTATGGGAGGGGGACACTTTGTAATTAACTGCTTAAATAACCTTGAGCCTGGGACACTAATGCTACTTTGCAGCCTTGAGAGACCAATGATTTTCCAAAAAGTCCAAGTTATATGTGAATTTTGGAGTATTTGGAATACTCATCTTTGAAACAGTAAACTACTGTCAATCCCAGTCTTTATTCTGGCACTGTTTCTGTTTCATTCTCTGACATTTTTGAGTAAAGAATGATTAAAAACTGAGTAGGGACATCAGAATTTGTTCCATATACTATAATGCTGAGACACTGCACGTTGCTATGTCAACTCCAGAAATGCATGTTTTCCTGGCATGACTTCCCAGTTTGATGTATGGTTTAGTGACCTCTTCACACTCCTTGCCAAATGCAGCTGTAATGAGGAGTTACTTATGGCCATCCATTTAAGTTGAGAAGTTCTTTTCATGTTTGTCTCTAGGATACAATTTAGTCGTTGCCACTCGAGATTTCCCAAGTTTCATGGGTGAAAGAACAAAGAAAAAAAATCTTATACATTTGTGATGGAAGAACCGTCAGACCTTTCTCCTATAGATTTTACTATTAGCTGAGCATTTTTATGCAAAATGAATCCACAGAACTGACATGAAAATATGTCAGGCATGCAAAATTTTCATATCAGAAAAATATCAGCTACATTTTGTGAGTTTTTTTATGACTTCTAGAAGAATATGCCACTTTTCTGAGAGATCTAAGTTTTCCTTTCTACTTTTGGAGGTTTATAAAGTAAGGATCACTTTTTTTCTTCATATTGCTTGCTTGAAAAATGAACTTTGTATTTCTCAAGGATTTTTTGTCATGTTTTAAGCTTTAGAAAACTGTATTGATGCCAGTTCAGCTTGTGTCTACCCATAAAGTCCAAACTAACTTTTAAATCAGTACAGTATTCAAGGGATTATTTTGGTAGGTTCTTTGGTTTTTTGGTTTTTTCTTTAACTATACCTAACTTCAACCTTTTGGACTAGGCAGAGATTTAGAGATACATTTCTTATTAGAATAATCACTCAACAGATCATGGTCTGACTAGGGAAATTCCTTGATCCTCCCTTCCTAGGAACATTCCTACATATAGTCAACTTCTATTTCCTACTGACATAAATCTCTTCTGTTTGCTGGATATTTGGTAGTGTAGTATGATACTTGTGGATTATCCCAAGGCATCCAGTAACAACTGCAATATGTGATAAAAATGTCTCAGAGCAGATAACAACATTTCTGCACTCTGGGTATCTGATGGTTTTTTTATTAGCTTTTAAATTTTTCCCATGCTAATACTCTCAACTAAAATTTTCTGGGTTTCAGGATGTCACAGAGTGAATTTCTTAGGAATTCTCAGCAAAAATATTTGATAAGATTGTTTCTAAGGTTGGAATAAGCACATCTTGTATCTGATACCCTCAACTCATACAAAAAAAAAAAAAAAAGTAATTTAGAAGCAGCTTTGTGTCCTCATTTTCAGAAGAATATTTCAGAATTCAATTAAAAGAGAAGTAGCCTGACTTGGAAATGTCAAGAAAGTAGTTTGGGAGTGACTTTAAAGAGCAGATCAGGGGAGTCAGGAGTGGAAGACAGTAGTGATGCTCAGGAGATGGCAGAGAGACATTAGGTTTGGGAACTAAACAAGAAAGATGAAGGCTGGAAGGACATCGTGTGATTGGTGTCACACACAGGAAACAAATAACGGCACTTCCTTTAGAGAAAAACATTGGAGTATAGTAACAATAGAATAAGAAATTATGTCCAAGAGAGGTACTGATTTGGTAGAGAATTCTTATAAATAGTTTTAGCATCTTCACTGCAGAATTGAACTTTTAAATGCCTGACTTAATGACTCCCAAGGGGAATGTGTGAAACCTGCAGGAAAAAGTAGGACCATTCTTGTCCAAAGGATGCATTGTTACTCAGCCACTCCTTTTCCCACTCTTTAGTATCTACAATTTTTGGTAGAAATCCATACTGATGATCCAACCTGTGGGCAAATGTAATTTGACATGAAGGAATTTATGTGTATTTTCATAGAGTCTTGCAACCCTTTTTGAACCTCTAAATAATGAAGTGTTGTACAAGAGCTGGAATAATTTGTGCTTTTTACTCTACCAGCCTGACTGACTCACGGATTTATTTTGCTCTGACAGAGGTTAGGTCAATGGGAAATTAACTCCCTTTCAGAATCTGAGTCCAGCATTGACTTAAACATTCAAATCTATACCTGAATTTAGCATATTCTACCTTCCCCTCCTTCTGTGTGACAGGCTTAATATCCTCATTCATTCACTCTGGGATTTTAAGTACTCATTCTTTTTTGTCTTCTCTGTTAATTTTCAGTATCTTCATTTTTCACATTTCTTTTTTTAGCTACATGTTGAATTGTAAGGGCAGGTAACAACTTGCCACTCAAAGAAAAAATCATTAACTCATAGAGACTAAGCAGGAAAGGCCAAGGGACCTTCAGAAGGTTAAATAAATGGCAACACATCAGGGAAAAAAATATGTTCAGGCCTATCAGAAGAATGTGTGAACTCTGACAACTCAGTCACTTGCTGTTGCTGTAACTTTTAGAGTCATGTTTTGTTCATTTTCATCTTTGGTAAGCACTTTGGATTTTGTTCATTTTAGACTTGTTTTTAAGAGGGGAGGAGTCATCCTCTGGAAATGCCTGTGTCTCTCTGTTGACCACAGAAAGACTAGCTAAGAGTTGTATAACATTTTTTCTCTCTTAGCAAGCACAATCCCATTTGTTTTAAAATTCTCATGTTGAACCTTCTCCTTTTCCTCACAGAAATAAGAGAAAAAAGAAAAAATAAATCATTATCATCATCAATCATCATCATCAGCCTATCATTATTATTGTTATTTTATCACTATCATTATAATTATCATCATTATAATTATTATTATTTACCAGGATGAGGATGGTCTTTGACATCTTTCTAAGTTGTCATGAAGCTGTAGAATGGATCTCAGTCTCAACAGGGAATATTAATGAGATGACACTGTTTCCTGATCCTGTGCCATGACCTGCTTACCACTTTTACAATGTGCATATGTACACCAAATCTGCTTTCTATCATGAAGACAGATGACTAAATGCAATTGTGAAATAGGCTGCCTATAAAGCAATCCAGTAAAGATCAAAGAAGATCTTGGGCTGGCCTTGTGTTATGAAAGTTCTAAAACACATTTCCTTTTGTCTGCGAGTTAAACCTAACACAGACTTCAATGATGCAAAACTCTGATGATGTTTTAATTATATCTGGGACTGAATTTCTATGAAAATCAGCATTCTAACCAGGCCAAGTCTCAGAAAAGAGCTTCCATTGTCTTTTTTCCAACAATAATTTAGAAAATCTTCTTTTGTGTTCTTCTACAGATCTGACTTTTGGAAGCCATATGTGTAAGGAAGTTGGAAGCTACTGATTTTCCTGGCAGAACTAATCACTACAGATTTATAGAGTAAAGCCATATCATATTGTATGTTTAAAAGATGACAGATAGCCCCTTAACTGAGATAGCAGCAACAGTCAATGAGCAACTGGTACACCTGTAGCTATACTACTCACATCATTCGTCAGGTGTGTCTCAAGATTGTTTGAACTACAGCTCGGTAAGTTTAGTTGTTACTGTTTATCTGTGACATGTTAAAGCTGTCAATCTACTGATCATCTCACAGCAGTCTTTTAAGAGACAACAGCAGACACACACACATAACTCAAATTTACGTCCTATTCACAGTGCAGTGATGCACACCTCCGAAGAGAAGGCAAGGTGGAAAGAAAAGTTTACATTTCAGCAAAAAAAAGCAACCCTGTAAGAGCCAATTAGGACATGCAGTGTAAATAACCTCATCCTCTGGTTAGGTGTCAACCATCATCTCCATTCAGAAGGTGGTTTGAGACACTAGGAGCACTATTTGGCTGAATATATCCTACTCCATAGTCCATATATTCCTACAAGGAAGCCAGGCTGGCTAAAGAAATTGCATCGCTTCTATTTACAGAGTGAAAGGCACTCTTTTAGAGGTAGTGTCTAGCTTTACTTTTCAACTGAAGAGGCTGAAGTAGTAATTCTAAGCAAAGGTCAGGCAGCTAGGTTTTCATTAATTATTAAACACTTGATTTTCAACAAAGAACCTGAATCTAATTTTGGCACACAAAATGTAGACACAATTATTCATGCTTCAGCTATTCCACTAATTTACTTATACTAGAGATGAACCTGAGAAAATCATAACAACAAGAGAGCACTGAAGAATTAATAAAGGACACAAATCAGGACTTTGCTAACCATCTGGGATGTTGTGAAAAATAACCAACTTTTAAATATCTAATAATCTTTCATTGAATTTGAAAACACAAAGATTATTATTTTGAAAACAGCTTCTCGTTAGACATAAGACTGTGGTCTCAAGGGTACTCACATGGGTATAATTTAATGAAAGTTGTAGCTACAATTCTTAGTCAAAGAGGTCGATGCAGGGAATATGCCTAACTGCCTACTTTATGTCTGAAAAGAAATGCATTGCAGTTCTTAGGAATGTTTCTTCAAGATCAAATATGAACAGGGCTATAGACTATTAATATAATCTTAACACATAGTAATATCATGCAAGCCATACAGAAAAATGAAATTTTAAACTACATCCAAAAGTCTTTAAGAGGAGCTACTTCAAACAGCCACACTATTTTTCATCTGGTATCCAAAATTCAGTGGCAGGAATCACTTTCCCTCCACAGTTCTATAAAAAAATTGAAAAACAACCCCACATAGAAGCCTATTTCTAATGAATTATAGGATTACATCTCCACAGACTTACACTATAGGAACTAGTCACTTTGGCGCTGTGTTGAGTTGCTGAAAAAACAGAGGTTCAGTTGTTAGTTGCTTTTGAATGTGGGAGCCAAAGGCATTTTAGTATGATTTTGGATGTCTGATTCTGAAGAGTTAGTAACGTAGACAGTCCTGAGGATTTCACTGTCACTGTCCAAGCTCACTCAGCCATGGCAAATGGACCTTAGGACTTAAACGGTGTGGCCAGTTCTGCGCACGCTGTGCCTAACCTAAAAAAATCCACTGCGCAGGCTGGAAGGGCACACCCACGTGGGGAGAGCCCTTCCCAAGATCTTCATTCACGAAGTCTGGCGATTATTATTATATTATAGTAACGCAGAGAGGTCCTATAATGGGCTCTTCTCAATGCAGCTGAACTCAATAGTTATATGTACTTGAAACAAAATACCAAAACTGCTGAGGTCTTCAGATTACATAAAAATTGGAGGTGGTCTCCCTTAAGAACACTTATTTAATTGAAAGAAATATAAGAACATAGGAAGCAGTGATTCTAATCAAGATTTGTAAGGGGTCATAATGTGATAATTAATTGAACAATTCATCCAGCACTATGATAGGATTATTAAATCTTGGACACACATACATGTACCTATTAGAATAGGGAAAATATTTTTATCACTTCTTTGACTGGAAAGCTGCATTCATTTCTGGTGTTCATATTTCAAGAATAATACATTGATTTTGAATACAAGAAAAACAAAAGAAAAAAGGGAAGGAAAAGAATTAAAAAAAATAAAGAAGGAATAGAGGGTACTGAAAAAGAATGTAACATATGAAATGGAAGGAAAGCCCAGACTCTCAGACATGGTCAAAATTTACATCGACAAATTTCTGCACCAGGACTCTGAAGGAACTGGCACAGGAGTTTCCAAATCCAGAAACAAGTAATTTGAGTGAATCTGTCTCATCTGGGACAGTCTCATGGGAAATGGGGAAAATTAACATGTATTTCATAAAGGGGAACAGAGAGCAAATCAGATGTCAGGGAAGCACAATGAACTTAAATATTGAAACAAAGAGTAACTGAAGACAGGGAGAAAAACTGGATAAAAGCAAGATGTATTTACTAAAGGAAGCTCATAGTACCTTTTGTGCTCAGACAGACCTCAGAGAGAAGGAAAATGCAAAATATCTAATTATGTAGTTGTTAGCAAAACATTAAGACCCAGTGCTAAATGGAAAATAATTAGTTTAATTTCAGGAAGTGAAGACTGCTACCAGAGCTAGACTTTGAATGAAGAGTCATCCAGCTTGGCAGGTAAGTAGCTAGGAAACTGTCTTGGCCATGACTTTTTCTGACACTTGTTACTGAGCTGGTTTCTAGATGGTTTTTGGATGGAGTTTTATAAATATGCAAGGGGTTAGATCTGTAAGTGGAGGCAGAAAAACGAGGAGTAACAGTAAGCACTGTTCAAATCAACTGAAAAATTGGATTGTTTACTTTTTTTCTTTTTTTTTTTTGGGGGGGGGAGAAAAAATTTATTGAATTCAAATTAAAGGCAAATGAAAGACTTTGTGCTTTATTTGAACAAGGGATGTCTGATGACAGGATTAACACATAAAATATATTTAACCAAAACAAAGAGAAGTAAAACTACATACTTTTACCCAAGCTGGATCTGAACTTCAGTGTCTCCAATGTAGCATAACACCGGTAGATTACAGGGATAATGCAATGAAAGTCACATCTTTGACAGTCACGCAATGTATGATATCTTTCAGAGACATTTCAGAGCAAAATAGATGCTTATAAACACAAGTACCATAAAAAGCCCCACTTTCAATAAGTATGGCCATGTATTTCTTCGAGGAGCGATGGTATGATAACTGTGGAGTTGACATGCTGCCATCTGACTTTGACCATTCACAGCTAAGTAAGATGATTTGGATTTTAAATATTCATCAACAATGCAAGTAATAAATATATGACCACACCCAAATAATTAATGTGTTAAAGGAAGCTGTGGTCTGAGTGTGGATGTTCCTATAAGAGGAAAAAGAGGAAAAACACTTATTAGAGTAAAAAAAAAAAAAAAAAGGAATTATTTGTTCAGCTTTAATCTTCATAATCATTATCAGGCCACAGCTCAATGACACTCTTTCTCCCAGTTAGAGACACACAGTCAGCTGTAGCAGTTTCATGAATTGCCTTCTTTCATCTCTTCACTTCATCCTCTGGGACTCATGACTCCATCTGTGGGAGTCTTGAGCATATGGGGAGATATCAAACCCCCAGACTGTTCTCTGTGGCCTTTCAGTTCTTTTTTGCAGTCCATTTCAATTCTTTTGAGTGTGTTTTTTTTTTTTTCTTGGCTTTTTGGAGTTTTCATTGGTTCAGTTCCTCTGCCCAGTTGTGCCTCTTGATCTCTTCAATCTCCATGAATCCAGTGTTTCAGAAACACACTGTACCTGATGAGACCATACTTTGCTGTCAGCCAGCGACCCTGCTGTAACTATAGAAAGTTGGATGTCAAAGGGAAGGGTTCAGATGCCCAGGCTCTTGCTGGGAGCAGAGGGAAAGCATAGCAGAGACAGCACTGTCAGGGATGTGGCTATACATCTGCCAAAGAATGGGACTCCAGTCCTATGTTTGTACCTAAAGTTGCCCCAGGATGAGCCCCTTCAGCACTCAACACATGCAGCAGTGGGAATAACCCACATTTCACATGACAGTTGTGCAGGTAAGGCAAGGACCCACCATGATTCTGGTGAAACAAAAATGAAGGTCTCATTACAATAAACAATTCTTTTTAGATGGATCATTCAAACATTTACTATAACTTTTTAAGCTCTCAGTAAGCATTTGGTATTTTATTTCACCTAATTAAATGAAAGCAAACTAGGCCCAAACCTTAAAACGTAGTTTGGCTTTACCTCCTCTTGAAAGGAATGGCATCTGTTGCCCTGAACAACTTTTAGAGAATCCAACTGGGTCACTGAAATTATAATTTTACTTGTATTCACTTGCGCCTCATCTAAAACTGCTGTCAACTTCAGTATGTTTTACTTCTAAATAAGGATTGAATCTCATTCATCAAAAAGCTTTGAGATTTGGGTTGCCTTTGAACAGATGTAAATACAACAG
This sequence comes from Acropternis orthonyx, assembly GCA_035583155.1. NCBI lineage: Eukaryota > Metazoa > Chordata > Aves > Passeriformes > Rhinocryptidae > Acropternis > Acropternis orthonyx. The sequence goes on along the minus strand of JAWWEU010000111.1, from coordinate 41,424,324 downwards.
ACCAAACCCCATTTGACAGACAAAAAACGCAGTACTGCAAATAAAATAAAAATTATAATATTACAGCCTCGACAATAAGGATAGTCTTTGTTGTTTAAAAGTCAGTGCTGTGGTGACATATTCTTTTATAAGGGAAAATATCAATACTTCTCCAATAGAACGTGAAACTATGTAAAAAAGTTGTAATAAAACCAGGTCTTTGGGTAATAAATCTGTTCTGAATCTGGTAAAAGGGTTTTCCTGGAATCCAAAGCAAGAACGTGGGATTTACTGAGCATTTTCTGCGCTCATTTGCATTGCATTTGGTAGGGGAATGTTCCTTTTTGGAGGCTGAATATACTGGCAGTCCTAACATGTTCAGCAGCTCACATGTGAGGAAAGAATACAAAAATTCTGTAAAATGGTTAAGGACACAGTTAACTGTTTGTAGATGGATATTTGCTTTGTCATATATACTCTAAGAACAGGGAAAAATGTTTCCAGATTAAAGTTTCCAGCCATGAGTTAGAACACTTAGGTTCCACTTACAGCTCTTACCATTAGTTACTGTGCGACACCAGTAAAATCATGTAGAAGCCAATTCAGCAAAACACTTAAACATGAGCTTTAAACTCAAAGTTGTCTTACAGAAATCACTGGACAAGCTTTTGTGTATGGCACTTTGTTGAGTAAAGATGAAGTTTGTAAATGGGTGGTAGCAAGATTTCCCTCTTTGACAAGTTTATTGTAAAAGTACACCAGCTGGGGCTTATGCAGCCTATAGCTATTTGTTCTGACAGAACGTGTTATCATTTGTATCTAGATATATTTTATACCTGGAAATTACTTTAGGAAGGTTTAAAAGAAAAACGTGCTTCTCCTTCTGAATCAAAGAGCACAAAACAAGGTACTTGATTATGATGCCCATTTTTTCTTGGCACCAGAATTCAAACTAAAGCATACATAAAGCTCTGTCAAAACTTTCTCCCTCGTTATTGATGAATTCACTCTCCCTTGTGTATTCTATTCCAGCACTTTAAGTCTGCATTTAGCTGGATTACTTACAACACGCTGTCTGAGAAAACACACAGGTGTCTCTTCTTGTCCCTACAAACTCATTCTAAAAAATGAATTACTGGGTCACATGCTAATCTGATGGCATCTGTTTCAGTTTTGGATCCTCGCTATAGTGAATTATGAAAATCAAACTTCACCACAGGAAGAAGAAAATGAAAAAAATCTTAATGGCCGTGGGACAACATTTCAGAAAGAATGTTTATCAGCATCAGGTGAAAACCCAGGACTGAAGGATAAAACCTGAAGGACTCCTCATTATGCTTGTGCAATTAGATCCATTTCAATTAGTGGGAATGCTTTTGTGGGAAAAGGAAAAAAAAAATTATAAGAATTTCACCCAGCAAAAGTCACAGAGTGTCTTTCAGATCATGGCAAAAGGATGAAGCTTCAATTTTGTCAGAAAAGCAGCAAAATAAAATTTTTAGCATGTATAGCATATTCCACTTTATTGGAATTTCTTCTAATGCAGGAGAGTTCAAGCCTTGCCTGAAATCAGGCTAAGCCAGAATGTCAGTGATAAATTCTTAGGCAAAACCACAGAATACTTGGTGGAGATCCAGCACATCACAGTTCCTTCTGAGATAGTGCCATACCAGAGTCCTGACATTCCCCAGTGATTTCCAGTAGTGCATGTCACCTTGCATGATGCTCACTTGATCCAGAATGGAAGGATCCTGGGACTGGCACAGAAGGAAAACAGTAGAATGAAAAAGGCAAAGGGAGGTGCATAAAAAAATGAGAAGTTAAGGACCTCTGTTCATGCCTGATGTGCCATCTGAAGCAAAATGCAATGAAAAAGGTAAAACACTACAGAAGACCATTAGTATGAGATCCTCAACTGTGTTCCAATACATTTGTAAATCTGACTTTATAAAATATCTCTAATTATCATTGTTCACTTTCACCTTGCACTGAAAAAGTAGGTAGATGAGAAATGTGAACGTAATTCCAATGTTTGCATGGGTACATTGGGTAGCTGGGGAAAGCAGAGTGCATATTTGTTTCTTTGAGACTTTCCTTCAGGAATCTTGGAAAGAAGATGTTTACCTCTGCCAAGGTGGCCAGAGGAAAGTGAGCAATGAGCATTTTCACAGTCATCTGTCTTCTCAAAGGTCACTGTCCTGCATATAAACCAGTCAGCTTGAAACAATATGGTATCAATCCTTCATTCCTGTAACACTCAGGGAGATGGAAATATGAGTTTTGTTAGGAGGTAGATGGTTAAAAGCAGTCACAATAAAATGTCTCTTTATTGTCATTTTACCAACTTAAAATTTATATTGTAAAAAGATTTTCCATATGAGTGTACAAATAATACACCACACTATCTTGAAGAAACCTTCTCAGTCACTTAAACACTTTGCTGCACTTTGTTCTCCAACTGTAATCCCAGAGCAGCTTCCTGATGAGAGTTGTGCCAGTGCTGCTCAAAGTCTTGTGGAAAACACACTATACAGCTACATATATAGATACAAGGATTAAGACTTAATATAGCAGGGGGAATGAGTAAACTCAGTAGAATGTGAGGTTTAGTGAACATCATTAGCTATTTTTTAAAATTCTTGAGGTTTTGCAAAACTGAAAACCAAATGTCTTAGGAAGACAAAAAAGCCCTCTCCCTCCTAGCTTGGCTCAATCCCCTGGACCCTGTGAGAAAGGGGAAGGCTCCTTGGCTCCTGCTACACTGCAAGGCCAAGGCCAGCCAAGTTGGAAAGCGTTTCCATGGCAAAAGGAAAGGGAGCAATGCATGCGTTGGTGTTTTCTGCTCTAGTGACAGATTGAAACTTTGAAGTCTTCTGAGTTCTGAAACATCAACTTTTTCTACTGGAATTTCAAATTGTGATGAGCAAAGTTGATGACTTCCTATGCACTTTTTTAAAAAATGTTATTATTTGTGAAGTTTGTCCACCTATACATTTGCCAGGTCTCCATTTCTTGTATTCTGAGGGCAAATGAGCCAAACCCCTGCCTCTTTCTACCAGCTGCAGGATCTTTCCATACATATTCTGCAACCCCTTTTCAGGACTCAACAGCTGGGATCTCAGTCTTCTCCTTTGAGTTATGAAATGCTTCCACGTCAGGGCAAGTTCTGTGGACCCACCACAGGGATCCATTTTCCTGCTCCATGCAGAGCATAGTGCTGGCAGTTGTGCTGGCTACTCCTCAGCACAGTGACCATTTAATCCAAGGCTTGTGACTGGAATCCTTGCTTTTGGAGATACTTGCCAGTCCTCCCAATGTGAGTGGGATCAGCCTAACAGTGAGGTTCCTTGAGTGCGGCTTTTATCAGCCTGAAGCAAGGCTCCCTCCATGAGGAGCATGCCTCAGTAGGCCCGGGGCACCGTCCTCGGGATCAAAGGGGATGGTGCTTCTTGTGGATAAGAGCGGGACAGAGGTGCTGGCCTCACTTGAGGAGCTGCTGACTGACCTCCGCTGAGCACTTTACCAAGGCGCGGCGGAGGTGGCTGGGGCACGTCTTTGGGCTGCTGTGCAATATAAAAATAAACAGGACAAAAGCGATAGGGAACTGAGCCCTCGGGAAGGCCGGGATTTGCCGCGGTGGCGGCAGGCTCAGCATGCTCGCAGCCGACCCCGTGCCGCTGAGCGCCCGGGGGAGACAGGCGAGGCCGGCGGGGCCGCGGGGAGCGGGCTGGGGACGCCCCGACGGCGGGTCCCGACCGCGCTCCTGCCCCGCTGCCCGCGCCCGGTACCGCCTCCCGCACTCTCCGCCGCGCTCCTGCCCCGGCCCCGCCAGGCGCTCTCGCCCGCCCTGCCCGCCTCCCGCACCGCCCTTGTACCGCCCGCCGAGGGCGGGCCCGGTCCGCGATGGTCCCGCAGGTAGGCGAGGTGGGGAGGGGGAGGCGGGGGGTTATGTCACCGCCGCGGAGGGGCGAGCCGGGGGCGCGCCCCGGCGCCGCTGATTGACAGCGGGGCCCGGCTCGCAGCCCATAAAGGCGGCGGCGCGGGGTGCGGGGCGTGGAGGGCGTTGCGACGGCGGCAGCAGTAACAACGCATCGCATCGCGCTCACTGCCCACCGGCAGAGCCCCCAGCGCACCGTCAGCTCTCCCATACCAGGTGAGGCGCAAGGCGGGGAGGCGCCGTGCCAGCCGCGGAGCCCCCTCGGTGGACGGCAGCCGCCCGGCGGGGCCGGGGGAGGCGGCGGGCGCTGC
>JAWWEU010000111.1:41376388-41420087 GCA_035583155.1 Acropternis orthonyx | reverse complement strand
GGGCATCACCTGGGGTGCGGCCGGAGGGTCGCGGTGGCCGCGGGCAGGGCGGCCAGGAGGGGTCTGTCCCCCAAATCCAGGCTCCCTGGCTTGGCAGAGTGGCGCGGGCGCGCTGGCACGGCCACCCTCGGCGCGGGGGCACGGGGTGGGCAGCGCCCGCCGCCTCCCGCGGGTGTCCGCGGTGCGAGACTCAGGGAGCGGCCGCGGGACGGGCGGGTCGGAGACGGAGTGCAGCACCTGCCCCCCGCTCCGCGGGGTACTGACCGCAGCATCCCTGCCCGCAGCATCCCTGCCCCCGTCCGGGCAGGCACCTGCGGGGAACCGCTGGGTGCGAGGGGAGAGAGGCGTCCTGGCGGCTGGCGGTGGTTGGCTGTAGCGGTGGTACCCTGGGGGTGACAGGTAGTAAGAGTTCCCTGTAGGACAAAGAAAAAGCAGAGAGTAAGAACTGGCAGCATCTCTGAGTCCTTACAAAATGTGTGGAGCTGGCAGTGCTGAAGCGATTTGGCTGTACTCTGAGAACTGAATGTCTACACATTCCGGGGAATGCTTCTGCTCCATTCATTGTGAGTGCAGACACATAAGGAAATGCAATTATGTGGCTTATAGCTGCATAGTGCTAGACGGCAAAAACGACATCACGTTAAAATTCACTTTATCCAGCTGTGGTTGAGTATGGAGAATTGTATGAATGGGTAAATTCTCTCTTTTTCTCTCTTTCTCTCTCGCTCTTTATATATATACACATAGACAAGAAAGAGACAGGAGCTTTTATGCCGGTACTGAAAAGTACCTCTATTACTCAGAACTTTCATCTCGTGAGATCCCATTATCCTACAAGGATTTTTAACTGAATAGTGTGCTCCAAAGTAGACACAGCTAGCAATATGCTGTATCTACTGAAATTTTATGGAGAAAATAATAGTGTATATTTTTTGTATGTCTTTCATTTTTTTGTTACTAAGAGCATTTAGATAAAATGGAGCTTTATCATCCATAATTTCTTTTTCCTTCACTTGATGTCATGCTTTACTTCTGGCATCAAGAATAGCCCCAATATAAGTATCTCAAGAATGAGCCAAGATAAAAGTTCTGATTTTATATCTGTGTATATGTATTTTATAAGTTTATGGCGTTTCATGAGGTAAATTGAAATATTTGAATTTGATAAATATTATTTCCCTAATACTTACTACTTTTTGGCTTATTCATAGGAGTAATGCTGCAGAGGAGAGGGCTGTTGTGGCTTGCTGTCTTGATAACCCTGTGGGCTTCCTCAAATGCTCAGGGTAAGTTCTGACACTTCTTAACTAGATATTGTAGAATAACTCTCAGAGCTAAAAGTTGGTGTAAAATATTGTCTTACCTGAGCTACTGTGGGCAAAGTAATCATAAAAGGGTTTTTTACAAGTGCCTGGGTTATTTTTGGTAGGTGCATCTTACCAATGCTAAATGAAGACTCCTCAAAAATATCCAAAAATGGCTATTTTTAGAAATTATTGATAAAAACTTATATAATATCAGAAATAATTGCTATTATACTTTGATGTGCAGTGAAAAATCTAAGGTGAAAGCAACATAAACAGAATTATTGGATGAGGTAAACATTTTATAAAGACAGAGATAGAGAAATAGACATCTAGAGACCAAATATAAGTAGAATGCAAATTGGCATAGTGCCAAACCCACATTTACATCTGACTTCTTGGTTGGATTTTTTAGAAAGCAAATCCCTTGCTTCCTGTTGTCATGTAGCCAGACGGATTCTCATAATTTGATTCTTATTAGCTGATAGTCAAAATATAGAAATAACCTCAACTTCCTTATCCATTCATATCTGTTAAAAAAAATTTAATGAATGAATTGCTGCCAGCAATCCATGTGTAGGCATATACATGGCATACAGCATGATATATATATATATATATATGTATCTGTATCTCTACAAATATGTACTATATAGTGCTATGAAATATAAAGCCACATATTTGATTATATAATCAAAAGTGTTTGTCTTGGTACACGTAGAAGAACTTTGTCATGTAAATTAAAATGACAAGTAGAAAATATGATTCACTTGCATGCTAATAGGAAAAGTTCTGTTTTTGGAAGTAGGAAAGTACTGGATTTACTCAGTTGGTCCTTTCATCTCTCATGTAATTGCAGTTACTTAGTATAATGTGCAGAATTGTTTCTTGTAAGACTTTTTGTAGACACATTGTCACATGCTGTTAACTTTTTTCAGATGGTGACATGGAGGAGGAGACTATCTTTGATTTACTTCAAGTCAGTAACATAAACCGAAAGACAATTGGAGCAAAAGTGTTTCGGGGTCCAGACCCCAGTACTCCAGCATATCGTTTCATTCGGTTTGACCATATACCTCCATGTAAACCAGAGAAATTAAAAAAGATTGTCAAACTAATACGGCAGAATGAGGGCTTTATCCTTTCAGCCACCTTGAGACAGGACAGGCAATCTAGAGGCACTATCCTTGCTTTAGAGGGTCCTGGCATCAGTGAGAGGCAGTTTGAGATCATTTCCAATGGCCGGGCCAACACCCTGGATCTTATCTATTGGGTGGATGGCTTCCAGAATGTGATTTCCCTGGAAGATGTGGACCTTGCTGACTCACAGTGGAAGAACCTCACCATGCAAATAACAGGGGAGAACTACAACCTCTATGTTGGCTGTGACCTTATTGACAGCTTCATCCTGGAGGAGCCTTTCTATGAGCAGCTGAAAGCAGAGAACAGCAGACTGTATGTGGCGAAAGGATCCATTCGGGAGAATCATTTCAGGGTAGGTGACCTGCAGAAGCTTAGGTCTCTGGTGAGGTAAGAAGGTAACTGAAAGTAGTTTGAGAAGATGCAGTAGGCAGGCTTTTGTTCTCCTAACACCTCTTGGATTTGATGGGGTCGCAGGTGTTCCCAAGCAGACTTTCTTCAGACAGTGATTTTATTAATTGCTGGGTCTGTGTTTTGTGAATTTTGGGTTCCAGAAAACAAAGGACTGGGAAAACAAAGGACTAGTAAAACAAAGTCCAAGTCCAGGAAAAGTGTTCAAAACGAATTTTTGGCCTTTCCTATGCAACCATCCTTTTCCTTTTCCAGAGGTAAGACTCCTACACATACTGTATTTTTTTGGTGGTTTGTAGAATTCTTTGGAAATTTCTTGAAGAACTCTTTTTCCATTTAATTATATCTATTCAAATCATAAGAGCAGATCAATGTCTTTAATTTTTATTTGAAAGAAGAAAAAACAAATGAATTTTTAATGGAGCTGAAGCATGTGGTGTTGGTCCATCCCCTAACAGAACATCCTGGTTTGCCATTTTGAACATTTCATTTCAATTTAAATAAAAAAAAAGAGAAAAAATTGAAAAAATAAATAGAATAAAATGTTTTAATCAGTCTTGTAAATAAGATTTTTTGTTTTTTAATTTTGAGGAAAGCATTTAATATGATACAATTACAAACTTTTTGGTTTTCCTATCAAATAAGTTATTTGCTGACTCATACAGTGATGTGATCTGGCCCAAGTGCTTTAAGGATGACACCTTTTCACTCACAGCTGAAGTCAAGTTTGAATTCATGGCTTCAAAAATTTCAAAAAACCCTTTCTTTCTCATCATGTTGTGCCATCTAGTTGTCAACCAGAGCATGACATGCTGGAGTGGTTCCATGGGGTGACCCGTTTTGGCAAGGACATGAGAAGTTCTTGCCCACAGCCTCTCCACTGCTGCCTCCATGACTAAGTTTCTCCATCAGTTGTGCTCCTGGAATTGGTTGTGAAGTTGTACTGTTACATGGGTCGCTGAAGCAATGTGGTTTTTTAATTAGTTTTTTTAATTTGAGTTTTTTTTTAAGTGAAATAGATACCAGGTTTTACAGTGTTGTCTCAGGGTATGTCAGCACAATTGAGGAAGCAGTGAACTATGGTGCATGGGAATAACTGGCTAAGGATGGAAGGGCAGTGGTGAAGGAAAGTTGGCTCTGACCTCATGATGAATGTCTTGTAGAACTACAATCTAAAATTCACTATGAAAATGGAGATTTGAGCTCATAACTGATTAATAACTATTATTGTTTAGAACATACCTCGTTTTGTTGCTTTTATGGTACTGAAATTGTATATAACAGAACTATAAACACTTTTTTTGGGTCATGTTTAATGCCTTGTGGGTTGCTTTTAATATATTTACTTATGGCTGGATCCAGTCAGTAGCATGGAGTTGAGACAGATCAGTTATTATTTAGTCCCAAATTGATCATACCATTTTTAATTGTTTTTTAAATTATTATTACAGGGTCTTTTGCAAAATATTCAGTTAATCTTTGATACTTCAATAGAGGATGTTCTGCGTAAAAAAGGATGCCAGAGAAGCCAGTCAAGTAAGGCTTTGTTTATTTTATAATATTGTTCAGTTGACTCTGAAAATTAGAAATGTCAATGGAGATATATTATCCTAAAACAGATCCTTTTGAAATGAAAAAAGAATGAGTTGTTCTTTGGTGGCAATAGGAACATATTTTTAGCTATTTTGAGATACCATTTCTGCTCTCTAGCCTACTATTTTAGTTCATGTTTCTGAGGTTTACAACTCTGAGGTTCTGTGTTTAAGTTTAGAGAAAAGCTTTTGAGCAAGAAATTAATAGAAATAGAAGGAAAAATGCATATGTATGAAACTATCTACATTATTCCATGAGTTTTCTGTGATTTTTTGAGCACAAGACAGGTAATGTTGCTTCTGAATTCTGCTGCTGACTGTCAGTGGGCCCATGAACTAGTCTGCTATTCTTAGAGACACTGAGTTCCTTGGCAATGGCTTTGTTGACTCAGAGAGGCTTTAGGTTTGAATCCTGAAGTATTGTTGATCAAAACAACCTCAGGAAAATAAGAAATAAAAGGAAGAGATATGGAAGGCATGTATGTGACAGGCTGACATGTTCTTGTTAGTCCAATTGATGCTGACCTCACCAGGAGGAGAGCACTCTGTGTGTAGGAGTGTATTGGATTCTTCATGAAAGAATTATGATTATTTGTCAACTATGCACTAAGGTTTTGTACTTGAGTTGGTGGGTGGTTCTGTCTATTTTACTTCCAAGTGTTTGTAACTGACAAGAGCTCAGTCAAGAATCAGAGCTAAGTGTATCTATCAGAGGAATGTGGTGGGTGCACAAGGCAGTTAGGATTTCAAAGTTTTCTTTAAAACTCCTGCCGTCTGAAATGCCATTATTTCTATCACTTTGATAGAACGTGACATAGAGCAAATCAGTTAAGCAGACTGAGCTCAATTTTCTTCCTTGTCTATGCAAAACCCAGAAATTAATCCATAGCGGGTCTTGACTCCTTCAAAGGGCGACAGAGGATTGAGATTTTGTAAGAAAAAGACTCTAGAAGGTACATAAATGTGCATATGTATATGCATATATATATCTGTAGGGGTGTATATACCTAGAAAAATTAGCAGAACTCTCTAGTCTGTTTTTAAATGTTTAGAAAGAATCTTAATTATTTCATATGTTCCAGAGGAGTGCCCTGGTGCAGGACATCACAAGTGTGATGGTGTTAGAAATGGGTCAAGTGGGCTAGAATGGAAGTGGCCTTAGATGGCACAGGTGAGAAGACATGCCCCCGTTTGGTGGCTGTCATCTTTCCCAGCCAAGCTGCTCTCTGTGCTCGGAAATGACTCAGAATTGCTGATTACTAGTTTTCAACTTTGTTAGTAAAAGAAAATGCTTGAGGATCAGACTTGCTGTGGGAAAATTTAGGCCTAATTGTAATTTGAATAAAAGGATGGTTTCATGAAGGATGTAGTTTGACATTTATCAGTGGGCACTGTTAGACATTTATCCTTTGACATTTATCAGTGGAAACAAAAATCGCAGAAGTCAAGGTAAAACTTTGAGGGGGCATTCAGCAGTCAGAGGCAGAGCAGTCTCAGTCAAGTGGATGGGATCCCTAGGTGTAGCTGGATTGCACCAAGAAAACCAATGCAAGTCAGCGTCTACAAATCTTTTGTATTATTACCGCTTGATTACCACAAAGGGAAATAATGTGACCAAATGTTTTGAAATAGCACTAAATAGAAATGGGATGTTACTATACTTCTACTATGAAGAGGATGCCAATGGGAGCCTAAAGGAATAATTTGAGTTCTGCATGCTGATACATACCTTAGGAAGAATTCTTATACCGTTCAGCTGTTGTAGCTATAACCAACAGAGAATATTTTCTTAATGCATTTTTATCACATCTGTCAACTACCGAATTTTCAGGTCCTATAAATTATACAGATTTGGGTTTTTGTTATATCCTTCCTGGGAAGTGTTAAGCAAATAATTCAATTCACAGTATTTTTACTTTTACTTTGCAACACCAAGAGAACTACAAGATGGAAATTTCTTGTGCAGCAGCAAAGGAGAGCTAATAGCACACTGGCTTGAGACATCAGAATTACTTGAGAGGATTGTTACATGCATGTCTGATTCTGTGACATTTCCTGTCCAGTTTAATTACCGAGTCAAGAATGGGCAAGGTTGGAAGGCACCACAGTGGCTCTTCTGGTCCAACTTCCTTGCTCCATCAGGGTCATCCTAGAGCACATGGAATATCTCCAGTGAGGGAGACTCCACAATCTGTCTTTACAATTTGTTTCAGTGTGCAGTCACCCTCACAGTAAAGAAGTTCTTCCTCATATCTGGACAGAACATCCTGTCTATCAGTTTCTGCCCATTGCCTCTTGTCCTATTGCTTGGCACCACGGAGAAGAGCCTGGGTCTGTCCTCTTGGCACCCTCCCTATAGGTATTTGTAGACATTGATAAGGTCTTTCTCAGCCATCTCTTCACAAGACAACATGCATATCTTTCACAAGACTCTCAGCCTATCCTTGTAAAAGAGATGCTCCAGTTCTTTAATTATCTTTGTAGCCTTTTCCTGGAACTACTCCAGCAGCTCCATGTCTCTCTTCTTCTGAGAGCCCAGAACTGGACACAGCACTCCAGGTGTGGCCTCACCAGGGTTGAGTAGATGGACAGGATGGTTCTTCTCTGCCCATCTCTCCAGCTTGTCGAGGTTCCTCTGAAGGGCTGCACAGCTCTGGGATATTAGCCATTCCTCCTAGCTCTGTGTCATCAGCTAACTTGCTGAGGAGGCATCTACCTCTTCATCCATGTCATTGATGATTGAGTTAAACAATACTGGGCTCAGTAATGAACCTTAGGGGACTCTGCTTGTGGCAATTACCACAGCTGAAAAGCCATGAGTGATGTGTTACTCACCATAAGGTATGTGTTTTCCCATTTTGATGGTCCACTCATTGAGCTGAGGTAAAGGCTGTAAGATGCCATATTTATGTGTGAATGTCCCATAACAGCAAGGCAGATGTTAGCAATGAAGTGCCCTCAGCTTTGAGGACACAAAAAGGGACAGGACTGTGTTTTGCCAATGTATCTTTAGTACTAATATGAGAATGTGAGGTATGGTGAAATGGTAGCTTGGGATTGTTGTTGGGTTGAGGGTAGGAAAGTATGTCTGTATTGTGGTGGCTGCAAATCCTTTAGGCAGGATATATATGGCACTGGGTAGGAGAGATGACAAAAACATGCCTTAAAACATCAATAAAATCCCTTCTTGAGCTATACCAACAGAATGACATTTGCATATGTGAAAGGATGCACATTTTGCTCTTCTGGTTTCTCATTTTAAAGATAATCATGTGGTCCTTAGGAAATTAGCAGGAAGCCGGCAGCAGAGAACTGATTTCCCAGTGATCCCCAGGCATCTTATTTCAGTCACTGCCAAGTACCAGTAGGAAGTGTGGATATAGTTCTTCTAACATAGTTTTGGTTTATGTTTCCTGCTGAGATTGCAGCTTTATTAATGTCCTCAGAATGTTCCGGTCAAGGCACACTCCATGTTGGCTTGAAAAATATGAAACTAATGACCTGAGAAGTGCTATGGGAGGATCTGAGAAATCTAGTGTTTCAATGTGGTAGGAAAATTGCATTCTTTCCAGGGAATCAAAAAGCAGCTGAAGTAAATTGTTATGACACAGAGTTCTGGTCTGCTGGGTGATTTTCTCCCATCCTGTAAATGAAGCTGGACAATTACTTCAACTTTTGGAAAACTGCGAATAATATTTTGTAGACCTTGGCTAGCAGTAGATGCTTCATAGCTAATTTAAAAGCACATCAAGCCAATAATTTCAACTGTGGCTGAGAAGCAATCATTTAATGTCATATTATGGGTTGGTCCTTTGTTCTTTTATTTCTAGCCTTCTAAATGAATGAAGAATACTTTGCTCCCATTTTCATTTCCTTTTGTATTTAAATACACCCTTTACATTGCCTGGTGGAGCATCAAATCAAGCCTTTAGAATTTTTGAAGCATTGCCACCTTCTGTGTCTTGTCAACACTGAATGGTATTGAGGTGTTTTGAATCATATGTTTTATGGCACACATTCCTGTGCTGATTTTTTTTTCATTTTAAGTTGCTATATCGTTTACTTGTCTTTTCTGTTTGTTAACATTGAGCCATTCCAACATCACTAAATCTGGTAGATAAGTCTTTACTGAGAGACAGGGCAGTATGGATTTCTGTATAGCTGATACCAAATTTGAGTGTACTTGGAGATTTAAATGCTTAACAGAATACAGAGTGTTTTATTTAGTTATCTATGTGCCTTTTTACTAATTAAAAGTTATGCTTTCTGTGATGTTATTTTTCAGAAATTTACTGCAGACAGGGATGTCTTATAAAATGGTATGAGAACATGTCCAGTTCTCCCTGTATAATGCATGCAAAGTCCTGTTTTAATTACAATTTGCCAGTTGGAGGAGTGTTTGGAGTGACAAATCAAATATTCTGTCTGATCTTAGCTTGACCTTCATTTCACTTCAGAATTAAACTTTAACATTATTAAGCTTAAACATTTTTATAACAGGTCCTCTGAGCGTAACACCAGGCAGTGCAATATAGAGCAGCCCAAACTCTGCTATAAATTGCATAATGGCCCAAATTTGGTCCAAATCACCATGGATTTATGGACAGAGCAAGGACAATGACTTTCTGCAAGAAAACTTTCTCCTGCCTTTTTCTCTGCATCATGAAAATGAGATAGCTCATGAAAAAGTCTGAAACCTCTCATGTCTCTTGAGTAGATAAAAGGGGTTTGCTTTTTTGATAGTTTTCTTTTGTTAGCCTTCTTCATAAATGAACGTGTTGCAGTGCCAGCACTTTTAAAGTGAGGGCCATGTGAGAGACAGCTTGGCTCTTAGTTTTGAAAAGGGAAAGCCTATAATTGGAACCAGCTGACATCTAACCCCTCTCTTTTATTCATGGGTATAATAAGCATGAAGCTGTGCCAAAATAGATGTGTTTGAACTCTACCCGTGGGTACCAATCTGTGATTTCAGCAGGAATCTATAATCTGTAGAAGAACTTTGTATATGCTGCTATTCCCTTTCCTTCTCTTTCTACCAGCTGAAGTGAACGCCATCAATGAAAGCACTGAAATCCTTCACTTGAGCCCTGCAGTCACAACCGAGTACGTGGGTGAGAAACCAGGAAAGGCGGAGTTCTGTGACCGTTCCTGTGAGGAGCTGGGATCAATGTTCACGGAGCTCACTGGCCTGCGCATTGTGGTGAACAACTTAGCTGATAACCTCCAAAAAGTGGTAGGTACCTGTAAGTCTGAAGAACTGAAAGAGGTCTGCTGTGCAGTGCTCTTTCCAACTGTGTTTTACACCAGAGGCAAATAAAGATTTCTGTATTACATATGTATATCTGTTGGTATACCTAGATGATGTAGAGAAATCCTGTTTTCATTGTGATTAGTTATGTAGTTCTTGGGTATAATGCTTTAATGAAGGCTTGGTTTTCACAGACTAGATTTAAAAGAGCACACACCAATGCACTCATACACAGGGGACATCAATCCTCTTAGAGGTTACTGCAGGTTCAGAATCTGAAAGCTAGCAATTCCAACCTTGCCTCTGTACTGTTAAAGCATTGTTACTGTGCTTATAGCGTTTATGAATACATTAGTAAGTGGCTACACAGGGTACCTAAACTGTAAGTAGATGTATGGGATTTTCATAGTCTAAGTATGATGGTGACATTTTACTGAAATCAGCCCCTCTTCTTATTCTGAATCAGTTAATTATTTCTGAAGGAATTTTATTACTATGCCATATGTCTCAGGGCTAAAATCTTCTCACCTAAAACTGAGAGATATTAGAGGAAAGCAAAACCACTAAGGACAGATTTTCCTTGATGTTGTGTGACTGTGTTTGTACCATTATTAGAATTGCTATGCAGTATTGCAGTACTTGAGATCATCTTCTTTATATACATAAATAGGTGAAAAATATAGATTTTCTTAATGGGAGAATTAAATCCAGTAATTTTTCAATTTGGTTTAGTTAAAGCGGGTTGCTTATGAAGTACGCAATTTTTTTTTCATTTACTTCATCTTCTAGTCTGAAGAGAACCAAATTATGTGGGAATTGATTGGACCTAATAAAACACTGAAGAACCAGTCAGTTTGCTGGCAAGATGGTCGTGTCTTTGCAGATAATGAAAGCTGGATTGTAGATAGCTGCACCAAGTGCACCTGCCAGGTAAGGTTTTGGAAACATTCTTCTTCTCTGTAGAAATGGACAGCAGCTTTAATCCAGCTCAACTGTCTAGGTCAGGTCATATTTACTTAGATCTTGGCCTGGACTTACTGATATTTATAAAAAGTAGTCCCCATGTCCATGACAATTTCCATACATGAAAATTCCCCAGATGTCCACCTTCACTTACTTCTCTATGTGAGCATAAGTGAGTAAGTTGATTTCTTTGCCTGTAGGATTCTAAAATTGTGTGCCATCAAATCACCTGCCCAGCAGTCTCCTGCGCTGATCCATCTTTTGTTGAAGGTGAATGCTGTCCAGTCTGCTCTCACTGTGAGTATTTAGCCAAAGATTGTCTTTGGCAGTATTTAAAATCACTACTAATGTTTTGGAAAAGTCAAAACAAGTGAAAGGTCAAGGCAGGTAAGATGAAATATAAAACGTACATGTAACAAGATTAGAGGAAGTAACTTGGCTTTTTGAAGTTACCTTCTGGAAGAATTGCTGTCTCTTTGATGATTATATTGCTTGCTTACAATTAAGGTGATAATCTGCTTAGCTACATTGGACACAAAATGTTAAAAGCATGCTTTTCCTCAGTTGTGTTTTCCAAGGCTGGACATTCTGGGTTTTTTTTGTTGCAATAGCACTGTGCCCTACTGTTTCTTTTCCATACTGCCTGATTAAAACAGAGTAACATAAGTTAGGATGTCTTCTTATCTCCTTGAGGAGGATGTTTAAGTTTCAGATCAAAAGTTTTATGCAGTTTGATGCAATATTTATTTAGAGTGCAAGTTATTTTTCCTCTCTGTTACTCTCATTCTGTTATTCTATTTTATTTCTTCTCTGACATGTATTCTCTTTTTGGTGTAATCCTTTACTTGTAAACCTGGAAAATGTTCCACATCTGTGATAGCATTGCAGACCATGAACTAGACTTTGGAGTGACAGTAGTTTTAAGAACTTCACTGATTAACTGACCTGAATGTGGGTTCAGTACATTTCTCTTTGTGCTGGATAGATCTGTTACAGAAGGAAATGGTTGCTTAGATGTTCTAAATAAAAATGCATTGGAATATAGTTGGAAGGTTTTTTGCACGTTCAGAGCATAGGGCATATTCTTACCGTGTGCTCTTGATCACGTTCATCAAACCTGGGGACACATCTCATCAATACTGACCTGTATTCTGAAGTCAAAGGCAGCTGGGACTCGAATTTTTGACGCAGTCCATTCTGGAGATAAGGTGTTCTTCCTTCAAAGATCAGTGCCTCATGCAAACACACTGCACACAAGTTCATGAAAATCCAGGGTTCTTATCTGGACTAACCTCTCATTATATTAAATCATAATTCCCTAACTTCAGTGGAAGCTTGCGAAAGCAAAAGTAGAAACAGAGAGATCTAAATGATAAAGTACATATTCTACAGAAAAAGAGGAGTGAAAATCTTCTGAATAGGGTAATGGAGCAACTTTCAACACTAAGCACTTTTTCTTACCTTTTGCTATGCAGCTGATGACAGTGAGGAAGGCTGGTCACCATGGTCAGACTGGACAAAGTGCTCAGTTACCTGTGGCTCTGGGACTCAGATGCGAGGAAGGTCGTGTGATGTCACCAGGAGTGCTTGTACAGGCCCACACATCCAGACAAGGATGTGCAGCTTTAAGAAATGTGACCATCGCAGTAAGTAGTAAAATTTCTCCCTTTTTAGAAGTTTCTTTGGACATCTCTGAGCAAAACCAAGATTAGTCAGGACAGTATGTACTTGAACACTCATATATGCATAGTTAAAATAGCTATTGTTAGATTCTTTGTCATCTTCCCACTTTCAAATACTACTCCTTTTCCTGACAATTTAATACGTATGTTCATTCTGGGTTCAGTTCTGTTAAACAGAAAGATAGTGAGTGATCCTTTCTTAAACATTATGAACTGGAGTCTCTTGTTTGAATTCAGTTTGGAGACAACACTTCATTCATAATCATGATATACCAGGCCGCGTTTAGATCTGCCATTCATTTGTGATTATTGGCCCATTCCATTAGTTGAATTGTGTTTAGGAATACAGTAATTATGGAAGACTTTTGCAAAATACCGAACTGCTTTTATATTTAAGGCACTTAGAAAGATCATACTCCAGAAATGTAGTTAATACTCTTTCAGGTACCTGCTATATCTGGGCTAATATAATACCTAGGGCAGTATCTAGCTGCTAAATGTCCAAATGTGCATTTTAAACAAGTGTTTGTTTCATTGGAATGAGTTTATTTTTTAGGTAAAATATCTAACATCAATTTTAGACTTACGTTGGTCACTGAAATTCCTAAGAAAGCTTTACTTGAATGCCTGAGCTGACATGCTGGGCTTTGTAGGTGACAGTGGTGGGAAAAAGATTGGACATACATCAGATATAGTGAGAGACACATTAGAAGATTAATTTCACAAGTGAGTTTTTATCAGTGCTGCAGGTGGGCTGTTTCTTTGAGTTTTGCTCTCTTCTCTGACAGTACGTCAAGATGGTGGCTGGAGTCACTGGTCTCCTTGGTCTTCCTGTTCAGTTACCTGTGGAGTCGGGAATATCACCCGCATCCGCCTCTGCAATTCTCCTATTCCCCAGATGGGTGGGAAAAACTGTGTAGGAAATGGGCGTGAAACAGAGAAGTGTGAGAAGGCTCCATGTCCAGGTATGTCTGTGGTCTTGAATCAAAAATGACACAATAATATTTCAGCTGAATATTACTTATTCAGATCTACATTACCTTAAATTTCTATGACAGAAAATGTAATTCTAGCATATGAGTGAAGTAACACAATAGGGTGCTTTGAAAATGAAGACAACATTGCAGTCAAGGGTTTTGTAAACCTTCCAAGTTATAATTTGGTTTTAAATAGTAAGAGTTTGGGACATTTTCATTTTAGCAATTTATCTCTGTGTATGAAAAAAATAAATGCTTTCTGTCTAAAAGGAAACTGTCACTGTACTTGTTAAGAATAGACATAAAGTCCCCCAAGTCAGAATGCTTTTAAAGTATACATGTATATTTTACACATACTCAACATATTTAATTATTATAATTCTTTCTTAGTCACCTACTGTCAGAGTCTATCTCCCACAATCTACACTTTTAAACCTTTTTAGAAACCATTCATTTGGCTCACTTTTGCTTTTCTTTCCTATAATTTTTCCTCACTTTTTTCTCTTTGTATATCTGTCTTCATTCCCTCCTCTGTTCAGCCATTCCTTTCTACTGTCAAGATATGAATTTGAAACTGATGTCAGGCTTCTAACCCAATAGTACTTAAAAAGCTAGAAACACTTCATCTATTTTTGATCTATCTATGCACTGAAGTTAGTGAAAGTTTATTTAATGTTTATTATTATAAAAGGTTTTTTTTTTTCAGTACCAAGCAGAAACACAATTTAGTTAAAGATGTTTGTATTTCAAGAAAATTCAGAATTGATAACAACAGGATTGGTAGAATTTTACCAATATAAAACATGCAGAAGAATCATTAAAATAAATTATACTAAGTCAAGCAGTACTATTGAAGATACACTGATGAATGTATTACAAAACAAGAATAATAGTTGCAACCTTACTGAGCATAAACCTTAATGTTGCCATAAAATAAAGCCATAGAGCTCATGTTTGGCTTGGCAAAAGTTTGTATCCTGTGGTCACACCTTGCTTTCTCTACATAGGGAAAGCTTAGTAGGGAGCCTTGAGGGCACTGTACTGGTTCTGGTCAACTTAAGAAGAAATATACCATTCCAGTGGGCATGGCATGCTGTCTTGAATTATTGGCCAAAAAACACCTATAAAGCAGTTGGGTATTCTTCATTTGGTTTTTTTTGTTTCTGAAATATTGCTATCTCTCTGCAGAGCTCTGCCAGCATCTTTCTGTGTACATAGTGAGAAACTGTCTCCAGGCAGGGATCTGAAGAAAGGGTTGTTGTCATTGGCACCAAATGTTGCCCCCAGTATATTGCCTGTGATGCTTTCTCTTCTGCATCTCTTAGTGAATGGCCAGTGGGGTCCTTGGTCTCCGTGGTCTGCCTGCACTGTTACCTGTGGAGGAGGAATTCGTGAGAGGTCTCGTCTCTGTAACAGTCCAGAGCCACAGTATGGAGGAAAGCCATGTGTGGGAGATACCAAGCAACATGATATGTGCAATAAGAAGGATTGCCCAATGGGTTGGTATTTAGTGATTCTTTATTCAGTCTGTGTAATTATTAATGCTGTTATTTCTTTAGCAGCTAATTATGAATTGATGCTACAGAAATATGTTAGTTATATCTTTGTTTCAGTAAAGGACCTTTAACTTTTTTGGGTGCTGTTTAGTGCAATTTTGTATATATTCTTCATACTGACTTCTCCTGAACAAGTATGCATTTCTGAAATGGGATTCAGTATGCTGTGCTGCACTCAACTGGATGTAGCAATCTTTTCATATTAAATCAATAGTATATTAAATGCACTTATAACCCTAATTCAAAGGGGTTTTATAAGAGTATTTTGCATCAGGTGTAATTTAAGCTAGTGAACAGAGAGTACCTCTTTCTTGAAGTTTTACATGCCTTTTATACTCCTTCTTAATCTACACTTGTGTGTCTTTGCCAGATGGATGTTTGTCAAATCCTTGCTTTCCTGGAGCAGAATGCAACAGTTACCCAGATGGGTCTTGGTCATGTGGGCCATGCCCAGCAGGATACCTTGGCAATGGTACTGTCTGTGAGGATCTTGATGAGGTATGGACTTTTTTCCATTGACATCAGGAAATTACCATGAAATTTTCATAATTTGGGATTTGCACAGCCATCTCTTTCTTTCCTTCCTTGCAGTGTATAGCTGTGTCAGATGTTTGCTTTAAAGTGAATCAAGTCCATCGCTGTGTTAACACAAATCCAGGTTTCCACTGCTTGCCATGTCCTCCACGCTATAAAGGAAGTCAGCCCTATGGAGTAGGGCTGGAATTTGCCAAGACAGAGAAGCAAGTAAGTGCTGTTGAATAGAATTTGATGGCTTTGAAACTGAGTAATTCTCATCTGAAAATATCTGTGAATGACGGATTATGATAAACTTGGGTACCAGACAAAAATAACATGAAATAGATAACTGCTGTTACAGAGTATTTTTGATTGGAGTAACAAAACACTGAATATGGGGTTGGCTTTTTTAAGGGTTTTATTTTCTCTAGGCATGTGCACATTTGAACCAAACGAGCCTAAAATACCAGGAGCAAATATTTCCCTGCTTTGCACTCCTTTCTCTGAGGTGTGTATACCTATTCTGGAGACTGGAAAGTGAAGAATTGGGATTGTCTTCATAAATATAACAATGTTAATGTCAGTGTCATCAGACATATGTCTGAAGTTCTCACTCCCTAAATTCCATTGGGCCAAAATCTGTCAGTGGTGAAAGATAGCAGGAAGTGGAAGTGACACAGAAAATTACAGCTAGATGGGCAAAACTAAAACATTAAAACTGATGTGATGGGATGCTTTCTCTTTGTTGCTGTTGAAACAGTCTGTGGTTAGCTCAAAGTGTGAAGTCTACATGTGAAGCATCTGTGTAAGATTCTCAGATACTGTCAATGAAAATAAGCAAAGTGATAAGAACTAACAAAAACTTGAAATGGACATGAGAATTCCTTAGTGTCTCTTTGATTTAAGAAAATAAGAGTCTTTGCATACTGTCAGGCAGAATGCTATAGGAAGAGGTGAACCCAGTCTACTTGCTGTCACAGTCAATTTCTGGAAATTAATGACATCTGGAAGAAGGCAGACAGAGCTCTGAAAGTGTTAATCACTTTAATTGCTTTTTGAATAGTGTCCAATATTTTTTGTGTTTTTGTCTTTTTTTTAATATTATTTTCACTGTCTACATTTGCTGCAGTTGTGGGCTGATGGAGCAATATAACTTACTAAACACAGTTAACACAAAGCTTCTGTCTTCGGGTCTCTAAATAACTGGCCTGATTTTGACAAAGTTGAGGTACGCACAGCTGGCTGTGAATATCAGGCTTCAGTGAATGTGCTCTATCTTTTATAGGTCTGTGAACCTGAGAATCCTTGCAAGGACAAGACACACAGCTGCCATAAGTCTGCAGAGTGCATCTATTTGGGCCATTTCAGTGATCCAATGTACAAATGTGAATGCAGGACAGGTTATGCTGGTGATGGACGCATCTGTGGTGAGGATTCGGATTTGGATGGCTGGCCTAATAATAACTTGGTCTGTGCTGCTAATGCAACATACCATTGTGTGAAGGTAGGTAAAAAAGGTTGATAAAAACAGCATGTGGTAACACAATTCTCTCTTTTTCCTAAATAGTTGTGAGTAATGCTTTTAATTTATGAAGCTGGTGATTGCTTTCATTGAGTTTTGACTGTTACACCATGCTTGTTTTCTAGGAGATGCTATGAAATGTGTATTCACTTAATCCAGTGAGATTCAGTAAGGGATTCTCAAAATTAAATCCAGGGTCCTCTACTTTGGATTTCTTCCTACTCAGAATAAATGACAGATTGGGATGCTTGTGAACAGAGTTAGTGCACTGAGCAGGAGCTGCCTAAAGCATGGGTGTGGAACACAGCTAATGAAAATCAAACAGGAATCTCTGGGCCCAGGTTGGTGTGAAATCCCACCTGCAAGGCTTGTAGCAAGACACTGACAGCCCAAGACACAGTAAGGGCTACACTTCTAAATCCTTTCTTGAATTACCATTTCCAGTTAAAAGAGTTAAGCAGACCACACTCTGTGAAAACTGGATTCAGAGTTTAAGATAATTTTTAACAATAGGACCCTAAGAGAGGAATGAATATGAATAATTAGACTGAGTTCACCTTATTGTGAAATCTCAGGTGGAGAGGATGGGAGATTCAGCCTCTTTCACCCTTCAGAGATGTGAAGCCCCAATTCTCACCCTCCTCTAGGGAATGACCTGCCTGCCACCATTGGCTCTAGACCTGGCAAGAGACTTGTCCAGTCTGGCTGTGCAGTCATACTGTTGTAGCGAAAATTGAAACATTACTACACCAAGGAGAAAATAAGCATCAGGGAGCCTAAAAATTGGTGACATGCAGGTTTAGCAGTGTGTGCCCACTGTGGTATGTTCCCTGGTTCCTCCTTCGTGTTAAAGTGATCTACCTCTAAATTCTCATGAAGTTCTAGAACAAGAATTTTTGCTTTAAAAATGAGGAAAATGAATGCAAAAACGACGGAGTCCTAGACCACTACAGTGGTTAAAACAAATATAGATCAAGAGACTAGGAAAGTTTGAAATTGGTCTGTTTGAGAGAATAAGTCACTCATGTAATCCACTTGAAGCTGTGAATCTGGGCTCTGTCAGCTGAAGAGTTTCAGATATGAATGGAAATTTGAGTCCCAAATGTTGATGTTCCTCACTGCAGCTGAGGATTCAGCCAATAGTGGATTCAGCCAATTCAGCTATTGCAGTTCATATATCCTTTTTTTGGTTCCTGTCATCAGAACCTGCAACATGTTGACCTATGATGTAACACAAAGGATTAGTTTTTACTAAACCAAACATGCTGAACCCATTAAAAAAAAAAAAAAAAACCAAACAAACAACCCAAAACCCCCCAGCTATGTTCCAAAGGTTGATTCAGGTTTTCTATATTGTGTGTGTTGATCTCATAGACACAAGTACTTCATTTAAAGGGACCCCTCCACCCCTCCAAAAAACCCCCTTAAAAATGCCACATATTTTCAGGTCCTTATATATCCTTAAATATGTGGATATATAAATATCCTAGTTGAGTATTTTGATTTTAAAAAAGCTTGTTTCCTTGAGCTGATAATGGTTGAAAGTTACCTTACTGTCTTGATTAATTTCTTTCATTGTTTCAAAAAAAATTTTGCATCACTGGTAGCCAGTGTTGAGCTGGACAATCAGGACTATTCACAGGTATGTGGTAAAAATTTTTGGGTTTTGATATTTGTCACGTATTTTCCAGTTCTTCTTTTTCTTAAATTATCTATTCTGTTAGAACCACTGAGACTGAAAACAGTGTTAGCAATCTTACTATAATGTTCTTTTTTTAGTGTATGTATTACAAAAAAAGTATTTCTGCAATTTATTGACAGATTCAGTTTTGGGCTGAGGTAGATCTGGAGTGTAAGTAAGAATGAGAATAGCCGTGTGTTTTTGTACATGCATTTATTCATAGCAAGTGGTAGAATTGCAATCAATTTTAACTGATTTTGATATTTTAAAAATGAATGCATATTAAATTTTAAGCTAAGACTTGCTCAGTTAAAATAGTCATTCTTTACAAAGCTGATACAAAATAGAGATACATTTGCCTTTTAGTTTCCAAGCCATGGGAGTGCAAACTTACTGTTTCACAGAACAGTACACTTTTCACAGAACAGACACTTTTTTCAAAGCCTTTTTTAACAGTGTTCCTCTTCATTACTCTGTACTACTTCATTCCAGTAACTTTCCATATGAACAACTAGTTCTGACAACCTTCTTCTGGCTTGTATCTTTATTTTTCTGGCAACCAAACCTGCACATTTTTTATGTAATCTTCAAACGTACTTCATGAATTGTCTATAAAAAGTTGATGTAAGAGTGCATGACTCTGTGTGTGGTGTGTTGTTCTCTGCTAGTTTCATCTAAAATGTACTGGAAACATCATTTTAATAGGAACTGAGAAATAGAATGATTTGCAGATGCATTTCGCTTACTTTACAGTATGAGAACAGCAAATGAACTACTATCTCTGGCAGCAAACAAAGAGGCACTTTTAAAAGTATTTGTGACTAATTGTTCTTGTTTTATAGTCTCTGGTGTACCATATCTAACTCTTCTGCCCAGGCAAGTTATTCTGACATAATGTAAACATAATGTATTGATTATTTATTTTGGCCAGGATAACTGCCCCCTTCTGCCTAACTCTGGCCAAGAAGACTTTGATAAAGATGGTAAAGGAGATGCCTGTGATGAGGATGATGACAATGATGGTGTCGAAGATGACAAAGTAAGATATGTATCTGTCTGCAGTATTTTTGACCTAAACATCTAGTTTTAGGAAAACCATTACAATAGATGTGAACTTTATTGTTCAGAGCTTCAGATGAGTTATTCTGAACTTCTTTCCCTGAATGATATGTAGAGCAGAGTAAAGCTGTGTTTGGTCAAAGGAGATGAGCACTGTGGAGAGCAAAGCAGCCTGGGGAACGTGGGGCTGAGTGGCGTTCTCTGTATCAGTTTTGAGTTCTGTTATGTACACGAAAACAGTTTAATGGAGAGTGGTATTGGATTTTTTTCTGTTGTAATGGGACAATGACAGGGCTATTGTATTTGAAAAACTGGTAAATATTATGTATGAGATGTGTAGAAACAAGTTATGATGAGTAAAAATAACATAATGAATAAACACCATGAGCATCAAGGAGAAATGATGGGAGAAAAATATGTAGCCTTGTTCATACTTCCCTTCAGATCTGCCCAACAGAGTAAAATTCAATTACCTACAGAGCCTAAAAGATAGCCAGTTAGTCTTAAACTGTTGTCCTTGTATACCCATCAAAAAGACAAAGGCAATTCCAGAGTGGATTTCACTCTGGTTTTTCTGAAGACGTTTAGTTTGAGTGAGTTGGTTCTAGGGTTTTACTGTTCCTCTTTCTTCCCTTCAGGGTGGGTCTACATGCTCTAGAGCTTCAGATATTTAAAGTTGCGGTAGTGCTGTGCTCATGGGGTTTCTAGCTGAAATCTTTAAAAAAGCCCAAACAACCCAAAAAAAAAAAAAAAAAACCCAATAAAGAATCATTTGATAAAGTAATATGACTTAGTATGTATATTTTTAAAATTGTAGCCAGAACTTGTTCTGTGAGCAGTATAAAATTTTTATTTGCCTCTATATCTTGTCCTTGATTATAGAAAATGTATTTCTGGGGAATTTAAAATACTGTGCTAAAAAATTATTTCCTAGTAAATGGGTTTTCTTTGTGCTGGTAGAGAAAAAGTAGTTTAAAGACTTATCCTTTATGACCTCACACAGATTCCATGATGCTGAGCCCTCATTCCCATTGCTCTGGTTTGATCTAATTCTTCTTTGCATTTCACACTGAGTACTTGCTTGTGCCTCTGCAAAAGTCCATGTGTAATTTGGAGATATGTGAAACATAAGCATTCTTCTTCTGGCTGACTTTGAAATTGGAGACTAAACTGATAGGAAATTCTCAAAAGTCCATTAAAAGGAATGGTCTCAGGGAAAAAAAAAATGTGGTAAATGAGTCTTTAATTTTAACTTTTCAAAACTTTTAAAATTTTATTATGATGTGCAAAAGAATACAATGAACAAAAAAGTCAATCCTTGTTTAAATGGAAAAATCAAGATATGTGATAAGAAATTGAAAATACTGACACTAGTTTGTTCTAAAAGAAGTCAGAAAAAAAGTTCTAGTTGGAGTTTTGTTTGTTTGTTTTCTAAAATTATAAAACGCAGCTGAAGTTGATTTTGCAACTATTGTGACTTTCTTTTTTTTTTAAAAAAATACATGTACCAGTGGTGTACCTTTTTAAACTATCTGAGTACAGATCCAGTTTAAAATGCCTTTTGCTCTCCTGGTGAGATATGAAGCACAGTTCAAATGCTTTGTACAAAATCATGAAACCAGACAGTGAGGCAGACTGTCCAGATGCCATCCTGTTACAACCAAGACCTTCAGTATAGGTGTAGCTTGTCTATTGAAAAAAATAATGGATTAATATTTTCATTTTGACCTCTGTCCAAGATGAACAGGAGGAGTTACCACTTCATAGTATGCTCTCATGAGTTATGATTTATACTGTGAAATCTTCTTTTTTCTTACTAGGACAATTGCCCTCTTCTGTTCAACCCTCGTCAGTTTGACTATGACAAGGATGAAGTTGGTGACCGCTGTGATAATTGCCCCTATGTGCACAACCCTGCTCAGATTGACACAGACAATAATGGGGAGGGTGACTCATGTGCTGTGGATATTGACGGAGACGGTATGCTTTCAGTTTTGAGAATTAAGTTCTGTTCCACAAGTGCACTTTGCCTATGTCCAGTAAGATGGGCTACCTGCTTTTATACATGGAATAAAATTGGATCTAGCAGCTCAAAAACACAGGAGAAAAAAGAGAAGACTGAGGTTCATCTGTCCTGTGCAGTATATTTGCCCATATAGTCCCTGAATGACTATAATGCGTATTATTGAAGAATAAATCACAGAAAGGCTTTTATCAGTGTAGTCTTAAAAAAAAAAAATCTTCCCTTCATCTGTGTTCCAAAGTAATCAGGGTCTAATATGACATTTCTGTTGACTTTTTGTTTTCCTTTGAGGGAGGGAAAAGGACATCAGAACATTCATGCAGTTAAGACAATATCCATAGGAAAGTAATATGCTTTTCTATGAATGTATGCAAAGCTCACAGTAATAAAAATACACATTTTTGTGTGTCTTAAAATATTATTAAAGGTGTTTATTTCATCTACTAGTACATGCCTATATGACCCCTATTTGATAAGAATTAAGAAGAGGGAAAAACACTTAAATGTCTCTCAAACATCATATCCCTGAAGCATTTCCAGTGTATGAGAATTGAGAAATATTGGAAGTTGAACAAATCTAGTTTTTTTTGTTTCCTTCAATAATGTTTTAAACTTTTGGATGCCTATCTGAGGTCAGCTTCTGAACAGTTTAAAGTCCTCCCATCCATCAGATTCATGATAATACTAATGGTAGTTCTACATTTGAAGAAAAATGTAATTGGCTGAAGGTTTACACAAATATCCAGGGACCATATAAAATAGGAAAGGGTCCTTGTATCTTTTCCGGACAGATACACTAACATGTGTTTGTTTCTTTTCATCTTATTGTAATTTTGAAAGAAAATTGTTGGTTTTATAATAAAGTTTTCTGAGGAGGAACAGTTTCTTTTGAAAATTCGGCATGCTATATAATAAATGATGTAAATATTCTGGTAAAATTAAATTATTTACTGCTGAGGCAGCTGAACACAAAACTTCAGAAATTCTAACATGATATAGCCATGCATTCTATGCCATTTCTTAGAGTGTGAGAAGAAAATCCAAACTAAATTATTTAACAAGAAAAATATCCCACTCCTTTATCTGTCATTCTATGAAAGAGTAAATTCTTAAGACATAATCAGTTCTTTCTCTAGCAAAATTCATTAGAAAAACACATATAGAAGACTTTATCATAGCAAAAAAATGGAATTGATACCAAAATTTTTCTTTCTAATACTAGTCTTAACTATTTCATGTTGTAGCAATCAGAAAACCTATGAAGCCCTTAAGATCCTTGCATCTTTACTGTTGCATCCTACAGTCTATGGCTGTCTGTGTTGGATGCTACACCATTCTGATTTCTTCAATTTTTTGGTTTTTTTTTCCCTCTTAGACATTTTTAATGAACGAGATAATTGCCCTTACGTCTATAACACAGACCAGAGTGATACAGATGGTGATGGAGTTGGTGATCAGTGTGATAATTGTCCATTGATGCATAATCCAGACCAGGTAAATGGTGAAAAAACTTTCCTTAGTGGTAATGTCAGAATAAGGGCAGAGAAAAGAGCACAGGAATTGATATCAGTCCCTGTTTATTGGACAGCTGAAAAGATGGATTTGTGTTGCTCACTTTCACCTCTCAGGATGTGAGATCTCTTTGTATCAGATGAAAGGGAAGTAGAGTGATGATGTCTTCAATCCATCTGCAAGGCTTTAGTGAACTGTTTTCTTCCCCCATGGCAAGTCAGTACAGTTTCAGGGCTGCATTTGTCATGCCTGACTGTTCCGGTCCATGGGCAGATAAGTAACATCACATACTCAGGAGCAATCAGAAGATGTGCTACCCATACTGATGGTCTCCTGTTGTCACTAGAATGACAGCAATGAAAACTTTAATTGAAGCCCTGCTCTGGAGGTATCTTGGGGACCAGATCTTGACTACTGATAGAAGAATAAGTAGCCATATTAGTTTGAAGTTATATTCATGCTTAGAGCACAGTTGTCATTGTAGTATCACTTGTCTCTGCAGAAGTCCTTGAAGAAAATTGTTGAGCAGTTAAGTACCAGGCTATACTTTTGTGTTTAATAAAAATAGTAAAATTACTCTTTAAATTTTTTTTGGATAGACTGATGCAGACAATGACCTTGTTGGTGACCAGTGTGACAATAATGAGGACATAGATGAAGATGGCCACCAGAACAATCAGGATAACTGCCCTTACATCCCCAATGCTAACCAGGCTGACCATGATCAAGATGGTAAAGGAGATGCCTGTGATCCTGATGATGACAATGATGGTGTCCCAGATGATAGGGACAACTGTCGCCTCAGATACAACCCTGACCAGGAGGACTCAGACGGTAAGAACAAGTTCATATGAATTTCCTTTAGTTCTTAGTATCCAATTTTGATCTTGGAATATTAATAACTGGTGAAGAGAAAGATTTCAGATCAAACTGATCTGCTTTTGCTATTTGAGATACCATGGACTTTGATGGAACTGAACTGGCCAGTTTGGTCCAGGGTTAGAGCATTATCTTTGACAGGAGATCAAATATGCACAAATTATAGAAGAACACTTTTAACAAAGTTGTGTTAATTTTTAACTATTTTTGTAAAAAATACTCCTGAGGAGCTTTTCTCAAATTTCCTGCTTAGGTTGCTTTAAGTATGGCTTAATGTATATACGTTGCAGTTTAAAAAATGGATACATAATTGTTCTTTTTTCCCTGCTCTGTGGTAAAATGTTGCTGGTCACTCTCAAACAGTCCTTCTCTATGCTTGGCATTATTTAAATAATGAAATAGTGACAGTTTCACTATCATAAATTTACTTTAGAAAATGTTTATTATCCTTTGAAAACTACTAAATTTTTACGAGTAATGGCCCGTGCAATAAATACAGGTGAGCAATTTCAGTTCCAAGTTACACAAATTGCTGGAGTCATTCCATGGTTATGCAGCTGAAATTGAAAGCAGAATTTAGTACCTACACAGTACGGTTTTATGTACATTTAGAAAGATTAAATGCTGAGTTCTGACTGATTTCCTGGTAAGACAACTGCTGGCAGTAGAAAGTTTCTTATTGGTAATCAGTAGTAGCTCTTAAATTATTTAACCTCTCAGTCTTATAATATATTTCTGGAACATCTTCGTGCTCTCCAGTCTCTGGAATAGCTCCTTAATTTAGTAAATCCAGAATAAGGGTGACCCCAAGCTGAGACAGTTTGTTACAGTCATCTGACTACACTTATATATCAATTAATGATTCACAAAAAGCAAATATTTAATCAGTTTAGTCAGCTTATCACTGTCATTAGGGGTAGGTCCAACAAATCTTGAAAAAGGGATAAATAAAGCCAAAAATTGCTCCCACACTCTTGAAGATGTAAGCATATAAAGATGAGGCCATGGAGAGAGCTGTTGAATGTGACTGGGTAAACAAACACTTTATAACTTTCCTTGACAGGGAGTCAGTGTTGTCAGCAGCAGCTCACTACCAAATGAACATCATCTGGATTTCCAGTGAATAATTAGATTCTTCTGTGAATTACCTCTTTGATTTGGCAAAGGAAACAAAATAGGAAATTCGTTCCCTTTTCTTCAATAAGTGCTAAGACAAACAGGTGGAGGAGCACACAGCTGATCAGGATTTGGAGTTTTCCATGGCAGATATCCAGGGCGGAAAATGGGACCATTTTATCACGTATCTGAACTGCAGAAAGTCTTTGAGACATTAGATGCTTCAGCTTTCTCTAACTACTCTTTTCTTTTTGGCTTTTACCTCAAATGTATTCTGCTTTCTCTCTGAAAGCTCCATACTTGGGTAATGCTGTGTTAGTTAACTCACAGTAATGTAGAATTTCATTTTTCTGTGAAACATCTGGTAGTAGGTCAGTATGGAATGAGCTGGATCATTGCTATTTCCCATTGTGTTAATTCCCTTGTACTTAGAGCAGTCATAATTGCTTAGCTATATGAGGATAGAAACAAAATTAGCTACATTATTGGTTTTACATTAAGACCCAGTGTTTTATCCAGTGGTTTCAGTTCTAAAAGTTGGAGTAATTTGTGACTTGCTTCTATCTTTGTCTAGCCAGGTTTTTCTACCTTATTTACAAGTCTTTGTCCTATTGTATGACATGAAATAACAGTGGCACTGGCAATGATATTTTTGTATGGATACCTCTTTTCACTGCCTGCTATTTGAGGCAAGTCACATCTCCTGGTATCCATCAATAGTATGGGTAAATTAAGAAACAAAATAATTTTTAGTTTTCTAAAAATACTGAATGTAGTAAAAGTGTTGAGCAGAAGCACAACTGTAGATGAGCTGTATGGGTGTATTTTTTGGTTCTCTAAAAAACTTCTAGCAATTCATGTAACAAAACTTATTTTTTTTCATTCCTCCATGGTTAGTCCTGTTGGATACAGTGCTACATTCTTTTCTCATACATTTTTCTGAAGCCCTAAATTTTTTACAAGTCAGATTGTTCTGCCTGCAAGTGAAAGAGTGACTAAGCACATATGCATATTTCACTACAACACTTTCCTCACTTTCTTGTGATATAGATGTGACACTTCTGCAATTTGAAGCATCTTAGATGGATTGTTACAGAAAGAATCTTGAGACAGTGATAAAAGAGTCTGAAAAAAATTAAGATGATCAACAATATGTAATGATTTGGTAATGTGTGGGAAGATAAAATTTCAGTGCTATTGTTTGAATTAATTTGCACAGCATGTATTAAAATGTGCTCTTGTATCCACATCTGGGACAAATCAAACTGAAAATGTAATGCAAGCATTAATGAATTATGTTGATATAGCAAACTTCCAGCTTTTCCCGCCCTAATTCCAAAGTGATGTATAGACTGGAGCTGGATAAATTGCTAACTATTGCATTTGCTTATTCACATTGCTTATAGGTGATGGCAGAGGTGATATTTGCAAAGATGACTTTGACAATGACAATGTTCCAGATATTTATGATGTATGCCCTGAAAACAATGCCATCAGTGAAACTGATTTCAGAAAGTTCCAGATGGTCCCCCTGGACCCCAAGGGAACAGCTCAGATTGATCCCAACTGGGTTATTCGCCACCAAGGCAAGGAACTGGTGCAGACTGCCAACTCTGATCCTGGAATAGCTGTAGGTGAGTATCAGATGTCAGTCGTCATCTTTGGAAAGGTAACCAGTGATCCTGTGATGAGAAAAGGGGAAAAAAAGGTAGATAAATGCACTTTTTTGGTGCTGCAAACTTTGGACTAACAAAAGGACAGCGTATATGCCCAAAGGAAAAACAGCTCAATGCTGTTTGTGTTTGTTGTCCATTCCTCTCATGGCTGACTATAACATTCATAAAATACACAGTTGAAAAAAATGTACATAAGTACAGTGCCTGCTGTCTTCGCTGCCTCTTGCAACTAACTTACTATCTCCAGAAATCTCCATGTGATAGGTAGATAAGTGTAATTACCACCTCTTCTACAGGTAAGGAAACTGAGAAAGACTGTTTACGACTCCTGCCAAAATTCAGGATGTAGCTGGGACTCTTGGGTGTGGATGACTGGACCCAGCATTGTAACTCAATGGTTTGCCTCTTTTGTACTCTCCCAGGCTATGATGAGTTCAGCTCCGTTGACTTCAGTGGGACATTCTATGTTAACACAGACCGCGATGATGACTATGCTGGTTTTGTGTTTGGTTACCAGTCCAGCAGTCGGTTTTATGTTCTGATGTGGAAGCAGGTCACTCAGACCTACTGGGAGGACAAACCCACCAGGGCTTATGGCTATTCTGGTGTGTCACTCAAAGTAGTGAATTCAACAACTGGTACTGGTGAACACTTACGAAATGCTCTCTGGCACACAGGAAACACCCCTGGACAGGTGAGAGATTTAAAACCTCAGGTCAACAGTGCATGACTAATATTTTAAAAATAAGGAAGATGTTTCCCTTCCTTAGGAGGAGAAATTTCCTTTCACACTTCAGTTTTTTGTAGATATTTATCAGCTTTTCTTCAATTCCCATATTAGTAGCAGCAATAATAGTATTTGCATTGTGTTTCAAATCAAACTACATGTATAAAAGGGAAGATGAGGTGATCAAAAGGAAAGGAGTGAGATGTCTCAGTTATCCACAAATCCTTTGTTACTTCTGTTTTGGCACTTGTTTCTTTGGTGTTCCAGCTTGTTTGAATTATACGTGATTTAGAGTACAGTAACCAGTGACAGAAAAAAAGAAATTAAAACAAAGAGAGAAAAACTGCTGCTCTTCCAAATAGTGTCCAACCATGGAGGAACTTGTGCTGTTTGGAAATTAAATTAGTGGGGATTCACATATGGATAGGAATTGATCGTGGACAATGACTGAGTGTGAGTCACAGGCAGTAACATCTGTGCAGGCTGCAGCCCATTTCCCTCATTGGAGGCACTGGTAGAGACAGGAAAAATAGCATCAAGTCTGTCAGCGTGGGTGTGTGCAAACCTGAAGGACTTTATAAAGGAAGGCAGGTTCGATGCTGTAATGGTCTTCAGTGACTCTTAGCTATGAAACTGCAGATGAGTAACTGACCAACAGTTTCAGACAGAAATTTCCATCCTATAAAAGAAGTTTTCTGATTATACCATCAAATGTTAAACTCTGTTTTCAGTTCCATGCTCTGCAGAAAATAAGCTTTGGATGCCTATACAGTTACTGTAGTGAATGTACGGTTACTGGAGCACGATCTGTTTCTAATAAGGCATTTGTATTCCTGCTGTAGGTGCGTACTTTGTGGCATGATCCCAAGAACATTGGCTGGAAAGATTATACTGCTTACAGGTGGCATTTGATTCACAGGCCTAAAACAGGATTAATAAAGTAAGAAATATTTCTGCACCTCTATATTTTCTAGAAACAAAACCTTTGTCTCTTAATATAAAAGCTATGTTATCAGTTTCTTTGTTGGTTCTGATAATTGTGATACTTGTGGCAGTTCTTTCCAATATTTCAGAGACATTTTGTTATCTTCAGAATAAGTTATTTTCCTTTTCAGATGTATTTAATTTAGTCTGGATCCTTTAATATTTACATCAGCTAAATACTCTTAAATAAAAAAAAAAAAAAGCTTTCTCAATAGCTTTTCTGTAAAGAAACCAACAATTCCTGAGCAAAACTCAAAGCAAGATTAGAACTTGATATTGCTCTCCAGCCTCTGGAATTTCAGTGAATGAAATTAATTAGAAACATCGGCATCGCCACAGGGAACTAGGCCAACAGCCTGTCTACTTCAGCATCCTGTCTCCTGTAGTGTCTTATACAGAACACTGCAGAAGTGGCCATGAGCACATCTGTAATGCCACAACACAGAGCTATGGCATATGACTTTCCTTAGAGCCCAGCTGTTTATCTGATGTTCCAAAGATTGAGCATTAACTGTCCATGTCAATTTTGTCTTTACTAACTACTGGAACTGTAAAGAACATTTTTTATGGGGCAGAGTCAGACCGTACTTCTAAAGGTGTTTTTTGTGCTTATGAGCAGGGGATTTTCATTTGTCTGTGAAAGACAAAGAGTAGACAAATTTGGATAGACTGTTTATTGGAAAGAGAAGAGTTTCAAAGTGTTGCAGTGCAAAGCATTGACTGATACAGGTCAAAAGGAAACATAACTTTTTTCATTCATGTTATTGCTACCTGTAACTTCCTTTGCAGAATCTATGTTGTGTCAGACAAAGCATGATTCAAATGGTATCTCATTTGATTAATGTAGCATGACAAATTCTATGGTCCAGGACATTAAATTCCTGCTTTCTTTAAGGTGTTGTTATAGAAAATAATTGAATTATTTCCTTGATGTAGCCATGAAACAATTTTATTTATACAGAAATATCAATTTCATACGAACACTATTAAAGCTCTGTAATTTTTTTGTTGAGATGAATATTAAACTCTTCCCATATGTTTTGGGTTCTTGATATTTTGAGAAGTATATTAAATAGGGTTACATGAACATGAAGACTTGCCATTCTTTTTTCTCTTCTTTTTACTGTCCATTAAATACTGATTTCAGGGAGCAGTTTCATACTTGTCTTTTTGCACCTTTCAGGAAATAAAACAATTCAAGACAGAGCAAATGCTGGGCATACATTTCTGCCTAAGCAGAAATCTGCCCCTAGCCCCTGAGTTACAGGAAGCTGCTCAAATGTTTTCGTTCTCATGTGAAACCATCTTGCTGTGTATAACTAATGGACTGTTGATTGAAGCAGGACCATAATCCCTCCTTCCAGAGACTATTCTAATTAACGGACTACAGAATGACTTCTCATTTGGCCCAAGAGACTGAGAGATTAAGAACCTTGACTATCTCATGAGATACTGGAGAATCCAAGTTCAAGAGAGTGCAGTCTCTCTGATATAAAGAAAAGTGAAGAGATGTCTTTAGAGGTTTTTTTTGTCTCCAGGGTGACTGCCTGAAATGCTAAAAAAACAACAAAATAAAACCAAAAAGAAACCCCCCAAACCCCCAAATTCTTCTTTTTTTCCCAAATTATTATTGGTCTAGCTATTTGTGTCCAAATCCTTCCAGCTTTCATTAAGCTCTTAAAATGTCTGAAATTGAGATTCAACATGCTTCCAGTTAATGTTTTGTTTAACCCTAAAGGGATGGTTCTTCCAATTTCTGATGTTGGCCCTTGCAGCTAAAGGTAAATGAATCAGCCATTCACACAGCTGTAAAGACATCTTTGCTCAGTGATCTGACAAGCTCATGTGCTAACCTCTGAGTTCACAGGGACAGGGGCTTATCAGTGAATGCTAGTACATGACATAATTCATTCCGGGAGACACAACTGTTCTAAATAAAGAACTGGGAAATCTTTTGCAGATGGTGTGCATAAAATTACTTGTGGAACAGCCTCACTGTTTCTGATATATGTGTTATGGCTGCCAGCCAGGTGAGTGTGAGACAGAGATGAGATGTGATCCCTACAGTGAAGCTGGGTTTTCTGGTGCCTTGTTAAAATTAATTCTGTTTCAGTTCTTAGGGACTGTTACCAGCTCTTACACTGGGCACTACATTATCGTCCTTGTCTAATTTAAATTATGTTCTTCTTTACAGAGTTTTAGTTTATGAAGGGAAACAAGTCATGGTGGATTCTGGACCGATCTATGATACAACTTTTGCTGGTGGACGATTAGGTCTTTTTGTATTCTCTCAAGAGATGGTCTATTTCTCTGACCTCAAATATGAATGTAGAGGTTAGTTACAGAAAATGTCTGGAAAATGCTGAAGGCTTTAATAACTTGTGGAGCAAACACAAAATGTGGAAATAGAAAGTATCCTCTAGTTACTGAAAGCAATCTGTAATACCATAGCATGGTGTAAACCTTGATTTGTTGGAATGACATGAATGCCCCTTGCTCCTATAGTAATCTCAATTTGAATAATAAAACCCAGATGTTTAATACTATCCACCTGGAAAAAATTAGATGGAAATCTCTGAGAGAGATAGGTGCTTAGAATTCTCTCTGTGTATCCCCTGTCCTCTGTAGGTTATTTCAGTGTGTCCTGCAGGGAGAGAGCTACTTCTGGATCACCCTTCTTTCAACAGGCAAAATGGAGAGGGCACATACCTTTAATAAGCATGTCTGTCTATAGTGCCTTGTCTTAAATGTTTTGAAATACAGGAAATACTTTTCCAGGTTTTCTTATATATGATTTTTTATATTCATTTAGATACATAACTGCACATACATGTGTGTATGTCTGTCTCTCTCTATATATAGGCATATATGTATTTTTAAATAAATGTCCTCCCATATGTAGGAAAATGCAGAACAGAAAGCATTTTGCTGCATCTCTATAGCGTACCATGGTGGAGCTCTGTTCTTGTGTGACTGGCTTCCTAACTGAAAAAAGCCCAACCACAATTAATTTCTTTTTTCACCATTTTTTCCAGATGCTTGAGCAATGGTTGCTGCATTACCAGCAAAGTACTGTAGATGCTGTGCAACCTAGACACCTCAGTACATCCTCGCACTCCCAGTTTCTCTTTTGTGTACCTTCTGCCCTCTGTCCTCATGCTCCACTCATCAGATACCTCCCTGCTGCCAGGAGTGCTTCAGCCATCCCTCCACCTAAGCGCTCTCTCACAGCCAGGACTAATGAAACCTAAATGTGAACGTCCAACCCACCACCGAAGCAAAAGCAGATTGATGCATAAGAACACTTTTGTAGAGTGAAAACTTAGCAAAACTTGTTTGTTTGTTTATATATCTTTTTAAAAGAATGACGTTTACATATAAAAATGTAATTACTTAATGTATATATATATATGGAGAAAAAGAGGGGGGATGATGATTATCAGCCATTGTGTTTAAGGGAGGAAAAATGTGTTTGAAGTTTTTGGGTGTATGGTTGACACTTCTTGCTCTTACCAGGACTGGACTTTAGTAACACAAAGCCTCTGGGTTTAATTTTAGCAAAGTAATGGAGGGCCACACCAACACTGAAAATTACTTTGGATATTAAAGATCAATTATAAACATTTCTTCATTCAAAAAGCACTCATTCATTTAGCTGATGAGGGTGCTCTTAGTAACACCCTTTAAAATTACAATTGGTAGAATTGTCAAAGTTGTAACCTAAAGCATTCTCTAGTAGAGGCTTAATTGAAGCCAAACAGAATTGAACAAGAAACTCTCATGTGAAAGGGAAGAGTGATTCTTTTAAATATCCAAAGCTGTCACTATTGTCTGACTTTCAGAAAATTATTTCCAGTTGCTCTGTTTTCATCATATTCTGCATTGCCTTGTAATAAAGAACATACCATGACCACGTGGAGCAAAATTAACCTGAACCACTTTTCCACCTCAGCTGCAAAAAAGCACTTTGACATCCTGATGTGGGTTTTTGAAAAGGTGGCAATGCCACTATTACTTAATTTGGTAACATGAATTTAAGGTTCCATTTATAAATATTTTGTTAGTATTTATTATGATTATCACACCAAGCTACCTTCTCTGATAATTTATTTTAAAGCATGTCATATAATGCATCAGTAATACATTCACAAATAATGATATTTTAAAGCTGTTTTTGAAAGCATATCACAATATGTAGATATTGTCAAAGCATGGCCTACACTTAAGTATAATTTCATGGGTTATAGTCATGTATACTTTAAAGTTAAATGAATAATAAGGAATTTACAAATGGAACCTTAATATATATCCAGTTACCCTAATTTTAATATTTTGTATTGTTACCTATGTCTGCTGTATATAGAACTTCCTAAATAATGCTGAAAGGATACCAGTGTTTATTCTAAACAGATACAACAGTTACTCAGATATACAATAGTGTAGACATGTTTTAACATTTTTGTTTGGTTTTGTTTAAGTTGTATGAGCTTTGTTCACAAAAAGAACACACGCTGGTGTAATTTTATTCATAGATGGGTTAGCTAAATGGAAGAATTGAGTACCTCTGCCGCCTTCTAGGGCACGGTGAGCTAAATGTTGAATCAACCTTTTCTCCCTTGGAATAGATTTTGTTGCTACATGAATTAGAAAGGAATCAACAGTTGCTGGCTTTATTGCACATTTTATAGTATTCATATTATCAAATCGCTTTTCTAATTTTATTTTTAGTTTTGAGTTGGGTTGTTTGGTTTTTATATCCAAATCCTTTTCACGAAGTTTTAAAATATTTCAGTTTCTTTTGGTGTTTCATGTGACATCCCCAAGTTCCAAGCAGAAGGAAGGGTGACTTCATTAAATGTAATGAGTAATGGCTGTGTAGGGTTTTTTGTTTTGTCAGAGAGACATCAGTGTGGGGATGAAGATGTTAATATTTGGACTGTATCATATTTTTCCTATTCTATGTAAATTATTTATGATTTTTTAAAATTTCTTTTTCTTTTCTTGCAAGTATGTGTGAGAGAGTGAGAGTGATGAAATTTCCTTTTGTTTTGCCAAAGATTGTAAATAATTATTTATTTGTTTACACGGACGGAACTTTATCATTTAACGTCCTGATTCATTTAGTCAGATCCTCATTTTTATATATATATATATTAAGAAATTAATAATAGGAAATAAACTATAAAAAAGTTTTATAAACCAAAATCTCTTTACCTTTTTTATAGTTAAAATGTTCCTTTAAAGAAAATGGTCCGTTCTCCAAAGCCCTCAGTTAAGCCTCTTGCCTTACTCTGTAAACCAGTTCATTTCAAGCAAACCAGCAAATTGGTTGCTTTGTTACAAATCACTGACTGTCTTCTAAGGTTGTAAAAACAGGTTCCTCAGTATCTCTGACAAGACATCAATCCCCATGAAATCTTTATCTGGCAAATTTTCATAAATTTTGTTTTTAGCATTCTGACTGAGAAGTTTTGGTCCCGGTTCTCTGTATTGTGTCTGCCAATGTGTTTGAACAGATGTATCTCATTCTGTAATTGCTGCATCTGAGAGTCCCATCTGAGTCACTGGGATTTGTTGGTGTGAATGGGAATTGCCTTCCTTATGGAGATTTTTGGGAACCAGTGAATCATCATGAACCAAACAGAACAGAATACAAGAAAAAATTGTTAGCATGAGAGATCTTTCGTATGAGTATAAACTGCTTGCAGGGAGGGGAATTTGAAAGCAATTAGGAAAAGTAAGCATGCCCAGCATGTCAAAATGCAAATCTGGAGGTGTGAACACAAGTTCTAAGTTTTCCTGGCCTTACAAATATCCCAGCTATTTGATTTCCTTGGCTTTTGGTTTCCATGTGAGTATTTGGAACATTACACAAGAAAGCCATTCAGTACAATTTTTTATGGGTCCTTTAAACCAATACTGACGCTCATTCTTGTAGAGAGCTGCTAAGTCATCAGTGATTGACATTATTCAGGTAATATAGTGATCAAGAACTTGTTATCCACTTTCTCAACAGTTTTTGTTAAAAACTCTTTATATGAGTCTGCAAGGGAGTTTTGAGCATGAGCATTTAGTTATGCTTTTAAGGGAAAAAAATCTCCTGCTGGCAATGCAACAAAACTCTGCAAAACTAAACACAGTGAAATAAAATGACTGAAAATACAACAGCAGCACTTCAGTACTAGTACAGGGTCTCTCAGAAAAACAGGGAGGGAAGTACCAAAAAAGCAAATATACTGTGAATGATCAGGTTCACTGTGGCAGTGACATCCTCTCACCTATGTTCATCGTTCTAACTACTTTTTTAAGGCTTCTGAAGATACTTGGGAGTATTTGCGCATTCTGGGAAAAATACATATTTAAAAACTTTGCAGCAGCTGCACTTTTGGTTCCCAGAGAGATATGGGTATGGAAGAAGAAGGCCTGAAGTCCCTGAGGAGAGGCTGTATTTTCTCACAAGGGGAAACTGAGTAGGACAGGTGTGGGTTCTACCACTGACTCATGAGTGGTACTAGGCAGAATTTTTTTCATTTTGTTTCCGTTTCCCTGTGCATCAGGCTCCCATCTCCTAAAGGTCAGTGATAAATTTCCTCCCCTTTAAAATAGTCATGATAGGTTTTATGTATCTTACTGTTTCTGGGCCAGCCAAAAAAGTAGGAAATGCTGAAATTCTCCTGAAATTAAGTTCTGATGAAACTTCTTGACCACTTTTAAAACATGGGTGTTTCAGATAAATTTTGGATAAATCACTGACTTCTGAAAAGTTAAGCTGAACTCATAGCATTTAAGGATTTGTCCATTATAAGAATAATGCATTTGCCATGGTTTCTTCCAGAAAGGAAGGGGAAAAATCCACCCAGGGATTATACCTGTGATTTTGCACATCAGGCAGCCCAAGTGTTAGCATCATGAATGCTAACATCTGTGTCTGCTCCCTGCTAGCTACACAGTGGGGGCAGGAGTTGAACAGTCTTATCACAGTCAGTGGGGCAAACCCTCATCTTGCTCAGCTCAGTGGGAGTTTTGCTGTGGAGTTGAGTGATAACTGGATGAGAGTCAGGGTTCGGCTTGTGCTGCAGACTTCCATAGAGGAAGGGCTCTAAAGATCGCATGGGAACATCTGCTCTCTAAAGCCATTTGAAGAAAATATGTGACTATGTAATAACTTGGCACAGCATTGTTTCCATTGTGGAGAAGACCACCCGTGTAGATCAGGAAGGGGGACTTTGAAGAAAAAGAAACCTGGGATTGATTAAAACAAAGGTTCTTCTAATCCATTATCCTACTTCTTGAAAGCTGCCAGTACCAAATTCACAAGAGGAAGGTGTCAAATATTTATCCTTAAAAATCATACATTAACACTCCCAGAAGGGAAATATCATTCTTAGCCCCAGGCAGTTAATGGGTAGGTTCTGCCCTTGTGCCTGCGTGGCCTTTTTTGCACTATTATAACTGCAAATATTCCTGTTATTCATATAAATATCTCAGATATTTAATCCCACTTCTCCACCTATTAAGTGCTCTGGAGATTGATTATACACTACCCAGTATAAA
Organism: Acropternis orthonyx; assembly: GCA_035583155.1. NCBI lineage: Eukaryota > Metazoa > Chordata > Aves > Passeriformes > Rhinocryptidae > Acropternis > Acropternis orthonyx. Next base: position 41,383,965 of record JAWWEU010000111.1, on the reverse strand, counting down.
TTTCCTTTTATCAGTTTTAGATCTGTTACTGTTTAATTTCATTGACAGGCTTTATTTCTCACAGACTTTGGGAAGGAATGAATAGTATATATTTCATCATAAAAGTGTGTGTTAGAAAAACAATATTCTACTTTGTTTTTACTACTTGTGTGCATGTGTCTATAATGGGTTCATGTGGTACATCAAAGGTATAAGAATTTCCTCTGCTTGCTGAAAAGATAAGCTGTTACGTTGTTGCAATTCTCTTCTGATACAGGCCATGCTTATGACCCTCGCCAGGTCTCTCAGTCTAGATCGTGCACAGATGTGCCATATATGCACACAGAGATAGAAAAATTTACGTATTTTGCAAAGATTAAGTGTCATTCTGTGTTTGGCTTGTTCTTAATGCCTTCCCTAGCCAGCTGTTACTGGCCACAGCTGGAATCAGGCAATGAGTTGGATAGATCTTTTACAACCTTTTCTCTTGTCAGTTGTTATTGATCATTACCTGTTCTTGATATTTTTAGAGCTAAATGTGAATATGTTTGGTGTTGCTCCTTTAGAAGCAAGTGAATCATCACAGTCCACAACTTCCTTGTGAGGGGAATAGAAGGGACAGACTCTGATCTCTTCTCGCTGGTGACCAGTGACAGATCTTGAGGGAATGGCCTGAAGTTGTGTCAGGGGAGGTTTAGGTTGGATATTCGGAAAAGGTTCTTCACCCAGAGGGTGGTTGGTCACTGGAACAGGCTCCCCAGGGCAGTGGTCACAGCACCAAGCCTGGCAGAGTTCAAGAGGTGTTTGGGTGATACTCTCAGGCACATGGTGTGACTCTTGGGGATGGTCCTGTGCAGGGCCAGGAGTTGGACTTGACAATCCTTGTGGGTCCCATCCAACTCTGCACATTCTGTGATTCTGTGAATTTCTTTTCAGACACCTGCTGACATTCATGGATTCTTTTCAGCACTGCTAAAAGCACCAGTCTCTGGAAGCTGAAGGGCTGCATAGCAAATCACACTTCAAATCTTAGGAACAGCTGTAATAAGGTAACTTACAACTTGTTTTTACTCATTGAGATTACATAGTCATTCAGTAACTTCTGACAGATATAGGTTTGACTATTTGTAAGCTGATTTTCTCTCTTTAAATACTGTTGACAGAAAAGAAAAAAAGGGAGAGGATGGCAAGCTGCAGGCACTGTCAGCAGCTGCAATGGATAATTTTTGAATAGTGCTCTTTTATGAAACCTAATGATCGCAGTTTCATGCAAGGCAGTCTTATCTCAGGTACACTTCTGATTGATCATTCAGTCTAGTTTTCTCCCTGGAGTTTCTCTGCTGACTTCTTGCAAGTAACAACAACCTCCAGTAGATAGCCATTCAGACACTCCTTGCTGGTGAGAGTGGAGTACTTTGGACTTGGAGTGTGGAGCCCAAGCAAATTAGTCTGTCCTGATTTATGAAGATTCAGCTGCTCTCTAGAATTTTGCAGTCAGAAATAAAGGATCACCCATCTGGTTGTGGATGTTGTCCAGTGGGTTTTACTATATGCAGTAACTCAGCCTGGATGCTGAAGAAATGGGGACAGTGTCTCAAGTTGAAACCAGTGACACTTGGAAGATCACTTGCCTTCTCAAGTGAGATTAAGTTCCAGAGATATTGGCAATCACTGTTGTAAAGAACAGCAATTCTCTATTTAAAGAGGAAAGTTCTAATGTTTGTAAAGGAGCAGGAAGAAAACCACAACATTGTTAATGCTCAGGTTAACATTTGCGCAGTTTTCAGAGAAATGGAATATACACAAGCAGTAAAATTACAGGAGACTATATTCTTTTTTGTTTTTGTTTTTCTTCTTGGAAATTCTTTTTAAGTCATTAAAATAAAGACAGAGATAAAGAGTCACTTTTCTTTCAGATTTTTCATTAATATATCAATATAAAGCTCTTGCTTATTTGAGAAGGAAGCACACTCAGTTATACACAGAGGGGACTGAAATGATTATTATTTACATAGTTCCAAATCCATCCATAGGATTTAATTCTTTGCTTTCAGTTGAAGACTTTGTAGCTTTCTTGGTTTATTCAACAATATTAAAATGGTCAACAATGATAAATTACTTAATTGGGTCAGCTTACTTGATGTCTCCAGCAAAGACCGGTGTCTGAGCTTGAAATAGACCTTAAATCAGTATTATTCATTAAATGGAAAGAAATTAAGCCATTCATGGTTATAGAGGGGAAGACTGCCCAACTTTGAATAGAAAATGTATTGTCCATCACTAGACAATCAAGAAACCTACTGTTCTTCATGTCTAGCATCAGCAATTCATGTGATGTGAGAAGATAATATCCTCCTACTCTTAAACATGAGGGAAAGGGAAGCTGTGGCTGAACAGAAATGAAGCCGACGGCTTCTGAGCACGTGGTCAATGTCTTAATCACAAGACTATTTGCCCATTTTAAAGCAAACAGGCACAAGTCATTATGACAGCAATATGAAAAAAAAAATCAGCTCCTGTTATTTCCTGTTTGGAATTTCCTCCAACAATAATTTAATCTCCCTTTAAGAGTAATTAAGACAGGCAATCTTATTTGAATGCTTCCATATTCTTTTGTTTACCTCTGAAAATTCTAATTATTCATTCAACCACGGGTCATTATGCTGGAGAGTAGATCAAAAGAACACACTTCTGCTAACTTGTTATATTTGGCAGGTTAGACCTAGACAGTGGAAGGTCCAGACTTTTGAACATATCTGCAGTTTTGAACATATCTGCAGAAAATTGTTTCAGAACTAATGCCTACTTTAGCAAATTACTCCAGTATTTAAGATATTATCTGAATTTATTAATAAGACAAATAATACTTATGTAATATTTTCAAAAGGAGGGAAGTATTTACCATATTGCATTTGAAAATGTGTGCATAATATCCACTTTTTTTTGCAGTGATTGAAGGGTCTTTCATGTTTAATTTTTTCAGTTCTTAGGGTTGTTTTTTTTCTATTTCCATCTATGGTAACATTTTGTGAATAAAAATGAGAAGCTGATTTTTGTTCTTAGCAATCATTCTTAACTGAATGGAAGACCTGAAGTCTGGTTAAGCTTTTACTGAAATCATATGTCCTGAGAAGGAAGGTTCTATCTAGAACCATTTCACTCTTCTGCAGAGGGGAAGAACTGTTCTCTTCCAGTTCTCTTCCACAAGGCATTGACTTCCTTCTGGTGAGAGAGATAGTACAACTTAGTTACTGGAACCAGAACCTGGCACCTGTGTCACAAATGCACTTGACTAATTGTGACAGCCAAAGGAATAGTCAAGGTAAGAAATCATGCATGCAGCTATCCTGGGTGTATTCATCTGCAGAGGAGAGGGGGAATATGTGCTTAACCCATGAGCACTGAGGTTTGAAGATCAGCTCCATGGCTGTTGTGTTGCCTGTACTAAAAGTATTCCCCCCTATCCTTATGCCAATGCATCTGTGTACAATCTAGTTCCAGATTTAATACCTGAATACTGCACTTAAAGTTTTGGGTTTTTTTCTTAATGATGGATATAGACTAAAATTAAACAGTCTTACTCACTTATTTCTGGATTATTTGTGCCAGTGTTGCTTTTTTCCTTCTACCAACTGGGGTTTAATAACACTCCTATATGTCCCAGAGCATGAAATAATGATTAGAAACAGTTCATTAAAAAAATCTGGTACAAAACATTTGAGTGTTGTAACACTGGAAGGATCGTTGTTTGTGCATTTTCATTCCTGCCCAGAATGAATTCATAATGTGATGGCTGCTATTTCTCAAAAAATGTGCATTGTTTAGCTCTAATTACATACATATTTTCTTCCCTATATTGTTTCTCCCAAGAGAGCATGAAATATTGTGATTTAACATTAAAGTTGGTAAATCAGAATGTATTTCATATCAGCTATTACTTCATATCAACTTCTTAGGTTATTCTCAATTCCCAAAACAGAGTGGAGCCACTGTAGCTTTTATAGTACTTTCAGAAATAAAAGATTATTTGGAAAACGACTCTAGTAATTTCTATAGTTTCAAAAGAAATTAATTCTGTGTTTTCACATTCTCAAAAAGTTTTAATGCTGAAAAGTGGCTTGGAAAACCTTTGGGCTGTGGTGTCAAAACAATTCAGAATACAGAACTGGTATTTCTCAAGAAGAAAGCTTAATTTTCACAAGGAACCGTAAACATTTCACTGTGATTCATAAGTGAAGTAAGAAATAGCAGTATCTGAGACAGCTTTACCTTTTCTACTTGTCATTCAATACTCTGCATAGATATGTCCATGTAAGATAAGCCAATATTGTCAATGTGCCTTTTTAGGACTACCAGTTTTTCATACACAAGTTCATAATGTTGAGGTACATCTATCATCTTTTAGCAAAAAAGCCTGACACTTTTTATATTGCAAGTAGTTTGCATTTGAAATATAAAATAAAACGGAAGCTGTGGAAAGCATTATTAATTCAAAGGGAAACAATCTCACAGCATTGTAATTTCTTACTATAACCCTATTTTTCTACTTCATTACCCAGAGTTTTGATGTCTTTATGCTCTGCACTGTGATGTCCCTCTTGCAGAAGTTGTTCCATTTATCCTGGGGATAACCTATAGGAAAGGCAGAAAATTCTCCCCTTTTTACCTTCCACAGCACTCAAAAGTGCATAGCAATGCCAAGGTGACAGGAGTCACTCTCCCACCATCACAGACCAGCAGGTACTGAGAAGGAAACCAGAGTAAAATGAAGACAAAAATGCTGATGGGAGGAATCTGTACAGCTATTTGCCAGGTCCAGCATCATCAAATTGCAGTTCCTGATGGGGGCTTTTGGGGCTTTCTAAATTTTATTCAGGTTAAATATTAATTTCCTGAAGACTATTAAGCCAAGGGTATTTTTTTTAAAAACTTGTCTAGTACATAACTGTGTGGATGCCAAATGTATCTGTCACCCGATCTATCTAAAGTTTGGTTTTTTTCTCTTCCGTTGATGATACTTTACTTCAGGGAGCCCATTGCAAAAAATAATCCTCATTCTTTTAATACTAAATGAAACACATTTTTTGTACTGCAAATAGAACTATTTAATTGTCAGAGCGCTCTTTTGCTTATTCAGAAAGTGTTAGGGAACATCATGATTACCAGAGATGCTGTGGTGGGAGAAAGTGAAAAACATGACCCTTGTGATGAGACAGAGATATTGCGTGATGAGAAGGAGAGGGGAGTGCATCTGAATTTGTATGGTTCAACTGTGAGGCACAAAACCTTCAGAAACTCTATTAATAAAATCCATTATATAGGCTTTCTGTTGGTTGTTGGGCCAAGGATATTAATTTTGCTCACCCTGGGTAGGTCACAAAACACCTGTACCTGTATCAGTTTTTAAGTACACTTTCATATAGACAGACCTGTATATAGACATAAGTAAGTGCTCATGAGCACAGGGCTTTTGCATGCAAATCACAATGAAAAATGCGCTTCTTTCACAATTCCTGTTAACAGAAACATAGCTGCTAACTCAAAATAGTCAGAGACAAAAATATCAGTACTAAACTTAAAGGCTCAGTGATACGTGGAGACGTATTTTGATGATTTCTGCCACAAAGGGGCCTCCACTTTTTTACAGTATCTATGCCAATATCACTTTACTGAAGCTATTGAAAAGCCAGCCGAAATCTGTCGGATGGAGACACGTAACATTCCAGATGTGACTTAGAGGAATGAGTGCAGGGAAAGCAGCAGCAATAAAATCACACAAAATTTTATAGGGACTGACAAACCACACAAAAGAGGTGGGTGGGGGAAGAAAAATACTCTGCTCAAGTAATAGTTGGTACTTGCAGAAATGTAGAGTCTAGTCTGCAGAGACCATCAGCCACTATCTGAACCACCTAAGATGCCTGGCAGGATACTCTGGGGAACTGCTGTGCTGTGTGCATCAAAAGTCAGATGCTAGGCTTTCTTCATTGCTGTGCATTTTTTATTAAATAATTATAAAACCAGAGATCCAAATTCTTGCTTTAGTTGTGCAAAGGCAGGCCAAAGTGTTTGATGTATGCATAAAATACAGAAGTTATCTTCCTCAGACTGAGTTTACAGGGATGGCATTTTTTATTTACATCCCTTTTGCTTGGGAGATTTTTCTCTTTTTCTGTTTTCTTAATATTTCCAAAGAGATTTAAGGCCACTGATCCATGTTCATACCTAAGAAATACCAAGGTTTCTTAAAGATGAAAACAGAAATAATTTGAGTTGTAAGGAGGGCAACTGTTAAATTACATTTCCCAAAGGAATACTGGTCATAAAGGATTTGTCATTCCATTTGGTCTGTGTATCACAATACCCCATTTGCAGATAAAGCTGTAAGAAAAGGTCTCTTTCCAGATGTGTGAGACAGAGGATAATATGGTAAATAAATGTGTGAAAAAGAAAAGAGTCAAGAAAAACAACCACCAAACCCAACCAGAAATGGTATTTAACCACCTGAGTAGATATCTACTCCTGGCTTAACTTTTTATACTTCCTTTTCAGTTAGTGAAGAAAAACAGACTTTCTTAGAACAAAATTTTTATTTTAATTTAGATGTACAAAATAGGACAAGTAAAGCTGAAAAGCTCGAGTTCAAGACTAAAGAGCTATGCCTTTATAAAACTGTTCTTCAGGGTGCAGAAGGAAAGCATCACTCCTGTTGTGATCCACTCATAAGTGGATATAACACTGTAGGTATTCTATGCTTTTCTGGTATGGCCTTTAAGTGAGAACACTTCTTTTACACACTCTTAGTGGAGTATAACAAAAATAGTTCCATAAAGGTTTTTTAGGATACACTTAATCTTATCCAGGTGAACGGGAGCAAATGTTTGTTTGACTGTGCTGATTCCAAAGGATTAATTACCTGTGTTCGCTGGACTGGCTTCATCCAAGGTGACCTTTGCTTTATTCAAATCCCTGCACTGGGGCATTTGAATAGAATGACTCACTAATGACCTATTTCTGAGCTTAAGCAAAAAGACTCTAACCAGACAGAAGGACCCTGGACCATAGCAGCTGTATTGACTTGACACTGCTGATTTTAGAGATTTCAACAATATTGGAATAGATACGAGTCATCTCCTAAAAATTAAGCAGTGCTGCTGTGATATATATAGGTAATTGCTTGAATATGAGAAACCTCATTGCTAAACCAAAAATCAGTTTTGAGCAGCTGTTCCAGCTGGCTCTGCTTGGAGCAGGGGGGTTGGGCTAGACATTTTCCAGCAGTCCATTCCCACCTCAGTCACTGCATAGTTTTATAGAAAATAACGGGAAAATAAAGGAGTTCTTATGTAGACTGCTAGAAGCACTGGATTCAGGTGCTCCATGGTCAATAGCAAAGCTCCAACAGCAAGTTAGACTGAGGAAGAAAATCTGTAAGTAGGCTGGGATTTCAGTGTTGAACTTACATCTGACTTTAAAACACAGATATTCATGAGGCTGTACTGTTATCTTATATTTAACCTGTTGTCTTAGTTTGAAAAAGAAAACTAAGATATCTGGGGGCTAATAGAACAGAGGACTCCACACGATTAATCACACCA
>JAWWEU010000111.1:41365465-41376288 GCA_035583155.1 Acropternis orthonyx | reverse complement strand
CCAGGAGGCTAGCAAACCCATCCTGCCCATGGACACACTTTGTTTGACCCTTCAGTTGATACCTGACTAGCATGGGAGACCCTACTGGAGGCACAAACCACCGCCAGCATAGCTCACAACCTCATAAGGGCACATAAGCTTCTCCCCCGCGACAAGGGGGTGCCCATGGAGAAGAACAAAAAATATTATTGTATTAATAAATGATAAGGTCTTTCATGCTGCTTTTGCTCTTTATAGCCTCTTAGATGATCACTGTATTTTTATTTTCCTTCTTGACATACTGAAGAAAACATGTCCACCCCACTCCAACCAATTAATTCCCCAACCAAAGATACACAGAATTGCATAATTATTAGCTCATTTTTGCATCCCCAGAACCTTCAGGTGCTTTGATCAACTCAACTTTCATTGCTTGACCAACATTTTAATCCATAACTACGGAAACAAATCCTGTCTAACTCTGCTTCTATTCCAGTATTAACATACATTTAAACTTAGATAATTTAATTGGATTAGAGACTTTTTTGTCCCAGATTAGCACCTATTTTGCCTGAATGCCCTAGCTGAATTTTTCCACTTCTGACTGTTCTTCACTCATCTCTTTCTACAAGGAAATAAGCACAATGGAGGTGAGCATATCTCCTAGTTTCTCATCTTATATACCTCTGTTAATATGGTGTTGACTGATCTTTTACTGTAATTACAGTTGGCAGTGAAATAATGCCCTGGAGTGGTGACTCCTAATACACTGTCTGTGATTTTTCCTACTATAAGGAAAGGTAACTTAGAAATATGGTTTATGAAACCTAACCGCTGATGGGATAGTTAAATAAGGGTTTTTTGCAAAATATTGGAGAAGACAGGAACATGGTGGAGAGTTTTGAAGATGAGATCTCAGATGCTGAGGAACACACAGAAAACACAAAACCCAAGCAGGCAAAAGATCATGAAAAGATCATGCAAGTGGCAGTATGGTAAGCAAACCACAGGAGAAAAAGTGGCTCTGAGCAAGGTGGAGGCTAAGGGGAATTAGGCAGAACGGTCTCATACTGTGAGGACAAAAATCTTGAATTGCAACTTGTGCAAAAATCAAAGAAAAATTGGTTTAAATTGAAATTTATAATAGTAGTATAAATATAAAGCTAAAGAAAAAGATAGTATGGGTTTTTAACAAGTTTGAGGTTGGAGGTTTTTGCTGTGAAAACCTGTCTAAGTCGTGGACCTCAACCCTTTCTATATTGTATCAAATTGTTGCTGTAGAGTAGGAAAGATCTATGCTCCAGATCCATGTATCCTCCTCAAGGCAGAGCAACCTCTACCTCACTCATTCCTGACAGATGATTCTCTTGGTCTGTTCTTCATAGCAGGAATTTCACAACTGCTCTAAATATTCTACTTAACCACAGCTATAGACAGAAAAATTTCTCTAATTCATAAACTATTTCTAGCTGCTCTTTGAACCTCTTACTTCTTGTCCTATCCACCGTGAACACAGACAACACTGCCTAATTCTGTGGCAACATTTGACGTATTTGAAGACCTACTTTTTTTCTAAATCCCTTCCTCCCAAGCAACCCAATATAAATCTATTCTCATATGTGGCACATTATAGGGCCCAAAATACATTTTTGGTGTTTCACTGGATGTTTTCAGGTGTCCTGAATTTTTAACATGCATGGAACCCATATCTGTTTACAAGCAGAGCAGAATGATTGCATCGTGTGTCTTGCAAAACCGTGCTCCAGTTTATAAATATCCAGTATGAAGTTTCTATTTTTTCAAAAGTTTAGTTTCTGATCACCTCTCATGTAAGGTGCTTTTCTCTACAGTGCTGCCTAAATTTTGTGCAACCTACTCTGTCTTTGGACAGTGGGTTGCTTTTCCATTTGTCTGTATCAGGTTGTCCCCATTACAGGTCTACTGGAGGAATGGTCAGCCCATTTGAGAGCAAGAGTGACTTGTTCTTTCAAAATCTGGATGTCCTTTGCCATTGTGATCCTACTCAGTGCTGTGAATTCCAGTCTGGACCAGTGAAGACATAGGTTAAAGAGGCAAAAGTATATAGTGTTGATTCCCCTGATGAACTTAACAAAGCCACTGATCTCTGTAAGCAATGCTAGCTGTTATTCCAGTCTCCACTTGGATAATTAGCTAAGGGCATGGCTACAGATGCTGACTAGATCTCTTTCACTTCCTGAAGTCTATACTTCTGTGCACAGAGGCCCTTTGGTATAATATTGAATAAATCAATTAGATTTCTTTAGTAAAAATTGATTAAAGAGACTGCTTTCATCTAGACTGCATGTGCAGTTATTATTGTCCTAAAAACACACGCTTCGAAAGTGATATTTCCTTCATGATAAAAACTATGAGGGTGAGCAGAGCTTCCTGAACCAGGAGGAGTGAGTATGAATCCTGAGAAAACAGAACTGTGGAGGAATTGCTGCTCTGAATTGTGGGATTTCAGATGGGGTTAGTTGGACTGAATAGGGAAGGGTGTGGGAAAATAAAAAAAAATTAAAAAAGAAAAGAAACATCTTTAAATACTTGTTGCAGTTTCTGAAGTCCTTCATGGTGAAAAGTGCTTTCTTCAAGCAAGAAGTAATTCTGTCTTATAAATTGGGCATTGTTTCAATCCAGCAGTCCCAGTGTGGAACAGCTTATCCCAAAGAAGTAATCTTATCTGATTTCTGACTACAAACTAAATCTGATTAAAGAACTTTCAGAGAACAGCTATCTAATTAACACTTTTAAGCTAACACTACTGTCTTATACTGACTATAGGACCAATGATTATCCTGGGAGAACATGAATGCTGAGAAGAAACAGCTATTATACCTGAGCTGCCCTTTACACTTTTGGCATCACAGGAGGTGGACAGATGAGAAGGAGGAATGTCCCCAGCAGATCCTACTGGCCACAGATTTCAAATTGCACCCCCATACTGCTCGCTCATACCAATAGTGGAGTACACATATGGACAAATACTCAAAGTGGAAATAAATGTTTCAGCAGCCACACTTCATACGAGTAGTGAGAATCAGAACCTCATGTTTACAACTTTTCATCACTTCTGTGTGGGAATATCTGAAGGCTTTAATTGTCCATGGACCTAATCACGAGGTGATGATCACTGCCAACAAAGTGCTGAGAGGTCTGAGCTCCCACTCCAGTCAGAGTAGAGAGATGAGGATACTCGGTACTTCACAACAGCAACATCATCTTCCTGCCTCTCCGAACACATGTTATTTTCTGATGTTCCTAACTGAGAACAATTTTTGTTACTAAATGAACAACAGCAGCTCAGCTGGAGTCCCAGCTGTACTCAGGGTGATAGCCTCAAAACGCTAGGAACACTTTGAAGAGATCTGTTTCTGACTCTGGAGAAGAAACAAGACATTTGATCAGTGATTCGAAGAAGACCATCCCTTCTCCCATCCTCCTGTGCCTTTCACATCTCCTTGAATTTCATCTCCTACAGACAGTGTGCAAGGGAAGCCAATTCCAGTGATGTCAACAGGGCCTCCTCCAAGCAGACTACATGTCATCAAAGAGCTGCTCCTCGGAGGAAACCTGGAGCAGCGCCTAGAGTGAGCACAGGCTGCCAACCTCAGAGAAACATTTCTGTTCTTGAGATGGGTCAAGGGGCACTGGCGGCCCAGTGATTCATCAAATCAATCAGTCACTAAAGACCAATTCCAGCAAAAGAGTCCAAAGTAAACACTATGATTCTGAGAAGGATAAATGATACAAGAAGCCAAAGGAGTCCTTGAAGAAATGGTGTGGTAATATTTCATTAGACCACCTATTGCCACAGTTAAACAGCTCCATTATGTACAAATGTAAGGTGATGAAGTCTTGAAAAATAGGGAAGCCCTGCAGGAAGGATGGGGTGTGTTCTCACTTAAAAAGCAGACTGAAAAAGAGCTTCAGAAATCCTACTCCTGAAGCTTGTAAGGTAAATAATGAGGCAGTTTTGCCTATAAGAATGTTTTAAGGCATTTTTCTTTCTGAATGTGTATTGATATTAGTGGTTCTGGGTTCTTTCTAATACACAATGTTTACTGAGGCCAGGACTATGTTAATGGGATTACTTTTAGTGTTTTAAATCCCATAGCCAAAGACAGTGTGTATGGTATATTATTTTCAATTTTACTGGTAGCTGAGGTTTTGCAACTTGATGAAAGGAACATGCTTTTTTTAATGTTACTCTCCTAAAAATCTCCTAGGGTAGATTTATTCAGAAAAGAGACTCCTTGAAAGCTAAGTCCCATATTAAAAGATTCATGGTTTGTCTTGAAGTCCTAATGCTTATGGTCCAAATCTTTGTGAGCAGAAGGAGGGTGGGTTCTGAACTTAGGGCCAGGGCTCACAGTCCTGGGAATGGGTGCAGGGCTAGGGGTTGAACTCAACAATCCTTTTGAGTCTCTTCCAGCTAGAATATTCTATGATTCTGTGATCCCTGGGGGAGGTGGGGGTGACCAAGGGGGTCCACTGGGGCATAACTCAGGAGCCAGGGTCCATCTTATCCCCCCAGCGAGGGGCAGGGCAGCTGGAAGCACCGGAGCAGCCCCAGGCATCAAGCACCTCCTGAGAGAGGTTGATAGGCTGAGAACGGACCAGGACCTGGGCCTGCATATGGGGATTGGGATTTGGGCCTGGAGCGGTGGGGCCAGAGTCAAATATGGTTGCAGGAACCTCATCTGAGGCAGCCCCCTGCTAAACCCTCAGGTAAAGGAGAGAGGGAGGGAGGGAGAGAAGGAGGCAGACCACACAGGACTTTGACAAATTTATATTCACATGCACACAAATGTTATTCTGAACTTCTCTGCTCTGAAAGTCTTGGCAGGGCTGGCTCTTTCATAAAATTTGAGATAATTTGTGGGTCATACCAGGTTTGGTGGTCTTTTAGTGAAGCACAAAAGCAGTCCTGCTTGCCAGACCAGGTGGTTCAGAGCTGCAGACTGCGTGAAAGGTTTCTGCAAGCCATACAGATCAGTTACAATTGCATTCATGCTCTCCTTGTCAGAAACCAGAATATAAAATGCTTAGTCCCACATAGGAGTTAGAGCCAGAATGTGTATCTGTTCCCTAGAGCTATTTCCCCACCCCCTCCCTCCCACCTCCCGTCCCCTCAAAATGTTTTTTCAGTACCAAGCTTTACCTTCCAGCAGTATGGCAGTCATCCCACTGCATGAATTTCTGATGCTTCTTCTCTAAGAAATTAACAGGATGCTGTTTTGAAGTGGAGCTACAGCTTTGCTGGCATCCCACTGGAAATGACCTTTGGCTTTTTCAGACAAAATATGATATTGATGCAGGCTGTGAAGTTGGAAGAGGCTCCATTCTTTTCTTTCAAGAAGTTCTGTAAGGGAAAAACATCAGTGTTTTGTTTAAAAAGTAATAAAAATTGTTTCCCCATATTCATGACACTCACCTTTTACTTACTGGTGCACACTCAGAAATGAAACTTCAGCCCAGTAGCACTGTTTGGATGGATGGAGCAACCACTTGTACCTCTTCACAGCTGTTTGAAAGGGTGGTGCATGAACTAAGGACTCCACAGCAACCAGGTGCAGCTGCACGTCAGTGGTCTTACTGTGCTCTCAAGAGTGCAAAAGGTCTTTGTAATAGCCTCTTCCCACTGCAAAATATGGTTAATTTTGTAGCTGTATATATTTACATTGTTAAATCAATAGGTATTAAATACAGGATTCTATGAACTTGCAGCCTAAGGCAGTTCTGCTGTGCCTAATTTCTTATGCGATAATTCCTGCCTATCAGTGATACTTATGGTTTCACAAGGTGTTTCAGCATCATTTATAGTTTCCATTTGATATAGCAAGAGAAGTGCTTAATATGAGCCCTGGCACATAAATAGCCTGGCTGCAAAGTGTGGTCCTGTAACCAAAGAACTCTGCAGGAGGCAGTGGAATTGAGATTGTAGGGAATTGTAGGTAACAGAAAAACCTGTTAGGAAAAAATGTTATTGAATTCCTGTTGTTTGATATTATTTAGAAATAAGAGGATAATAGTAATCAGAAAACATTTTACATATTTTATTAGATGCCCAAAACCAATGACGCAGACAATGCACTAATTTTTTTTTTCAGATAGAACTAGTTTAAAAGATTATGTGGAGTATGCACTCCTGCTCATTAACTTCCCGAGTTGGTTCATAAGCACACAAACACATCGTATTGTGAGGGAATTGCAGAACACTAGCTATTAATTCATGTTAAATCTATAGTCTCAATCATCATAATTTCTGGAAATATACCCGAGGGGTGTAACCCTCATAAGACCTCAGAACTCTTTTCTCATGACTAGTGAAGGTTAGATAAACCATAGCGGGGTTCTGTTATGTATCTATCTTATATTTGTCTTATTTACTAATTGTTTTATTCACTCCCCTTGAGCCTTTCAGAATGAAACAGTATTGCTTAAGTAGAGGAAAAAGAAACACAAGCCAAGGTTAAGGAAAGAAACAGGAATATTTATAGTTCAGAAAATTCTGTAATTGTTTTGTCTGGGTCAAAATGATTTACCAAAGCTTCCTTGGCAATGAAAACTTGAATGAAAAAAATTTGTCACATCTGATTAAATACATGCAATAGTGATTGTGAAGAACTGAATAATTCTGTCTGATAGACACATTCTTCTCTTTTGTGCAGTATTGTTTTGCTTATTGTTTGCAATGTAGTAGTCCTTGGAGGTTTCAGTTATCATTAGGGCCCATTCTGTAAATGGAGGGTAAAAGACAGTCTTCTCTTGAAAGGTCCTGCAGTGGAAACAAGCAGGCTCAGGAAAGGGTAGAAATGCATAAAACACATGATGATCTGCAAATTTGTTGTTTTGAAATTATTTTTTTTATTTATTTGAGTCTTTATCCACTGGTGTATTGGGTAGAGTTTTATTTACTATATCTTAGTTTACCAAATGTGAGCTAGAGCAATGGTGGGTATGAAAGGTAAAAAAAAAAAAATATATTATATGAAGCAAAGGCAGAATCAGGTGAAAGTAGGAGGGATGATAATGAACTTAATGAACTGTCTCTCTGGCCACACGGGTGAGCTTGCTAAGGAACAGAAGGAAAAAGTCAACTAGATAGAGAGCATATTTTCACAACCACATCAATTACTGAAGACCCCTGAGAAAATGTTTAGTGCTGGAACCAATCCTCAGTCCAGTTATAACACAGATTTTTCTCTTTACTGTACAATTCCTTGAGAGGGTGTAAAGTAAGATACACTCAGGTATCTCCAAAAATGCCAAGTCAGTGGAAAGAATCCAAGAATATTCATTTCAAAGGCAAGAACACTGAAAAATCTTAAAAAGGAAAAATAGCAGTGCTGCACAACACTGGGACTGAGAAAGACACACCCCCTGTTCTTCTCAGGGCTTCACCATCGCTGACCCCTCCCGCTCTCCCCTCTGGCTGCAGAGGCCCATAGCATGTCTGTGAGAGTTCTCTCTCTCTGCAAATATCAGAGATCAAGCTTCTGGAATGTGAGGGGGAAGAGAACAGGACTGTTTTGAAAAAATGGCAAGGAAGCCTTTCTTAAGCAAAAATAACTAACTCCTTAATAGCAAAATCTTCTGGAAAAGAGGTATTTGCTGCTACAGAGGGGAAGAGTGGAATAATGCCTAGTTCTATTGCTAACCTTCCCTGTATAGCTTCAGTGAGTGAAGGAGTGAGTGACTATCATTTTAGATCACTTTATTCCCTCTTGACTGCATCTGTGGAATTTTCCAAGGTCTAAGTGAAAACCCTAGGAAATTAACTCAGACTGATTTTAGTGTCTTACGTGAGATCAGATGTCTATGCTATTGGTGTGGGAATCTCCTGATCACTCTCACTATTCAGGTTGTGGTTCTTGCCACAGAGTCATCCTGGAGTGTGTGCACTTGATGCTTTTTGAGTGAAATGAAAGCAGCAGATGCACTCCAGGAGCAAGTTCCTTGACTCACTGCTGCCAATAAGATGCTAGACCACAGGACAGCTGAAAACCAGAGTATCCTGTCTTCCATCCTTGAAGGCAATGGAGCAGTGTGTCCCTCTCTGAACTGGCAGATCTGTCTGCCCTTCTTCCACTTTTTTTGTCTGCCTTTAACCTTCCAAATAGAGGTGTTGTTTCTCTGAACACCCACTGGGTCTGAACTCAAATCTTGGTTTGGTTCCATGCTGTGAGCTAACTCCTGGTTACCTGGAGTTTTGAGTCAAGTAGTCAGAAGTGCCCAGCTGACAGTCCATTGTTACTCCTAATTACTACTGGCTGAAATATTTGTGTTCCTCACACCAAGCCACTATAACGGTTTCATACTTACAGGGAGTGAAAGTAAAACCACGGAAGAGTGCCCTCATCATTCTTCTGGTTTAGCTGTAACACGAAGCTGGAAAGTGTCATCCCAGTTTCCAAGTCCATCCTTCAAAAAACCAAAAAACCAAAACCAAAAAACAAACCCAAAAAGCTTAAATAAACTTCAGTGAGTGAGTAAGTTATCACTGAAGAAAATTCAAAATTCTAACTGACATGAAATTTACTAAAAGAAGAATTATTCTCCCCTGAGAAGTTCCTTTATAGAGTTTGAGCTGTATGGAGGCAAGATTTTGAATATTTTTTTCTCCTCTTCTGTCTTGGTACTGCAGTGACATTGTCTTTCTCTTTTACAATAAAACTTACTAATGATCTGGAAAAAATCTAAGCTTGCTCAGTCATACAAGGTGGGATCAAAACAATCTAGGCAAGTTTTGAAAAACGTGAAAAACAAACAAGCAAAAATTGTATCAATCATCATCTCTGCTTCTCTTTGAGTCTATATGTCAATCTATTTCACTAGAAATATGCAATTTAGTAAAAGAGTCACACAATTCTTTTATGTGTGTAAGGAGAAGACCCCAATCAACTGCAAACAAAACAGTAGCAAGTACAAAATAGATTTTAAGCTTTAGCTTATTGTTCCAAAAGCATTTGGCCTTGACTCTGGGAGCAGGGCTCGTCTGGTAAGTATTCAACAAATTCAGTTTTTTCTGGACTCCTTTCTTTAGTGTGTATGTTTATGCTCTGGTTTTCCATTGAACCTTATCTCTATGATATATTTTGGTGCACTTTTTAAAGTTTGTCAGAAAGATCTCTGTCTGTGCTTAGGTCAAGCCTCTGAAAACAATTGGCTATATTCACTTTTTAAAAACTGATCAAAATAAGCTAATTGATATCTTCACTGGACCACACAAAGGTTAATTTGAGAAGTGGATAACCCAATGTCAATGTGCTAGTGATACAATGTACCTTGGTTGTATGGTCTGTTTTGCTAAGCTATGGATTCAAATCAGATCAGCTGTCAGAAAACTTCAATTCTATTTAATTTTATATTAGGCTTCCAACTTTCAAAGTTGATATTAGGCAAATTAGTTTTACTAGCCGCGACTGTCCTACTGCCTTGCAGGTTTCAGTCTATTTCATATTAATTTGAAAAAAATACTGTAATTTAAGTTCTGACAAAAGTTCTGCATGGGCATTAAAGATGAAAGATCAGAAAGCTTAATAATTTTATGGCAGCAAGACTTTAGAGTGGTTTGAATACTCAGACTGTCTTTAATTTGTGGATGTATATATTGTCTTTCAGAAGTTCCATATAAAATCTGCTCACATAACAACTAGGAGACTGTCTCTTAACTGACCAAGAACCTTGAAACATTCATCGCAAAATCTAAAAGTCTCTCTGAGCTCTTTCTGGCTCCAGGGTTAGCAATAACGATTCTGGAATCACAACTTCTGTAAAATCATAATTAAGAGATTGTACAGTGTGGCTTGGAATAGAGAAGAGAAAATGGTTTTTTAAGCACAGAATTTAGAAGATCAGATGGTAATGGAGGGAAAGAGCGGGTATCTTAAGTAAAACAGTGTCAATTTTGCATAGCTAAACTTCAGAGTAAAACCTGAAATGAAAGAAAAAATTAAAATATTTTCTCAGCCAAGTCTACACAAACAGAAAGTGTGCTACAGTGCCTAGCAACACACTCATTTATGTGCTCTGTTAAATCATCCAGGGCAAAATTGTGCCTATACATTCACTTGCCTCTTATGTCACCTTTTGTCTTATGGGGAAAAAAATACTGGCTTTAAGGAATAAATTTTGCTTAATCTTGTAAAGTACAAGAATATCTGCATCAGCCCTTAAAACAATTAAATAATCTTCAATCCCAGCCCTGTAAAAAATCTTCTGTCCTGATGTATGTGAAATGTTCAGAGCTAAAAACTTCATTATGTCAGTCACAGAGAAAGATTTAATGATTGTTCATGAAAATAATTTCATGATTTTCAGCCATGTGAAAGAACTATGGAAGTCTGTGTCTGAACCTAAGCCCCTTCTGATTCACAAAAGCATTTGCCATATTCAGAGTTACACCACATTTTGCTGTGTAGTTCCCTTTGCTGTTTTCAATTTCTATTCAAGAGGCATTCAAGGATACATCATGTGGTTTTCTAATTTTTTTGGTTTGGTAGTTAAAAAAATGCTATTTGTGATAGAAGTTCTGTCCTCTCAGCACTGCAATTATTCTGTCATGTCCACTATAACTTTTTCTCTGAGCTTCCTATTTGTCTTGGATTTCAATATGTATTAAAGCCACTGACAATGGCTAAAGCCACTGGTGATTTTAAACGTTACTTGTATTGTGTAGGTTTATCTTGCAAGTAGCTGACAAAACCCCACATGTAAATATATATCTTTTTCTAGTGAAATACTGTAGTAGTCAATGCACCATTTAAAGTATGGAAAGATTCTTGTCATAAATGGAATGTGGATGCTAATGCAGAGAA
>JAWWEU010000111.1:41343584-41358829 GCA_035583155.1 Acropternis orthonyx | reverse complement strand
GAGAGAGGTGATCTCTCTGAGGTGCAGGGTTGGTAGATGAAAGAAAAATTCCAAGATTTTAAATCCATAACAATATTATACTTTCCTAAAATGGCATGGTCCTGGACTAACAGAGAAAATTATGCTAATGACAAAGGTTCAGGCATAATTCACTGGGCAGAAAGGGCAATCGTCTCTTTCCTGACAGCAAATACAGACCTGAGGGAGTACATCAGAAGTCCAAGCTGCCAGAGCCTGCCACATCAGGCAGTGAACCTGCAGCACTGCCAGAGCCCACAGGGTTACTCGGGGCAGCTGCATGTCAGTGTGCATCAGGGATCCCACCCAGAGCCCCAGAGAAGCTTCTGAAAAAGCTGTGGCTATGGAAGAAGCTATGGAAAGTGCCTGGACTGAAGAGCAAAACTGGAGCAAAGGATTCATGTTGAGAAAATATGCTGAGTTAGAGGTGGGCTTTGTTTCCAAACATTTGACTTTAACCTGGTTTAATCTGGTGGCTTTGGTACATGAACCTTACCAGAAAGGTGGGACAGCTCTCCCCATAGTTGTGGCCTCAGACTCTTGTCCAAGAAACACAGATCATGTATCAAGGCACATATGTATTACTGTGTACGTATTTGTGTGTGGACTACCCAAACCTAGGGATCCAAAACCTGTCCATGCAGTGAAGCAGATACGGAACAGTTTGCCCATGCCAATCTAGGCTTGTGCTCTGGCTTCACTACTGTCAGCACCTGAGGTACTTTCTTCAGTCAGTGGGAGGAAAGGGACTAACAAATACATCATCAGCCCTTGGAATGGCTGCCTGAGATAAGGGAGTTGAGGCCTTACCTGTACCTCTCCACAGATTATAGAGGGAGCTGAGAAGAAATGCTTCAGTTGGCTTTGCTATCTGAACCATGGCTGTTGGTAGCCAAAGTCAGATGGGTAACCATTTTAAGGATCATCTATAGATTCACTCCAGTAGGCAGCTAAGCACCATTAAACCACTTACTCGCTCTCTCCTTCCCCAGTGGGACTGGAGAAATTACAGAAAGAGTAAAACTAAGAAAACTCAGAAACAGATAGTTAAGTAAGCAGAAGAAAGGAGAAGAAGAAAGAAAACAAGTAAAGGAAATGCAAATCATTCATCAACTCCTGCCAGCAGATTGATGCCCAGTTGGTCTCCAAACAATGGTTACCATCCCAAAATCTCCTCATTTTGTTTTATTACTGGTCAATTACTGAGCATGATGTTGTATGGCATGGAATATGCCTTTTGTCAGTTAGGTCCTGGTTGCATCACCTCTCAACTTCTTGTGCATCCCAAGCCTATGCAATGGGATGCTGAATTAGAAAAAGACAAAGTCATGATGTTGTGCAAGACCTGCTCAGCAGTGGTCAAAATGCTGCTGTGTCATCAATGTTTTTTTAGTCACATATTCAAAACACAGCACCATACAGGCTGCTATGAAGAAAATTAACTCTGTCCCAGAGAGGATTAAATTGAGAGAAGCTGTGTCTGTGGTGAATTGTGAGTATGATACAGTCAAAATGAAATGTAAAAGTGTGTTTCAGATTTAAATTGTTGACCTTACAGGATCTGAAATTCCTGCTTCAACAATTACAACACAGAGAGAATTAGATGGGGAATTAATTTTCAAAAATTATACTAAATGTTTGTAACTGTAATTGGACTATTAATACATTCCAATGCTCCAGAAAAACATGTTTACTTTTCCTAATGACTGGGAAATTTACTGTAGTCCCTTTAGTACTCCTGGAAATGCTGAGCCACTTAGGTAAGCACAGCCAGTTCCTCTATAAAATTACTCCTTTCCTAGTGCTTTGGCATGGTATCACTTACAAATCAGTGACATCTGATAAATAGATCAGAGAAAATTCCCTTAGTCCTGACTGCATTGTGTGTTTACAGGGCTTATATTAAAGTGAACAAAGGACAGAAGGGTAGACATGTTTGAACAGGTATGTCTGTACAGAAGCTGAGCTAGGCCCTTGTTCTCCATTTACTCTGTAGTAACATAATTTAGGATGTGGAAGAAGGGCCAGAGTGGTTACAGGAGAGTGGATGATATGATTAAAGGGAATTTCTTTTCCAAAAAGGCTCTACATATTGTTGTGGTCCCCAGCAGTGCCAGGGACAATGCACTTTAGGCTACTGTGTGCTCAGCTGAAATCTGTTGGATGTATGAATGAACCAGTTAACACCTGCAGAAAAAGTTCTGTTGCAACTGAGGGGAGGAAGCAAAAAAATGGGAGTAGAATTTTATTATTATTATTTAGAAGCAAATATAATACTAGAACCTACAATTTGGAATCAATATTCTAGAATTCTAGAACTTAGATTTCTAGAATCTAAAATATAGAATCAAGCTGTTTTAATTATTCCTTTTTTCATTATTGTACAGGTAGGATACCATTATCATTTAAATAGTATGTGATGAGAAAAACAGAACAACCCTAAATAAGGACATGTTCACTTACTAATTTTGAAAATTGCTTAGATAAATGTTAAATTTTCTGCACTGGTGTCAATGGTGCACAGTTTTATCATCTGTTCTATTTTCCAAAATTCATAGTTGGCTCTGTGGTTCAAAAAAGGTAATATTCACCACAAAGTTTGTACTCTGTGGTGTTTTCATGTATTTTAGCCTGATCTTATTCCTTTGTCTCATTGCTGTCCATTTTTAGAGTTACATTCATGTGTCTCATGTCTGTCTTTACACTCATAGGGTAGTATCTTCTTTGATACTTTTTGATAATCTGATAGTACTATTTACCTTAATTTTAAAACAGTTGATTCAGTTATTTAATGAAATGAATTTTCACCTCATCCCAGTAAACCAGGTTAATGAGAAGTTATGGCTTCTAATCCCTTAGAAAATGTAACAGAAAAGTTCCTCATGATAAGTTATAGTGTTGAAAAATGAAAAAACTCAGACTGATACCCAGATTTGGAAACCTAATAATTATGCAATTCAGACACAGAGTAAATCTGATTTTCATTGGCTCTTTACAATGAGATAAACTAGGACTGAATCATTGTACTTTCCTGTTCTATGGTATGAGATCTCGTGATCTCTAATTGTATTGTAAGGTTTCCATAATCAGTAATTCTAGCCAATTATCTTAAAAATAACATGTGATTCACATTTTTACTCAGTTTTAACCCTATAAAATAATGCTTTCTTAGGAAAGCAACAACTATAAATTTTAGTCTTATATACTGTGTGATCTGCAAATGTAGAAAACCATTTCATGTTTAACAGAAAATTTTATGAATGACACACAGATTACATCTATGTCAATGCCTTATTTTTTTTGTTGGCAGGACAAATTCAAGAGTCAAACTTTCACCTGTCCTTGCAAGCTCTAGACATGCCACTGATAGCAAGTGAGTAAAATGTCTTATTCTGTAGGCTTTTCTTTTAGAAGAACATATTGTGTGCAATAAAGTGAAATAAAAATGTAGGAAATGGACTAGAAGAAAAAAGAAAGGAGAATAACCCATTGCAATACAACTTTACATTTCAGTGCGGCTGCTTACAAAACCTCTTCTTACTGTTGAGAGAACACTGGACCATATTGGAAACAGTGCCTATAAATAAAACTTTTGAATAGCATCATCACTACAAGCAGTTGACATGGCCTGTAGTAGTCACTAATTGCTACAGTCATGGCTTACGCAGGCAGACTCAGTTCAGCTGTTCCTGGCTGGGAAATCCTCTGCTGAAACCACGGTGTCTTTTCTGTCGTAAGAAAGAATTGCTTCACCTTTCAACTGTGTTTCTTCAGAACACATGCAGAACAGGTATATTCTTTCATTAGATGAAGTTAGAGCCTACTCCTTGTTTCATAAATAGTATCTTTCTAGGAAGTCTTCTTGAGCTAAATCTAAAAGGTTTTAAGATTTTTGTTCCCAGATTTTCTGATATTTTTGCTCTGTGATATCCCATAAAGCACTTGGTTTATAAATCTCACTGTATTTTTCTGTATTTTTTTTTTTTGTCTGAGTCATACCTTGAACAAATAAGATTTGAAACTGCTTCATTATCCAGTTAATAATTTGGAATTTGAAACTGTTTAGAAGCACTTGAAACCTTGACATTTCATGTAGGGAAAAGCACTCTAAGAAACCCTGGGCAAATCCTGCAAAGCCTCTGTAGTGATGAGACAGGATGATTTTACATGTTTGGGATAATGTGGGAATTCTTTCTAGATATGTAACCAATTTCTTAAAAGTGAACTAACTGAAAACAGTTTTGTTGCATTGTTTTTGCTCCTTGTTGCTCTTTTCCTGGCAGTTGTTCTGCACTTATTTTTGTCAGATAAACCAGTGTATTATAAACCAAATCATATGTTCTCTGCCATAAATCTTTTTAATGCTAAAGTTTTCTCAGGGCCTAAGTGATAACTCAGGATGTTGACTCATTTGATGAATGGTGTCTCATGATCATGACTGCAGCCTCAAAAACTCCCAGATAAAGTTATGTTCCATCCTGTTAGGTTCTGCTCTGTTCTTCATAGGAGAAAACTGAAAAGGCTCTGCTTGGGAAAGGCAAAAGGTGAGCTCCAGTGTAGCATGTTATTCAAGGCTCAGTATCATGCTACAGATACTAGGACAACTGTTCCCCCTCCCAGGCCCTGACACTGCTTCAAGCAAAAGTCAGGGTACAGCCTCCGCTGTCACAGCAGTTGTGCCTGAGTGCTGCTTCTTGCCTGACTGAGGCAGATCACAGCCGTTTCTGTCAGGATACAACCCAGACACCAACTCAGAGGCTGCCTCAGGCCACAGGCTTGTTGTGCTCCATGAACTTCCAGCAAAATATATGGTACTTCATCGACCTTGTGCTCATTAGGAAATCTAACTATATACAGTGTAACAGCAATGAAACTCATAACTCCTCTTTCAGATGAGTTTTCCTAAAATATTGAAAGGAACCAGGTCTTCAATACTCATTGAAATTCAGTGGGGAATGACAAGAATCTAACTTACCTCAAGTGATAGAAGAAGGGGGAATGGCTTTAAACTGAAAAGCAAGCAGGTTTGATTAGATATTAGGAAGAAATTCTGTACTGAGAGGTTGGTGAGGCACTGGAACAAGCTGCCCAGAGAAGTTGTGGCTGCCACATCCCTGGAAGTGTTATGATGCGTGGGGCTTTAAGTAACTTGGTATAGTGGAAGGTGTCCCTGCCTATGGCAGAGGTGTTGAACTTAGATGATCTTTAAGGTCCCTTCTAACTCAAACCATTCCATGATTCTACTGTTCTCTGAAGAACTCCTGAAAATGCTGTCTTTGTAACTTTTATAGTCTATATGTTTTGTATTTGCAAACACTGCATAGGTACGAGTAGAGACGTTAAAAACTATGCAGTATTGTATTTCTGAGCTGTTTGTTATTTCCTTTGTCACAAATACTAATGGGAAACACAGGCTACAACAGACACAATGCAATAGTAAGGATACTGGAAAAAATTGTCACAACAATATCTACTGCCAAATGCTTTCACTGAAAATGATATGCTGCAAACTTAATGAGTTTTATTGCACTTAAAATTAATCAAAAGACTTTACAATCTTTCTCCTAGATAGTTTATATAAAAATGTGGATACTCATTCCTGTAAGTATAAAACTAGAAAGGTGCCCCTTACACATATTTTTGAAGTAGCAACCCTGTAATTGTTGTAAATAGCATGCCCAGCAAATGCGCAATTACAAGCCCTTGGACTCATTACTAGAGGATTTAATTACATTTATGTTGCTTTAGAACTTTTCTCTGTCTGTCTTCCTAGGTTTTTATGCATCCATCTGGCCAACCACATCCTAAGGGACCCAGAGATTGTGAGAGAGTAAGAGACTGTTTTGTGTCTGTGTAAGCAGTTGTTCCACATCTACCCTTCTCTGCACCACACTGTAACTAAAACCCTATTCATTTAAGTCTCGACCTATATATTTCAAACTGCATTCATTAGAAATTAATCTCCTTTCCCTTTCTCAGCTGCAGTTGTACAGGACTACTGAAGCCTGAGCACTGAGTTCAGTCTTGGCAGGTCCCACCCCCCCTGCGAAGTCCAGGTTCAAGCCGTATTTGGGTTCTTTTGTGCTGATGCCTTTCAGCAAGGAAGTTCAAGAGAGGACAGATGAGCCCTAATACTGCTTAGGGCAGTCTCCATTTCAGAGCTGGAAGGTGACAAAAAGTGCAAAAGTGAAGCTGGCCCAGCAAGATTTTGAACAGACAGCCATAAATTATCTTTCTCTTTTTTCCCCCATTCTTTCTCCCTTCTAAAGGGGAGGCATTTCCAGTCAAAGCTAAATTTGTCTCAAGAATTGGCTCTGTTCTTTTCAACACTGCTGAGTGCTTCATTGCCAAGAGGGACCCCTAGTGTTTCTGTCAGGTTCCATCTCTTTCAGACATGCATTTTTCATGTATAATATACATATAAATGCAAAAGTAATTAAAAGTACCTTATATACACATGTATGTAGACAGTGCAGGGTCAATTTTTTTTTTTTTTTTTTGCAATGGACTCCAAACATACACCTAATCTATGTCTAGGTCTGGAAGGCTGGCTGTTTTCAAAGATGTAATACATCCTGAGGAAAGCCAATTTTATACTTTTATAGTTTTTTGGTGACTGTGGCCACGCTGCCCAGGTATACTTGGTTATACCACACCACGAACAGCAAAAGGCATCATATTTTTGCTACTGTTCTGTGGCATCCTTTTTAAGAGGGTAAGTAGACAGGTAGGACAAATCAACAAAAGACTTTGTCAAATATGCCCATTTGGTGACAAGAAAGTCCAGTGGTCCATTGATGAGCTGGCTGGCAAATCACCCAGGCCCATGCAACAGGGGGGTCTGGGGGCTGACTCACTCCCACCCAGGAAGAGGTGTGCACCTGGTGGGGGCTGCACCCTGAGATCAGGCCTGGCAACCTCTGGCCCCTGAAACACATGCTTTTCCCAGGCTTACCTGGTGTGGGCACAGCCCAACCACACCAGGATAAAGGCAATACAGACTCCCAGGGAGGGAAGGAACAAGTCAGATCTGCAAACAGCAGGGTGCCATCATGCAGCCATGCCATGGGATGCCTGGGGAGCCCCATCACCTTCCTCAGAGAGTGTCCTCTGAGAAGGACTGATGGCTGTACCACCCATACAGAGGCCAAGACATTTGGCTGCATCAGATTTGGATGTAGTTTTTTTCTGTTTTTTACCACAGGAACGTCACCAGCTGGGCAAAAATTGCCCATAGTCAGAGTTCTTAGATGTGCCTTACATATTTTGATGAAATATTTTTTTTGACTGGAGAAAATACCAATTATTCAAAAGAGAAATATGCAAAAAAAGTTAATTTTTACTCTCAGTATGTATTTCAAGTAGCCAAAACATTTTGACCTTTTGTAATGAAAATGTTCTAATTTCCCATCTCAAAATGTTTAAAAAAACAATATGCACCAAAAACATTTAGAAAGGGTGGAATTCAGATAGAAATATCTCAAAAATAGCCAAAAATAATAGAATAGATGATGTAATTAATTCAGACATTTGCTTCATATAAATTTTCAATATTTAGGTTTCTGCCTGCCTACTCTTCCCAGCATGTCCCCACGTCCTCCTGCTTTGTTGTCTGAGGGTCTGTGGTTAATGGTTTTCATCCATATGAGATTTTGATATGTGGCTCCTCCTAACTAAATAGGAACTTCTCCAGTGTCTGAATGAGATTTTTTTCAGATATGTCAGTAGTTTTCTTAAGATGAAGCCTATTTTCTAATCATGAGCAATGCTGTCTTCTGAAATTTAACCTTAACTAAATGAAAACACTATTTTAAAATAAATTTTCCAACACATAAAATTTTACCTTGTGGATGAGAATAGTGAAAACTTTTTAATTTACTCGACTACAAAACTTACCTCCTTTATCATAGCATCACTAAAAAGGAAATACACATAAGAAGCTTCTGAAATTTCTGTGTAAAATTTTCTGCAAGAAAAAAACCCTGTATTATCTACATTTTAGAAATCATCTGCTAATTTATATCTCCTGCAGACAATAAGACTTTTGATCTAATTTCTAAAGACAGCTCAGTAAATGTCTCCTCCTCAGGTAAAGGTTTTTTCCAGTGAAAAAATGTCACTGTTAATTGTGTGTTGACACTAACGAAATAATTAGCACAAAAATGAATAATTAACTGATACCCATTATAAAAGCACTTAATTGCCCAGCAGAAAGCTTCCCTTCCTCGTTATCCTTATAGACAACAAACTCCTGCATATTAAAGGAATCTTTATGCTACCTAAACTAATTTATATTCTGCAAGCAGAACACTGCTGACAAAATAAGCATGTAATAAAAAATGCAAACAAACAACATTAAGACAAGATACTGACAGTACATCAACGTTTGTCTCATGTTGTAGCTTTCTGCAGGAAAGATGTCTCACCAGTGCCACAAATTCATTCTCTTTCTCTTCTTTAAGTCCTCCACTCCTCTTCTAATCTCTCCCAGCCCTGGGATCATATAAATATCCCTTTTTGTCCAAAAGTTTTTTGTACACTGTTGTTTATGGCAGGACATGAGAAACAAATAAAAACTAAAAATCTTGTGGCTGGTGAGAAAATTAACAAGAGAAAAACACACATGTCTAAGTTTAGCATATTTATTAAATATTTCTAAGTCATGTTAACAGAAGATTGTTAGATCACCTTTAGCTCTCTGGTAATTAACTCACTATCCATTTATTGAGAACGGACTAAGGAAATGGAGTGCCTGAGATGTTAGTGTTTGTCACCTAGTGTATTAAAAGAAACTACAGCTAAATAATCTATGTACCTGTGATCTATTCGTTAAAATAAAAGGACTGAACATTTTGGCTCTGTACATGTTTAATCTGAAATCATGAGATTTAAGAATATGCTTAAAGCTAAGCATGACTCCTGGACTGATTGAATAGGCCGTCACTTACCTTTGATTCCTGTGGCAGTTTAGTCCTAGGATCACCTTGAAGCTTGAACAAATGCATCACTAGGGCCCTTATACTTATTTGAAAACTTTGTCTTGGTGGATAAATCCTTGCTAGGAAACTGAACAGTACCTGGAAATGATTGTTCTCTGGCCTTGAGGACAAGGGCCACAGTCTGGGCACATCCTCAAGTTAATCTCTCCAGATCCAAAACTGGGTAGCTGTGTTCAAGTTGGGTCATAGGTCCCTGCTGGTGCTAATCCCCACACCACGTCTATGGATTTAGGAGAAAAACAGGCCAAAACCATGCTGGGGCCTGTTCCAGCATCCGTGGTTGAGAGAATTGTGTTTCACTTTCTGTTAATACTCACTAACTCTGTTAAATTTATTAATATAGACACAGCCTTCATGTCCTGAATTTTCTGTAAGATTTCTCATAAGATTCAGTGTTGGCTATCCAAAGGGAAAAGGCTCCTTTCTGAGCAAAAGCAAGCATCAGATGCCAGTTGCCAGATGAAGAAGGATTACTTTCTTTTGCTTATCAGACAACAGCTGACAATTGGCTAGGAATTTCTAACAGGGCAGTGTATTTGGGGACCAGTGGTATTAGAGCAGTGCGTATATAATGAGAAACAACTATTCATTCTTTGCCACAATGACTATGTAATAATTTTGCTCAGTTATTAAAATTCCAGCATATGGGTGGAAAAGCTGCTTTAAAGTCCTAAAATCTGTAAGCATGTGTTAAAAATAGAGAAGTACACCATGTCAGCCTGAAGGGAAGAGATGCATAATGATATTTTTTCACTTCCCCTAAACAGTATAATTTGCTAATGTTAGAGACCTGATTCCAGACATAGTGGGAGCATAATTTGATTTACTTTAATAAATTTTATGCCCTTAAGTAAAAGAGCCCTTCTTTAGGACTTTATCTGTGCTGTTTTGTTCCATTTTAACCTCTCACATTTAATTTCTCTCTGTGAGAAGTAGGTTGGTCAAACAACCAATCTATTTTCACAGAAAAATGTTTAATATAAAGCTTGGCTATGCATTTCTCCATTTGAGGAGGTTACCTATGATTGAAATCAAGAGAGCTAATGCTGCAGCTTTGTTAGCAGTACATCCAGTGAGCTGATGACTTCTAAGATATATTTAGAGAGTGGAGAGGGTGCCATAATTTACAGGAAAGCTTTCAGCTGGCAAACCCTGAAGAAAAGAAACCTTTTCATCAATCTAACCCAGACCATGAAAAGTATCTGCTTCAGACAAAAAAGTCTGAAATCTAAAACCTGAAACAATAATATAAGTCCTCAGAAAAAGAGGCTACAAAAAGCCAACAACTTTCCTTTTCTAAAGATTCATTCATTTGGATGGACTAAAATATCTCAACTCTTTCCTGGAAATCAAGAACATAGGAAAGGTGAAGGAAAGCAAGAGAGGAACAGAAACTGTTACAAGTCTGATGAACAATATTTAACTGAGTCATTGTATAATTTACAAAATCAAAATCATCTGGATTTTGTCCTTTGCCTACTGTTTGCATTTTTAATTTTATTTTTTTTTTATTCTGGTCACATAGTTCTTGTTATTTAAGAAACCTAAGATCTTTCTCTATGTTTTTCACATTAAACCAAGTGAAAACATTTTACTTTCCACTGACACTCTCTGCTTTCTGTTTCTTCTTTTGCAGCTTGACTTTTCAGTGAGCAAGTTCTCTCTGACTTTCTGGAGCCTTTTAAAAATTTATTTTCTTAGGAACTTAAATTTTCCAGACGTCAGAGATTTTAAAACATCCAGTGTATCGTCACCCGATCAGTGGCTTAATTCCTGTTTAAAAATGCTGACATAATATGTAGAAAGAATACATGATGGCAGGTGGAGATATAAAGACTTTATTTGCATTAGGTTGTACTGGCTGCATTGCTCACATGAGTGTGTTTGGTTATCACTATTAATTATTTACATAGTGCCAAGAATGTGCTCAACAGCACCTTGTTATGAATACAATAAAACGTCTTTACCACTTGGCCTATCATGTAGTTACATTAGACTCTTTTTTAGAGGTATTTCAGAACACACTGTAAGTTTTTTTAATTTGTGTGCTTTTATTTTCCAATATCCTTCTACCTCTAAAGTCTGATGGCCTCTACTCATATTTTCTTTTTAGCACATTAAAGATTGACTTTTGTGATGTTAACCACCACTAGTTTGCAATTTGTCTGGGATAACATCTTGCTGCAAAGCTGGCAATCTAGATATCCACTTGGATAGATGCAGTATTTCTGGCTCTAAATTACCTCATGCTCCAGAATAGGAAGCTTCTTGTAGAAGAATTATTTATTTATTGCGAGAGGGGGAAGTATATTTTTCCTGCTTTAATACAAGAAAAAGGGTGAATAAATGTGCCATGCACACTTAAATGAAATGGTGGTCCTTGCTTCAAAAGAACATGTTTTGTGTAAGACCAAAATGTTCCTAGTACTAGTGTTGTAGTAGCTGCATGCCGTGGATCCTGTGTATAAGGCTCTCATACAGTGAAATATGAGGTTGTGTTTGAGAGGGATGCAATGAAATTAGTCAGGAAAAGAAAAGGAAATGAGAAACTGTGGATTGCTCCTCACACTTGATTGTCAGGGCTGGACGGCTAGCAATAAGCATGCAGTGATTGTCAAACATTGGAGGGAAGAATCTCTAATATATTGCAGTATACAGCTGTTTTGCAAGACAACTCAGACAAAGTAAAACTGAAAAGGCAGTGAAAACTGGTGGTAAGGGTGACCTGGATGTTTATTGTACCTGCACCCAGCATGGGTTGAGGCAAAAGGGAAGGAGGTTGCTGCCCTGGGAGCTGAGCAGGATCTGGGGAATTTCTGTCATTTGTTTTTCATTAAATTATTTTAAAAAATCTAATAAGACTAGTAGTAATGCACAATGGATCTATTTCATAAAGCGTAGATCTCAAATCTACGATGGAATTTTGACTCGTTTTACTGATCTCATTTATAAAACACACACCATAATGCTTCCCCAAATGAAACTGTGCTTAGATTAAAGCATATTTGTCTCTCCCTCATACTCTCTCTCTTACTTACTCAAAATTCAATCATTATTTTGAAATCAGCACAGAGAATGATAGTCCACTGCAAGCTGAGGTAATTTGTTCCAGTGAAAAATTCTTTCACTGTTTGTGCCTTATTTCTTGTCTGAATTAGTCACTCAT
Source organism: Acropternis orthonyx (assembly GCA_035583155.1). NCBI lineage: Eukaryota > Metazoa > Chordata > Aves > Passeriformes > Rhinocryptidae > Acropternis > Acropternis orthonyx. Next base: position 41,346,646 of record JAWWEU010000111.1, on the reverse strand, counting down.
CAGCTTCCAAGTATGGATTTTGATGAGTGCCTTCATCTTCTAGGGTGAAGACCCAGCTCATTGCTGATATTTTGCTTCTATGAAAGTGTTTATTTACAGTCTGTGGTCTTATCAATTCCTAAGTTTTTATCCCAAGACAAATAAATAATTTCTGTAATCCTTGACTAGAAGGTATGATATCCAGTCAATTTTTCTTTTCCTGGAATGAACATTATTCAGTAATTTAATCAGTACTATGGCAATTCTCAAAAATTTTGCCTATTCATTAACATCCTTAGGGCTATGGTCCTCAATAGAAGACGATAGTAGACAAAATATTGCAGTAACCATCACATCAGGTTCAGGGTTATGAAAAAGTCTCCTCTGCTCCTATTCTATATTCCCTGGATCCCAGGACATCTGGGTTTTTGCATCTACTTGGAGAATGATGACTTTTCTGGTTTGAACCATAGGCTGAACACTTTTTTTTTCAAAATGTCATCATAAGCTCTCTAACTTCAGCCTAAACATATGAAGCCGGACTCTAGAAGCTTGTGTATGTGAGAGAGATTTCTCGTGGGACAAGTCATAACAGAATCTCAGAACTACAAAATCAACTAGGTTGGAAAAGACCTCAGAGATCATCAAGTCCAATTTATTAAAATTAATTTCCCTGGCTGGAAAACTGTGCATTTATGACTTCTTATTGATTTTAAAGAACATAAAGAGATTAAATCCTAATTTGGACCCTTAAGGCTAAGTGGTGTGAACACCTTCCCTAATCTTGTTTTATGCAAAAAACACCATATTCCACCCCTTGGTAAAATGACTGCATCCTAATTTAAACCATGCAGTACCATCACTGAGGTAGCACCTAGCAGTCTAAGTAATCTGCCTGAAACTAATCTCCTTTTAGACAATCACTACACTTAAAACATGAGCAGCTGTGGCTGCTCCTGAAACACTCTGTAGTATTGACCTGACAGTAGTACTGACACTCTGCGGTACTGACAATGTTTTCATATTGTAGACACCCAGCAGACATCTTCCTTGTAATAACAAACCAATTAGCACAATTATCTCTGCCTTATCTCTATAGGACCTAGCACATCATGCACTGTCTGAAAGGACTCAGACTGTTTTTTGGGTTCTGTTTTGTGAGCCTACGTTCTGAAATGGAAATTGGTCTTTTTGGATTGTGGGGGAAAAATAAAAAGACACCCTATGATTCTTGAGTGGAAACTGTGCTTGAAACTCTGTTGTTCCACATCTTTATAGTTATAAAATGTTTATCTGAATGGCTGTTTGGTTTCTGTTAAGGTCTACTTCATCCTCAGAATTGCTCTAAATTTCTTTCAGTGGTTCTGTTATTGCTAGAAATTATTATACTGCATTCAATAATATATGACTTCATTTTAATCTGTGTGTTTTTTTTTTCTTAAGTATGGCTGTGTTGTGCTGAAGGTTGCTTTGTCTTGTAGCACCTTACATTGCAGGGTTGTCCACATTTCAGATGGGTGGCAGGACGCAGGACTCTTGGCCTTGCTGGCTCTCCCCAAGTCGGAGTGAATGGAAGAAGGGAGAGGACCAGCATGACTTTTCTGTCTGGTTTCCTCTTGGATAGAAAGTACTTAAGGAGTTCATTAATCATGATGTGTAGCTGGTCAGACAGCTAGGCTTGGATATTCCATAAAATGTGCAGTAGTTTGGATTTGACCCTATATTAACAAAGAAGCCAATGTGTCAGCTTGAGACTTTTCTGTCAGAGACTGGAACAGGGTCAGGTTAGAATTGCCAGAGCCAGTGCACACACACACAGACACACACACATCCCCACATGCAGGCATCCCCACTGAACTCTGTATTAATGAGCTTTGCAGCTTAGATCTGCCTTGGGAAAACTAAGGTACCTTGATTTCCTGGGAAATATGGTTATGAGAACATCTACACAACAGTGTTGGACCTTCAGCCCAAAATGAACACGTAAGATGTACATTAGTACACAGTTTTGACCATGAAATTCTAAGCAAATTATTTTTTAGTTTGCAACTCAAGCAGTAGAATCTGAGGTGCACTTTTGGAGTCACATAGTACAAAAACAAATAGTCTTATGCCAAAACAGATTCTCAGTTTGAATGAATTAATTTCTCTATAAAAGTGAATTACTATCCCTGCGTAAATAGTATCATTAATTCTGAAGAAGAGTTTTTATTGAAGTATGACTTTACTATGAAAGCAACTGTGCTGGTAGGGTTTAAGAACTGTGCCCAAGCAGCATTTTTTGAAACACTAGGAATTGCAGTCAAAAGAATTGCAGTACAAGACTGTATAAAGTGTTCTGCTAGTGCATTGAGTTCTTACCAAAATTTGCTGGGAAATCATTTACTGTTCATGTTGTGTTTGGAACATCCCCAGGAGCTTAGCTAACTTTACATGACAAATTATGTCCAATTCCAGGTGCTGTGTGCTGGTTAACATGTGCTCTGCTATCCCACAGAATGGTCAGTACAGAGTTTGCCTTTCCTTTGCAGGACATAGGAAGTCCTTCTCCTTAAATGACAGTTCAATTTTGAGCTGATTTCAAAGTGTGGCCATATCAGCAAAAAGGAATACTTTATCTCAGCAGACTGGAAGATGATGACAAGCAAGTTCCATCACATTCAGTGTAGCCATGATGAAAGAGGGGGACTGTGGTAAGACAACCTCTAAAAAGGTGTGTGCCTAATGTTCTTATTTGTGTCTAGTATTAATGCTTTAGAAACCACACTGGATTCATACACACACAATATAAATATACACATACCTGCAGTTCTAAAGAGTCAACCATTCACTTGTTGCTAATCTTCTCTTTTTTTTTTTTTTTTTTTTTTTTTGTGAGTGTACTTTTCAGGTGAAAAATTAATATTTGAGGAATAATTTAATGAAAAATGTTAGGAAATTAAATTACCTTTTTAAGAGTAGTAAAAACATAAGTATAGAGGGTGGTGGGTTTCCCCCTGGCACGGCTGCTGCGATCCTTACCAGGGGGCAAGCTCTCTGCCCTTCCCCCCTCCACGTGGTTCCCAGGGGACCGGGAACAGCAG
>JAWWEU010000111.1:41328275-41342254 GCA_035583155.1 Acropternis orthonyx | reverse complement strand
AAGTTTCATTCTCTGCATTAGCATCCACATTCCATTTATGACAAGAATCTTTCCATACTTTCAATGGTGCATTGACTGCTACAACCAAGAGGTTTACTTATTGGTCAGTCGTTCATTAGGCAAACTAAACTGTTAGATAAAGACAATGGAAGCAATACACGAACCTTGCCCTTCTTATTTGACAAGATAGATGTTTACTGCACAGAGAAAAAGTACAGTTTTTATTGTACAAAATTATTTTTGTGTTTTGTAGAAAAGAGAGTAATTTTCATCTTCTCGAGTGTTAAGAATGAAATCCTTTTCCAAGCAATTTTCTGCCATTTGGCAGCGCTACTCTTGTAGATCATGAGCACTCTAACAGATTTGGTTTGTGTTGAGATAGTTTTTTTCCTGGAATAACTTAATTACTATCAGTGTTTTGAAGACATAAACACTGGCTAATCATTAGTATGACTATTTGTCTGTTCAGATGTTGTTGTTTATGACCACACGGCTTAATCTTCTTGTGAGTTGCAATATTTTCAAAGTGCGTTCCTCTGAAATCATTGGTATTCAGGCTCTTATTTTTTTATCCTGTTCCGGTGATTTGTAACAATAAGACTCATTAACCTAGAAAACGTTGTGGTAAATGTGGTGTGTTTTTCTTCCATGAATTTACTTTTTAAATATGTAAAGTTTTAGCACTTTTAGTGTCCTGTGGCAAAAAAAAATCACACATTTATTCTATGTATTATGTAAGGAAGAACCTAGTTTGGTTTTATTTTGACTATTTCTCTAGATAATCTCTTCTGATGACTTCCATTTTTTCAGACTGGAGCATGTATTAAAAACACTGGTAAGCTATTTTATGTCTAAGTGTGTCCAGCTGTCCTTGAGTTGGTTGATGAGAGGGTGAGGTGTAGGGAAGCCGGTGTATCTTATCCATAGACAAATAAAGCTCAGGGCCTGTTACAGGCCTCCTGAGCCATAGTGAGCTACCCTTTCCCTGGAAAGTGATAAGGAACAAAGAATTAATCTCCCCAAAGACCAGCAAGGGTACCTCTGTCATGACAGCTTTATTAGATTTTCAAAATTTGGTGAACATAAGGGTCAAACTCTGATTCTGTTCCATCTGAACAATGAAGCCCTACTCCTGCATAACAAACCCGACACGGCTTGGTCAGTCTTTTGGATGTCTGTCCTTCAAAGAACAACTCAGTGGGTTCTTGCTTCTCTTGTAGGCTGTTATCCTTCAGATTTGTGCTGTTGCAGTTTTCCTGGTGATGAAAAACTTGGTCAAATGCCTTAATCCTAGAGAATCCCTTCAGCTCCTTCTCTGCTTTGCTGGTGCTTTTTGTGCATCTGTGTTTTAAATTTGATTAAAACGATGAGTCATGTTTAAGAAAAACTTCATGTGAGTTTGCCAATAAAACAATTGTAACAGAGAACCACTGCCTAAGGCAGGAAGCTGTAAAAGTGAAGGAAACATGAAGTTAGCAAACATGACAGCATAGAGAAATGAGAACCTGTAGAGACAAATACATGGACCTATGTGTTGTTTTGCTTTGCTTATGGTGAAAATTAAGAAGATTGAAATGGCCACCATGCCAACATTACATGGAATATCAAACTAGTTGCAGGAAATGAAGATGATAGCATGTAGGGATCTCAGAGGACTGATATTGCAGCTGAAAGAAACAAATATATCTGCACTGGTCTTTGGGGAGTTGATGGAGTAAATGACTCTGAGGTTGAGCATAAAATTGCAAAGCTGGAAATCACATCTCTGGAAAAAAGGTCTGTGTGACAGTTAGCTACAGGGTGAGCAACACCAGGACAGGTAAAGAGTGGTGATGAATTTTGGCCAGGTTAGAGGTTAAAGCAAGCAGCACCAGATGCTGCTTAATTTCCCAAAGAGAAAGACTACCAATACAAATAGGTATGTTTGAGTTATAGGCAGAATGGAATTCATGTCCTTTAGATATATTGGGATAGTGTCCAGGGAGAAGACAAGCTACAAGAAAGAAGACTAGAAAGTAAACTCTCACCAATAAGAATCAGATCTGCCTGAGTGACAGTGTAGGTACAAGAATACAAAACAGTTTTGTAGGAAACTTTGGAAAACAGATTCATGTGTTGACCTCAGGCTCAACAGGTTTATGTTGTCAGTATCACAGAAACATGGAATGTCCTAAGTTGGAAGTGACCCACAAGGACCATTGAGTCCAACTCTTGGCCCAAATACTCACAACATGTACCTTAGAACATTATCCAAATGTTTTTTGATTTCTGACAGGTGACCACTTCAATGGAAGAGACAATCCAGATGACTAATTCTAGTGAGCGAAAATAATTAAAAAATAAGGACTTGAGTGCTCTAGGGAAGGAAAAAACAACAAAGTTGTAAAGAGTTTTGAGGAAATGTTCATAGGAGATTTTGAAAGGCAGGGCTATGGGTTGTTTTGCTTGTTGCATGGGAATAGGTCTTGTCTTGAGACCTGTGAATTTTATTTAGACTACCTTACCACAAGGGCCTATGACACTGAGAATATTCTTGACTTTTCTGTATCCTGTTGTAGCATTTGATCTTTTATTGCAGTCTCTGAATCTTTGTTACAGACTCTTGCAATGTGCACTGAGGTTTAGGGTGTAGAGAAAAGTGCAGAGCAGCTGGAGGGTGGCTTTCTAGAACTGCTGGGTTGTTTCTGATTACAGAGGACAGGGCTACAAAACAAGGTTCTTCAGACAGTTTATTCCTATTTTCCTTCCCTTTTTTTTATTTTTGATATTACTTAGTCTTTGCATCCAGAAATATTCTTTACAAATAAGGAGTATTGCCAGCATTCCAGTGTTTGCAGGTCACTCAATTGTATGATATACATTTGCTTCCAAATATATGATTTAAAATTCACATGGACATAAAAATATAGAGGACAGAAGAACAATATTTTAAAGGAAGTGGTAGAAGACCAATCACTTAAATTATGTAAAATATCACCCTATCTGAAGGGTTCAGGCATATATTTGAGGGAAGAGTCATACCTTGGCCAGATAGGACAAGATGACATAAGAGCTCTTTCATCTATAATTGCATGTTTATGTTCCCAATGGTTTCCCATAGTTTAGTAACAAGACAAACATGCTACTGGATTTTATGTCCAAATTAGCTTAAAGACATTAAACATGACATCTATATGAACAGCAGAAATATGATGCATATTATATGAAGAGTAATAGTTCTTTTACCAGAAATACCACAGGGTGAGAATGAAATGTGTTCTAAGTATCATCCGAATTGCCAAGTTCTTATTAGTACCTATTTGGTAATACTTTATTTAAGCTAAGTTATGGTGTAACTTCTGGATATATCTATATATGATTCTGTGCACATGTACACACACCCACTCATGCCATGACATTCACTAAAGTCCTGTTCAACGTGATCTCTGATGTATATTATTTTTAGTAAACCCTGTCACCAGTAAGTGTAAACAGAGGCAAAAGATCGAAATTTTAAGTATCTTTAATGAGAAATACCACTATACAGAACTACAAGAGACCTACTATATCAAATCCCATCCTATCTATCTGCAGAAAAATACTTCCAGTAATTTCTCTCAGGAATCTAGGAAAACTCATCTTTAAACTTAATTAGGTTTCCTTCCTCCACTACAGTCACTGGAAAGTTGTTGCAAAGCTCTGCATATGGAAAATGACACTTTTCCTTATTCCTAGTGGAAAAGCATCCATTGCTATTGTCTACTTGAATGTTTTAGTTACTGTCTTTAGAAGTTATTTCTCTCCTGTCTCCCATTCTTGTCTTTCCCCAAATGTCTGCAGAAAGGAATCATGTCTTCCTTATGCATTGTTCTGACAAGCTATGTGAGTTAATGATCTTTGACTTTCCCTATTTCACCACAGTTGTGCAGCATAGATCTAAACTTTTATGTACTTTGCTTTGTTAAAATCAGTAGCATAACTTTAAAATAATATAAAATAGTAACATACTTTATCAAAACACTAATAGAATTTTAAACAGTGTGGTCTTTTTTTTACTTTTGTCATGCTAATGGCAACAACTGACAGTGAAAAATGGTGACATTTTTCAGAAAACCAGTTTGATTTTGAGCAAATGTATATTAATCTTCCTTAGCTATAAACAGGTAACTCCGTATTAACAATTGGCCTGTTTATTTGTACAGATTAGGGAACATGTTGCTAGGGAAATCTGCTTGATTCATGTGAAGTTAGACAACTGTATGTTCATGGTAAAATAAGAAAGCAGCTCTTTCTAGGGGTGTGTTCCTGTGGTAGTGAGTCAGTGCTCATGCTGGTGTCCCACCTGCAGCTGCACTAATGTGTGAATGAAAAACTCCCCTCATTCTGCAGGCAGTCAGTACTTCACAGTCTTTTTTCTCTGTTGTCACTTTTGATTTAGGATTATCCAGTCTACCAGATAAATTCTTATTGGCTGTTTCTTGCATAACCTTTCTTGTGTACATGGAATTACAGAATCATGAGTGTTCGAAAAAACCTCCAAGATCATTGAGTCCAATCTTTTACCAAACACCACCATGTCAAATAAACCCTAGCACTAAATGCCACTTCCAGTTGTTTCTTGAACACTCTCAGGAATCGTGATTCCATCAATTCCCTGGGCAGCCTGTTCCCAGTGCTTTCAATGAAGAAATTCTTCCTGATGGCCAACCTGAACCTCCCCTGGTGCAGCTTGAGGCTTCATACTCTTGTCCTGTCACTAGCTGCCTGGCAGAAGAAGCCAACCTCCGCTTGGCTACAACCTTCTTTCAGGTAGTTGTAGAGAGTGATAACATCTCCCCTGAGCCTTTTTTCCTCCAGGTTAAATAATCCCAGCTCACTCAGCTGCTCCTCATCAGGCTTGGGCTCCAGGCCCTTCACCATCTCCATTGTCTTCTCTGAACCTGCTCCAGCACCTCAATGTCCTTTTTGTAGTGAGTGGCCCAAAGCTGGAAATGTACTCAAGGTGCAGCCTTACCAGTGCTGAGTACAGAGGCACAATCACTTCCCTAATCCTGTTGGCTGCAGTATTTTTGATATAGGCCAGGATGCCACTGGCCTTCTTGGCCACCTGGTCACACTGCTGGTTCATGTTCAGGCAATAATTTTTTTCACCCCCTTTTCATCACTCTTGTACTCAGGTCCTTCCAGGTCATGATATCCCTTGCCTCTTCCAAACTGGTGGTGCTTCTAGATTATACTCCATCTGCAAATCATGAGCTCGTTGCTACTGTCATTGAGACAGCCTCATTATTGGAAAATTTCAAGATCAATTTTCAGTGCAGTCCTGGGGGACATTTCCTAGTAAACTCCTCCAGTTGGATTCAACACTGCTCTTCTCATGTTCCTCTCATCAGTTCATTTTTCATCAGAGAACCTACTAATCTCCACTTTAACTAATGACTTCCCACAGTAATTAATATCAGATGCCAGTAGCCCAGAAAAATTAGGTCTATATTATTGCCTTTGTTTAGGCAATTATTTATCAAAAGAAAGATATCAGTCTCCTGTTATGTATTTTACCTCTGATAAATCCACATAGTAATTTTGTCTCCTTATATTTAGCTATTTCTTGAATATTTTTCTCCAAACCTGATATGCTATGAAGACTTTAGCAAACAGACCTTTTCAATAAGTGCACAAAGCTTGCTGCTTACAAACTATATGATACTACCCCATCTTGAAGCAATAAAAAAAATGGCAAAAATATATCTCAATAGCTTCAAAGTAATGTAAACAAACAGTTCCAATATTCTCAGGCTCATACATTTTCTCCAAAGATTTGCATTTTTTCTCATGTAAGATAAAACTGATGATAGAGAAAATATGTTGGCAAGAAAATTTTAATTACTTGATTTTAGTATTAGGTAATTCTTCAGTCCTGAATTAAGAACATTCCCTTTGAAGAGTCTGGCAGAGCAGACTCTCCATATCATATATTTCCTTTCAAGCTAAGGCCTCAGGCTGATGCCTGGTTGCATCAGCCCATCCCACATCTGGGCTCTGGAATGAAATTTGCACATGGGGACAGGGTCTTAATAATAATTTTATGGGTACATTCTGTATTCTGGAAATGTTTGTTATTGATAAAGAAATTACCAAGGTACTCTTTTATAACTAGTTCTAGTCTTTGTGTGTCAGTAAACCTTTCACAACAAGGTGTTCCAAAGTTCTTTGGGTTTCAGGTTTTTTAGATCAGATTCAGTGGTTTTTGAACTTTGTGTTCAAAGACACCAGTACTGTCTCTTCATTTGGAGTTTCTGGTACACTTATTTCTCACATCTTGTAACATTTCATTTTGGAAATGTTACCTTGTGGTTCTCAGAATTCACGTGAAACCATCTCTTGACTCAATTTATCCAAGAACAGCTTGCCAAAACCCAGCATTTGTGTGTGTTTGGTTTAATATGTCCCTCTTCAGTTTACTTCTTTTTCAGCTCATCCCATGGTATCCCTTTTACTTTCTCTCTGTCTGCTTTAGGACTAATATCAAGTTTCTGTTTCACAATTAAAAGAATTTTCAGTCCTTTAAGCCCGAGATGTAAGCAAGAAAAATGGTAATTTTCATTTGAGTAATTTTCTATGCTCATTGAGCTATGAGGAAAATCTGTCATTGCTTCCAACTAGACTCAACATCCTTTTGAGTCTCATTTACTACCATAATGCTTTGTTTCTAACTGAGGAACATAGGTTTTTTTTGAAGGACAAGGAAAAATTTTACATATTTTCTACAGGTAAAAATAAATATCTAATCATTCTTAGGGAGAAATCATTTAAAATTTTCTCATTTGATTTTTAAGGTAAGTGTAAAAATAAGAAAGGTTTCCTTTGATCATCTGAAATTAAACACTTCAGTATTATACCTGAAGTGAATGTCTGTTTTAGTGTGAAACTAAAAAGTTTTTTTGTTCTTAGCTTTGAGACAGTTCATTTTTGGGGAAAAACCCCCCTGAAAAATGGCCAACTAAAATGGAGAAATCCCAAATGATTTTTTTCCCTATAATCATAAAATTTCCATTTTGGATTTCTTGCTCTTGGTGAAATATGTTCTTCATTTTGAAAAGCAGACAGCATTATAGAAAATGTTTCTTCTTTGAACTGACAAGCAATTACAGATACTCAATATATGTTAATTACATGGTACATTGAAACAATTATATACATACTGTCTTTTCTTCCACACTCAGAATCTTCCAGTAATTTACTTATTCAATTATTCTTAATGCTTTTCCATTTTATATTTCCCAGCACATGGAGCAATGTTTAGTTTACAAACTTCAGAGCTGGACACTGAAACAAATGTCCCAAATACAGAGTGTGGAAGACATATTGCATCAAAGCCTTGGGTGTTTTACAAGTCAGTTTAGGGAGTCATCTATATCCTTCTGTCACAGCTAAGAGATGATACATCTTGTGGAAAACTATCCCCAGGAAGCCCTTCAGTCTCTGTGCTGTGCATAGGCCAATTGCTTCCCTTACTCCAGAAAATTTCTGGATCATATGATCTGCATATATGTGGCCAAATTTGGATCCTTTTAAGCCAGAATTACCACAGTGTTTAGAAAAACAAAAATCAGACAGAATTCAGCTCAAATTTGATTCATAGTACAACGGATGATGGCATTACATACTGTCTCATGAATAAATGCTCAGGTCACTGGCTGACAATTTTTCTAACATTAACTGGTTTTAGATATATTTTTGCTATCAGAGAATGACTGCTATCTCATAATTTCATCATGTGTTTCTCTCCCAGGTAGGATAAGGGATATTTGAGGATATTTAATTCAGTTTTAAATTAATAAAAAATCAAGCTGCACAAGATTTATCAATGGTCTTCTAATAGAACCATTTACAAGCACGTTACTGAGAAGAGAACTTAATGGAAAGTAGGTTACTTCTCTCTCTAGCAACTGTTGTAATCAATATTGGCTCTTCAAGAAACATCTGGGAAACTATTTGTTTGAATATTTTCAGTAGATGAGGTTAATAGGTTGTACAGGAAGAGCAGACAACCTGAGTGAACTGCCAGCAAACCCAAATGCTGAACCGCTGATAGGAATACTGTAGCTAGGTGAGATGGAAAAGACTGAGCTGAAACAATTAGTGCTTTTGGGGCTGAGACTGATTTGATAACTTAAATTTTGAAAGATCTAACAGGTGTGAATTGTTAGAGGTACTTTAAAAGATGAGATTACACAATATTTGCTGCATGTTTGTAATTTCAGTCCAAAGGAAGTTAAGGTAACATCAAAAGATAATGGTCTGTTAAATGAATTCAAATTACAAAACATATAAAAATCAGTCTCTTCTACTTTTACTTTCTTTCTGTCTTTCAAAGCTTATCAGTATAAACTAAGCCCATTCTTTCCCTGTAATGGGTATTTGGGTTATCAGTGGGATTTGATTTTCAAAAGAGGTACTTTTCAATCATTGTCAGAGTTTTAAATTTTTTGAGAGAGAAGTATTGCAAATTCCATATATATATATTGCCATTATTTCCACTAATAGTACCTCTGTTTATATTATTTCATTCTCCTGAACAGTGATTTTAGAGATGTCCAGCAAGAAAAATTTTACATGATTTTTTTACCGAGAAAATTTTTGAGTTCACAGGATTTAATCACCTCCATGTTTATTTAGATTTTTCTGTTTCCTTACTTGTGTATATAGCTCAAAATTATAATCCACAGGCAAAAAAAACTGGACTTACACAACAACATAAGCATAGCAAAAATATTCTGAGTGTTGTGTACCCTCTTATTTAGTGTATACATACAATTCTGATGTCAATGCACACTTTAAATGTCAGAAATTTGTACTGATGACTGCCTGAGGGCCTGATTGTTGGAAGATTTACAGTAGACTGTTAATCAATTTTATTTTCTTGGTAGTGTTAAATGAAGTAAAAATAAATCTTTTTGCAGATTTTATTTTTACCTGTCTATATTTGAATTGGGCAATTTGTACTCTGAATCCTTAACAAAATGCAATTTGAGCAGCATACATGTTATTATTATTTCCAGGGCTGGATTTAGTCCCATATGGAGTTCAGATATGTAATAAATTTTTGTCTGCTGTGATAAGGATAATATTGTTTGATCCACTTATTTTTATTATCACTGGATTCTCTGCAGGGATAAATCCACTGCTTAGCTTCTGTCTATCAATCTCTTTGTAACAAAGAAATAACAACTTGAAAATTAATTTCCAGTCAGACCTGAGACTGGTTGTTTTGCTTTGTCATTATTTTGGTATGCAGTTCATAAATCATACATCACTACAGAATTCTAACCATGGGCATATCAGAAGGAGCATTTCTACATATAGAGAACCCTCTTTTAATATTATTTAAAAACATAACATTAAACTTCAATATTCTTTATATCAGTCTCTAACTTTTCTTATTGTTACAATAATATTCTTATTTAGTTGTACACAGGCTCTTACTGGGCATTTGTGTAGTTACTTGCACACTCCCCTCAGGCAAAGACAACCTGACCTGGTAAAATTTGCTCCAGTCTTGCAAGGAAACTGGGAATTTGAAGGCAGAATGTTCCCTAGGAAACACAGCTTTTATGATTAACTTCTGAATTTTCTATTGCCTTCAGCCCCACTAAGAATTTATTGATTGTTTACATTTAGATAATGAAAAATTATTTAATTTTATATTGTTCAGTGGAATACCTTCTTTTAACTGGGAGTTACAATTACATACAAGAAAAGATGAAGCTCTCTTGGGTGCTGTACACACCAGTTCCAAGCAGCAGGTACAGACTAGTATTTGTGAAAGCCAAAGTCTAAAAAATTAATTTAAAATACCAACAGTACAAACCAACAAAACAAAACAAAAAAAATTCTGGGGGAATTTAAAACCAGGAAGAATAAGAACAGGCTGCTATACACAAGCACATGAGAACAATATCTGAGGAAAGATGGAGATTCCCGGATGCTGTAGCACTGCAGCTGAAGGGGACCCTGACACAGGGTTATGACAGTCCAGCAGGTTTGTGAGAGGGTCCTGTGAAACTGACACTGGTCACTGTGAAAAGCTTCAGAGGAAGGTGTGAAAAAGCCAGCAGGAGACAGGAGAAAATAAATAATACCTGATCTCCTTATGGAAAATGTGCATGCACAGTCAGTAGGAATAAGACCTGAGACCTGTCTAAAAAGACGTGATATTAGATCTTGTAATAATTTTTTTCTTTTATTGCATGTGTGTGAGTATCTAGGTAGTTAACCTTTTTTGCTTTTAAATACAATTTTCTAGCTTTTTTTTTTTTTTTTAAATGTAAACACTGAGACAAAATTAAGCTTTGGTGTACTCCTATTTATGCCAATGAAATAGTAGAACATAGTCTGGCTTCCAGTACACAGTTCTGAAAGGGGTAAATTCACTGTTGATCCCTGCTATTCTCATGTTTCAGAGAAGATGCAAAACACGTGTATTTGAACATCAAAATTGCAGTGCAGAATCAGCTGCACTACAGGGCAGAAGAAGCCTAATTTCAAGATCATGCTTGCTTTCCCTATGATTTTTGAACCCTATCTCTAGTTAGCTGATGGTGGATAGGAGAATGAAGAACATAAGGTCCAGACAAATGGTCCATCTGCCCTTGTTAAGTCTCTTACAATGGTAAACGAAGATCACAATGAGGAAAGACCTGACCACTTTTTGTCATCCATTCTTGTCATGTTGAAAGTGAGTAAAGAAGACAGGATGGGAAGGACAATGATAAAGAATAGGTGTGGGTGACTATTTCTGTAGAGGACTGGCACCTAGAAAGATGGGGCTTTGGGCATGGACATTTTATGTAAGATGATGATGATAATCACTACTACTGCTCTCATAATACCCAAGAGACTGCAATATATGAGCTCACTGAACACAAGAGTCCAAATACCTGAAACCTAAACAACAGGTGAGATCCAATAGGTAAATTCAAGGGCACATCAGAAAACTCTCATAGTCAAAATGCAAGGATGTCACTGGATAGATAATGGAACTGGTTGTCAGGGTTGGTTTTGTTTGGTTTTGTTTTTTCTTAAACCCATAATAAAGATTTATATAAGGTAATTTGACTGCCTTTAAGAAGATTAGATATTACCAGGAAGGTAGTCTCTAATGGAATGGGTCACTTGGAATAAACACAAAAGTTCTTGCTGCTGCAGTCACTAGTGGTTATAGAAAGAAGACTGATCTTGCAAGTCACAAAGTGTAAGTGATAAGTTTTGTTCCTCTCAACAGTTTTCAAAGTACAGCCAAACAGTGGGTGTTTGATGCTTGGGTCAAGGTATTCAATGGAGAGGAGCAAATCAACACCTGCAACTGCCTTGCCATAGCAAAAGTTATTTTAGACAATGCCTGAGAGATAAGATCTTCTCAAAGGTTTTTACTTCTCTGCATTGATAGGGAAGTGCCCATTTGGGTGTCACACCTTGGGCATAGAGGATTTGCAATATTTAGATATAATTAAAATGTGATCACCTGTAGCAAAGATCAGTTTCTGAGCAAAGGGTGATGTCTTGGGGTGGTGGAGGAGGTTTTGCTGAGATGTAAGAAAGGTGTAGAGAATGTTCTTCGCATTTGCCAGCAGCCCTCCTAGACCTCCTAGTACACAGCTGTGCAAACAACTGATTTTTCAGTTAGGTATATCAACCCAAACTCACTCAACATGTAATTTCCGCTGATGCAGAATGAAAAAGTTTCCAATTACTCCATAAATTAGAGACCCTCAACACTTTTGTTCCAGCTTAACAAAATGTTCTCTTGGGCTGAAACAAAATTGCCCATTTGTTTTTTTATTGTTTCTTTTTTCTTCTGAAAATATTTAAAAATCAAACATAACTTCATGTGGTCTCAACACACTTGGAAACAGACAATAAACCTTTCTTACCCTCATTCAGGTCTGATTACCAAATTAGATATGAATTTGTGAAAAACTTCAGTGGTCAGAAAATTGCTGATTTCTGTAAACGAGCTACTTGGTGAAAGCAAGCATTCACCAGGTTCCCTTTATAATACTGACTGGCAGGGTATGAGCCCGTTCTGGTGGTTTGGTGTGGGCTGGTCTTCTGTCAAACCTGTAGTAGCTGGTGGGTCAAATGATACTGTAGGCAAATGATCATGATTCACATTTTGCTTTTGGTGTTTGGAGGGACTATCCGCTATAGTAATGCACAGACAAGTCTCTCAGCTTTCTGCACATTTCAAGCCTTCTCTCTTGTCAGGTGGTTCCAATACATCTGTTCTGCAAAGACTTGGGAATTGTTTCTAAGTATCATGAACAGTGTTGTTTAGATGTTGTCCAGAAATTAATTTATTAGACAAAACTCTGTGACAGAACAGTTTACCCTTTAAACAGCTACCATCAGCCTCAAGCAGTGTCATGCAGTTACCGGTTCAGATGCTACTAATCCTGATTTATGCCTTACTGCTTCAAATGAATGAGTTTGCTTGCTGAGTGGATAGTATTTAGTGTAAGTAGAGTGCCAGACCCTGGTCCTTGAAATAAGAAATGTTTATATTTTTGGGAAGTGATGTAATGGCAGCTTGAATTATGTTTATTAGCATGTGAAAAGCTTTAGCAGTATATCTGTCTGTTTTCTATTAGAGATTTGTATCCAATAACAAAAAAACTACCCATGGATAACAAACTGGAAAATGGATGCATATTTGGCTGGCTGTAAGTGCTGGTGGGAGGGAGGGAGCTGGCAGGGAGATGTGCTGGTTTTTTAAATATTTTTCAGTGACTAAACAAGTTTAATGATGGTGTTGTATTGAGACAACATAATTTTATTTTTTTAATAGGAAAGTTAAAATAAAAGCTAATCTGAAAGTAACCTTCACTTTTCTGCCTGTATTGGGAAGTGCAGGTATTTATCTAAATTTAAAATGTTATGCTTTATAAAATTTTATAATTTATATTACTGAAGAATATCTCGACTCAGACCTCTTACAGGCCTCTTTTATTGGCTAATTAACTGGTGCATAAGGTCAGTGTTTCTTATTCATTGAACTAACATCTTATATCTGTTTCACTAGAAGTGAAGTCAGGGTGTCTGATGCTTTTCTGACTCTAAACCACATTAGAAGACAAACACACCACAGATGAAATATGTTACGTGGTTAGAAGTTATTAACACATGCATGCATGTTTTATAATGTTCTTTTACTAATGAAAAAATAAAACCCCAAACATTATGAGTGCACACTTTTTTCCTGCATTTGCCAAAACTTTTAGTGGTGTTTAAGTGCTTTTCCTGACATTTTTTGATTTGTGATAATATTATATTTTATAAATTACTGTCTTCAGTAAACATTGTATGCCATGAAAGCACATATTGTGGCTTTATGTCTGAACAGTTTTCTAGTTCTCACACCCCAAGAACCTTGGAAAAATCAAATATTTTAATGTAGAAAAATGTGTCAAACAGAGTCAGACATTGAAATGAGATGTTACACAGAAATGAACGGAATGCTGTTGAAACTAGAGTCCTGCACTACAGGTGATTGAGAGTGACAGATTATGAGGTTTAAGAAATTCCAGTGAAACCTGAGGACAGGAGTAAAAGAATGTATTAATTTTCACCCAATTTAAAACAAATTGAAGCTTCAGAACAGTTTCTAGTGAATCTTTGGGTTCAGTACAGCTTGTAACAGGCAAAGCTTGACATAGCGGGAGAGGTGATGGTAAAATCTGGCAGAGAGTATAGGAGATATATATTAATAAAATTGGCTCCAAAATCTTTTATAGATGCCCCGGAGAAAGACTTTTGGCAAGAAATTTTCTTGCTTTAAATTCAGACAGGAAATATGTGTACAAAATAGTTGTTTTCTCAGATTGTTGGTTGGTTTTTTTGTTTGTTGTTTGTCATTTACAGCAATAGTGTGCTGGTTTAAAGGTAAACCAGCAGGAGGAATGAATCTAACTCACAAGCAGATTATAAGTCAGAATTACAGT
>JAWWEU010000111.1:41311124-41328175 GCA_035583155.1 Acropternis orthonyx | reverse complement strand
AGGAGACAGAAGGTGATTCCTTTGAGGTGCAGAGTTGGTAGATGAAAGAAAAATTCCAAGATTTTAAATCCATAACAAATAGATAAATAATAAACAGTGTGAGCTGGAAAATAATAGATGTGCATCAAAGTCAATTTTTGGGAAAGCTGGATGGAACCATTTAACTAGAATTTAGATCTGCAATGATTATGTAGAACTTAATCAGAGTTGAGGATTATAATTCACCTGTAAATGCAGTCAACAGAAATTACTGCTTGTAAAAGCAATAGTAAGACTGTAAAGAGCAAGAGAGGAAAGAAGGTTCACAAAAGAATAGATGAAATGGCCAGAGTAGCAGGGAGGGGGACAAAGACTCCAAGGTACCACCTCTTTGTTGGAGGTGTCCACACAGCACAGCTGTAACAGCTGCCAGCCCGGCAACCTGGCCACTTGCCTCCTGAGCCCCAGTGGGACTTTTTTCCTCATTGCTCAAAACAGCTGTGGAAATATCTTCAGTCAGAATCCAAAGAATCAGTGCAGCATCAACTGCAGGATCATGATGGGATCATGTCTGGTTGTTTTGCGATTCCAGCTTCCCCACTGGTTTTATATTTGGACTTCTTTCACAATAAGACTATTGGATTTCATTCATAATAAGCCTAATTTTTGTGTGTCCTTGAAAATAAATTAAGGGGAAATTGCCATCCTCAACAATATTGGAAGGTATGTAGAAGACCTGAGAAGGAAACTTGGTCTTATATTACGCATGTCTTAGACAATTTGCTGATTTGTTCTAATGATTTCTATCTGTAGTTTAAATGTGAAGAATCTAGAATCATGCAATCATAGTATCATTTAGGTTGGAAAAGACCTTTAAGATCATCAAATCCAACCACTGAACAAGCACTGCCAAGTCCACCACTAAACCATGTCCCTAAGTGCCACATCTACACCAGGTATACATTAATTCTGCCCAGGGATGGTGACTCAATCCCTTCCTGGGCAGCCTGTTCTAAATCTTGACAAACTTCTTAGTGAGGAAATTTTTCCTAATATCCAGTCTAAACCCCCCCTGGTGCAATTTGAAGCCATTTCCTCATCCCACCACTTGCTACTTGGGAGAAGAGACTGTTTTGTATATGCTGGACACCATTCTGAAAGTAATTATAGCTGCAACTTTCAGGAATGATGCTTTGCAACTGGGGAGTAATTTTCCAATGGAAAACCACAAGATAAAAAGTGTTCTGGACTTCCTTTAAAAAGTAAATAGATTTGTCCTGTAGCTAACTGTAAAATTTCCATCTTTTAATAGGGAAAAATATCTGTGCAAAGGATGAGATTCCATCAAAGATACAAGAGATAAATTACACTGAATTCAGTAGAGCTACAACTTTGCTAATATCTGTTGAAGTCTTAAGGTGCATGTCAGTATAGGAAGCTTGTAGCAGTGCAGCTGATGTCACTGAAATATTTCTAGGATCATTTGGAGAGCTGAAAAATCTCTGCAATTGTCTGTAGAAATCAGACTCATAAGGGTCATAGTGCTTACATCATATATTGTCTTCATATGAGAAGGAAGTAGCAGTATGCACAGTATATGTAATACTGAGCTTCTTAAAAAAGCTAGCTAATCAATTTTTTTCCTGCTTTTTTTCTGACTATTTTACATTTGCCTCTAAAAGATGAATTGCTCTTTCTGAAAACCAGTGTCTCAGATAGCAAGGATCAGCTTTTGAAAGTTCTTGTCTCTTTCCACTGTCTGCCAAAGCAATCTCTCATTTGAGAACACACTTTGCAGGCAGGCATGGATCTTACCTTATGTTTTCAGCCTGGTGAGAAAGACCTTTATCTCGCGGGGTAAAAAAAAAAAAAAAAAAAAAAAAAAGCTTTTGCTATACTGATTAACTGTTTAACAATCTTTGCTTGTTTATTGTAAAATGATATGAACAGTTTTGCATATCATTCATGAATTATAATGTATGAATATCTTGTACAGCAATGACACCCTCCCTGTTTATTTAGGTTACAAAAAGAATGTGTGAGGTGCCTGTGAAAATTGGCAGCAACTTGCTCTAAAGGTAATAGGGAAATAATACAACTCCTCAACATAAAAATATCAGATGCATTATTATTGCATGAAAATATCAAAACCCCCTTCAGATTCCAAACAGACTGAAATATTGTTTTCTGCTCTTGGATTTATCCTGTGTTTGTTAATGATGAAGTAGGCACTAAAATGCTTGGCACATCATATTGACTTCGATGAAAGAACTTAACAGAGTTTGTCAAGCAGTGATGTTATTTTTGCTTGGACTAGAGGTATATCCCTCAGACCTGAAGAGAATTGATCTGACAGAAAAAAAAACATAAACGCTGCAGTAACTCTCAGAATTAGCAATCCTCAGAAAGGATTCACTTTTGTGAGTGTCTGTATGAGACACTGGATAAATTTATACGTAAAGAAGGTCTTACAAGTAAAGTGCCAAAAGGCATCTTCCAAAAACTGCTGGTCCCATGTATTGAAACTTATCATGAAGATCAGAGTTGTTGTTCACTGCAGAAACAGGTCTGAAATTGTCCTAGAGAAGTCAACAGAACTAACAGAACCATTACCAGAAGTTAACAGAACTGACAGGACGTCCTGGTTCAATCACTGAGTTTCCTCAGAAATGATAGCAGAGGAGGGTGTCACCTCAGCAAACGAAACCGGGGTAAAATCAATGATTTCCATACTCAACAGAACCTCAGAGGCTGCACCCTGTATGAGAAATTAAACTACTCAGTAATATTATGTTTCTATGTGAGGAGTTCTGGGAAAATAGTGAAAAAACTCCACGTAGTAAAAATTCAAAAGCAGTTGCATAGTTTCATGAAAATTTATAATGGGAAAATTAACTGTTAGAAATTAGGAAGGACATAAGGTAATGTTGTGAAAAATATTAGATTTTCTCTGTTGATAGATTTTTATGCCAGTCACTCAACAAGTGGTAAATTGCCATTCTCACACCTCGAGAAGCAGACAAATGGAGGAAAGCATTTTTAACCTGAGTCCCTTATATGAGCTCTTTGTCAAAGGAAAGTAATAAGGTCACTTCAATTCAGAGCCCTGCTCAGCCCAGGAGAGCTACATATTCCAATGATGTCTTCCATGTGCAGAATGATGAAGTCCTTACTCCCATCTGGGAGTCTGCCTGGCCAGAAACTGACATCCCAACTTCACTTAATTTATGAAAAATTTTGTAGTGTCACCTGTGTACCAAAAGTTCCACCCTAAGT
This sequence comes from Acropternis orthonyx, assembly GCA_035583155.1. NCBI lineage: Eukaryota > Metazoa > Chordata > Aves > Passeriformes > Rhinocryptidae > Acropternis > Acropternis orthonyx. Next base: position 41,324,920 of record JAWWEU010000111.1, on the reverse strand, counting down.
AGGAATCTTCAAACATTGAATGCCTAGCTGGAATAACCAAAAATGCCAGTTCAAATACATTCAAAATTAATTGAAGCAAGTGTTAAATCATGTTCTTTAGGACCTGCACCATGTACAAGACAGAAAAAAGAAAAGTGCAACATCTTCCTTGAGAAAAGTGCAGCTACTACTGAAGTTGGGATTGCTATTTAATAGACAGTGCAGGCTATTAATGAGATGAAATGTGAAATGCCCAGTAGCATCATGAACAATGCAGAACACAGAATTGACTTGTGCTATGATATAATTTCTCTTTTTTTCAATTTATTTCTGAACAGGTACTCATAAAGTAGAATATAATTTACTGAATGAATGGAATCCTGAATTCTTCCTTTTTGGCTATACAGAAAAGTTGGCTTCTTGATAAAACTTCTGAAAAGCCTAGGATTTGTTTAACTTGGGTTCTTAATGATCCTACAACTCTGGCATGAAAAGCAAACTGATGTTGTTATAAAGAGGGGAAGACGGAAAATTGGAGAAATCGTACTTTTCCACAATGGAAGATCTGAAAAGAAGTTAATACTCAAATACAAATGAGTAGTTTCGTTGTACTGCAAACATCTGTGTCCTGAAACCCATTACACATGCAGCCAGTGGAAATGAACACTTCCCATGTGTGCTGGCCTAACACTAGAGAAATGTTTAGAGCTGTTGGAGGACTCTGGGATGAAACACTTTCCTTTGGAAAATGGCAAGCTGATGAAATAGAGGCTTTTTTAAGAATGAGTTCCTTTCAAAAACCTTTTGATTTTTGAAAGAAAAGAACTGACACTGCCAAAAAAATTTGGCTTAACTTTTTCTTAATACAAATATTCCATTTTTAGTTCAAACCAACTTCTTATTCCCCTAAATTAATTAATGTGTGACAGTAATTAATTAACTTCAGACACAAGCATGTCAGCATGATCTGAACAATCTGCTCAATGTGCTATGGCTAGAGGAGGATTCCATGGCAGAACAGAAGAAATAACATTTGCATATTTTTACTGAATATTCTAGACCCTGGACCACCTAATTACAGTGTAAAAAAAGGCTCTTTTGTCTGCAAAAATGATGCATAAATATTAGTAGTATTTTATAATGTAAATGCTTCATAGCAATAATTATATACAGCATAACATGAACACAGCTGAACATAAATAAAGTAAAACACAGGCAAATAACGTAATAAGTGTTACATTAGAATTTTTCTGAGACCCAGTATCTTGCACCTTTCGTATTTCTACTTTCCATGCAGCAAGAATGCATATTTTCCAAGCATCAGCATATGCTTGGTCTTTGGAGATCCAAGTCCTTTGCCAATCTATCTACTATTTGGCTGTTCAACAAAAGCATCATTTTCTGAATTGAAGGTCTAGAAACCTGTGCAAAGAAATTATGTGTCAATAGGCATTGACATGACTATTTTGGACTATGTTGTAGACAGAGAAAAGGAAAAAAGAATAAAGTGAAGTGTTTCTTTATTTACATTTGGCAAATACACAAGATTGGTAAGTAGATTATACTGAGGAAAAATAAATTAGATTTTCCTTATCATCTCTCATTTTATTCCAGTTAAAAAATGGATAGCTATCCAGCAAGCAAACTCTCAGACTGTTTAAGTTGTTCGGAAACCATTTTGTTGTGTCCCAGTTTACTGAACCCTGAGATGCTACTTTTCAAATAATATCATATACAATCTCTTATAGGGTGGGGTTTTTTCCTAAATCTGAAATACATTAGGGACCTTTCTCATACTGTAAAATTTTGACTAGAAGAGATAAAAAAAAATTCTCAAATTAATAAGCACACCATGTCAAACAGTGTTTTCTCTGTACACATTTAACCAGGAATGAAATTAAGCAATACTATGGCCTCACAGAAGAGTAAACTTTTCCAGGATAAGGATAAAAGCTGGTGCAAAGCACTGTGATCATGAAGGACTTCCCAAGGCAGGAGAGTACATCTCATGCTGGACTTGAGGAAGTGTGCCATATGGTCTTTTTTAAAAAGCAGAATAAATAACTGTTAACTAAAACTCTCAGCAGTTAGTAAAATATCCAAACCAAACTAACTCATATAATTTTTGAATTCTGGGTTTTTAATCATATGATATAGAAAAAGTTCCACAGATTTAAGTCAAAGAACTTGGACAACCCTTGGTTCCATGAAGGAAGGTGTTAACTTAGCATTAGAAGAGGAATATAACAGCTGGAGATCTGACATATTGGGAAATATTTTCGAAGGGATGTGTTTAAATTACCACATCCAGATTCCACTAAAATGAGAAGGAGTTAGGCACAACGGTATGTCTGTTCTCAGGATTATCATACAGTAAAATCTCTGAGTAAATTCGTGCCCATAATCTCAATTCTGCCAGGTCCTTTGTCAGTTGCTTGGTCTGCTGCAACTTGCACAAATCAGACTAAGCATTCACAAACTTCTGCTAAGCATATATGTATATCACATAAATCTTATATATATATATATATATATCTTATATAAATTTTACATACCTCAGTTGATACATGCTACAGAACTATTTCTGATTAAAAATAAAAGAGTTGTGCAGCTTTCAAACTAAACAATTAGCAGTGAATCCAAACAACTAGGATTAGCCTTGCCTTGCCTTGCCTTGCCTTGCCTTCCCTTCCCTGCCTTGCAGTTAGCAAATGAATCTTAGATGCCGTGTGGACTGAAATGCCAGTCCATGAATAACTGGATGAGTGGAAAGGGGTTTACATTAGTTCAGATTCCTTCTCTTTGTTCTCACTCTTCCGTCTGTATTATTAGCTTTTATAGTTGGGGTTTTTTCTTTATTTTCTTACATAGTGGCCTTTTCTATTTCATATATTGGGGGGTTTTTATGCAACAGATTTCATTATAACTGAGTTCAATTCTATTTAAATTTTATTCCCTGATTATTTTTGTTTCATTCTAAGTGGTGAAACTCAAATTGATAAATGAAAGATTCTTAACCATTCCCCTTTTCTCCCTGTCAATTACCATGAGGTGCAGAGGGAATGGCAAGACTTAGTTATCTCTTTTTATGGATTTTGGTGGGCTTTTTTGTCTTTCAGGGACCACTACAAACAGAAGAGGACGACTGCTCAAGTTACCATTTTCAGTGGCTAATCAGTCAAATGGAAAAGTTAGCTGATTTCATGTTCTCCTGCAAGGATTGTACATATCAGTCTTGCAGCGATTTTACTGTGGGTTCTCATTAACTGCATGAATCATGTGCTGTGTGGTCCACTGAAAATTAATACAACTTAATAAAAAAATATTTATTATCTTTGGAAAGGGCTGATAACAAGAACCGTATTTTGAAGTGTCTGAGGCACTTAAGCATTGCATTCTGGATTACAGTTGTGTGCCTAAAATGATGTGTTTGTTATGTTAGCCAGATTTTAGATGTTTATAAGGGTTATAAAAGCTATTTAATGAAACAATTAAACAAATTTACGTTGTTGATTTCTCCTGCTTTTCTGTTTGAAAAAATATTATATAATTGCATGTAGCATCTGCTATGGATTAAATGTAACTTTTAACTCCTTTTTCACAATTTCTACATATATATTTTCCTTTATAGCAAACAAACAAAGCTCTGAAAGCCTACAGCTGTTCATGTTATATGGAAAAAGTATGCCTATTCTTGCTACTACAGGAAAAAACTGAGATATGTTCAATGTGCTGATAAACTTAAAAATGACAATATTCCAAGGTATTGTGGTTTTGACAGACAGATCTTGTTAAACCTATCAAAGCATACCACAGATGACAGCTGAATGAAGGTGGATGGTTAAGAATTGATTCTAGCTGAAAACATGCTTTCTTTACTTAAAATTTAGCTACATCAGTACATACCCCACCCAAACATTTGTTTGTTTTCTAAAACTTGGAAAAGTGATGTATAGGGAAAAAATCTAAAGCACTTCATATGTTCAGAAGTTGTGCAGAACAATTAAACAAGATGCCATTCAGATTCAGCTGCTGTGACAAGCAAGAAAACAAAATGTGAACCGCGTGCAAAATATTATTCTCCTTCTGTGTACACAATCATGATATATTTTTGGCTTGCAGTCTGAACAAGTGACACCATTAGCTGGGTGACACTTCATTTCCACTTCATTTTTTGGCATCTAACTCAAAGTAGTCTTTGTATAGCTGCACTGACTGACATAAGCTCTATTATGGGATAAGGCATTGTTAGATCAATACTTTGGAGAATCCTATAAAAACCTTGCCTTCCAAGGTATAGGACAGATTAAGAGATTTTTTTCTTTTTTTCTTTTCTTTTTTTTAAGCCTCAACTGTTCTTTTCTCATCTCATTAAAATCAATGGGAATTTTAACATTCAATTCAATAACATCAGTATTTAGTTCTCAAATGAAAATGTATAGAGCTGGGGGGCTTTTCATATGCTGCACTCAGAAGCTGCATTAGAAAAACTGAACACTGCCTTGGTTTTAACCAGTCTCTGAATATTTTAAACACACTGAGTAAAGGAAAGTTTCCAGATTCATGTGGGTGACTGAAGTAGTGGTTAAGATGTGAGGGGAGGCAGCACCTCAGTGCTCATTCTGTCTGGGATAGAGTTAATGTTCTTAGTAGCTGGTATAGGGCCCTATTGGGGCTATTATTGTCACTCCAGATGTAAGTTAAGAAAGTGAATTTATTTATATAATAGTGCATAAGTGGGCAGGACAGAGAGAGATTTGTAGAGGCACAGACAAAGCTGATGCTCAGAACATTTCAGCAACATACCAAGTAACTGAAACAGCCAGCTATAACGTGGCATCACAACATCATTAAAAAAAATGTTCACCAGCTGACACGATGCCAAAGTGAATGACAGAATTTCTATCTGCATCGAAAAGCTCCCTTTCCCTTTGTTGCTTAGGAAGATACCACATTTTCCTAGTAAGATGAGCACCAACAATCTGTAACTCCTGAGATGCACTGAAAAACTGACAGGTTTGATATCTCCTGTCAATGTAATAACAGTCGTTAATAATGTCTTCTATGATACCTGCATTCATGTCTTTTTAAGTTTGTCAATGCACACAAAGTGAAAGCAGGAAGTCTCTGCAAAACCACAAAACATAAAACTAAATATGGTATAATCCTGAGGTAATGAAGAAGTTATTTGCAGTCAGTTTCTTTCATGTATGTTTCAAATAAAAGAAAAAAGAAAACTCTCAAGAAGTGTCAGAGAAAACACGACAAGCATATAAAAGACACATTTAGCTATATCAACTGATTGATCCTTTGGTTCCAGAACTGAGACATATTCTGGATGAACTAAAGACGTAAACATTTCAACCGAAAACTTCTACTAAATTGTATAGTACTTCAATTTTTATCATCTTTTATGGTAGGAAATAGCTGCTTATCACCCAGTTAAGCTTAAGCTATACATATGTAGCAATGAAATCACACTTTGGGCTCTATAAAAATAACCACATACCCACATACTCAAATGGTGATGTCAAGGCCTCTCCTGTGACACAGTCAATGGAAATTTTGGCCCCTGACAAAGAAGTCCTCTCTGTCTTTCATGGAAAAACTTCCAAAAGCACAGCTGCTTTCTGAGAATCAAATGTAAACCACACAAATTATATCTGTATATTGTATTTGATCCTGTTTTCTTTCTCCCAGCTGCTGACAGCTTAATAACCCTTGAAAATACCCAAAGACTTCATAATTCCTGGAGAAGAATGGGATGTATTGCTCAGTCCTTTTCTGAAAGAGTTTCAGGAAATCTTTGCCTAAAAGGTGGGCTTCATTATTTTTTAGCTTTCTTTGTTCTTTCTGAAAGAAGGCTTTTTCTGGACAGCTTAACCTTCTTCCCTGCCAGGCTCCTTGCCCATTTCAATTAAATCATCAGTAAAGTACAAGGGACAGAAGAGAGGACCACGACCATTGTATGTAGTGAAGAAAACACTTTCTGGAAGACAGAACCATGCCTTGTGACCTGTTTCACTGGCTGCTTATGCTTCCCTGAATACACCCGACCCTGGCATGAGAGATTGGAACAACAATGTCTTCCCATATTAAGATAAAAAATCCTCACAACCTCTTTTTTATTTTTTAATTCTTCGTCAGGCTCTGCTAACTTGGGGGTCGATTTTGGCACTGCTGCACAAGAGAGAATTAAGCTGCCTTGCCCTACAATATATACTATCCATTTCTCAGTTTAATACTTCCTCTGCAGTTCCTCCAGTTTGTGACTTTAGGTAGTTGTGTGAGCACTGGGGATATTTCAGTCCTCACTGCTGGTTATGTGCGTGTAATAGAAATTGACTCTTTAAATGGCTAGGTTTGAGCTCCTGCCCACAGTGGTAGCACTGAACATCCCATACAGCCACGAGCCACTTGTAATGGGGTGGCAGAACTGCAGTAGCAGAGCTAGCACCCGGATTTTACCCAGCCAAGGAGGATATGCCTCCACATGGGCTGAGGTTACACAAAGCACATCATGCTTTCCCTGAGCCTGGTGGAGGATACCTCTCCGGACTTTACATTGTATAGATTTGTGTCTGAAAGTCCAGTTCAGACTTATTTGAGACATAAGGAGCAGGCAACAAGTGTCTCAAACCATGACCAAAACAGATGTGTGTGGCAAAATTTATGAAGAAGTAAAGACTTTGTTAGTGCAATGTACAGCAACATGTAGCAACAAGACTTCCTTTGAAGACAATACATCTTTCTAACAAACAGTGAATCACCTGTCACGGACTAAATAAAACTAAGAAGTATTTATATTTACGATCTCTAAACCTTCTCTGCTCCTTGTTGATTAGTAAGTGAAATCCACTACTTGTATCTGGAATATACTAGGATTAAAAAAACTTCACAATGTTTCTATCAAGCATCCTGGTGCCTATTATTGATTTCAGCTGCATGCTGTGAAACATAGAGATGACCTTCAGAATGAGACACTCCATCTCCTTTCCAGGGATTGAGGTGAGGCTAACTGGCCAGTAGTTCCAAAATCCTACTTCTTACCCTTTTTAAAGACTGGGATGACATTCCTTTTCTTCCAGTCCTCTGATACAGTTGATGTTAACTTATTTAGCTGCCTACAAGTTGGCTGTTTTTTAACTGATGGGGAGACATTCACAGGCCATAAGTCATCCTGTGTTAAATATATGGTGTTCAAAGTTAATTAAACCCTGATCTCCAAGCTTCACTGCCTGCTGAAAGTAGTCTTAAAAAGGCAGCTTAGGCTTGACATGGTGCTTTTAACTGTATTTAGGGGAGATGAAACCTGATTAGGGCAATGTGGTAGTTTAACAAGCACCATACAAGGAACTTAATAAGACACAATGGAGTTGCTGTCATACTCTGATTTTTAAGTTCTGGAAATGTCTGTATTAATTAATTCCCAGTAGAGGTTAAAATTTTCTTATAACTATATTAGAATTGTAGAATGGTTTGGGTTGGAAGGGACCATCAAAACCATCTAAAAATCTGTCCAAACCCTGTACCATGAGGGGTTTATTACTTCAAAACTTGTTACTGTCAGTGAACTGCAAAGCACAACAATATATTTACCATGATCACTGTAGCTTTCTGAAGCAGGGAACCTCAATGCAACCCCAATACTCTTTGAGACAATCTTGATCAACCTTTTACAATTCAGTCCTGGCACTGTTTGGGTGGGGTTTTTTTCACAATAACAACTTTTCCACAAACAACTCTCGGACACAACAGTGAGGATCAGTGGCAACTACTAGGGTTAGCTGAGGAAGATAAGAATGTAATTTCCAGAGTATAATGTTTAGCCACTTGTTGCAGGTTAATTACAGGAAAACATCAAACTATGTGAAAGGAGGGAATTATGGACAAGAGTGAAGTTCAGCAAGAACTTGGCCTCTGTAATGAGTTGCTATAACATATGCTGACAAATATATGCACCAAATCTTGTTTCGTTCAGAAATGATACTGTACATTGTGCACTGTACTGTCTAAACAGTGGTACCTCAGTCCCAGAAACCACCACCAGCTGACATCATCAGAAGCCTGAAGTCTAAGGGCAGCATTAACTACAGCATTTCATGGCTGGAACAAGCGGTTCAGACTGGACTTCTCACGAAGAAGGGATTTAGACCAATCAGGGTGTTCTGCTGATTTGGAGCTGCATGCTTTTCCCTCATGTAATCTTCAGGATAATGTCTCAAGATGTTTAAAGCCAAACCACTTAAGCAGTGTAACGCTGATTTCCCTCCCAGAGAGAGAAGCATTTTGGGTTTGTTCCACTAATTCCCATCCTTTTTCTTCCTTAAATTAAAACATTCAGGTAAGGTGTCATTAGAAACAGAGACTAGCAGCACAATAGGCCACATACACATACAGTGTAATAACTTGCAATATATTTGCTCAGCACAATAGTGCTTCTGCCTGAAATCAAGAAATTTTGAGTCAAAATATTTGCACAGTGAGGTTTACTGACAATGAACAGTCCCCCAGGTACACAGATAAAACTGGTAAACTACATAGGAAACTTCAATCTGTTATTATACAGGTTTACCCTGGAAAAGTTTCTTATTACACATTACTTTCAATTATTTTTCTCTTAATTATTATAAGTTGATTATTCAAGGACTTTTAATTTCCAATGAATTTTTAAAATTTGTGTTTGTTTTAATTTTGCATTATAACCATAATAATAATGACATAATGACATGATTTTGTATTTCAATTCACATTGCTATCACTCAGGTGCTGAAATTTCCCTGGAATTTTCTATTAATTATTTCTTATTTCATAGCTTTTTTGAGACTTTCTTAGTGACTCTATGAAATTAAAACCTTCTTGTCTTTTGGCTAGTCAGTCTTTTGCTAGGTCTCCATTTCGGAGTTGACTCAATGTGAAGTGCAGAGGGATAGCAAAGAATGATTGAGAACATGAATGCCCTTGCACAGAGCAAGATATATTGCAAAATCCTCCCTACTCTGCTGTCACTATTCCCCTTTAGCCAATATCTAAGAGATTCAGAGATCTCTGTTGCTGTTTCTCTCTTGACAAACTGTTCAAAACCCAGAAAGTACTGAGTTTTTGGGTCTCCAGAAGGGAAATACTTTTACTTCTGTGCGATCCATGTGCATGCAGTTCTCAGTACACATAAGTTCTGCCCTGCCTTTCCATGGAAAGACTTATAAACCATCTCAGTATGAGACGCATTAGTTTTTCAATTAAACTGGTATAAGATGGCTCTTGTTAGCTGAGGCAACATACTAGTACGGAAAACTAAGTGTCACTTAAATTTCCAAGCAACATTGCCAAATCCACTGGAATGACTGATATCAACCACAGTGATTTAGCGATTTAGCTGTACTTAGTCCACTCTTCCCAGTGCCATGTCTATACACAGAAACACACACAAACAAGTATGCCTTCACTCCTGTTCCAGGTCATTCAGAAGTAGAAAGCAAAGTTACTTAAGCATTCACAGTTTCTGTACTGACTCTCTTTTTTATTCCCCTTCTTTTCTTGTGGTTTCTCTGTTGACTTTCTCAGTTGTTACTAAACAAGAATAGTGTGTCCCCAAATGCTTTGTTTTCACCACACTGACCCGATTGGATTCCTTCAGAAAAACCCCCCAGATTTTCATAAACATCAAGGTTAATTTACTTCAGTATAGATACTTATATCTGAGCTAGCGTTTGGGATTCCTTCTACAATGAGTGGAGAAAAGCATTGTGCTTTTCATCACATTTTGATAGAGATACCTACTACATCAGATGAATCCACAGTAGAATCATTTATCTTTCTCTTTGCCCTAATTTACATGTGACTACCTCACAACTGCTGTTTATATGTCTAACATTACGTCATGGGTGGGTCTCATAACCCACATTCCACAGTTCAGAAGCAAAGAAGGAAAACTGGATAGTGGAAATGGGAATGAGAAGCTATGCAAGGCATTGTAATGGTTTAGGTATTGTGGAACATCACAGAAAAGGAAGGTCAGCTGAAAATTTAGGACTTAGTCAAGTTATAATTTTCTCAATACAGTTTTGTAAGAAAAAAAGAAGTCTTCAAGTACTCTTGCAAGTAGGTTAGAAGTTGTTTTACTGACATAAGTGGGCAGTAAATCTAAATTTGCTGAGATAAAGAAATGTGGCACTGTTAACCTGAACAAAAGAAAAACTGTGAATTCTTTTTTGGACTTTTCCTTCATTTCATTGAGTTTTCTTTTAATTAGTGAAAAATTAAGTAAGTGGAGAGTTGTAAAGCAGTTCATTTTGACATCTCTCAGGTGATTTTCCCAGGAGACCTTTGAAAGATACTCTTCATGTTTCTGAAATGGGTCAAAACTGTATGACAACACCCACTAACTGCATAAGCTCTAATGAAACTGCATTTTTTAAAAAGTCCTCCCCACCTGAACTCTGATTACTAGAAGACTGGGACAACTTAGAACACAGCAAGACAAACTTACCTTGACAGATGCCTAAAGAAACTTTGTCATATTAGATTATACCTTTTTAAAAACAGTTGTTTCAAAGCAACATGTATATAACTCAATGTGTCATTTTACTACCCTGTAAAAATACATTATCCTGTGAAAGTTCTGATTAAGCTCCTTTAGAACTCTATGACATTAGTCCTATTGACTCAAAGAAGAGCTAAACATTTCTGGGATGTCCTGTATTAAGTTTCTGACACTTAGTCCCTCTTTTTTTAGAAATTAAACATCTGTCTCTGAAAAAACATAAATAGGTGTGATAAAAATCAGAGATAGCCCAAGTTTGGTGCCACCTCAGTAGTTTTGAATGCACCTCTTCAGCTCATTAACTTTACCTGGGAAATCTTTTCCAAAAGTCAGTGGTGTCACAATTTAAATTGTAACACAAGGAAGACGCTTTAATATTTCCACCACCTGTAAAAATTTAAAAGTAACCCTATTAAAAAATTCTAGGGTAGTTTGCAGACTTTTCCACAGAGTCATCCCACTGCAATCATATGTAACTGTTCTCATGGCCTTAAAGAGTTATTGGATTTTCCTTAAAACAAATATGCCTTTTAGATGTGTCATTTTTCTGACTATTTTTTTTTTTTAAGATAGAGAGTTGAATATGATCAGAGTCAGCTGTGGTTTGTAGGGTGTTCCTCAAAAACTTTTTTTTTTCACAGTATATTATTTAACATGCTCACAGAATACTCCTGGTTAAAAAAATTCTGTCTAAAATAATCTGATAATTATTATATGGATAAATTTGAAATATTTTTTTTGTTTGTTAGAAGTAATTGTATTTCTATCAGTTGCTGAGTTTTTAGAAGACTTTTAAAAAAATTACATACTTGAACATTAACAATGTCACTGAAATTCAAATTTGGATCTTGTACAAAGTACTGTGAAAAGTTATGTGAAGTAGTCTGCAAGCCTCTGGCAAGCCAACAGAAAATGTTTTTCATATACAAGAACATTTTCTAATTTGTAATAAAAGATTAATTTGGCACTGTCATTCCTTTAATGCAGTTAATATCTTGAATTCTGAAGAAAAGCTGAATTACTTGTGTAATAAAGTTATGTTACTGCAAAGATATTTGCTAAAATAACTAAATGACCTAAGAAAGCCTTGTGTGCTTAAAAATTTGCAGGTCTTTCCATCTACAGTAACTTTCTACTATCCCTACCCACAAGTCTTGCCCTGATGCAGTCCTTAGTCTATTCTGAGGTCAATGCTACCACTGAACCTCCATTATATCAGAAGGAGATTTTTAAAAAGTCAAAATAGTGCTCAAGAAATATGCCAGCTTACAGATGAAATTCATTATCTTGCCCCCAGAAAAAAATGAGGAAGTCCAGCAGCTATGAGAGTCAGATCATATTTCTCTCCTGATACATCTTTAATCCCAGAGGTGGCAACCAGTGTTGCTCCAGAATTGGAACTTATTTTTCTGTATTTTTTCAGTTTATCCAGATAAAATCTGGCATTGTTTTGTTTGTCCTTTAATATCAAAGGTGGAAGGATTTCTTTGTGACATTGACCCCTTTCATATAGCAATCTACTAAGATTGCAAAAATCCACATGCTAGTGGTGACTGATTGAAAATTGTTTAGACTCTGACAGAAGAATTGAAAATAAAAGTGCTTCTATAGTGAGAGGGAAAAATAATCATGGGAAGATAGCCAAGCTGTATCTCTGTGAATGATTCTTTTGTTAGGTCTGTGCTAGTATAAATGAACACGGATTTTATCTATGCTTCTTCTGCAAACATGCATTGCTGTCAACTGGTGTTTTATTTTTGATTTGATGATATAACCAGTAATTCTTTTAAAAAGAAAAATTAAGTGAACAGGAATACAGATTAGAAATTCAAAGACCTTGTAGCATGTAAAGATATTAAGCACATACTTGTTTGCCATTGAAAATGCACTAGATGTACTCTATTCTTTGTGTCATGCAAATTTAAACTCCTAAAGCTCTTAGAGTCTCCAAAAATCTTAATCTGCACCAAAAAAAACTCCTCCCCAAAAAAACCAATCCAGTGTCTTTGTCCATATGTACTTTACATAGAGTGCTCTATTAAAAAAAGTTATTTCTTAAGAACTAGTAGTATAATATGTATCTGTAAACCAGTGATTTTCAGTATGAGAACTCAATAATTCCTTCTAACTATCCACCAAACTAAGAAAAGAGAATAGCTCTCTCTATGAATTTAATATTCACTTTTTGGCAGCCAGCACTTCTAAAGCTTGGTGCCTACAGCTATGCAACAGACACGTCCACATCCAAACACAATATGCATTAAAGTGATTCCATGTCACGGAGCATGACAGGACAGCATTTCTGTCAGAAAAGGAATATGTAGTGTAACATCTATTTGCTCTATTTCTATTGCCTACCTTATGGTTTATATTTTGGAGCACATCTGATTTTGTATTCATCAGTTTACAGAAAGATGGTCAAGAATCCCTTATTTCCTTGTGTGCTGAAAAAGAACAATCAACAAATAGCTGAGTAACACTTTGTTCTTTATATTTAGTAATCTATCGCTGTACCTGTTTTACTGGGATACATGTAGTGTGGCATACAGATGAGGAAATCCTGCAGTATGATCAGGGGCATGGCTTTCCCTCTTTCTCTCTTCTGCAGGACTGGGAAGTACAATTTTGTCGGCATCTGCGCTCATTGTTTTAAAATTTATTCCAATCTAACAACCCAAGTCATGTGGAAGATGTAGATTACATGAATGGCTAAACCACCTAAACATAAATTCTGGATGGTAAAATACTTCTGACTGTATGAAGAATTATGCATAGTAACCAGTGTTGTTCAATGATAACAAAAACCCTATCAGTGACAAATGACAATATGGATTGCTTATAATGCAGGAGAGGAATGTACAATAAACAAGATTCTTAGGTCAGCCCCTATCAAACAGTAGTTACTGGCAAAAAAAATCTCATTTTCTACTGGTCAGTACTAATCATGTATAGTAGTGCAAGTTGAAAGAAGAGAGAAACAATTTATTTTTTCCATTTCTGAATGCAACAGACAAGGGAATTGAGAACCATTCCAGGTATATTTTATTCTTGTCACCCTTCAAAGGTTCTGGGTAAGGAGATCAACTGCAGTTTTGTGAGTTTCTGTAAATGTTCACCCTCTGGGACCTTACAAAAAGAGAGCTTTTGCCAAATAGCCCATTGTGCTAGTTTAAAGGTAAACCAGCAGGAGGAATGAGTCTAACTCACAAGCAGATTATAAGTCAGAATTACAGTTTAGTAAAAAGATCACAATAAGTACAAGGGTACAGAGGAA
>JAWWEU010000111.1:41299544-41310303 GCA_035583155.1 Acropternis orthonyx | reverse complement strand
TTTATTCCCCCCCCCCCCCCCCCTCAGTTTCACTGGGTTTATTTTTGGTTCATTTGGATTTTGTTTAATTTTTATTGAAACATTACAAAAAATGTGGCATTGCAACTATATATTTTGATAACTGTAGCAGCAATCCATTTTGGCAATATAAATCATCCTCTTTACAACAAGAAAACCAATAGTATCTCCCTTCAGTGTTATGTTGCTTATCATTCTAATTATTAATCCTTAGCATAATATTAATTTTCAGTAGTTCAGCTCTTAAACATATATAATATATAGATGCTCTCTTACACTTGAAGATTACAGTCAGAAATTATTTTTAAAAAAGTAGAGCTGCATTTTTGTATCATGGCTTTAAAATATTTCTCTTTATACTTTGGATACTGTGATCTTATAATAGACAAAAAATTTAGATAATTTTATTGATCAAATGATGTAAAACAAGTTTTCAGTGATAGCCTATGCTGTTCAGCTGCTGTGTGCCTTCTCTAAATCACGGGAACAAGTTGTGTGTGCAGACTGACTACCTGCCTTTCTTTGCAGCAGATTCTTGGCAAAATGCTGCCTAAGTGTGCTCTTGCTTTTAAAATGCCGTGAGTTAAATCTTCCTCTGCTTTTATGCGACACTTCAGCTTGCTAACTGTCGAGCTCTGTCAGAGAAATTCTCAGTGTGGTATCATACACATTAAGCTCAGGCTGAGAACAGAGCAGACTCTTACACCATATAGCTGTGTCAGCTGGGTGCTAGACTGGTGCTAAAGCACCCCTTCAGGATCCAGAATCTATATCCTCAAGGTTCAGTGGTGAGACACAGAAGGCTCTCTGACTCAGACTACCACTTCCCAGCAGGTTTTGTATCATTGTCTGCTGGATGACATGGCCATGCCATGTGTTAATTGACTTTGTAAAAGAAAAAAAAAACAGGGCTTATTTTGTTCAGAAGATGTGTAACTACATGTTCACTGGGCCAAAAAACCACAACAGAACAAGTAGAAGAAAGGAGCAAAGACGACATAGGAGATCATGGAGAAGCAGCAGGCACTCAGCAGGGAGGTAACACTTTCAGCAGTAACAAAGATCCATTCTTCCTCTTAATCTTATTCTTCCAAAAGAGTTTCTAAATTTATTGACATTGAGTCCTGCCACCCCTTTTGACTTGCAGAGTCTCCTCTGACCCCATTTTCTTCAGTAAGTAAGAACATATGCAGAAAAGACTCAGAGACATAGCCCATGAACAACTGAGGTAACACCCTCAAAATTAAAAACTGCAGTGAAAACATAAAAGATTTAATCTTCTGGGTCTGAAGAAAACTCACCCTTGTGTTTTTCTTCAGTGGACTTTGAGCACAGCTCTGCAACTCAGTGTCCAACTCCTATGCCTGTGCTGGGTGCTGTCTGTTGTGTAGGTGTTGTTAGTCACATATTGCTCTAGGCTGGTTCTCTCAAAGCAAGTTATTTTTTCTCACAAGCCACTTTAATCCATCTTTAACACAATTTGCATCAATGAACAGAATCCCTGTCTTTTTACTTTTGAAACAAAATGGATTTCATTGTAGACATTAGACCATAGACATTAATTTCTCTTTAGATATCCCTAATGAAGTGTTTCTGTGTCTTCTTCTGTTATGCTGATGTCTTCTTATCCAGAGAAACTAATTTTTCAGATTATAAATTTTGATAAAAAGTAGCATCAAATGCATAGTTTGGACAAAAATTTCAGCTATTTGGACAAAAATGAAGTAATTAATTTCACATGTTTTTAGACTTTACAAGCTCACTGAAATTGCTTTCCCTGTCAGAATGTTTTAACCATACCTGATAAATAATACACATTATATTTTTAATGTATTTTATATGTATATGATAATGATTGAATCATGTTGCTGTATTTCTTTATTCATCCTCCTACACAATTAAAAAATTTCTGAAATTACATTGGCATTGAAAAATCAGTGTTACTGTATGGGACAATACACATAGGATGATTTCAGTGGTTGGATTTGGTGACCTTATAGGTCTTTTCCAGCCTTAATGATCCTATGATTCTGTGATAGCCAAAGGAATCTGTGTCCAAAGTTTATTACAGTTGTAGAATTCACCCTTAGAAGTAGCACAGAATAGCATGAATGGCAGCAATGAGACTTCACAGTTTTTCTGGAAAAAAGATACCTGTGAAGATTAAGTATTACACACTATTTAACCCGAATTTTCGTTTATGCCATGGGAGCTTTGGTATGACTCCTCAAGTGGCATATATGTTTTTGTAACCTGCCATTCAGAAGGCTGAATTTGATTCTGCAGTGTATTTTCATAAGAGATGGTGATAGGATCATGGTGGTAGTGATCTTGATACTGTTTCATCGGTTATTCCCAGTGTAACATAGGAAGACAGGGAAAGAATAATTCATTATACCTGTAGCCTTCTTTTTTTTGCTGTTGTTCTCAAATTTTCTTAAATATTTTTGTGTGAGGGATGTCTTTTACCCCTAACACAGACCTCATTTTGACAGGGTATGAGTAGCTTTTGTTATGTTAACAGCAGTCAATCCTCTCTGGCATAGATATGTTTCTGAATACAAGGCCATTCTGGATGGGACTTTGAGCAACCTGGCCTAGTGGAAGAAGTCCTGTCCACTGCAGTGGGATTGAAAGTAGATGATCTTTAAGGTCCCTTCCAACAGAAACCATGCTATGATGAGCCTATGATTCCGTGATTCTTGGCAAGTCTGCCAACTAGAGTGTCACATCCAATCTACCATGACAAGTCTTAATGAACATTTTTCTAGTTCTGCTGGGAACTGAACAGATTACTGGTAGAATTCTGGCATGGTTGAGCTCAGTAACAAAAAGTTTGTATGCCAGAATTTTATTCTGCGACTTTCAGTCACTCAACCTGCAGAAAAAGTGAGTAGTTAACTGGCAGCTGATGGTCTTCAATGGAATTTTTCTGCTGGAGAGGAATAATTGCTTATTTAAATAAGCAATTATTAATATAATAATAATAATATAATATATATAATTATATAATATATATAGTATATAATAATAATAAAATTAATAATAAAATAATGGCTTATTTAAAAGACAACTGAAGGTGACAGTTTAGATATTTACTGGAAGCACAGACATCCTAGTTGGTAGAAGTTCTGCTGAACTTAAATGAACTTTGCCTTACATTTTTTGCTGCTGTTCCGACCTGACTTATTTTAGTGCATGTGAGCAATACCTACCCAGTCAGGGGTTTTATGCTATCCAGGGTTGTACTACAAGGCTGTTACTTTTGAAGCCAATGAGTTACTGGCTTTTCCAGAAGAGATCATGGAGTATTTTAGATGCTGACACTGTATTTTAATCTAGACTTACAATAAGACAGTTTTTCACCTGAGTTTCACACCTGTCTTTGACAGATCCTGTCTCTCTAATAGCATCAATCTGCACAACCTATTCATTGTTCTCTTCTGGAACTGTGAATGACGTCTCAGTGTGACTTCTGGAACAAGAGTCAAAAGTAGAAAGTGAACCAAAGAATTACGGGCAACACCATCTGAATTTGGTGGTATTTGGCATTGTAACAAATCAGAACAGGCCTGAAAGCTGAAGAAAAAGGGAAAAATTAAGAAGAGGAAAATTGTATGTACAAATTTTATCTTGACTCACTCCCTCCTGCAAATTTTACTGTTGCAGGGACTTACTGAGTCAAAGTAGACAGGGAAAACTGGCTGGGGAAGATATGACCTGCCACATGCCTCATGGAACAGTTGGACTCAATTGTGTCAGAGATTTCCTTTGTGAGTGTCATTGTAGTGCATTTCTCAATGATTATGAGAAAGATGTTTAATGGGATTCTAAAGTGTACTGCATGAAAAAGAAAAATATTGAAAGATGGAGAAAGACTTGATTTTAATAAGATTCTTCAACCTCTTTTGAAGCCTTAAAGCATTTGTATGGCTTGCTTATTGAGCATCTGGAATGCTCCGGGAGACGATTCATTTCATTTTGGTATAAACAGTTGTTACATAGCACATACAGCAAGCTGCGCTCCCAACTGCAGCTATAAAATGAGTTGTCCTAATGATACTTGACCAAGGAAGAAGTGCCTCCTCACCTGCTTGCAGGTTGGATGCTGTCTGCATGGATGAGTGGCCACTGAAAAGCACCAGAAAGGGAACTGTTCAGACCATGCAGTGGTTTTGAGTGGATGCACAAACTCAGCTCTTCTGCTCTTCAGTAGGTCTTTAAATGCTTAGTGCTTAACAGGTGTCTGTTTTCCTATCAAAATTAATTTCTCTCAGGAGGTTAATGGTTACTTGCAGAGGGGAAGAGAGCAAGACAGGCAGACAGCTGTCAGTAGACTGATGATAGAGGGACTGGAAAAGTTTTGTGGATTTTTTTCAGGAAACAGGGCTTAATTGAAAGTTGTCTCTTTTTTATAACTGCTAGGTCAGGTATATACAGACTCTGAGTTCAGGCATAGACCTAAATTGTCCCATTTAGCTAAATCCCAGGACCATTAGGAAAAATCTGTTTACCATTATAGTACAAAACCACATTTAAGCCTGTCAGATTTAGGATCAGGTCAGCCATCTGTGAATTATTGACAACCCAGAACTGCCCATGTTGTAACCGCTGTTTACAAGCCCAGGATTTCTGTCTGTTCAGAGGAGCACTTCAGTTAAAACCAAAGCTCTCAGCATTGTGATAGAAGAAGATGAGCCTCTGGGCAGCCCTACCTTCCTGAATACAGAGATGTATGGTGGGGCACAAGTCAGCTCTTCTTGCCAGGAGGCTCTGCCAGAACTGTGCCTATGAGCTTCATCAAAACAGAAGACAAGGGACTCCTGAAAATCCTGATATTTTATCATGGGTCTTTGAATTTTCAGAAAGCTAAATTGAGGAAAATGGGAAGAAAGAGACACCTAGTATGCAAGACAATGGATTACAAAGAATATTTTGCAAAGGAAAAGAGAGTGAAATGAAAAAGAAATTAAAAGAAAAAAAAAGAAAAATAGGTTTTAGTGTTCTGAAAGGGAATAGGATGAACTTAATCCCAATAAGAAAAAAAAAGAGTATAGTTTAAAAAAGATGAAATTGAAAACAAGAGGAGAGTGCACGCAAAGATTTTAAAGTATATAGTGTTCAACATGCAGAATAAATTACCGAAAACATAAATATGTTCAACAGACAACTTAGTTAAGTGTTTCAAAATCTTTATATAAAAAGATACAAATAAATGGAGATGTAAAAAGTAGTGTGATCTCCATTTACTATTTCTCCTCCATAGTTTTTTTTTTGGGGGGGGGTGTTCACCTGTTTTGCAGCCAATCTTATATGCAACGTCTAAATGTTAAAGAACTGGATATGTAATTAAACTATTAAACTAGTTTGCACCTGTGTAACTGAATTCATCTGGTTGGAGCATTATTTCTGAACAAAATTTGATATTAACAAAAGATTTTGGACTTGTATCTTTTTGTTACTGCTGCAGTAAAATGAAAACAATAGACAAATCTTGTGCCATTGCTGTTCTTCCCTCCTGCTGGATTTCATGACTTAGAGAAGGTGCTACTGGGATCTGGTGTATGTCTGTGGCTCTCTCCATGCTGAACCAAAGGCAGACAAAAGCACTTGGGCTGCACTGGGTCTGAGGGCATGCTGAACCCAAGCTGAATCCAACCACACTCATGCTTGGACAGGAGTCTAAGTGCATGCAGTGTGTGCTGCCAACCAAAACAGAACATTTTGTTTTAGTAAATAATACTTCAAAATGAACTATAATCATTGACTGAAAAGGGAAGGAGGACAGGTTTACTAGGGTATTTGGGATTTTCAGCTTTTAAGTTAACACCAGCTAGCACAACATAAACACATGCCTCAGGAGAGAAGGGGAGAAAACACTTCCTTACATTACAAGTCATGGCTGAACTTGAGGACAAAAATCTTTCCATGCTACATATCCTTCCAGAACTGGCAGCAGTTAAGCAGGTGAGAGCATTGGTGTACCATGCTGAGGTATATAATCTCCTGGTTTCTTTATTGAATGGAAATTCTGAGTTTTCCCCTTCTTCCATGGCTTTTCCTGGGCGAAACTCTTTAAAGCATGATTCATCTTCTGGATCTGTTTTTGTACAGCATCCAGCACACTGGCCCATGTTAATGACTACAGGATACAACAGTCATGCAAGTAATAACATCTAGTGTGGGTAGCTCTTAAGAAGGCATATAGACTACAGACCCATAATAAGCTTTTTCTTTGGCTACTAGCCAGCATATCCAGTGAATAATACTGCCTATTGTGGCACCTCCAGACCCTTCATAAATCCTAGTAGCACCCTGGGCTGGAATCTGGACTCAGTGCTCTATACAATTCACAGCTGCTCAGCAGGATTCTCTGGATTTCAATCTCGGGGAGAAAAATCTGCTGGCTTTCTACTAAGAAAGAAAGAAACTTAGCTAGGAAACAACCCTCTCATGCTTTCTGCTCCCTGCTGCAAGCTCTGGAGCAACATGTATGCTTGCAACTGCCCAAGCACACCTTGCATCAGCGCTTGGAGGACTTGAAGAACAAAAGTTTGCACTGCTGTCCCCAGGAAGCACAGTGGAAAGGGCTGAGCCCATCTCAGCTGGGGGCTTGGCACAAGGTTAGGAATAAAGGACGCACACTGGGATGGAGCAAGAGACTGAAGGAAAAACATTGATATAACAGTAGGTAAAGGAATATTGAGGGTGAACTGAAGCGGATGAGAAGGGAAATTGCCAGACCTTGTTCGATAGAGCTATGCAGTCTTATAAGGAAAGAGATCAAAGTGGGAAAGTTTTTCTCAGTTAAAAGAAACTATGCTTGAGAAGTCAAGGAAACCTGCTTTGATGATATAGTGAAGGGCTGGTTAAAATTACAGATGGTACAGTTTATCATTGCTTGTTCTCTACATCCCAAACTGAGATGGTTGCCTCATGGGTAGGATGCCATAAAGCTAGCCAAAGAAAATGTGGCCCCACTGTCCTGGGTTAAATATGGCTTATACTTTGTCAGCAACTATCAAAGAGAACAAAATAATTGACAGTGCATACTTTGACAAAACCAGAGCTGCAAGCAGTTCAAATGTGGGATTGCACTTCTGGAACTGAGTGTATATTCTCCCAACTCCTGCCAGAATGAGGAGAAAAAAACCTAAGACTGGAATTGAAATACCCCTCCTTCCAACTATTTTTTTTTTTATTAGAGCCAAGGCCCCTTCATCCCTGAATGTTTGAATGAAAGGTGTACACAATTTTGGTGGGAATTTTTAATATATGGACAGACACACAAATTACATAGACAGGCAGCAGATCTATTCACCTCCAGTTGTTGGATGAACTAGACAACAGACTTGTAAAGTTCAAAAGTTCCTTTGCCAGAAGTGCAGATGAAAAGTCCATTTGTAATGTATCTGATAAAGAACTATTTTTATTAGTTGAAAATGTCATTTTAAGGAATTATAAGACTACCAAGATCTTTCTTTGCTCAAAGTTCTTCTGTAGATGGTTTTGTACCAGAATATATTCCAAACTGTAAATAATTCAGAGATAGAAGAGAAATATTCGAGATTTAATTTTTGTTAACTGAATATTAGTAAATTAACATACAGCCACTCTAGGACTATCTAGGACCATAATAATTTCATTTTACACTGCATTGATGAGTTAAACACTGATCTTGAGATGGAACCTGAAGGTAAATTTATGAAATATATGTTGTAGGTACCTTCAATTGCCATCCAGATCCTAAAGAAAAAACATCTTTCTCAACTAGTATTTATATCATTTATATAAACTCAGTTTTCAAGATTTCTTTGCTAAAACCAAGGCAAGACAAAGAAACTTTTCTCTAAAATAAAGTTTGAAATCCATAGATAATTTGAACTGTTTGGAAATTAATATAGAATTAAAATGGTCCATGATCAACCCTATTAATCTGTGTTTTGTGGGGATTTTTAGTGGGGTTTTTTTGTTAAAAAAAATATATTCTAGGCACATAGGGCATACCTACCTTAAAAACTAGACTGTTCTATGTTCAAGTCCCTGTAAATGCTGATTGCTAAAAAATCATTTTTGCTTATAGAGGCTTCTTCTGCAGTTATGGAAATACATTGGGAAAATTCCTTGCGAAGAAAACATGAATGGAAAGTTATGTGAGTTTTCTAGCAAATTTCTAGCAAAACCTTATTTATGAAAGACAAAATCTTATCATTATGTTGAGTGACTTTGAAATCCTCTTCCAGTGTATTTGCTCAGGAAGAAGAAGGTACAAGGAGGGTACAGATATACAACTAAATTTCATGTAAAAAAAGAAAAAAAGAAAAAAAGAGAAAAGTGGAAATACAGAGTTCATAAGCAATCCTATATCTTCACAAATGTTGGTTTTACATATAATCTGGAATGGGATGATTATTAAAATATCATTCTAAAAAGTACTGTGTTTGTGGACAATTTTCTGACAAGAAAGAGGTTTGTATTGCTTGAAAAATTACTTAATAATTAAAATATTGAGCATTCTGTTAGACTTGAAATTTTGAAAAATTACTGTTTAACACAATCAAGATTCTTTTAAAAGGGAATGAAGAAAGAAAGGAAACTTTGAATTTGTGAATGCTTGCTATTTTCTCTCTTTCTAGCTACTCTGTGTTTGGATTTTTTTTCTCTCAAATATTTTCACACCTTTAACGAATTCTTTTTAGTTTATGACTTTGGATGATTGATTCTATTTCCATTGTTAGCAGAATCTATGTCTGCAGTGAAACATCTATAAAAATTGCTACAACATGACAAACCAGGAGAAAAAAGTCTTTAAACTGACTGCTTCAGCCTGAAGTTTCCCCTGTGTTCATTGGAATGGCATGTTGGAACTGAAACGAGGCAGTGCCAAGTAATCAATGAGGTAAGATACATGGAAAAACAATGAGCTGAGGAGAAGAAAAAGACTCTTTGTGACTTTGAAGAATAAAATTAATGTGAAGATTAAAAGTGTGCTCCCTTTGGGAATTCTGAATCAGGCTTAGAAACCACCATGATGGGATGAACTTGCAAGTTATGATGTTGTGTGATGATCCTGCCTAAAGGAAAGTGTAAAAGAAGATTGAGCCAGACTCCTCCCAGAGGTGTGCATTGAAAGGAAAAGGGGCAACAGTCCCAATCTATAGGAATGGAAATTATGCAAGATAAACATTTTCCATAGTGAGCAGCTCAAATCTGAAACAGGTACAGAAATGTCCAAAATATCTTGAAGATTTTCAATACTTATCAACCTGATCTGATATTAAAAATCTGTAGCAGAGGGTTGGAATAGAAACCTGTGATTCTCTAGGTGAGTGCAATAAATTAGTGAATAATTGCAGTCTACAGTTTCCTCACAAGAAGAAGGGGAGGGGCAGGCACTGATCTCTTTTCTCTGCTGATCAGTGACAGAACCTGAGGGAATGGTCTGAAGTTGTGTCAGGGGAGGTTTAGGTTGGATATTTGGAATAGGTTCTTCTCCCAGAGGGTGGCTGGGCCCTGGAAAAGCTTCCCTGGGGCAGTGGTCACAGCTTCAAGCCAGCCAGAGTTGAAGAAGAGTTTGGATGACACTGTCAGGCACATGGTGTGACCCTTGGGGATGGTCCTGCACAGGAACAAGGGTTGGACTTCATTATCTTTGTGGGTCCTTTTCAACTCTGCATATTCTGTGATTCTGTGACTGTTTTGGAGTCCCAGGTAGTTCAGGCAGTGCCAGGCCATGGGGATTCTGGAAGGCAAGCTCCTTCAAAACATGTGTTGTTGCCAAATCATCCTGCACAGTTATGATTCCTGAATATGGTGAGCAGTGAAAAGAGCTGCTGTCAGTGGGGCTACCAGTAACTGAAACTCTTTGCATGATTAAGCGCTATCAAAGAGGATCGTTTCTGTTCTCAGAAGGTTATGCTGCAAAATAAAAACTGTGGCTTTGAAGAACCCTATATTTATAACTTGCTGATTCTCATTCATATGAGAAAGGGTTTATTGGTTATTTTCTTAGACTGCTGCTCTTGCTGAACCACAGCATAGGAAATTAACTTAAACTTGAAGACTGCCCTAAGTTTCTTGAATTTTTCTTCTATAAAGGAAGCTTAGAATTTGATCCTATGAAAAACTTTCTAGAAAAATTTGTATGAACTATCAGGTTGAAAAGTACATTATCCTTTTGAGGGAAAAAGTAAAGGCAAAGATTTTAAAGTTTCCAATACGAGTTTCTGTAGACTTTTACAGGTGCCCCAAAGTGAAAAATAAAGAAAAAAAAAAGTTATCTTTCCTTTTCCCAATTCCATTTCTATTCATGACATAGAAGAAGACAAAAGGGCAGAGAACAAAAAGATTAAAGCATTGGATTTGATGGTATATTTTAACACAATGTATATCACTTTATAAAAAATGTAAGTAATCCTTACACCTTTTAATGAGGAATATTTTGTTTTCTAAAAAATATGAAACTAGTTTTCTACTAGTTTTTGTTACAACTTGCTTTCAACTAGCTCTGACTTCTAAGAAATTACCTGGTGAATAGGAAATAATTTTATGAGGAAAAGTTTTCTGGATCATTGTGTTAGTTTGCCATCACTGTTGGACCACAGTTTTCACATGTTATATGAATATGCTATGTTAATCTAATTCTTTTACAAAAAGATAATCTTACTCCTTTCCTTTCCTTTCCTTTCCTTTCCTTTCCTTTCCTTTCCTTTCCTTTCCTTTCCTTTCCTTTCCTTTCCTT